>CM068320.1:25361480-25528980 GCA_034766995.1 Acanthacorydalis orientalis
TTAATATTTTAGTTCAATTCAATACTAAAATACAATTGAACTAAAATACTAAATAAAAATAAATATTTTTTTTTAATTTTTGTGATTGCTTTAATACTTTTATGTGGAAGTCTAAGTTGAATCATTCTCTCTCTCTCTCTCTCTCTATATATATCATTTCGTTACGGTTAAGAGAGAATGTATAGTCGCAAAAAAAAGAATATGAAAAAAGTTTAGTGTTTTATTTAGAAAACATAATATATTTTAAAAATGGATTAAATGACCGAGTGATTCTTTTAATACCACAAATGACATATATATATATATATATATATATATATATATATATATATATACATATAAGGTTGGGGGGAAAATAATTGCAGTTTTTATTTTCTGAACTCTAACTTCAATTATTTACGAATCAAGAGAGAAATATTTTCAAAACTTTTTAAGTAAAATTAGGTAATGTATTTTATAACATCATTTGTATATACGTAAGTATTTTTTAATGAACACAAAATAGTTATAAAAAAAGGAATTGCTCTTTTGTAAGTATACCGGTTTAGAAAAATTTATTCGTTTTTATTATATAGCAAATTAATATCTTAAACAATAATTTTGCAATCATAAGAACATAATTATTGATAAATATTAAAAGTTTTAGAATACTTGTAGATATAAATTTTATATTTCTATACACACATACACATACACACACACACATATATATATATATATATATATATATATATATACCTAACCCTTGATTTATATAGTAGTTTGGTTTCCAAAACGTACCGTGTAAATCGAAATCGTGCAATTCGGGTCCATATCTCGTATTAAAAATAAGGGATTGGTTTAATTTTTTTCAATGAAGGTGTCATTTCATCGTGCTAATGTTAATATCATTTTAAATTGTATTTTTCGGTCTGTATTTCGGTAAAATCGACTTTTGTTTTATTATTAATTTTGCTTCAAATTGGGCCATTGAATTAAACATGAAAAATAGGCAAAGAAAATATTTTTTTTTGTACGAGTTGAAAACGGGTGGTTGGGCAGCAGAAGCTGTTCATAAAAAAAACGATGCTTTTGGTGTGGGTACTGTTAAGGAACGTACGGTACAATGGTGGTTCCAAAAATTTCGTCCTAGGATCGAGAGTCTTGAAGATGAAGAAGGTTGCTGGGGTTCTTGTTCAGTTCATAACGACCAACTGAAGGCATTCGTAGAATCATACCATACACAGCAGTTTGAGAGCTTACACAAAAGTTAGGTGTTAATCATCCAACAGTTCTGAACCACTTAAAACCACTTAAATTAAAAAATGTATATGAGTTTGAAGGTCTTAAGCCGCAATTATTTTTCTACCAACCTAATATGTATATATATATATATATATATGTATATATATATATGGTATGCAATAAAATACAGCGTTAGTATATTTACTTAAAAATAAATTAAGTATTTACTGTCTAATTAATAGATATACAAATATGCAAATGTTGCATTAAATTGATGAATTAATTTTAAATATTTTGATATTTTGAATGAACATGCACTTTCATTATGTCGAAAATATATGTTATGTACAAAATCATGTAATCATAGTCAATATTTAAAGGTTTTTGTTTGATCTGTCACATGTTCTATGTGCCTTACATTTGAAATGTTTCATGTCTAATTTTCATCAAATAATATTTGATAAGTTGTTTTTATAGATCCTTACATTTTCTTTTTCCTTACATTGTTTTCATGTTTTATTCAATGGAAACAGTATGTTCTATAAGCATATGTCTTTTAAATTATTTTGAAAATAAGAAACGTCGTCTTTAAGGAATTTTCGAGTATCATTCAATATTATAAATTGAAATATACATTTATTTATTTGAAAAAAATATAAAATTTTATTAATAATGTTGTCTATATTAGGAAATATCTTTATGTGTATCATTTCAGAAATTAGAAATGTACAATTGTATATGTATATATATATATATATATATATATATATATATATATATTATATAAAATATATATTGAAAAAAAAATACTATAAAATTATAAATTTTTAGTATTTAATGAGAGTGAACGACATACATTTGACATATAAGGAAAATAAATGACATGTTGTCCTATGTCTGTTTTACTAATTGAATGCTTACACATGTTCTAAAAAACTAAATTACTTTATGTCTCAACCGTAACACAAACGCTGCGAATTCAATTTACAATATTTATATACTGTTGTCTCATACAATTGTAAGTGAAATGAAAAAATGACAATTGGCGTATTTATGTGCATTCAATAAAGCATTGTATTATTTATTGTACGATTTTAACAATATAATTATTTTTCATTCACGTACATTTTTTATATCGTTATAGTATTTAATTGCCGAACTTTCTTTTAAATATAATCTCAAATCAAAAATGAAATGTTAGTTGAATTCGTGCAGTAATAATATTTTGTCCGTTTCAATAGAATCATTTATTATGTATAGAGACACGAAAATAAACAATATGTTAACGACTTCACAAGTTATTAAAGTATAATGTGAATGAAATGTTTTGTATTCAATACATTTTATATAATATGAAATATTTGCGAAGTGTAATCCAAATGAAGTGAACTTATTTGCTTGTATGCTTAAAACAACTGCGGAAAGACATATTTCACAATTTATACGCCAATTAAACATTCACTGGCCCGTGCACTTAATCTATCTCTTGTATTGAACACACCTCACGTCAAAGTAAAAGAGAAATGTGACAAAGTTTTATCGAATTTTGGTTAGCATTATGAAATAATAGAAAAAGTGATAAAAATATTTTTTTTTGGTTTTAACATGTGCTCTATTATACCATATACGTAAGATATTATTTAACTATATATATATATATATATATATATATATATATATATATTCAATTGTGAAATATTAAATATTATAGAAAACTTACATAAAATAATTAGTTTTTCTTGAGCAACGTGATTGCGAACTGTAGTTGCTAAAACATGAAAACGATATTTTATAGAAGATATAAATTTTACTTGATATAAAAGAATTTAAGTATGAAGTGTATTTTATATTTATCCCTTTTTTAATGGCGAAGTTTGTGACATATTAGTAATTTACACAGTGCTTTAAAAAAATATTTAAATTTTGAATATATTTCATGTTAAAAAATGTTTGTGTTATATAAAGTAGCTTTTTTTTCATTTTGAAAGAGAACTTGAATATTTAATTAATTTTAACCCTTTGCACTCGGAATGCCAACACCACTGGAATGAACATTTATTGAAGTAACTCAGAACGCCAGCACTGCTGGCATTTGAACGTCGAAGTGGTAGAAGAAACTATTTTTCTAGAGTTTTGAATCAGTTATTGTGAATGTACTCGTATATTTTTAATAAATTTATGTATGAGTGATCAACTTGTTTCCTTTTTTCATCTAAAAAGTAATCCTAAATTTTTCATGATGATAAATTATATTTGTAATTATCGAGTAGGTCGAAGGAAAACTGAAAATATTCCTTTAGTGCAAAGGGTTAAGTTAGTATAACTTTTCTTAATGTACCATTTTTATTTTTTTTTAAATTAGTATATTATTAATACTCTTAGTATTTTATATCAAGAGCATTCTACAAATTTTATAATGTTGATTTTAAATTCTGGTCCGTACATTTATCTACAAATTTGTATTTGTTATCGAAAGTGTAAAAAAATATGTACAAGATAAATTTTTATAACAAATATTCTTAATTTCAGTAATACTTATAAAAATATTCGGTTATCTTATCTAAGGAATTATATCTCTCAAATAATGAAAAAAATATGACTTACAAGTATTTTTTTTAAAATCAAGTTGTAAACATAGTTTTGTTTCCCGTAGTACAAAATATTTATATTTTATTGGTTGATGATTATCACTATGAAATAAATCTTTCTACCTGACTGACGAAGATGTTATTTTATCTTATTATTACAATGAGCTTCAGGTATGACACAAACAGAAGTACAACAGTAAACACGTTATTAATTGCATTTTATAGTAAAAACTGAAATTATTCTCTTTATGTACCCATGGCAGTCGAATGAAAGGGTTAAGGTACCGTTAGACGGTGGAACCTTTAAGTATAGACATTTATAAACTGATAAATATCTATTGAAAAGGATGTTTCAAATAATACCTAGATAACTTATTTCAAAAACAGTGTGTTGCACGAATAAAAGAGTGTTGTATTAAAACATTAAAATGCATATATATATATATATATATATATATATATATATATATATATATATATATATATATGCATTCATGTTTGTGTGTGCCTATTAATTTATTTAAAAAAGATTAGAAATACAATATCTGACGTGTGGGAAATAAGATTTAATATTTTTGTGCACATACTTAAAATCTAAATTAATCTTTATTTCATAAGAATAATTCTATGTAACAATAATAATTATATATAATTCTATGTAATAACTGTGCAATAATCATAAATAGTTTTATGCAGATCTATTGTACTCTTTTTTAATTCGTCTATATATAAATAAAACGTATCAATTTATGTTAATAATTTTATTTTATTTTTAGGGCTACTGTGGCTATATCTAATATTTTTTGGCATTGCGTTTGCTGCTCTTCAACCGGGGGTAAGATTATTAAGTTAATAAGTATATTTATTGTTATTTCGCTTATTTTTTTATTGAAGAATTAATCAATATTGTTTATATTTCAATTAAAATATAAAAAGATGTAATTAATAAGTATGAAATTATGAAAATATTTTTATTTAAATTCTATTGACTAATCGTTTCTAATAAATAAACATTTTTGATTAGAAACGATATGACATTTAAGTAATAATTTGTTGTTTTTTTTTGTTAGTATTTAGATTTTGATAATTTACCGGACACGAACTTCTCTTGCTTGGGTAAAGTGATTGGAGGATACTATGCTGATTTGGAAACCAATTGTCAGATGTTCCATGTGTGTACTATTGGTCAACTCGACGAACCGATGGACATTCGATTTTTATGCCTGAACGGAACAGTTTTTGATCAGGTAAAGTATTTAAATCAGTCAAAGAGTGTAATGTAGACTTGTCTGCAAATAAATTTTAATTTGGATATATTTTTCAGGAAACAAGAGTGTGCGAACGTGTAGATGAAGTAGATTGTTCAAAATCTGAAAAATTTTACAGTTTGAATTTAGAGCTATATGGGAATACTGCACCACCTATTGTAGAAGGTAATTTTTGTACATTCTTTTTCTTTGGTATATATATATATATATATATAATAAATTTGTTTAAATGAATAACAAATTATACACACACACACACACACACACATATATATATATAAATTTATTGAATGTTATTTATTTTTATCTTAAATTATTTTAATTAATTTTCAATTTAAATCAAAATTTTCTCTTGAGAATAATCATCAATTAAATATAATATTTTGTATGTGTAAAATGTTTCAGAGCCACATGAAAGTGAAAGAAAACGACAGAGTACTACTACGACGAGAAAACCTACAACTGTTAAACCAACAACCACAACTACAACACATCGACCAACTACAATTCGTCCCACTAAATTTATATTTTCAACATCGTCGTATATATTTTCGTCGACGACGAACAAACCACAAACAGAAACAAATAAACCAAAAGTGATCACTAGCCATCATTTTCCAGTCAGTGTACCTCCAGATATATCGATTAACCGTGGTAATTTAAAACCGAATTCTCCTGTTGCTAGCTTTGAATCAAATAAACCAATATCTTATCAACATAATGCTTTTAATGGCGGAGAAACTCTCATAAGTGTAACGACTCATACGACAGCGTACAAAAATGAACGAGTACCATTGATACCAACACCGAATACACAAGGACAAGCACCATCCGGTCATCCTGGGTTAAATAAACCATCTGGTTATCGATCTTCAACTCAAACGAATCAAAATCCGTCTCCACAGAATGATTTTACGAAACGTTTTAACGGTTTCATACAAAACAAGCCGGCATCTAATGACAGTCCGACTCAGTTTAGATTTCCTCCATTACAATTATCGACTGAAAATTATCAAAGTACACAAAAATCGTTTCTGAGCAGTTTCGATACTCATAAAAGTGGCAGTAATTCTCAATATCGACAACCTGAGCAGAATTTAAACCACAAATCACAATATACAACTGTAAAATCAACGGAACAAAGTGATAATTCGAGAGAAGACGATGATGACGATGTTGATGACGATGAAGCTTTTTTGATTTTCAACGTAGAGAACGATAAGCATCATAATTATCATCGGACCCATAGTCTTTCACAAAAACATTATGACTATCGTGCGACAAATGCTCCTCGTTATTTGCCTCAAACCCGTTCTGAACATACAAAGCGTAACAATGAAAACAATAACAGTCCGTCTGAAAGTTCATTTAGAATTAATCATCCACATGGGCATAGCACTCAAGAGTTTGACAGTAGACGAACAGAACAAAATTCTCGCGGACCACAGAATAAAGGATTTGGATTTTTAGAAGCTGAAGGTTCTTCTCAAACGTATCAGAGATCTTCAACACTAAGACCGATCCAGTCGAGTTCTCCTAGAACTGTAGAAGTATCTCCATCTAGTCTACAGATACCATTACCGTTAATACCGTTTAGTCAACCTACACCGTTCAGCTTAAGTTCTCATTATGAATCAAAAAGACACGAACCGACTGATCATCAACTTCCGCGAATAATAGTTAGTGCTAGTGCTTCTGTTAGTGATGGAAACGGTCGAAAACTGAATGTTACTTTAGAAAACATAGGCCCCACTTTAGCGCATGTCATTGGAAAAGCACCTACGTCGTACGACGATTATAAAGAAGAAGATGTAGGTTTAGATCCCTTCTATCATGATGTTCCAAAAGTTAAAAATGGACGTAATAAAAGAAATTCAATAAATGATGAAACAATGGAAGAGTTTACAAATGAAGATATGATCGATGAACATGTAGTTTCTTCTACGGCGAAAAATGACAATGAAGATAAAAGTCAACGTACAGAAAATGTTGAAACTTCGACTATAAACAGTTTACCATTAGACTATGTAGATGATAATTATGAACCATCCATTTATAACAATCAAAAATATGAGCAAGGTGGTAAAGATACAGAAGAGGAGAAAGATACAGAAGAGGAAAAAGCTACAGAAGAGGAAAAAGCTACAGAAGAGGAAAAAGCTACAGAAGAGGGAAAAGCTACAGAAGAGGGAAAAGATACAGAAGAGGAAAAAGATAATTACGACTCAAATGAAAAAGAAGAACATATCCAGGATGATACGAAAGAGGATAATGAAGAAATTGAATACGTAGAGTACGAATATGAAGATGACGATTCCTTTAATGTTACAACTGACCGAACCGAAGAAACTACATCTTCTAATGTTAAATCTGAATTAAAAACTACTACTGTTTCTAATAAAGGAAATGAACCAGAATATGAGTATGAATATGAATATATAGATGAAGAAGAAGAAGAACCAACAAGTTCAGAAAAAGTACATTTGCCAGATAAAACAACAGAAATTTCAGTAACAAATTCAACAGATGTAGATATGCTAAATGTATCTCATTCACAACTGTTCGATGAGGTTACAACTCAAGTACCGAATGTTACAGATAATAAATCTTATAAAGCGATAACCACTGAAGATATTTTAGATATTTTTAGTACTACTGAACAGCTAGAAATTAAGACAGAAAGAACAACAGAAATATTTGATAATGAGGAAAATATTACTTTGGAAAATATAACCGAATCACATTATACCACTGTTCGTCCAAATATGACTCTGAATAATACTAAAGAAATTAAAATGAATAAAGTCGATGAACATCATGAGAATCACGAAGACGATAATGTTGAATATACTGGAAAAGTCTTTGTAATGTTTGAAGACATAGAAGATATGGAATTGAAAGAGCCCGAAGGGGAAACTGTCCATAGTATTGAAAATAATACAAAGTCAATTTATGTCGACAATAAAGTCTTAGTAGAGGCTCAAATCGAAACAACTTCGACCGACGAAGTACCTGTATCCGAAGATACAACAAACCATGATAGTTTAATACAGAATACCACCCTGGTACCGCTTTTGAACACGACTAAAGATATTCATAATAATTCTGCTGGTACAGAATCTTATGAAAGTATGTTTAATAGAGGAGAAAATGCGACGGAAATAAACACTACTGACGTTGGTGTTACTAATGATCCCAGTACAGTAACTAATGAATCAACTGAATTATATGATGTTTCTACAACTACTACTAACACTACTTCTTCAGAGTCTAAGCAAACAAAAAAGAACTTACCAAACAAAGAATCTATGGCGGACTGGTTGAAAAGGAGAGCTAAAGCGAGACCTACACGCCTTCCATCAGCTGTTACATTGAAGCATCGTTTCAGTGCTCCTAGTATACGTATTTCACAAAATTTATTAAAAATTCAATCTAATTTACATAGTCATGTAGTTAATACTACAGAAACGGTACAAGTGCGTAACGAAAGCGATATAACTGATGACTCTGCGAGAGTTGAAACAAATAATAACGTAATACGTGCCAAATTTATGCAGGATTTAAGTAAGAACTCACCCGCGCTAATGAACATTGATTCAATGAAACAGTCTTTGAAAACCGAACAGAAATTAACGACGCCTTTGTTACATAGAAGTGCTTACCCGACTGAGTCGTTAGCGACAGAAAAAAATCCGAGAGATGATATAACAATTCCACTAACTCCGTCAACTACAGTCGTTCACACGACACCGATTGTAAATAATACTAAACGTCGATTTTCGTGCATAGGAAAAACATTAAACCGTTTCTACGAAGATGAACGAGACTGTCGACTCTTTCATTATTGTTCACCAGGATATAGTAAAACGCAAGTAGTAGATTTGAAATTTGTATGCGATTTAGGAACATTTTTCGATACGGAACGTTTGAAGTGCGCTTTAGAGAAACCGAAACGATGTGTTTGATTGTTCCTATAAATACATATATATTATATGAAGTAAATTAGATATATTATATTAATATTGTACTAGTAATGTGAACATACATTTGTGTGAACTGCTGTATGATGACTGCCTATAATGATAAACCAGTTTTTGTTATATATGAGGGAAGATATATGTGTATATTTTTAGTCAATTATTAGATAAAAGTTATTTATATATATATATATATATATATATTTATATACATATATATATATATATATATATACACATATATATATATATATATTTTTATATACTTATATATATATATATATATATATATTTACATACTTATATATATATATTTATATATTTATATATATATATATACATATATGTATATATATATATATATATATATATATATATATATATATATATATATATATATATATATATATAATTAAACCAGAATGATCGAGTTTATTGATATTATTCAATTTTTGAGCAGTGAATAAAACAATCATTCGATAAATATTTTTTGATTTACACGAAACTCGAATTGTGTACAGATCTATAAATCGACATGCGACACATTTTTTAAAATGAAAATTATAAGCTTATTTGTTAATTGTGAAATAATGTAATTATATTGTAAAATTATATTTTATTTGTAAAGTTTGTAATATTTAAAAAAAGAACAATTGCGTATTGTTTTTCTATTTCGTAATTTAAATGATTTATTTATATGATTAATTCAGTAATAGTAAGATTAATGTTTTGTATGTATTTTTAAAATAGGAAATATGTAAAGAAAATTGGTTTATTAATAGTCTGTATGATATATGTTAAACATTACTTCAATAGGTACTGAAAATGATTGTGCAATCATTAGTACTGATTTAGTAAATTATTATTTGTTATAATGTGACCTTTATAAAAATTGAAATTATACCTTTATAATAAAATAAATATAGTAAAAATAAATGCATTGTTTAAGAAAACTGAAAGTTATTTCAAGATTAATATACCAACATTTAAAAAAATAAATTTTTATTATACTTCATCAGATGTTAATTGTATTGATGAATTTTCTATTATTTTTGGCAGTCAAATCTGAGGTACATTTATTACAACGTACTTTATTCGAAAATATGGATAATTTAGGAAATAAATCAATTCAAACTTTTTTTTCTTGCAATATATATATATATATATATATATATATATATATATATATATATGTATACATATATAGTGAGAGAGAGATAATTAATACATATACACACATTATTAAAATTTGAGTATCATTTATTTCATTTTTAATTTACTGATACAACAGTTGTATTAATAGTTATACATTATTGATAATTATTAATGTCAATTAAAATATTGTAATTTCTAGAAGGAAATTTTGATTGTAAATTTTGAAAAAATCATGTTAATTATGTATGTAGAGTCCCTGTATGTGTATGACTTTTATGTCTATTTGTAAATATAAATGTTTTCCTTCTTAGTTATTATATAATAATTTCTTATTCTACTTATTTGTTTGATTGAAGTAGCCCTCAAACGATCTTATATTTTTTTTTGACAAGAATACAACTATTAGAAAATACAAAATATTTTTTTTTTATTAAAATACACTTCTAATGTATTTGAAAACTGAAAATAAATTGTTTATTCAAATTGATAGTAAATCTATTAGAGGTAGTTTTTTTTAATTTAACGTTTTTTCTGGTCACATTACAATTAAATATAAAAATCAAAATAAAACTGTGAATAAAAACGATTAGCAAATAAATGTTGAATACTCTAATAAGTACTATTTATAATAGTAATCAAGTCAGTAGTTCTATAAATTCTATAAAAAATCAACGTTTTCTTTAATACTTTCTTTTTAGATTCAAATTTTAAAAAGTCATTTACAAATATTATATGCGTTGTTGTTAATTTTATATTATGAAATAACAATTAATAATTTTGAATAAAATATTTCAGTTTCCCACTCCGAAATGATTATTCGTTTGTTTTTTTATGATACGGTCGTTTGTCGACAATCATTAAAAACTAAATTTGAATAAATTCAGATCAAACTGATTTTTTTTCTTCAAGTAACCTATTATTTCTATTTTAATAAATTATTGTGTAAATTTCCCGTGTTGTGTTTTAAATTGAAGTTTTTCGTCAAAAGAAATTGAAATCAATGAAATTTGAAATCAGTGATGTATTAAAGTAAGTTTAATTTAATATTGTTATAATATACAATTTGTACGCATTGATATATACAGGTAACTCCCATATAACACGATCGTTGGGTTCCTAAAATTGCTGAGTTATGCGAATCCGTCTTATACGAAACAAAGAACTAGTACAAAAAATAAGGCTAGATTCCAAAAATCAACAAAACTATACTATTTTCTTTTCATGTCTAAGAGAAATATGTTTATTAAAATAATCAATAATTGATCAAAAGAATTTCATATTTTCTAGTATTATAATGTTATCAATAATGTATAACTATTAATACAACTGTTGTATCCGTAAATTAAAAATAAAATAAATGATACTCAAATTTTAATAATGTGTGTATATGTATTAATTGTATGTGTAAGTATTATAATGTTTTCTTCTTCACCACTGCTAAAAAACATTAAACAAGAGAGTTTTCTTTCTGGCAAAATGTCAACATCGTCTGATCTTTCTTCTTCAGCATCTTAATTTATATGCTGTCTTTCTTGCAAAAATCTGTTATTTTCTTTTGTTTTCTTTTACCTAAGAGATCTTTATAAATTTCGTTGTACTAAGCATTTGTGAAGTTCTCTGTTAAATTTTGCACTTCTTTCAGGGAGTGGATCTGCATGCTTATGCTTTTCTGAATGCTTTTTAAGGTAAAATTTTGAACTCTAGCATTTCCATCTGTGTTACCGTTCTCTGAATTAATTTGGTTTATCTCAGATGCCGTTTCTAACAAATTTTCTCAATTCTCAAACCGTGTTTGAGCGAAACCGTGTTATATTGACGTTACCTGCATTTGTATGAACAAAATACTTTCGTTAAATATTGAAGAAAAAAGAGAGAACAGTTTTTATTAAATTAATATACAGTTCTGTATAAGAATAATATATATATATATATATATATATATATATATATATAATTTTTAATTATCTACACTTTGATCTGCGACATTTTGTACTATGCTCTGTATTTCTTTTGTAACAATTATTACCTAAATAAAAATTGCTTAATCTCTTCTTACCAGCTTAACATCTGGCATGTCTCGCATTGCGAGACATTGAATGTTAATCTGCTTTTTAGAGCTTTGGTGGATTTTAGAAGCTTGCTTCGGTCCACCGTTGGGTTGGCACAACATTGCAGAACCGTTGTGATCGGCCCTCTTTCATTAAATTCAAAAATATTTTTATATTTTATGAGCACTTTTTACAGCAATTTTCGATTATAATAAAGTGAATCCCTCAATTTTAATTTAGTTTCAATTACTTTTTAGATATTTTTTTACTGTAAATATTTTTATTGTGGTACGGGACGAATAGTTTTAAAAAAGTTTGTTGTGTGATTGCTGTTTTGAAAATATATTTCTTGATGTTTGTATTTCTAGTAAGTTAAAGTAAAATTCTTTTGTGACTTTAATATGCTTGATACAATCTGAATAATAACTATAATTTGGCTATAAATTTGTTTATATTTTTCGACATTATTTTTGTAAGCTTTTATTTATATTATCAGAGAACTCCTCCCCTGCTCGCTACACTCGCTCCGCTCCCACTGGAGGAATGGCTTTAACCCCTGCTCGCTGACGCTCGCCCACCCTTAAAAATTAACAGAAATTAACAAATTATACGCACAAATAATCTGCGTAAAATTTAAGTCTTATTTTTTTATTGGAAAAGTTTATAATAATTAAGAATAAAATACAATATTAAAATGTGTAACATTTTTTTTTTACTTCAAGGTTTTCAGTGAATACAATTTCTGTATATATTTTGTATAAATTTTTTATCAGTTTTTCACTGAAATCGTTTTTTACACCTAATAGTTACTGGAAAATGCAATAACAGTTTGTATATTGATCTGAAAATGCAATGATGCAACGGTAGACATTCGAAGGAAATTTTTCTTAAGTATTCGTTTACTGCCTCAGAAGCATTGCGACGTAATAAATTTATAAATACTCATAATGTTACTTCACGTATCGCTTCTCGGCTCCTTCGAGCTAAG
Source organism: Acanthacorydalis orientalis (assembly GCA_034766995.1). Lineage (NCBI taxonomy): Eukaryota > Metazoa > Arthropoda > Insecta > Megaloptera > Corydalidae > Acanthacorydalis > Acanthacorydalis orientalis. The sequence goes on from CM068320.1 coordinate 25,374,729, forward strand.
ATCAAGTGTAGTATCTGTTCTTACCAGCTTAACATCTGGTATGTCTCGCATTGCGAGACATTGAATGTTAATCTGTTTTTTAGAGCTTTGGTGGATTTTAGAAGCTTGCTTCGGTCCACCGTTGGGTTGGCATAACATTGCAGAACCGTTCTGATCGGCCCTTTTTAATTAAATTCAAAAATATTTTTGTACTTTATAAGCACTTTTTATAGCCGTTTTCGATTATAATAAAGTTAATGCTCAATTTCGCTCCGTAAAACTCCCTACTTCACGCAAATTCCCTTATCTAACTTCTGATTTCCATCCAAACCCGGCTAAAAAGCCACTGTCTTAGACCCCGGACCCGTTTCCGTACCATTGTGTGTTCCAACACCCGATGTATCAATGTATACCAACAAATACTTTTTGATTTTGGTTCTACTTCATAATCACTTTTTATAGCAGTTTTCGATTATAATAAAGTGAATCCTCAATTTCATTTACTTTCAATTACTTTTTAGATATTTTTTTACTGTAAATATTTTTATTGCGGTACGTGACTAATAATTTTGAAAAAGTTTGTTGTGTGATGCTGTTTTGAAAATATATTTCTTGACATTTGTATATCTAGTAAGTTAAAGTAAAATTCTTTTAATTGTGAATTTAATATGCCTAATACAATCTGAATAATAACATATATATATATATAATTTATATATATATATATATATGTATATATATATATCATTAGTCTCTGTTAATCCACTGCTGGATAAAGGTCTCTTCTATAATTTATATATATATATATACATATTGGTTACACATTTAATAGTACAATGTAAATTATTATTTAGTATATTTAACAGAAAAATAATTACATTAATTAATTATTAATATAAAATAAATGTGTAAGGCTCCATATTCAATACAATTAGTGCCACGCGTGCTGCATATCGAAATCAAAATATAAACAACGTTCATTTGTTTACTTCTAGGTGTAAATGACGCCTGTGTTTCTACCGTTTCTACGTGCATGATGCTGCTCAATAAGAAATTATTTCATTAGTATAAAAAAAAATTGTTAGATATAAAAATCTCCTGCGTCTCTTTAATCAAAAACAAAAGGTATGTTTTAATGATTTATCATAAATTTTATTTCTTATATTAAGTGCGCTGTAATAGAAATATGTATCGTGTTCATTTGTTTAAACATAGTATATGTGTATTATACAAGTATTTCGAGAACTAATATACATATTTCAATAACAATTATGAAAGTATAAATGAATTATTCTATACTGAATACTACTTTTTTACTTGCATAGCCTTTTCTAATGTATTTTTTAATGACTGTGTATATATATATATATATATATATATATATATATATATATATATATATATATGTGTATATATATATATATATATATACATTAATTAAACAATTAATAATATAATATAAATGATTATTTCATATATTTAACAGGAAAATAATTATTTTAATTAATTATTAATATAAAATAAATGAGTAATATTTCATATTCTTACAATTAGCGCCACGCGTGCTCTATATAGAAATCAAAATATAAACAACGTTCCATTGTTTATTTCTAGAAGTTAATGACGCCCGTGTTTCTACCGTTTCTACGTACATGATGCTAATCAATAATAAATTATTTCATTAGTATAAAAAGATATTTGTTGTATATAAAATTCTCCTTCGTCTCTTTAATCAAAAACAAAGGTATGTCTTAATTAGTTATCATAAATTTAATTTCTTATATTAATAAGTGCGCTGTAATAGAAATATGTTTTGTGTTCAATTGTTTAAACAGTTTATATGCGTACTGTACACGTATTTCAAGACCTAATATACATATTTCAATAATAATTATGAAAATATAAATGAATGATTCTGTATTAAATACTATATTTTTTTTACTTGCATAGTCTATTCCAATGTATTTTTTAATGACTGTATATATATATATATATATATATATATATATATATATATATATACATTCGTTTTTCTAAGTATATGATAAAAATTAAAAATTATTTACTATTATTGTAACGATACTATTTTTGTAATTATTAAATACATATGTTCTGTGCATTTACTATAATCACATTATTAGATATAAAAATTTATATATTTTACGATATAAGTGGTGTATATGTATTATATATTTAAATCAGAAAATTAACACAATTTTATTATTTATTTATAGAAAATTAAAATAATTTTGTTTCTAAGTACATGACTGTTAATAGTGCTATATAGTAGTAGTTATTACAAAATATATTTTTCTTTTCAGAATATGTGTGTGTTTGTCTATACAAGAAGTTTGTATAATGCTTGTGATCACTTTATTATTAGATAATATTTATTAAATTTTTAGAAAAATCTATTCTTATGCTTTAAACTACAAAATATGGTGAGTGTAAATAATTTTTATAAGTCTAGTATTTTATATTGATTCTGATTATATGTATAACTGTTTTTATTTCTATTGTTTTATCATAAAATTGTATGTTTAATAAATTTCTTTTCAGCTATAAAATAATTTCTGTATCAATAAAGAAATATAAAAAAAAACTTTTGTGTTCATATTATTATTTCATTAAATTATTTATACATTTTTATATACTTGTACTCTTATGTTATTTTCTATATATGTTCATTGTTACAAGCGTATTTTATATTGTGATTTTAGCACAATGTGCGTTATACTTTGTAATCAACCAAGCAACAATTTTTATTTTTTCTTTCTACAACAATCTGTTTTTAGATCTGAAAAATCAATAAATATTCAAATATTTTTGAAATTCAAAATTAATTAGATTTAAACCATATGCCTTGTTTGTTTTAAAAATATTGAGTGTTTCATTGTACCATTGTAGTTGTACAAATTATTTTAAAATGTTTTCTTGTTTTTATATATATATATATATATAACATCACTGATAATAATATCTCGTATATATATATAACATCACTGATAACAAATAAATATGTATTTATATTGTAGTTTTAAAATAGTAATGGGGATTCACTATATATTAAAACTTTTACCCATTTATGAATTTATGTGCATGTATATATATATATATATATATATATATATATATATATATATATATATATATATATCTTTATGTACATGCATACATTATTAATGTAAAATAAATAATATTTTTCATTTTATAATAACATGTTTAGTTGTGAAATCTACTGAAATAAGAAGAGAACACTATCTGACTGACTACAAACATGTGTTATAATTTCATCAATAAATAAATATGCATTAATAGAAGATTGAATAAGTCGATGTTAAATGGTGCTCCAAAAAAAAATATATTGAAGTACATTTTGAAATATTTGCACATTAGTTTAAAGGTGGGTGAAATTTTATAGAAAAGTATACATTTTCTATAAATCTGATCATATGCTCTTCGATTTTTATATTTAGTTAATCGTGGACACTGAAAAATAAATACATTTAATCAAAAATATTGGTTTTGTTATTATTATCTTATTTATTTTGTGAATTTTTTTTGTCTTTTTTTAAATATCTATTTTATAAAGAAGTGTTTAGAATTAAAATAAAAAAAATATTTTAGTAATTTTCTGCGGAAATAATTATTTCTTTGAAAATTAACCTTTATTTCTATATATTTTTTATTTCTTCTCGTTTAAAATAAAAATATTATGTGTGAATTTTATCAAGTATACAATATTTTCTTTTATTTAATGTGTATGTATTTTTATAATAATATTTAACTTGAAAGTATTAAAATGTTCTTGAAATATAATCATGATATAATACACATATTGATGGTAGGAATGCAATACGGTGTAACGTACAAAAAACATTTTTCTGGAGTGGAAAAAAAATTGATGTGTTCTTATTATGTATACAACGTGAGTAGTTAGTAACAAGGATTAAAATATACCAGGATAAAAATGTTTTGCAGCCATAAGGCAATACATTTTTAATTTTTAAAAAATTGTATGTCACTAGATTCGGTATTCTCACTGTTGATATATATATATATATGTATATATATATATATGTATATATATATATATATATGTATATATATATATATGTATATATATATATATATATATATATATATATATATATATATATATTCATAATATTTTTTCTCAATTTCTAATTTATTATGTTTAAATTCATTTGATATTGAGTTATTTTTTTTCTAAATTATAATTAAATAACCATTTAATTCATTAATCTATTTCTATATAAAATTAAAACTGCCCTAATTTTAATAATATATTGATTCATTGTATTTAATTAATTATTTTAATCTCATATTAGAGCATACTTCTATTGTATTGAATAATTGAAAATTTAATTAGTTTACCTATGCAAATGCATTTAAATAGTGTATAAATATGTTACTATTTCTTGCATAAAAGTCTTGTGTATTTTCTTTGAGACTATTGCTTATTCGTTTTAAAAATAAAGTATGTGTTTCTTAATTGTTTTAAATACATAATAACTTTTATAAAACAAAAAGGATTCTTTTTGTTTTGTAGTCGAACTGTGTAAATATATTTTTCTTTCATTGAATTATGATTAAATATTAGCAGGAATATAAAGTTATTGTAATATATCAAAAACGCAGTAAATAGGTCGTTTAAATGTTGATAAATAATGTGATATTAACCCCGTGTGTTAAATAATACAATATTAAATTATTATATTTTAATGGAGTGTTAGTAATTATTTTTTTATTTAGTATATAAAATAAATTATTTTTATTATGTACAATATATATATATATATATATTTATATATAATTATATACTTTTTAGATAATCAAGTGAACTGTGAAGGTTTCTAAAGAATCTTTTCAAATATTTAAAATTCTGTTTTTACTACCGTATATTTTAGTTAAACAATATAATAATATGATATGAAAATATAAAATTGCAATACGTTGCTTCATTTAAAATTTCAATTTCAATGATTAATATTTTATTTATTTTTATTGTAATATAGTTTTTAATTCTATTGCTCAACCCGTTTTCATAAACGAATTTTTCAATTCACCATAAGATAAATAGTTTTTTTTGGGTTCAAATTGTTGAATTATCTAATAATAAGTATTATAGTAACTATTTTCAATCAGAAAATGTATTTGTGGTTTGTCGAGGAATTAATGATTCATTTATGAAAAAATTATCCATAAATATTTAATGATATTTTTCTTAGTGATTACTTTATGAATTTATTTGATTGTATAGAGTTTTTCTAAACAAATACATTTTATATTATTTATCCTTTCTAGCCGATTAAAATATATTTAATTGGAAATACATAGATTTTCTGTCATTTTTTTTATCAGAATACATGCTTAAAAATATTTTTTAATGATTTTCCTTCGCGGTGTTATATATTCTTTAATACATGTTTCTCTAAAAAATACAATTTTAATGGTTTTTTGAAACAGCATATAAAAATATATTTCTAAAAATATTTATTTACTATGTATTTCTAATGTCGTTATGCTGTTTTCAATATTTCCTTATATATATATATATATATATATATATATATATATATATATGTATGTGTATATATATATATATATATATATATATATATATGTATTTGTGTGTGTTATTAATTATTACATAAATTTGTACATTTAGATAAAAAATAATTATGTAATCAATGACTCTTTTTATAGAAACTTTTATATTACGAAGAAAAATTTGTCGTTATTTTTAATTATTATTTCATGTAATTAATACAGCAATTTGCATAATTTATAAGATACCTCAAGTTATCAGATTATTTTTTGTAATATAATGGAAATTATCAACGGAAATGACGTTTTGATTTCTATGAACGATTATTATCTAAATTGGCAGAAATGTAATAATTACATTATACGTAGACTTATACACTGTTTATTTAATACATTATTATAAATGCAGAATGATGACGAATCGCGAATCGTTTAAAAAATTTAATAACAAAATTTTCAAATTTTCTTAATTTCTTTCTTGCTTCTTATTTTATATTTATCTGCGCTCAGTGGAAAATTTTGAAATTAACTGTTAATAAACATTTCAAAGCTGACTAAAATATTCATTATTTTTTTTGCATACGAAGGGGCTCTACCCCCTACTCACTACGTTCATCGACACTCGGCGGGCTTCACTCTCATTTTCTTCGCTTGTATCGCATATATTCGCTCAATATCGTAATATATATATATATATATATGTCTATATATATATGTCTATATATATATATATATGTCTATATATATATATATATATATATATATATATATATATATATATATATATGTCTATATATATATACGAGTATATACACATATATATTTGGGTCATTTTCTGGTAACTAAATAGTATATTTTAGTGAATATTAATTAGTATTTATTGGGTGTACAAATTAATTCATCGCATTTTTTTATAAAAAATGAATGTTTTCGAAAATGACATGTTTCAGTCCTTAAAATATCCTCCATTGTTTTGTGTAACCTTTCTTCAGCTGTTGAGTAACTGACGAATTCCTTGACGAAAAAAGAAGACGGCTTTGAGCCTATGAAGGTGTAACGCATTTTCGGATTTCTCCGAAACTGCCATTTAGAGTGGTGTGAGTCATACGCTGACTCACACCACTCTAAATTGTATTTTTGCATTAAGTAAACATAACTGTTTGTAACACTCGTCAGAATCAGTATTTGTACTTGCATCCATATGGTGCTTCATTGCAGAAGATAAATCTCTTTTAATATTCAAAAAATTCTGTCGTTTATGTTTACTTAACGTTTGTTTTATTTTTAATTTATTTTCTTCCTTATTAACATCTTCACTTTCCTTGTTAGAATTTGTCATTGATATATTTAAAACTTCATTTGTTTGAATTAACTTACAATTAACTAGATCTCTATCAGGTAATATAACTTCTTTATCAATTTTTTTCCAGTTTGTTTCATTTTCCTTTCTATTTACTAGATTACAAGTAACTGATACATCTATTTTCTTAAGGTTCGTTTGTGTATTATTTTCCATTAAATGAATTACATCAGTATTAACTGACACATCTACACATTCACATTTTATATTTTGTGGTACGTGACGAATAGTTTTAAAAAAGTTTGTTGTGTGATTGCTATTTTGAAAATATATTTCTTGACGTTTGTATTTCTAGTAAGTTAAAGTAAAATTCTTTTGTGAATTTAATATGCTTGATACAATCTGAATAATAACTATAATTTGGCTACAAATTTGTTTATATTTTTCGACATTATTTTTGTAAGCTTTTATTTATATTATCAGAGAACTCCTCCCTTGCTCGCTACACTCGCTCCGCTCCCACTGGAGGGATTGCTTTAACCCCTGCTCGCTGACGCTCACCCACCCTTAAAAATTAACAGAAATTAACAAATTATACGCACAAATAATCTGTTTAAAATTTAAGTCGTGATTTTTTTATTGGAAAAGTTAATAATAATTAAGAATAAAATACAATATTAAAATGAGTTACAATTTTTTTTTACTTCAGGGTTTTCAGTGAATACAATATTTTGTATAAATTTCTTATCAGTTTTACACTGAAATCATTTTTTATACCTAATAGTTACTAGAAAATGCAATAACAGTTTGTATATTGATCTGAAAATGCAATGATGCAACGGTGGATATTCGAAGAAAATTTTTCTTAAGTATTCGTTTACTGCCTCAGAAGTATTGCGACGTAATAAATTTATAAGTACTCACACTGTTACTTCACGTATCGCTTCTCGGCTCCTTCGAGCTAAGATCAAGTGTAGTATCTGTTCTTACCAGCTTAACATCTGGTATGTCTCGCACTGCGAGACATTGAATGTTAATCTGTTTTTTGGAGCTTTGGTGAATTTTAGAAGCTTGCTTCGGTCCACCGTTGGGTTGGCATAACGTTGCAGAACCGTTCTGATCGGCCCTTTTAAATTAAATTCAAAAATATTTTTGTACTTTATAAGCACTTTTTATAGTCGTCTTCGATTATAATAAAGTTAATGCTCTATTTCGCTCCTTAAAACTCCGTACTTCACGCAAATTCTCTTATCTAACTTCTGATTTCCATCCAAACCCGGCTAAAAAGCCACTGGCTTACACCCCGGACCCGTTTTCGTACCATTGTGTGTTCCAACACCCGATGTATCAATTTATACCAACAAATACTTTTTGATTTTGGTTCTACTTCTTAATCACTTTTTATAGCAGTTTTCGATTATAATAAAGTGAATTCTCAATTTCATTTACTTTCAATTACTTTCTAGATATTTTTTTACTGTAAATATTTTTATTGTGGCACGTGACGAATAATTTTGAAAGAGTTTGTTGTGTGATTGTTGTTTTGAAAATATATTTCTTGACATTTGTATATGTAGTAAGTTAAAGTAAAATTCTTTTAATTGTGAATTTAATATGCCTAATACAATCTGAATAATAACTATAATTTGGCTATAAATTTGTTTATATTTTTCGACATTATTTTTGTAAGCTTTTATTTATATTATCAGAGAACTCCTCCCCTGCTCGCTACACTCGCTCCGCTCCCACTGGAGGAATGGCTTTAACCCCTGCTCGCTGACGCTCACCCACCCTTAAAAATTAACAGAAATTAACAAATTATACGCACAAATAATCTGCGTAAAATTTAAGTCGTATTTTTTTATTGGAAAAGTTTATAATAATTAAGAATAAAATACAATATTAAAATGAGTTACAATTTTTTTTACTTCAGGGTTTTCAGTGAATACAATATTTTGTATAAATTTATTATCAGTTTTACACTGAAATCATTTTTTACACCTAATAGTTACTAGAAAATGCAATAACAGTTTGTATATTGATCTGAAAATGCAATGATGCAACGGTGGACATTCGAAGAAAATTTTTCTTAAGTATTCGTTTACTGCCTCAGAAGCATTGCGACGTAATAAATTTATAAATACTCACAATGTTATTTCACGTATCGCTTCTCGGCTCCTTCGAGCTAAGATCAAGTGTAGTATCTGTTCTTACCAGCTTAACATCTGGTATGTCTCGCACTGCAAGACATTGAATGTTAATCTGTTTTTTAGATCTTTGGTGGATTTAGAAGCTTGCTTCAATCCATCGTAGGGTTGGCACAACATTGCAGAACCGTTGTGATTGGCCTTCTTTAATTAAATCCAAAAATATTTTTCTACTTTGAGCACTTTTTTACAGTAGTTTTCAATTATAATAAAGTAAATGCTCAATTTTATTTACTTTTAATATTTTTTTTGTAAACATATTTGTACGTGACGAGTATATATTAAAAAGTTAGTCATGTGATATTGTTTTAAAAATATTTCTGGATATTTGTATTTCTAGTAAGTTAAAATACTTTTTTATTGTTAAATATATCTGATTCAATTTGAATAATAATAAATGGTTTATTAACGATATTATTTGACTATAACTTTGTTTATACTTTTTGTATTCTTTTTGTAAGGTATATGTCTATTTATATTATTTTATTTATATATTTACCCCCACTCGGTGACACTCGCTCTTCCCAACAAATAACAGAAATTAACGAATTATACGAACAAATAATCTGGGTAAAATGTATCGTAAAAAAATTTATTGGAAAAGTTTATAAAAATGAACAACTAAATACAATGTTAACAATGTAACAATTTTTTATTTAGTTTCTTTTACTTACTTTTTTTAAAAATTTCCAAAAAGTGTGCACGGGACCCATTTTTAATTATAGAGAGACATAACATTTAATTATTAATTTGATATGGTATAAAATGGAATTCCTAGCTAATAATTTCATAGCTATTATCTGGTATTACTCTCTCTACAAGACATACGATGTTAAGCTAATTTTTTAGTTTTTGAATGGATGGTTAAATTATTTGCGGTTTAAAGATACGTCGACAACTGTCATTAAAGCTCGATACTTTAGTGGGTATTTGAAGTTTTGCTTCTATCCGCGGATAGTTGGTGCAATATCGCAGAACTATTGTGATCGGTCTTATTTCCTTAAAATGTCAAAGATAATTTTGTAATTTATTTATTTTTTATAGATATTCCTCTTTCATAGATTGCAAAATATTCGAAATATAACGATAATTAATAAATGCAAATGATTTACGATAGAGACTCATAAATAAATAAAATATTTATTATATTGCATCAATTAAATATAAAATGTAAATTGGTAAAATAATTATGCCCTCTTTTTATGTATGATATATGATTATCATATGAACTTAATATAATTTATAGGAAGAAAGAAAAATCATTCCTTCGACTAAATATTTTTTCTATTTATAATGATCTTATTTGCGAAAATGGCAGTAATTTAAGAAAACAATTTTCGTAAATAATTTTATTATATTTTAAAAATCGATGACCTAAAAACATAAACATAAAATAAATAATATACGTGGAATAAACAATCACTAAAACATATAAAGTGTATTTAGATGACATTACAGTAACTATTTACAAATTCCATACTTTGTAGGACAAAACTTTAATCTGGAATTAACATTGCATTTAAATTAACATGCATTTAGAATATTTTTTTCAATAAATTCCAGAGCGATATGATACATTATAAGGTAGTTTCTGTCACGTAAAATAACAATTTAATATCAATAACTTAAAAATTACATTAAATATATTCTACAACTTTTTCGCCGTCTTTTCAAAATCTGCTCCGATCGAATCATAGTCTACTGAATGACTGTCTCCATTGTCGTAATATGCGTAATCATAGCTGACATTTTTGTCAGCCTTCTTTGGAGATTGTGAATTTGTTTTTGGAGGGGCGCTCGTCGATTGTGGTATATTCGGGTTAACAGAAAACGGTCTTGGCGATTCATAAGATTTCTGAGTTGTTGAGATTACATTTTGTGTCGATTTTGCATTTTGCGTATATTCATTTCGGCTACTGGCGAAATTTGTACTGTGAGCTGTTTTCAAAGATTCTTCTTGATACTCTGTCTTTATTGTGTTTCTTGGACTCGTTGATGTAACTTGTGGTTGACGATACGTAGTGGGTTTTTTGTCTTCGGCAGTGTACTTTCCATTATTGTGTTCATCTGCATACTGTCCCTCGTCGTAATTAGCGGGATTGTATTCGCCAGTTTGTTGATATCTTTGAGTACTAGTTGTGATTTGTGTATAAACTGGAGGTTTCGATTGAGTAACTTGTTTAGCCTGCGAATTGACAGTGGTTTGTTTGTTGTACTGATCTTTGAAAGTAGATTTGTCGGTATTGTATTGTGAAGTCGATTTGTATTGAACATTGCTCGGGGTAGATGTGCTGATGCGACTGATGTCCGAATCAAATTCGGTTTGTCTTGAAGCGAACTGTGTCGTTACTTTATTTGTAGCCGGTTGATTGTACTGACCATTGTTGTATATTGTTGTTTGCCTTACAGATGTTTGTGAATTGTATTGTCCTGTAGCAGGCGTAGTCTGTTGATTACTGTATTGATTATTTTGTTTGTTGTTATATTGTCCGTTATTGTATTGGGTTGTCGCTGGAGTTGTTTGCGAATTTATATATTGATTGTTTTGTTTATTGTTGTATTGAGCATTATATTGTCCTGAAGCTGTTGATGTTTGCTGGTTATTGTATTGGCTCGTTTGTTTACTACTGTATTGAGTAGTTTGTTTTTCTTTATATTGCGTGTTGTCGTATTGTGTTGTTTGTTTATTATACTGTCCGTTGTCATAATATTGCGACGACGTTTTACTATCATTGTATTCTCCATTACTTGAAGCTTGTTTGTTGAAAGTTGTTGATTTGTAGTCATTGTACTTCTGTGTTGATATTTTGGCATTCTCGAAATTACTATACTGCGTTTCTTTACTGAAAGGTGTCGCCGTTGAACTGGGAGTATATTGATTTGTATTATAATTTGTCTGTTGTCGGTTTATCGTTTGATATTGAGCCGTTTGTCTACTAGTACTTTGCGCGGGTGGTGTAGTTTGCTGTGTTGTGTATTGAGTTGATTGTTTATTATCATATTGAATATTTGTACTGAATTGGTTAACGGGTCTTTTATTTTGATTTGTTTGACGGCTTGCGCCATTGGTGTATTGATTATTGTTGTCGTTATTGAATGTTTGTTCAGGTTGATTATCATAATTTTGTCTAGCACCAGTACGGAAGTTTTGTCTTCCAATACTTTGTTGCCTTGTTTTATAATTATTTATAGCCACCGTGTATTGTTCTTCAGTAACGGCATTAGTAGTCGATGGTCTCGCTGTAGTCGGGATATAACTACTACCGGCGAAGTTATTTTGGAACGTACGTGCTGGAGATTTTTGTTGATACCTTGTAGCCGGTTTGTATGTAGATGCTTGGGTGTAATCTGACTGACTCGGTGGCGGTGCACGCGTTGTGGTTGTCGTAGTTGTAACTGGTTTTCTATTTAACTTTCTCACTACTTTTTGTTGTCGTGGCACTTGATTTACGTTTCGATTAATGTTCTCTTGTGGCGGTTCATAATCGTCTTCCTCTTCTTTACCACCATTACGATTATTGAAGAAATTTGAACTGCTTGAACCACGGAATAAATCTTTTGCCGGTGCTTGAACGTTGTATTCTGGCCTTTGGTTAGTTCGTGTAACTTGATGTTCACGGCTTAATCTTGTATCGCCTGTATCTGCACGTTGAAGTTGGAATGTGGATTCATCTTCTCCGGTATAAGGTGCAGCTTTCGATTCAAACCCTTAAATTTTACATATATACATTTTAATTTACATTTCAAAAAATATATTATAATTTATATATATATATATATAATTTTTTTATAAATACTTTTAACAGAACATCATTACCTGAACCGATACGATATAAATCGAAATTATCACTTGAATAATAAAGAGTAGCTGCTTCACAATCTACATCATCCCATTCAGCACATATTTGTGCTTCTTGATCGAAAGCTGTACCATTTGGACATAAAAATCTAAAGTCTTGTACCTAATGATAAAAATATACAAGATTAATAAAAATGTTTACAGTACATTTTTTAAATTATGTATTATATAATTAAATAAATGTTTAAGAATACCTGAATTTTTTGACGCAACATTTTGTTATTTTAATCAATGAAATAGTTGATAATCAATAATTAAAAATATTTATTTAATATACATTTTACTTATTGAGAGTGTACATACACATACATAAACTCACATGCATATATATACATATACATATATATATATATATATATATGTGTGTGTGTATAAGTTGTTTTCTTTTTTATAAAAACTAGTATGTATCATAAAACGTGTTAAGTATGTAAAAAAATACAAATGAATCATGAAAAGTAGAAAATTTAAAAAGTATTCGATTCCATGATGAATCAGATATTAAGTGGACCATTTACAATTTACGTTGCTGAACTTGTTTTGAAATCTTTCACTGCACAATTTGTGTGTTTGGTGAAGAGTTTTGAAACACATGGCAATATGAGATATTTTAATGTCAATGGATACAGTTATATAAAGATAATAAATTAATCAAATTTAGATATCATGTCATTAAGATTAAGATGAACTTTCAAATCCAGGAAGCTATGAATATTAAAATAGTGAGATAAAAGTAATTTAAACATATTAGAAAAAAAATGTTTTAAAATATTCATTATGCTCAGAAGAAATATTAATGTTATGGATATTTTATTCATGGAGAGATGAATTTCACTGTTTTTAAATATTACAATTAAATAATAAAAAAATACAAATTAAATGTTTATATTTTTCGATATTATTTTTTAAATGTATTTGAACACTTTTCAGTTTTTATGATTAGTTTTACAGTTCTCTATTTATATAATTACGTCATCATTTTTTACATTAAAAAATGAATTCATTGATATTTTTTATAGTTTACATGTATGAGAGGTAAGTTAAAAAAATCGGATTTAGAAAATGTTAACAGTTGGAGCATATTTTGTAAATAATAAAAAACCTAATACTAAAAATACTTTTAAATATTTTTTAAGCAATAATACATTTAAATATTTAGTATTGTTAGTAAACAAAAAAAAATTTATAGTGATGTGAATATGTGTACGACATGACGATGTGGGAAATTAAATGTAGTTTTACTATTTTTATATGTGTAGAAAAATTGTATGTATATAAATTGTGATAATATTTTTTCCACAAGTTGGCATTTGTTAGCAGGTAAATGTGTTGTAACAAGTAAAAATCTACTTGTTTCCTCCAAAATTTAATTAGTGTAGTTAATTTGTAGTGCCGGAAGGAATTGCATTAGATTCTTTAGAAAATTGTACCAGACAATATGTGTATTCTCACGCTCAATGTTGCGTCACGTATCATCATAATGCTAATTATATGAATGTATGTCTATTCTAAAAGCAAATAGAACGAAAACTCGCGTGTTCTTAATATCAAAATGTTTCACAAGTACAGAGTAAGTGTGTGTATGCCGTTGTACGACGATTCATTTCATTTAAACTAAACGGCGTGCATAAAATAATAGCAAGTTATCTTGGCTTTAAAAAAAAACATCAGTTTTTTACACTAGATTTGCTGTCAGATATGAATAAGGATTCAATTGATGTTTTATGGATATAATAATTTTACAAATAGTCTGTTAAATCGACCAATCTAAATAAAAAGTAAATGTTATTAGATATTAAAAAACATTAAGGAAATATTTTTTTTATGTCGTTTATAATTTTAATATTTCCGAACCAGTAAGTTAAAGTAAAAGTGATAACTGGAACTATTATGAAAATATTAGTTTTAATTTATTATTTCTTCTAAAGTTTTGTGAACAAATTTAATGGAATTTCGAATAAAAATTGTTTTAACAGAGAGTTTCCTATAAAGAGTTAGTTTCACATTAAGTTTAATAATAGTGGTTATTAAAATATCTATATTAAGATATTTTCTTCAGATTAAAAAAAAACATTTAAAAGTTGAAACTAATAATTTGTACTTGCTGAACCATAAACTTAATGAATCATTTTATACATTTTATAGTATTTTATCATAGAACAATTAGAGAGGAAAGTATTTTTGAGACAGTTGAAATAATTTGAATGCCCTTAAATGAAATTCCATAAAATTTAATTTTCCGAACCAAAAATTAAATAAACTGATCGATTCGAAATAATACAATACAAATAAATCTTGCACCCTAAATGTTGTTTCTCTCTAATTTCTTATTTCTACAGAAATATTTTTTGATTATAAAAAATAACTTTATTTTTTTTGTCTGATTTCAAAATTGAATCATTTCGTAATAAACATATTTTTTATTAATTTGTTCAGTACTAGGTTATTCAAAAATCAAGTTTTCTCCTCTTTATTTATTCATCTCTCTCTTTACACACACACGCACTTATATATATATATATATATATATATATATATATCTGTGTGTGTATTAAGAAAAGTAATAGTTATCTCATAAACATTGTTTATCTTTTATTAATAATCATACATTTTCTCTTTTGTAATAGTATTGAGAAACATTTTGCAACATTCGCTATTGTTATATTAATTTTATGTTGATAAACAATGAATATACTTTTCTTGATTATATTAAATAAAACAATGCTATAGTTCATAATTGTTAACGTATGCCATATTGCACACACGTATTTTGTGGACTTGTAAATTTGTGATGATTAGTTTACGGTACTGTAAGTTTTATTCCGGTGTATTTAAAACTGTGTTCTAATTTTATACATATATACTTTCGATGACAATAATTAATTTTACCTAAAACCGTGATAAATTGCATAAACTCATAAACGATTATTTTGAAAACAAGCAGAGTTAACGTCGTGAGTTAAGCAGTATTGTAAAATATTTTAATCTCTGTGAATATAAAAAAATAATTGAACAAATAAACTTAAATAAATGTGTAAAAAAAGTTATTAAAACATGTAAAAAATCTATAAATTATAGATCTATATTTGAGAAGTATAAAAGTATTTAAATGACATAAATTTCAAAGTATATATATATATTTATTATTTATATTTATATATTTATACATCTACATAAATACATATAATCTCCTCTGTGGTGTGATAGGTAATTTAGAAAAATGTTAAGCTGTTCACTAAATAAGGTTCTATGTTACTAAAATACTAGTAAATTTCATATATTCAGTTTACAATTAATGTATATGTATATATATATATATATATATATATATATATATATATAAATATGCTCTATTTAATTTTATTTAGTTTTCTTAGTTTCAAGTTATGTTCATCAATTAATATCCTTTAATGTTTATTAGACTACTTCTGAAATTTTCAAATACACAAAACATGAATTTGGTTGTTTTGAATTAAAAAAATCTTTTAGGTTCTTTTTTGTAATTTTTATTTAACTTAGTGTATTAAATAGATCTGTATTATCCTACATGTATGCACCAAAGTATCATTTTGTTTATAATTCGATGGTGGGTCATAAAAAATACTAATTGAATATAAATATCTTGAACAACTACCATATAGATTGATGCACTTTTATTACATATTTAAAATAATTTTCAAGTAGATGTAAATAAAAGCTTTGTTTTTAAAGTTTGCATCTTTCTTTTTATTGCCGAGCAATTAAGATTTTGTTACGACTCGGATTCCACTTGAGGGGCTCCAGTTAGATATCTTTGACATGAACAATCGTGTTATGTATGTATCATAAACTATGAAAGTCGTTTAATGTATCTAATTTGAGGTTTTCAGAAGGGTGTCAGGTATTTTTACGCCAGTAATATATTTTAACTTCGGTTTATAAAATAAAGAAAATTAAAAAAATGTAATAACAGATTAGACATATGTGTATAGAACACTATTCTTGATTAGTAGATTGTGTATTACGTTTAATTTGATATGTTTTTAAATTATTTCATTGAAAACATTCTAGAAAAAGTTATCTATACTGATTTACAAATAATGTATTAAGTAATCTGAGGTCAATCGGCGTTAAAGATGTTGAGTACGGCTTCGAAATTTTCTTTTGTTTACATGTTTGTAAAGTATTTTGATTTAATTAGGAAAAATAATATTAGACTGTAATTTGGTAATGCGTTCATTAGTAATTTTTAATTACGTGTTAGTATTTAATGTTTATTTAAAGCTAATATTCAGTATGTTAATACAAGATGGTTTATTTGACTGTTCATTAAATCGTAAATAAATTGTTCATATAGCTGAAAATCGATTATATTTTAGAAGAATGATGGTAGTTGTGTAGAATGTTTCACATATTAAAATACATACCCCGATTCCAGCTACTTTAACGCAAACGTGGAACATTTGACATTGAGTCTCAGAGTCGGCATAATATCCACCTAGAATTTTCTCTCTACAAGAAAAACCTGTGTCTGGCATATTTTCCAGACTGTACGTGGGGAAGGGCCGCGTATTGAAATACTGACCATTGCTCCCCACTATACACACACCTGTAACAAAATTGATACATTTTATTTGATATTGTAGTTGTATTTTTTTAACATTATTATAAATTAGTATGAAAAATCCTTTTTTTAAATCTTATGTTTTAATGGACAAATATTTCAAAAACGTTTCATACTATATTTTCGTTGTTAATGATGTTTTTTTTTTGGATTAATTTATCTTATTTGTTCAAAGATGATCTATTGATAGTTTAGTTGTAATTAAAATTCATTAAATAAAATTTAAATAAAATTAAATTAATTCATTCATTAATAAAATTCATTAAATAAAATTAAATTATTATAAAATAAAATTTAATATTTCTTTATAATGAGACAAAGAGTAGACTTTTCTTCTATTTAGAGTTTTTCTATTTAGAGTTTTGCGTTATTATTATTTATAGTCGCATTTCCTTTAAACTCAATTCGCGTTTTCTATATTTTACAATAATCAATTACTTGTTCAATCTTTGACAAATTTTATTCGATTAATAGAAAAAGAATTATTGCTTTTAAACGCTGAAAAATAATCAAAGCGTGTTAAATATTGATTAATTATTTGTAAGTTTACACAGACTTCAAAATTTAACAAAATTATTTAGTATTTAACGACTGATAACAAAAAGAAAGTACTGAATTAAAGAAAGTTTACAAAATCTGTTGTATATAATAGAATTCGTTATTGGAGAGTGATGAAACATTAATTATTTATTTGTCATGTATTATATATATATATATATATATATATATATATATATATATATGTATATATGAATGTGTTTGTATTTGTGTGAGAGAAGAAAAATAACAAACAACTTATAGAGAAACTAAAGAATAATATAATATTTTTAAATCGATACATTGCAAAGTGAAACCATTTGAATATTTAGTTTTATTTTGAATGCATCCTTGAGATATTTCTAAAATAATGTAGTTTTTATGTAAAACATTTAAGATAAAATAAAAATACATCATAATGTATTTAAAATCACATATTTAAAATATTTGTTATATAACTGTTGATGTTTCGTACAATGTATATTGTTTCTAGTATTGCTTAGTTCATTATATATTTTTTAAATATAATAAGTAAGGTGCTTTTAATGAAAACAATCCAGTGAGTATAAACGACGAAATCATGATATTTCTAATCTACTAACGATCATGACAAAAATATTTATAACAATGGAAATCGATATGGCGATCGGAAGGTATTGACAAAAGAAAAAATTCAAAGGAAATACTTAAATAATATTATTAGATTGGTAGAAAAATAATTGAGATTTATGGCCTTTAAATTCATATACATTACCGCAATTATTTTCATACCAACCTGATATCATAACAAATAAAATATTTTTCTTTTAATGTAAAATGAAACATACATTCGCCTCTTAATGAGATTATGATTTATTGACCATTAGTGAGAGACGTTATTATGATGTCAAGGTTATTTTAAACAGTGAGTAGTGAAAATCATTTATTATATTCTGTATGTATGTGATTATTTGAATATATTTAACAGTATAATTTTGGCAATGGCCTGGAGGTTTAAAGATGAGGTTCTTTAAAATAGTGTTGCTGGTTTGAATATTAATTTAGATATTTGGGTTTTCTGTTTTTTTTTTCTTTTGGAAAATATATTAAGATTGGGAATTGAAATAAAATAAGATTATGATTATAAATAACGCGAGGAAGTAAATTTATTGTCTTGTAGGTTACTCTTAAAAAATAACCGAGAATTTAATTTCAGGGGCACAATAAAGCGTTAAGTATACATGTATTATTCTTTTCAACTTGGTCTCCTTAAATCATTATGTTGTGATCGGTTTTGACTCTTGAGTTAAATTCTGGTAGTTAGCTGTAGTTCTTCGATTATACAGTAAGCTTTTACAAATAAATTTTTACATTACTATAATTCGTATATTTTTTTCTGATCAAAAATGTCAATAATTGATTTTTATAATATTTTGATTGATTGTAAATGTTCCATGACGATCCATCATTCTAAAATTTCTAATACATAGAAAAATCTATTTTCTATTTAAACGCTCTGAAAATCAAAATTAAATCGAAAATGAATTTAATTGGAGTGCCAAAAATTATTTCATGAATATTATAAAGCAAGTTATCAGAAGAATGTAGACAACTAAAATCAATCATTGCAGAATATCTTAACATTTATCCACTTAGACGAAACGAGAGAGAATAATTCAATAACGGAATTCAAGATGTTAAGTGTAAAAATTAATGATGTGCTTTCAAATTCAATCAATCATAGCTCTGTTTCAAATTAAAATATTTTCTCGTCGTTTTAGAATTTTGAAGTGACAATCTTAATATTTTAAAACACTATATATCTTAGCTAAGAAATTGACATAACCTCACAAAATAATAGTGAACACGATGTTATCTGGAAAGCAGCATATTAGACATTGCATATTTTTTGCATACCAGTTGAAAAAATGCTGCTGTAGCTATAGGAATGATTTGTTCAGCTTGGGGGGGGGGGGGGTGCATAAAACATGCAAAAAATACCAAAATAGTGAAAGAGGTGCGAGTATTCATTGACGACTTCCTCGATTCAAAGCCGCCATTTTTTTCGACAAGGGATTCTTTAGTTACCCGACAGATCGAGCAAAGTTACACAAAATAATGAGGGAGGTTTTGAGGATTGAAATGTATTCCATTTTTTCGTAAATATTCATTTTCTATAAAAAAACATGCCGAATTAATTTTTGGACTATACTCGTATATATATATATATATATATTTATATATATATATATGTATGTATGTATATGTGTGTGTACATGTTTTTGTGTGTGTGTGTTTAAATGTAAATTAAAAAGCATTTATGTGAATTCATATGCATGGGTATAGAAATATCCATTTTTAAAACTAAAATAAACGGTAAATTAAGATTTAGAACAATAAAAAGTAAGTCAAATAGAAACAGTCTGTAAAATAATATTCAAATTAAGACACGAAAAGATTTGTTTTTATTGAAATAATACTTTTTTTTGATTTTTTTATTTAAGTAAAATTATCTTTCAACTAGTTTCTCTCTCTCTCTCTCTATATATATAAGTATATATGTGTACTATAAATCTTTTTCTCTCTCTCATTCTATATTTATATAATAGATAGATAGTGAATTCGTAATTGGTGAATATATCTTGAAGTAAGTTAATTATAACAAACTACTAACTAATCATTGTGAATTGTAAAGAAATAATTTTATACAGAATTAAGTCGTTCATATTAGGAAACCTTTAGGAATATGCTAATTATAATCGTGGGTCGTAGAAAATTTAATGATTATTTGAAAAATGATTTGATAATAGGTTTAATCTTAGCGCGAAAAATCAAAAAAGATTCTTATATTTTGATCAATTTTTACATATTTTCTTTAAATGCAAATACGGTTTTTATACACTGAGAGTTTATGCTAGTGACGAATAACTAAATAAATTGTTAAGCGGGAAATATAATAAATATGTGTGAAAATTTAGAACTGAATTGTGTTTTTAATACATACATACATACATACACACACACTCGCACTCACACTCGTACACACACACACACATATATATATATATATATTTGTATATATATATATATATATATATATATATATATATGTTTAAAACTTGTTCATTATGAACATTAATATAATATTAGTAATGTAAGAAATATAATATTCTGTTTTAGTTAATAAGTGGAATAGAAATACATGTTTTTTAATAAGTTTTTTTAACAGACAATTGTGATGACAATTGTGTGTGAACAATCCAAAAGATTAATTAAAGTACAAGTTATGTAAGGTTTTGTACTTAAAATATAAATAATAGTTTATATATAGGTTCCTACTGATTTTAAATATACGTTAGTAAAAAGTAGTAAATACATTTGAATGAGATTAAATCTAATTTAATGAAATGTATTGAAAAAACCGGCTTTTAAAATTAGTAATTCAAAAGTACATCTCATAATATATGCTTATTTTTTGTTTTTTATATAACTTGTTTTCTTATATTTTTTCTATTTTGTATATATATATATATATATATATATATATATGTATATGTACATATATGTATATATATATATATATATATATATATATACATTCAGGTTTGATAAAATCACATTTGAAGATAATTATAGTATTTTTTTTAAATCCACAGTACGTTATATAAACACTTTTTATTATACATGATTTAAAATTCTGTTTATTTTTTTGGATGAAGCACAATATTTTGATACTTTATACACTCATAAGCTACTTGCATTCAAATCACTTACCTAATAAAACTATAACACTAAGACACTGCAACATGTTTGCCACCAAAATTCAGACTGTCTGAAGAAGTCATCTTGAGTTACCATTAGTTAACCATAGTGAAAGGAGTCTGTAAAGGTAAATTGCTGGAGGGGCGATGCATCGTGAAACATCTTCAGTGTGGGGGCAGAATTGCGTATTAGTCATTACTCACTAAAACGACAACAGCAACGAAAGTGAGATTAACAAAAGAGACAGGTTCATAAATGATAGGACGGCACATAACAATGCGAATAAATCGTGCCTCTCCGTTTACATCAGGGCATAGAAATTAATTCATGACTGTGGAATTAAAAGAAGCCGCAGTTATTTTAATATTCGCGTTGTTAAGAGAACGTTATCTGATCTTTGCTGAAATAAGCTGAAATGTCAGCGGTGGAGATCGTTTCAACGATTTGAGACTTGATGGACCGTAGTTATGTGTTATTTATTCTTGTCACTGACACGGATTTCTGGAATCTGTGCTTCCGTTACATCGGCCTTGCTACATCGTGATTTTGAATTACTCATTCAAAAGATCACAATTAATTATTGTTGTTAATAACGACAAATGCCAATATCTTCTTAATTCTACACCACATTCGAAAAGATTGTACAATGTATTTTTTTCTAGACGATAAATAACCAGAACGACGTCTAACGTGTTCAAGGTTTTACATGCTAATATTCATTTAACACCATTTTCGTACAATAGCAGTAAATCATTAATATCTAATGTATGCTTTATGTTATACTGAAATAATGTGATAGGCCTTTTAATTAGTAAAAGGCCATTCATATCTTTGAAATTCACATATAAATATTATTATTTAGGATTGGATTAAACAATTCTATTTTAAAACTGTTAGGATAGTTTTATACACTCCTATATATTATATTTACAGCAAATTAAAAAAAAAGTATGGAATTCCATATTGAAGTAATACGACATTTTGATATTATATTCTATTATTTAAAACAACCATTCTTTTCTTATAAGCACTATTTTTTTAAAAAAAAATGCATTTCCTTTATATATGTCGAAAATGATAATGTTTTTATATATTTTCATAAATGAAATAGTTTTTCATCCTAACTACAAAAAAAATCTGATCAAATTATTCATTAAACAATATTGAGAGAAATAATTGTTGTCATTTAAATATTTTACAAAACTTTCAAAAAAATTTTTCATTAAACAATTTTAATTTATTATATTTATGTATTAGCTACATGCTGAAAAGCAACTCTGGCCTGCAAAGGATTCATATATAAAGTTAATTTCGATATCAGGATTCATTATGTGTCATAATTAGTTTTTTTGGAAAGAAATAAAATGTTCAAAATATAAAGTACACAAATGTTAGAAAAAATTGTTTTAAAAAAAAGTTAAGTTTTCTGATTGTTCAATATATTGTTTTTTTTTTGTGACATAATGTGAATTTATTTACTGACATGCTTAAATTTCACATGTGTAAATGAAAATATATATTCCTATAGATTGACTAAATTTGGAATATATATATATATATATATATATACATACATATATATATATATATATATATATATATATATATATATATATATATATATATATATAATTTTTATTAATCTTTAAAAATAAATTCTCATTTAAACATGTAAAATTTAAGCATTTCAATAAGGAACCCAACATTTTGTGTGTTAGTATGATTTTATAATTTTTTAAGATTACAAAAAGAAATCGAAATTAAATTTTTTATAATAAAATATTATCGATAATAAATCACAATATATATTTTTTAAGAGATATTTTTTTATTAACGAATGATTATAATGAATTATTATTGCCAAGAATGGATTTATATCTCATTTCAATGCTAGAGTTCGGGGTAGTTTTGACAATGATTGTTATAAGGCTTTAATTTAATGTATTATATTTATGAGATGAGATCAAAAATGTTTAGACATAACTATATATTAAACTACTAAAAATGCGATTTTCCTTATGAATTAATTTTTTTTCGTTTTAATTGCCTTTATACTAAAAATAAAATATAAACCAATAAAATATTTATAACTGAATAATATTTTAATTTTGTCGAAAAACCGACAGTTTGAGTTAAGATATAAGCAAAAAATTATGCAGAACAGTTATTAATATTTATATCATCTACATTTTTTGAAATAAAGATTCTTTTATGCATAAAAAATTAACATTCAGTTCTGATAAATTGTTATTTTCTGCACTTTCTTTATGAAAGTATATATATATATATATATATATATATATATATATATATATATATACATACATACATACATATATATATATATATATATATATATGTATATACAGTTTATGTACTTAATATTTCCATCAATTTGTAAATCATAAATAAATTAATATTATTACTCATTTTATATGCATAAAAAGATCATTAACCGAAGTTTATATTGATAGTGAAACTGACCTTCATCTTCGTCCGAATTAAAGTATTAAATGTAGACAGTGAAAATAATCGAAACGAATGGAATTTTATAAAAGTATCATTCACGATGAAATGATTAATTTATTTAACAATAATGTGAAACTTATAACCTCGTCTTATAGTCACATTCATTGGCATAAATTCGGTTATTAATATTTCGAATTAATTTCTTATATTACTAATTAATAGCATATTAACACATATTGTGAGAACGTGTTCATTCATTATATGCAAATGTTTTTTATTCTACCCTTTTGTAGTAATAATTATTGTCTATTTTTTTTCTATATATAGTGACGCAAACTTTTGTTAATTATATTTTAGTTTCGTACCTGCACAAATTATTCGTGTTTAATGATTTGCTGTTGCAGCAGTATCATTAATATATTTATACATTATATTTTGTGACATACTCTAAATATTGCTAATAGTTCTAATTATTTATTTAAAAACTAAATTATATTTTTATATATTTCAAATAATAAACAATTACACATTCTACTAAATTTCTTTTCGTATAATACTTTTATATACTTAAATTATAACAAAAATTCTAAGTGGTTCAATCGACCATTTTGAATGGATAGTTATTTTAAGGGTTTATTTAATTTTTTAATTTAATTTTATAAATAATATAATCTGTTTTAAAATACTAGGAGGCTATTCACTCTAGTTGCTACGCTCGTCGACCCCATGGGGCTCCGCCCTCGCTTGCTCTACCGACTCGCTCTGCTCGTATCTCATATATTAACTCAATATCGTAATATATATATATGTTAGTATGTTTATATAATCACTCTCACAGTTAGATTGTGCCGTTTGTTTCATAAAATCACACATTTCAGTACAGGTTTCATTCACGTTTTTTGAAATTTTTCCTGGATTTGATCACGAAATCGCGATAGTCTACTAAGCCATAAGCCGATATTAAATTAAATAAGATAACTCAGGCTGTTGTCGGGGCCCTAGAAACCCTTAGGAACAGCTACGTATAGGCAGATTCTATGTCGTATAAGCAGACTCGCTCCATCTAAAATTAGTGCCAAAAAAAATTCGTGCAGTTGTTATGATACCAATATCGTAATTTTTCGTGTAACTTCGGGCGTCATCGTTAGTAATAATTTAATACAAAATCTCGACACGCTTCTTGTTCAATTTTTTGAACAATGAATTTTTCAATTTTTGAAATTTTATGGAATATATATATATATATATATATATATATATATATATATAGAGAGAGAGAGATATTAAACTTTTTAGCAGTTTATTAGTCTAAATCTGTAACACTGACACAACTGCAGTTATTTCAGAAAGCTCAATGTGAACTTTTATATTTTATATCCAATTTCTATTTCAAACTAGTGTATTTGTATTTTTAGAAAGTATCCTTGTTCCAAAAATTTTGAGTTCGGTTTTTAAAATTATGTGAACATATTATTATTTATTTGTCATTACTACGTGCAATTCAAAGTTTATAAACCATATTTCTCCTACTTTTATAACCAAAATTGTTCGGAGTTTTTTCAATACTATTTTTTTATAAAATAAATGTCTCATTTGAAATAAGTTGAATTGTTTAGTCAATTATGACCATAGATACAGTTAGAAAAGTGTAACTACATTTTCGGAAATAACATCTTAACTCAAAACGAGTGCTGAAATCAAAACTACAAAGTTTTATACTTTGTTACTTGCATTTTTACTCTTTTCGTAAATGATCTACTTTATTAGGAAGACAGAACAAACTGAAAGCTACCTATTTTTTATCTTACATTTTATAATTTTTTCAAATTATTGTATAAGGATATTCTTAGTAATTTCACTATAAATCATAATTATAGTTTAATATTGTGATTGACAGTGAATAGCTAACACCATAAAATTTTCTTTATTAAAATGTCCAGCAATTTATTTTTGTTTATTTTAATACGTACTTTGATCTTAGTGCCATCATTCTCAAAGCCCAAGTTCAAAAAAGTTCAAGAAAACAATTTTATTTCAAAAATTGTTCGGTACTTACAATATGATAAAATATTACATAATGAATATTATATAATGGAAAAAAATGAGTAATAATTCCGATCATACATACATTTAACGGTAATGACTTTTAGATTAAATTCATTGATAAATTATCTCTAACATTTATATTTCGTGCACTTTTATAATTTCAACAATTTTTTGTACCTTTTTTTAAGCATTCATTATATACCTGAAGTATTTATTGTACATTTCAACAATTACACTTATAAAAATAATAATGATTCAATCATCATTGTGTAACATTTTCTAGACTACTAACAACATGTTACGAATAATCCGTATACATGTTAAGGTGAATTCGTCTTAACTCAACTGTGCACCAGTTTCTGTATTTACAACTGAGTACAATGACATTTTTAAACAATGACTGAGCACTAATGTATGTTAAATTAAACAAAAGCGAGTCATTCGCGCCACCTGACACAGACGTATTGTTATTGATGATTTTCTTTTTCGCGTGCGTCTTAGTTTCTAAATACAGCAATCGATTCGCATTTACTACAGCCGATGTGTATCATTGAGAAGGAACAGACATTTGCAGTGTACGATTCTTCTCGTGTATGTGATTCCGGAATCAGTAAACGTGTTTGTTCATTTTCTAATCAGATTATCCGTTTAAAATTGAACGAAGCCGCTCGTGCGAATGAAATGTCATCTATTAGAAACCGAAAGTCGAAGATTAAGAATAAAAGTATTGTACGACATTTACATAATTATATAGTTATGAAAACAAAGATTATATGAGTGTGATGTCATATATGTAAAGTGTTATAAGATTAATAGGATAAATACGTTCAGGTCAATTGTATTATTTGTACTTATGAAATTATTGATGGGTTGGTAGACAATGTGTATAATTAAAATAATATTCTATTAAGCAAATGGTATTATAATTTAATACGTTGCTGCTTAATGTAAACATTTGTCAACTAGTATAATGTTCCTGATGGAGTCATAATAGATGTTAACATTTTTTAACAATTAAATGATTGATTTTGATAACATATTTGTATTTAACACTGAACTTTCATTATTTTCTTAACTTATTTTAAACTTTTAATCCAACAGAGGCATGAAAAATAATCTCGGATTTTTTTCGTTTATATTTTTGCACTGATCATGCATTTCAATTTCGTTCTGTTCATCTATTCACCTAAAATATCATAAATTATTATTTTATTTACAAACGATAATTGATGGTAGAGAATGATACTTTAGAAGTGCAATATTTTAGACTCGTTTTTTTCTCAACATCCTCGATTTGTTATTTGAGAAAAAATGAATCCTTTTTTAAAAAAAGTACTTCGTGGACTTGTCTTACCAATAATGTTTGAAGCGTTGAAATATTACATAAATATTTGGAGCAATAATTCTTGTATTTTAAATCAAAAATTATTGTTATGCAATCTACTTTCCTAAAAAGGAACATATTCTAAATCACACACCCCATTTTCGTAAATATCCACCTGCCTATTTTCACTGTTCACTATACAGCTATCATAAATAGACTAATATCGAGTACAAGTATTAAAGATCGAGCACAAGTATGAAATGTATATTTATTTTAAAACCCAGTACATTTGAAATAATTAATTAATTTTTGTCAATTTGTACATTTTCAAATTGGACATAAAACCCAGCAATCAATAGTCGACCTCTTGAATATATCCAGGATTTGTTGGTCATCGACGTCCATCAACCGTTTTATACTTGCTCTAACTTTTCTTTATTTCTTCAGTCGGTATTCTTTGTATTCGTTATCAAAAATCACGTTGGTTTTCTACGGTTAGTATGTATACATTGGTAAGAGAATTCACTCGATCTGTTGAAGTAATGAGATTAATGAGATATCTACAAATAAATCGAAGAGTGAGTAGCAGTTGAATGAAAACAGTAATAAGCTTTTAAAAATCTGATCTCGTGCCAAGAATGATAATATTGCGTAGTTTATTCGAAATCTATAGTGATAAGGATAATATTGTTTTATGAAAATCGATTTATTATTATATATATTTTTTAAGTTATTAAGAAATCAAATGGAATGGAAATATATGAATACATTTACAATTAAAAAATTAGTAAAATATTTTAGTTTAAATTGACAGTATTATGCATACATACATACACACACATACATACATACATACATACATACATACATACATACATACATACATACATACATATATAAATATATATATATATATATGCTCTCTCTCTCTATATATATATACTTAATTCAATAGATAAAAAAATCCTGCAATTTCTTTTAGTTTAAGTACAACAATTCGCAAAGATTACGGAAAGTGTTCAAGTATGTAACAGCTAGTGTAAAAAAGCAATAACATGTCATCATCATTAGAGTAGTTTTTAGGTTCAATAATATTTCTCATCATCAATATATTTTATATACTAAGTTATTTTCTGCAGCCTTATTTATCTTTTCAAACTATAATCTGTTATTTTTATAGACGTTAATTGAAATAAGCATTCTAAGAATTGAATTTGTACATATTTTTTACTCTTGTGAAGATAATTTTATTTTTCAAGTAATTGAATAGCAAGTATTAATTTTCATGTTATATTTTTATGTCAATTTAGTTTTTTCTTGCGGGCAACAGTAATCATATAAAAAGTAATAATGATGATTGGCAGTAAGAATATATATATATATATATATATATATAACATTATATAAGCATTAAAGGTGCTTTAATATCGGAACTAACATACAGGGAACCAGAATTAATAAAAAATATAATATGTTTTCTACTGATGCTTTGTATTAATCCGTTTATTATTTTAAAAGACTTTTTAATGATTAGTTACAAAAATGACATAATGTATGACAAATATGTGGCTTATATTGTATTTATTATATATATATATATATATATATATATATACATATACATATATGTATATATATATAATGTTAAAACAAAGAAATGCACGATTTAAAATAAATATATTGAAACATTTAATAATAAAATGATTAGTGTTTAATGAAACGAAACTAACTTAAGAAGCTGGTAACAACACAATTGACTATTGATCATCGATTATTAATACACTCTCACACAATGGATATTTTTTTACTTTTTTGTCGTCTATCATGTTCTTCTACCGACCGTTTTTAAAACATTAAGTCATCGTGGTGTTTCATCTGATGATCTAATAAGTAAATCCATCTGTCAGAACAAATACAGGTTTCTTGTGTTTTTTTCTATTTCTGTTTAATTAATTTATTGTGCTTCAGTTGATTTTCACTTTGAAAACATCGTCACGCGGACTAAAAATATATTTTAATAACGATTTTTATATTTATTTCTTTTGTTTATACATACACACATATGTACATAAATATTTGTATGTGTGTGTGTGAGTGAAGTAATCGTTATTCTCTTTTATTCTCGGATGTAATATTGAGATGTGATTTTTTATTGAGTGAACAAACGTTTCAAGCTAAAGACCATAGAATAAAAAAAAAGTCACTCCCCGCCACTGACGTTGCGTGCACTATATGGTTTATATGTTTGTCCATATTTACCGTATACTAATCAGTAATGGTTCAAAATATTCTTAAGTGAAAGTTTATAATCCGCCAGCCTAAGGTCGTGATCGTCAGGAACTAACAACGTTCGTGATTTTTTTCTTCGGCCTTAGTTATATTGAAGATGCTCCAACAATATCCACACAAACACACTCCATGTATTGGTCATGTAATATTAAAAAGAGAGAGTGAATTATCAGCTTGTTTCATGTCTTTCAACGTGTACCATTAGTTTTGATTGCTCTGTTTCGTTCGAATTATCAGTTGAAATCATTCCCGTGAGAACTGGTTCCAATTCATACGACTTTGTAACACGGATTTGTTGATGATACTATAACATTGTTAGATAGGTGTGTGTTCTTTTTACAAGGACGACTCTTATTCATTGACTTATTCGATATGAAACACCTTCTCAAGTAATCGAACATATAAATCAAGTACTTTGCATAACTTTTACGTTAATTTTCAAGTATTTTTTTATAAATTTAAACCGTTCTCTATTTATTTTATATAATGTAGGGAATATGTTTTTAAATAATTTATGGAATCTTATCAAATGTAAGCGATAAAATGTATTTGTGTACATGAAAATATTTTTTAAACATAAGAAAAAAATAAAAAAACATGTACAATTCTCTCGTACCAAGATTCTTCAATCAGTCGATGTTAGCTAAAAATAGAGAAAATATGTTATTTTATATTAGAGGAAAAAATGATATGATAAAGGAAATTTTTGCCTCTTTATTATTAATTTTTCGTACGGTTATGGCGAAATGAATATTATTGTATTTTTATAAAAAATAAATTATGGTATAGGTACTTATATATATATATATATATATATATATATACCTATATATATATATACCTATATATATATATATATATATATATATATTATATATATATATATATATATTTGAACGTGTTTCAAATTGTTTGTATGTGTGGATATGGGATGAGAGAAATTATTAATTTACTGAAAAGAATTATAAAAAAAACCTTAATAAATAACAGGAATAATGATACCAGAAAATGTATTATAACTTGTGAAAAAAGATGTACTAATAATGGAAGCAATTATAATAGATCTTTATTTTCAAAGGTTAAAGATAATTGAGATTATATATATATATATATATATATATATATGTGTGTGTGTGTGTGTATGTATGTATATATGAATGTGTGTAGAAATGAAATATTATTAAAAATTCAAACTAAATATTAACGAAAACAAAGCAATGTTGATAGTAATATGAATTTAGAGAATGTGAAAATGTTTTTGTGCATATCTCTCTCTCTCTCAATATATATATATATATATATATATATATATATATATATAGTTTAAATTTGTAACAATAGAATACTTACATTCTTGAAGCATTTAAGATGTCCATTCGGAATGTTTTACTTTTTCATTTTCCGCCTTGTCAACTCAAGTACTCACCTTTATATTCAATTTTTAATCAAATATCACCTAAAGTCAAGTAATCTCAAGTTCTAGCCGTCGTTTCTAGTGAACGCACTAAATACTAATCTAATTTTAATCTTAGTGGATTTATGTAATGAGTACATTCCGCGATTAGCTAATGAGCTATACTCGTGATCAATGAAATATGACGAAATAATACAATTTTATACAATCCGACGTTTTGACATTTTGTATTTTCAGTTTTGTCTCATTAAAAAATTCCATTCTATTAAATTATTTGATGTTACCTTGATTAATGTTCTTATAAAAAATGATGATAAAAGATCTGTGTTTTAATATTAACCTTTACTATAAAATATGTTCTGTACACTGATGTATTTTATTAGTTCAAGTGAATCTCACGGTCTGATGCGATTTGAGATAAAAAATACTTAAAAATTAGTCATATATACATATTTATATATATATAATTTAATAAGACTTGTATCTATTGATTGCAAAAAATTACATTCAGTTTTTCAAATGGTTTTTAAGATCAATATAATTTATTCTTTATTTTACCTTGAAAAAGTAATTACTTATTATTTATATTTTATTGTCTTTTTATTTATATTAGCAGTAAATAGAATAAACAAAGATGCTTAAGTAATTAGCATATATATATATATATATATATATATATATATATATATATATATTCATTAATATATTTCAAATTTTAAGAAAAGAAGGATTCATTTGTGAAATTTAAGAATAAATTTATTAATTAGAATTTCTTTGGTAATTTTAGCTAATATATAAATAAAATTAAGTTTCCCGTGTACCAAATATTCATATTCGAGCTCAGAACGAAATTATGATACAAATGTTTTATTAAATTGAAACACTTTGTGTGATTTAAAAAGAACTTGATAATTAAATTGTCTATAGTTTTAGTAACTGATTAGTTTATGAAAAGAATGATATATATATATATATATATATATATATATATATATATATATATATATATATACACGCTCACACACACACTATGTATATAATGGTATGTTTCTGGTGAATTAGCGTTGATAATAGAATTATATGAATTATCCTTAACAAGTACATATACAACTTAAGAATACATTACAGTGAAAATAATAATATTAGTTTATATTTTTTTAAAGTTGCATGTTGATGTTATGTTTGTATTTTTTTCTGAAATAACAGTTTGTCATATAAATAATGAATATAATTCTGAGAAAGACGAAAAGTAATATCCAATCTTATTCCTTCAAATTTATTCTGTGAATGCATATATATATATATATATACACACACACAAGTAACTAACTAATAAGCATATATATATATATATATACATACAGTAATCACCCAACAAGTTGTGTTATAAGGAAAGAATGGTAAGAAATCATTTGTCTTTAATGAAGGTAACATCAAATACTTGTATGTTATAGAAATAAAAAAATACTACCAATAAAAAATAATATTTTATTCGAATAAATATATATCCATGTTTATATTTGAAAATGTGAATGTTTTGTGAAAAGATCATTGCTAAATTTACAATGACTAATTTATTTTTACAGATAATTGAACATGAACTTAAATCTAACTGTATTTATTTATATATTGTGAACATTACATCATAAAACCTACTGATGACGATACATGTTTGAACCATGACTTTTGTTTTTTCGTATCTTGTTGGGGATAGATAATTGTTAATTTATTTATAACCGCTTGATCATCAATATGTTTATGATAAACGATGATTCTATAGGTATGTCAGTTATTTGTTTCCAAGGTTTTTTTCCTATAAATAATTATATGTAATTAATTCACCTTTACTAACTGAAATATAATGGATATTCTATTATTTTGTATACTGATTTTTTATTAAGTGGGAGTAGCGTATAAAAATTAGTTAAAGCACCGTCTAAGACAAGTCAATTATAAGGTATTTTTTTAGATTACTTTTTGTCATTATATCAAGTTAAAACAATTAGTTTTCGCAACCTTGTAATCAAGGAATGTACAAAATGACCTTTCGTCATTCACTAATACACAAAATAATACTAAATTACTCATATTTAACCAATGAATAATTCATTCTTTTCATACTTGTTTTATATAGCCGCTTATAGATATTGCAACAAACGCATTTTTAAGCATGTTTTAAGAATTTAATTATAGTCTTTCTTATTTTTTTTTATTTTAGACAGAATTCAAATATTTACATGAATAAATGTTAAAGTTTGAAGAGATATTTCTTTGGTTTCGAATTTAAACTGTGACTTTCCTTAAGAGAATAGTTTAATGTTTTAGTGTTTAATAAACTTTAGTGTAAATTCCTCAACATGTACATGTATTTTTTCCATTATTTTGATGAAATAATAATTTATAGTGATATTTATTTCACTAAATTTTAAATAACGACGGATTTTGTTATTGTTCACTATTTGAAACTATTAATGAAATATTACTTTTCATAAATACATTTATCTCTTTTAAAAAAATTATTTATAAAAAAAATATCAAAAAGATAATAGATATCTTTCCCTCTCCTCTCTTTTATATATATATATATATATATATATATATATATATAAGTGTGTGTGTATGCGTGAATGTGTGTATTAAATTTCAATTTGTTTCATCAACTGTGCCAGAAAAAAATTCATAAAAGAATTACTGAAATTGAATAGATATAAATTGAAATTGTGAGAGTTAATAGGAATATTTTCTATCGAAAATTGATTGTTAGAATAAATCTATTTTATACACGCAATAAAAATTTATTGAAATTATGTTTGGTCGATATAGAAATGAAATATTGTTATTTTTAAATCTCAGTTTAGTAATATAACATAATCATACATATATATATATATATATATATATATATATACATATATATATATATATATACATATAAATATATATATATTCACACACACACATGTTCATCCAAACTTTTTTATTTATATAACTTTCAAATGTGGGCAGATGAGAACGAAAAAATAATAAATTTAAAGTGGGAACCTTACAACCACACATAAATAGAACTGTCAAACAATTAAAATATTATAGTAATTTAAAAGTAGTATAGCATGACCATAATAATTATCTAGGTAGCAATTTTAATTGGCATTCATAATAAGTGTATTCAGAACTTCTTCTATATTATCTTCAATTAAATGTCTCCTACTAGATCTGTTAAATAATTTATAAGTGCAATTAAACCACTCAATGAATATTCGGTTTGTCATATGTTTTGAATTAATTTAATTTTAAGATTGTTTAAGCAATGTTTTCTCATTACGCTCACTTGTAACTTATTTATTTTACACCAATTCATTACAAAATCCATCAATTACTAAATAATGAAAATTGGCTTGTGAGTTTCCTCTGATTTATGTCGGATAATAATAACTTATTAAAGGTATTACTTTAATATAGAAGCTCTCATCATTAACTCCCCTGTATATAAAGTACTTGCTAAATAGCTTTAAATTTGTAAAGTTCTATTGAGAAATATAAACGATTTTCTTAAATGTAACAGCATCTAGGTTTCAATTTAACGAGAAAGTAACCTTTCTAAACAAGATAACGACATTTCAGTAAAGTTCTTTTTTATATTTTTACCGACATTTTTATTATTGCTTTTATTTTTATAACATTTTATTTTAAATTCAAACTATTATTTTTGGCTATAAAAACAGAAAGTTGCAATATCTTTCTTCTATTTTATTTCTCTTCATTTAATTGTTTGAAAAGACTATGCAGTACATGATATTCGAGTATTTTTAGAAATATAAAAATGGTAATGATATACTTAAAAAACTCAATGAATGTAATTAATGTGTGTAAAATCTAGAATTGTTTACAAAAGTATAAGGAATTTATCAGGTA
Organism: Acanthacorydalis orientalis; assembly: GCA_034766995.1. Classification (NCBI taxonomy): domain Eukaryota; kingdom Metazoa; phylum Arthropoda; class Insecta; order Megaloptera; family Corydalidae; genus Acanthacorydalis; species Acanthacorydalis orientalis. The sequence goes on from CM068320.1 coordinate 25,409,977, forward strand.
TTTTTATAAAATATAGATTTTTTTATATTTGTAATATATATATATATATATATATATATATATATATATATATATATATATATATATATATATATATATATATATTGTAACTGTAATTGATTGATGTTAATTAAATAGAAATTAATATTCTAACACATTAGTACAAAAATAGAGAAAGAAAGTTTGTTTAATGTTTTGTTATCAAACACAGTAATAATTTTCTAATTAAATTTACAGTTTTTATTTAAATTTGGTAATTTATATGATTATAATTATTAGAAAATCCCATAGAGAGAAATAAATCATTAATGTTCAACATGAGAGTATAATTTAAATTACATAATATTATGTAATTTACTAGCGTATATATATATATATATATATATATTAACTATAAATGAACAAAATTAAATTTTAAATAAAAATTATCAATAATTGATGTGGAAAACATTTACACAACTATGATGTATTTATAAAAAAGAACTTTCATATCTAACAAAAAAATATTCTAGTATTATGACCCGGAATTATATTTAAACATTTTTATTAGTTTGGTTCATCAACTTGGCATTATAACTGAACGTATTGAACAGTAACATTTCGGATCGAATTAAAATGCACGTCAATTATTTTAAAGACGCATGCAATGCCTATGTGTAAAAAGAGCATCATAATATTAATACGTGCATCCGGTTTGGACATTCAAAAATAATCTGTAAGAGATTTTTAAATACACTGAACACATTTTGATGTATATGGAGGACAAACAAGTTGTTTGTAATAAAAGTGATTAATAGCGTGGTAGTCTGCATCCTTTTTTTGACAGGTGTAGTTACTATAATTTTTTGTAGATGTGAATTTTTAAAAGTATTTCTCGAGTTGTACGTTTCATTTGAATTGGTTATTATTATTTTTTTAATAGGAGCATTTCAGTAGTTGTACATCGTTTTTTAATCAAAGCTATTTATTGAAGAATTACGATTGTAATTAATTATAAATGTCTTGAGTGTATAATTAGTACTAATTTAAAATGTATCAGAGATTTTTTTACCTTGAAAATGTCTTAAATTAGATGTTTTAGACATAATTACATACATATTTAGATTGATAACAGTAAATGGATATAAAAAGTCTTTTAGCAATATAGATTGTCTTGATTGATTGTTTAAGAATGTTTATCTATAAAAAAATATATCCTACAATTGAAACTATATATATATATATAAATTAATGTCAATAAGTAATTTATTTAGTTTTTTTTAAAAAAAAACGTCGATTTATTAGAATGTTATTTTTTCAAAAACACTTAAAAATAAAAAAGTAAAGAAAATTTATATCTATGATTAAATAAAACAATATTTTTAAAAATATTCAATTAGTTTGGTTTATTTTTTAGTTCCTCTCTCTCTAACTCTCTCTCTCTCTCTATATATATATAAAGAGAGAGAGAGATTGAGCGTGAGAAAGAGAGTTTTCAAATTTACTGCATAATCATTAACCTTCGTTATTGCTGTACTTTTAAGTTTTTGAATTTTTTTTAAATATTTGTTATCTTTCTAGTGTCAGTCACTATGTGTTATACCATATTTTCTGATTTGTTAATTTTTTTTTAACAGTCTCTATTTGATTATTCTTTTAGATAATTCTTCTTTTGTTACTAGTTTTTGTTATATTTGAACTTCACCTTTTATTTATTTCTGTATACATCACTAAATTAAAATACTTGTGTTTTCATTGTTTCAAAATGTAAGTAATATTAATATATTCAGTATGTTTTCAGTATTTGAATTTAAATTTCTTTCGTAACACGTCAAGTGTTATCCAAATATTTGTTTAAAAATATTTTATACACACACACACACATAAGAGAGGCACGGAAAAAAACTAAAGATAAAATTAAAAATATATTACGAAGGTACTATAATATATTTGAAATTTAATATTTGTTTAAAAAAATATTACTTTTAATTTATATACCATCGTTTCACATTCTTTCTTTTGTTAAGTATACAGAAAAGAAAACATAATCTGTTCTCGAGAAACTAAATTCTATTATTATGAGTCATGTCATTTTCTTATTTTACATCGTCATAAACAAACGCTTAATGGAAAAAAAGAAAGGCTATATTTTTATCGAACTCTGTGAATGACACAATAATGAAGCCTCCCACGACATTCAGTGTGAAAATATGTAAGCTAATAAACATTAATATATCAAAGCCAAAGGAGATGTATCGAATGTACTTCATAAACACCCAGAGGCTATTAGATACGTGAACATGTGAAGTAATAATCTAACATACTTAGTCTACAAGTTTATAATTGAAATAAAAGTGAAATGAAAATTTATCGCATACTTTAACATACTAACATAAATTGACGAGATTAGGAGCGATTTTGAAACAGTACGTTAGACAGATGTGAAAGATATTTCCTGAAAATGTGGCTCTCATTACCTTCAGGCTACTATTTCAATTATAATGTAATTATATTTCACGGTATCTATTTCAATGACCACTCTTTTGAATCGATGCTACTTCTGTATTTATATTCAACATATTAATCCATTACATCTATCGTTCAAAATTATATACTTGTGCGTTAATGAAATGAACTTTTCATATCTCATCCTCTTTCGCTCACAATATTCATTAAACAATCATTTTGGACAAATAAAGTTATTAAAATTGCATATAATTCTATTAAAAGTTATTGTGTGCAATTTCCTTGAGAAGTAATTTTGATATAATTACTATTTTCTGATTTAATCTCGAAGAAAGAACGTACTTATTTCTATACATTCAAAAAAATAATTTTAATAAACAATAGTAATATGTAATCATTTTTTAAACGAATGAAAACAATAATTCATTTCTGAATAAACAACGACGTTTATTTTTAATAAGCAATTAAATAAATAATCTTTATAGAAAGTACAGAAATGTTCAAAAATTTTAAAATAGTTTGGTTCTTTCTAAAGTATTAATGATATTGAAAAAAATTAAAATTAATTTAGTGTAACTAAAAAAATTCGTGTAACTGAATTAATAGAATTTATCTCTAAAGTAGTCATTACTTTTTCATAAAAAGTACTTTAAAAAAATACTTTTTATGAAAAAGTAATTTTTTTAAAGTGTTTTAATATGGAATGATGGAGATTACATATATATATATATATATATATATATATATATATAATCTCTCTCTATAAAACAATCGGATCCATTTGTATGTTTTGAGATATGAAAAATACGATGAAAGATATTTTAAAATTTCTGTTATTTATTTATTCATTAGCAAACGTTTTTTTTTAGAATGATTAAAAAGTTATCATTTAAAGATAAGTGGGTTTTCACTTGAGAAAGTATTCGATATTATAATGTATAAATCAGCAAATATTCTTAGCAGACGTTTGTATATAATTATCCCCAAATCGATATACTGTTTCTGTTTTTAAATAAGAAATATAAACAGTATATTTCATGATTCGTCGTAATATGAACTTTTCTCATAATGAATTTAGAAATAAATATTTGATTACTATAAGTGAGAGTACAAAATTGATTCTTGTCTATAGATTCAGTACATCCTTTTGTTTATACTCGATAGAAATAAATAAACGGTTAACAATGTATATTTCGTAAAATAATTTATAAAACTAATTAGAATTTTATAAAATGTTTTATTCACGATCGTTCGGATTCAAAAATAGCCACTCACGATTTTTTATCATTATTTATTGCGTTGTCGAATTACTATTCTGTATAACTCAAAAAAAAAACATACTTATAAAAAATAACGGTTTAAAAATTCAATCAATAAGTGCCTATAATTTCTATTCAATGTTGTTGAGATTTAAAAAATAAATTATAATAAAACTAATAAACTTATGATGTCTCATATACGTTAAGCCTTAATTTCGGTATATATTAATTATTTCGCCAAATGTTTAATAAAAATAAATGCTTTCACATGAATGAATGCAGTATATACACCTGTTTATAAAGTATATTTTGTAATTATTTTCTATAATGATTGTCTTTGTACACTTTTAATCGTTTATATAAATAAATAGTATGTAAATGTTGTATTTTCATGTAATAAAATAAATTTATATTTATAGTAATTAAAGTGTAAAGTTTATTTTTTTTCTTAAACAACAATTTTGTTCTTGAATATAAAGTATCTAATTATTTTTTATTTTTTTATTTTAAATATTAATACAGTAGCTGTTTTAATAGTGTGTAGAAAAATAACTATCTTTCTCTATATATATATTTATTTATATTTATATATATATATATATATATATATATATATATATATGTGTGTGTGTGTGTGTGTGTATATATATTTGTATATATATATATATATAAATATATATATATATATATATATATATATATATTGAGAGAGAGAAAAAAGGGAGTATAAAGAAAGAGACGATATAAATTTATTATATAGTGGTATCTAAAGTTAGAATTTACAAACCTCTATAATTCTAAAAAAATATCAACTGGTCTTAAGCGAGAAATTGTAGAATTAACAAGTAAATTTTTAATATAAATAAAAATAATCGAGAAAACGTTTTACATTTCTTTTCAAGATGTTTTTTTGATTGTATTTTACGTTTGTTGGTTTCACGGTCGTTTTGTAAATTTACAACATTTTTTGATTAAAATTGAATATATTGATATCAATAAAAAAAAGTTTGAAAATAAGATATATATTAATCATGTAAAGTAAGTGATAATTAATTAAAGGTTTCATGAGAACGTTGCTCTTTTGTAAAATTATTAAATAAAAGATTTCGTGTATAAATGAAAGTAATTGGAAAAATATAATTAATCATTGTTTTATATATATATATATATATATATATATATATATATATATATATATATATAATTGCGTACTTACACGTGAGAAATTTGAATTGTTTATATTTTAAATATTTAATTTTCCAGTCAAAATAAAATTATTACATGTTTGATGAAATTGTCTATAAATGTATGTACTTTTAATTTAAAAAAGTATACGAAACGTTATTTCTACATATGTATTGAAATTTCATTCATGCGGAATGAGCCGAATAAATAAAAATTTCAATCCAACTACATTGACATTAACTAGATTTTTGAAATCAAATTTTTAAGTTTAACTAAAATTGATTAGTTGACATCAACTGATGTCGAAGCTATCGTGTAATATTAAAAGGTACTTATAATTAATGAATGTTATAAATGAAGAAAGTAAAAATGATGTAACCGATAGTAATTTAACTAAATATTGAAAATATATCTTAAATAGACAGGTGTGTCTATATATATATAAAATCAAAATTATCCATTGATAATAAAAATTCCATGACGTCGACTTATTTATTCGTGTCGAGGTTTCTATGGTACCCAAACATGTTTATCTTTTTTCACTCTACATATAAAACCAAAATTATCCGCAGAAAATAAAAACACATCATCTGCCTAAGCCATAGGTCTCCGTACTTCGCACTTGATCCCTGGAGCGCACAGAGCGCTGGCACAACCTCGAACTGAAAATAAAAAAAATTCCAGGACATCGACTTATTTATTCGTGACGAGGTTTTTATGGTACCCAAATATGTTTATCTCTCTTCACTCACATATAAAACCAAAATTATCCACAGAAAATAAAAACACATCATCTGCCTACATCGCACTTAAACCCTGAAGCGCACAGAGCGCTGGCACAACCTCGAACTGAAAATAAAAAAAATTCCAGGACATCAACTTATTTATTCGTGACAAGGTTTCTATGGTACCCAAATATGTTTATCTCTCTTCACTCTACATATAAAACCAAAACTATCCGCAAAAAAAAACAAAAAAAAATCCAGGAAGATGATTTATTTATTTGTGACGAGGTCCTATGGTATCCAAATATGTTTATTGTTTTATTCGGTTACATGCACATGCTTATCATTGACAAGTGGGCGACCGCAGCGAACTTAGGGTTAACGGGAAAAATAGGGATTAGAGCCCTCTAATATATATATATATATATGTATATATATATATTATATATATACATGATCAGTATTTCACTATAATAATATTTTTTTATTATTTAGAGTCCATTTTTTCAAACAAAATCCTTTTTTGTGAATTGTAACATTATGGAGTAGGATATATTTTCAATTTTAAACATTATAAATGTTAGGAGAGTAGTTAGTGAATAATCAGTATTTTATATTATGGTTTATAGCTGATATTATATTTTATCCTTTACTACAAAACAATATTTCATTGAATATTCAAAACGACATTTGCTTTGATAACATTCTAAATGAACCTAAATAAAAATTTTTTTTTTCGTAATATGCAGTACTTTCAACCATAATATGATAGGTTTTTTTTACTTCAGTTACACCTTATAAAAATGTATTAAAAAATACACATGTTTAAAAATTCCGACGAATGCTATTTCAATTTAGTGTTAATGATATTGTATGTACAGCGAGTAGACGTATATTTGTAGGTGCAACATTCAATTGTGTTTCTGTTATTTAGTGAATTTTACATTGTACTCGTATATCCTACATGAAACGGACATGGCATAAGAACGAAGAACAACGGAGGACGTGTGGTATGCGATGGAAACTTGCGAAACGCATTTGATGTACGGGCTCGGCAACGCAGTTATTTTTCGTTCTCGGCGGCAGAAGATCTCACTTCACTAAGTTCACGACTTGTGAACCGCCGTTTACGCAACACATGAATACCACGCCGTAAATGTACACACATAGGCACAGTCGGCGTTTTCATGTCTTCAGTAGTAAAATATCAAGGTCGGCGAGTATCTTCTCGCAATAAAACGTTTTGTTCTTAAGCGGATGTTGCTGCGTTCTCGTTATATAACTGTTCTATACAATCCAGTTTCGTAACCATAGATTCCTTATATATTGAAAGTGAAACCGTGCGTTGTTTTTTTTTTGTAGTATAAGGGAGTACAATACGTATACTTTATAGTTTTTGATGTTTTAAACGACCGGAAATATTTATCAGTTATGAAACACAGATTGATTACTTTGTGTTAATTATTTTCGTTTAATTTGAGCTGTAGATTTACTTCATGCAGTCAGTGATACAAGAGTATCATGCAAACCGTCCAATGTAAACCTGATTTTTCTTTAAAAAAAAAACGATTATAAATTATTTTGTATGCGTACATAGCTTATGTTACATACTTAAAATATTTTTTTTTTCAAAGTTTGCCATTAATAACCATTTGAATTGTTAACGATGTGTAATAGATACTATTTTAATAAATGATTAATATAAGCATTATACTATCAATATTGATATTAGAAAAACGTTATACAGAAGACAGATAAAAAAGTCGAATGTAAAGTGTCAGTATTTGTACTAAACTATATGTTTATTGATAAGAAGAACGCAACTCGTTCTGACAAAAAGTACTGAATTTGTGCCGGTGATAGTGCCAATAATGAAAATATTGACAGTATTTATATTGACAGTAATAATGTTCGCGAGATCTGCATAGAACATACGAATGCTATTAATAAATATACACTAACCGTCGATTTATGCGGTAGATTGGTTCCCCCAAAAGTACCGTGTAAATCGAAATCGTGCAATTCGAGTCCAGATCTTATTAAAAATAAGAGATAGGTTTTACAGATCCGCAATGTAATAATATTATTTATTTTATTAAAATTAGAGAATGTATTTGACACAATAATTCGGAAAACAGTAAAAACAAATAAAAATGTTGATTCTATATCATCTTCACTTGTTAATTTTCTCTTTTCTTCTCTTCTATTCGCATTTTCACTTCTTTAATTCATTTTAAAATGGTATGGCGGGAAGTATTCTAATAAAATCTGTTATCAAAGATTGTTTTAAATCTTTATTCAACTCCTTATAAAGTTTCTGATATTGATTTAAACATTGATTTGATTTGTCTCCCGCTCGCTCTACAACAACAACAGAAATTAACAAATTATACGCACAAATAATCTGCTTAAAATTTAAGTCGTATTTTTTTTATTGGAAAAGTTTATAATAATTAAGAATAAAATACAATATTAAATTGAGTAACCATTTTTTTTTTACTTCAAGGTTATCAGTGAATACAATCTTTTGTATAAATTTCTTATCAGTTTTACACTGAAATTGTTTTTTACACCTAATAGTTGCAATAACAGTTTGTATATTGATCTGAAAATGCAATGATGCAACGGAGGACATTCGAAGAAAATTTTTCTTAAGTATTCGTTTACTGCCGCAGAAGTATTGCGACGTAATAAATTTATAAGTACTCACAATGTTACTTCACGTATCGCTTCTCGGCTCCTAGTAGCTAAGATCAAAGTGTAGTATCTGTTCTTACCAGCTTAACATCTGGTATGTCTCGCACTGCGAGACATTGAATGTTAATCTGTTTTTTGGAGCTTTGGTGGATTTTAGAAGCTTGCTTCGATCCACCGTTGGGTTGGCATAACATTGCAGAACCGTTATGATCGGCCCGCTTTAATTTTAATTCAAAAATATTTTTATACTTTACGAGCACTTTTTATAGCAGTTTTCGATTGTAATAAAGTGAATCCTCAATTTCAATTACTTTTTAGATATTTTTTTCCTGTAAATATTTTTATTGTGGTACGTGACGAATAGTTTGAAAAAAGTTTGTTGTGTGATGCTGTTTTGAAAATATATTTCTTGACGTTTGTATATCTAGTAAGTTAAAGTAAAATTCTTTTAATTTAATATGCCTGAACAATCTGAATAATAACTGTAATGCATATAAATTTATTTATATTTTTCGACATTATTTTTGTAAGCTTTTATTTATATTATCAGCGAACTCCCACCCCCTGCTCGCTATATTCGCTCCCTCCGGAGGGATGAATTTACTCCCTTCTCGCTGACGCTCATCCACCCTTAAAAAATAACAGAAATTAACAAATTATACGCAATCACTTTTTATCGAAAAAGTTATAAAAACTAACAACAAAAAACAATGATAATAATAAAGTAAACATGTGTAACATTTATTTAACTCTAAAAATCAGTGAATACAATATTTTGAATAAATTTCTTATCAATTTTACATTGAAATCGTATTCTCTCTTTCGTTGTATAGCGTGAGAGGGTTACACACATGTGACTGATGTCAACCGATCAGAACAGAGACCACGTGATTTCCATTAGCCAATGAGAACACAAATAAAATTTCCAAAAAGTGTGCATGGGGCTAAACGGCGCGTATATTAATAAATATACACTAACCGTCGATTTATACGGTAGATTGGTTCCCCAAAAGTACCGTGTAAATCGAAATCGTGCAATTCGAGTCCAGATCTCATTAAAAATAAGAGATAGGTTTTACAGATCCGCAATGTAATAATATTATTTATTTTTAATAAAATTAGCGAATTTATTTGACACATTAATTCGGAAAACAGTAAAAACAAATAAAAATGTTGATTCTATATCATCTTCACTTGTTAATTTTCTCTTTTCTTCTCTTCTATTCATATCTTCATTTTTTAAATTCATTTTATAATGGTATGGCGGAAACTGTTCTAATAAAATCTGTTATCAAAGATTGTTTCAAATCTTTACTCAACTCTTTATAAAGTTTCTGATATTGATTCAAACAATTATGAAAGTCCCTTCAAAATTTTAAACTTCCTTTCATGTTTGGATCACTCTCAATAAAGAAATCTTCCAATTCTTTAGCTAGTTTTTTATAGTTCAATATTTGCTCTATTGTTATTTCGAATTGATACCGTTATTTCAGTTTAGAAGAAAAAATGCAAAGTTAAGAGTTCCTGTTATCATTAGGATGCAAAGAAGCAAGAAACCCTTTACAGTGGTGTATGTGCTTATTATTTTACACAGCAGTGTAAATGAAGACATTTTTTAGATACTCGCGAAAGTATTTTAAAAGATTTTTTTGCAATTCTGTGACCGTGTTAAACTGAAATAGTGCCGTGTAAATGGAAGTTTCTCGGCATTCCTTCAACTGTGTTAAACCGAATTCGTGCAATTCGATGGTTAGGTGTATATCTGTTTCACTTTAAGGTTTACGATGTTCATGCTTTATTAGGGGTGTTATTATCGCTTCTCGGCTCCTTCGAGCTAAGATCAAAGTGTAGTATCTGTTCTTATCAGCTTAATTTCATCTTTTTCCTCGCGCGTGAGCCACTGCCGGCGCAAGAGGAAGGCATGCGACACCCGATTCACGCTCCTGGGAGACCGGTTGGAAGCTCTGCAGGAGGGAGACCATTATGAACATCTTGGTGTACCCACTGGGTTCCGCGTAACCCAGACCCCCCTAGAAACTATTAACAACATTAGGGGGGACGTTATGCGGGTACACCACTCCCTCCTGGCCCCCTGGCAAAAATTAGAGGCCCTAAATATGTTCATCCTTTCTCGTCTTGACTTCGCGCTCCGTGGGTGTAATATCCGAAAGGGTCCCCTCACGGAGCTCGATAAGATCATTCGAAGCAAGGCGAAGAAATGGATGAACCTACCGCAGAGGGCCTCAGCAGATATTTTATATATAACATCTTACCAGGGGGGTGCTAACTTGCTCCAACTCGGTGACTCCGCGGACGTGAGCCGGGTGGTGCATGCTTTCCGCCTACTGTCCTGCCCAGACGAAGTGGTCAGGACGGTGGCTTGGGCCGGCCTTCGGCGTGCAGCGAGGCGGAAAATTGGAGGCGAGCCCGACAATTCTATGCTGGCGGCGTACCTGAGCGGGTCACTGGAGGGTGCTCTGGGGCGTGACGGTGGGGATGTTTCGAGCCTATGGACCCAGGCTCGAAACGCCTGCCGCCGCCTCAGAGCCAAGCTGGATGTCAGCTTCCGGTGGTCCGACGACACAGCGGACATGTCGGTCGTCATCGGCCGCCCTGGACAGGTGCCGGATCGTGTGGTGGTCCCGGAGGCGTCGCGGGCTTTTGCACTTCGTTCGTTGAGAGCGGCCGTCCGAGCATATCACCATCGTCGCCTCGTCGGCCTTCGCGACCAAGGCAAGGTGATCGAGACTACCGGAAAGACACCGATCTCCAACCACTTTCTGCTGAATGGAAAGTACACGCGGTTCTGCGAGTACCGTTTTATCCACCGCGCTCGGCTCGACGTCGTGCCACTTAATGGCACGCGCCGATTCGGGCACGGGGATAAACGGTGCCGACGATGCGGCTACGCCAATGAGACGTTGCCGCACGTCCTCAACCACTGTACGGTCCATTCGGCTGCATGGCAGCACCGACATAACAACGTACAGAACCGTCTGTCGCGTGCTGCCAAAGTGGGCGGACCCATTTCCATCCGGGTCAATAAGGAGGTTCCGGGAGTCGACAGTCGCCTTCGTCCTGACATCGTGAGGATCGACGAGACGACGAGGAGGATAACGATCGTCGACGTGTGCATCCCATTCGAGGGATGTCGTGACGCCCTGGAGGGGGCTCGGCAGCAGAAAATAGCCAAGTATAGCGGTCTTGCTGCCCAGCTTACCCTGCAGGGTTTCACGGTGTCTGTGGATGCATTCGTCGTCGGTTCGCTCGGCGGTTGGCTGTCATCGAACGACAAGGTCGCGGCGTCCCTGGGCATCGCACCCCGGTACCTGTCCACGATGGCTAAGCTGATGGTGGCCGACACGATCCGCTGGTCTCGTGATGTCTATATCGAACACGTGTCCGGAGTCCGGCAATACCATCCGCCGGACAATACCGCGCCTCCACCAGCGGCAGCGCCGACCCTGGCCCAACACCTAGCCGAGGACATAGCTGCATAAGAACAATGATTTTAATTTGTTTCTTGTACTGTGTAACATTTTAAAATTTATTTTAATATGCTATGTTATTTAATTTTAAAACTACACTTGATCTGCGACATTTCTATTATGTTATATTTTTCTTTGTACAAATTATTATTTACTAATAAAAACTGCTTAATCTGTTCTTATCAGCTTAATTTCATCTTTTTCCTCGCGCGTGAGCCACGGTCGGATCCTGGAGGTAACAACATCCGCCTCCACCAGGACCAGCAGGACAGTCGGGAAAGCCATCGTCGGTTACTTGATTTCTCAGTACGTGTTCGTGTGTTTCATTCTCTTTCTTTTTTCTTCTATTTTTGTTCTTTTTATATATCTTAAATATTGGTCGACCCATCGTAATTTTCGATAGGTTCGATCAATATCATAGATTTGTTTTAAATTCTTTTGTATTGCCCACGTAACTCTTGTTACGTGGTGTAAATTTTAACGTGTGATTCGTCGTGTTCGTCTGAGATTGTGTAACCTTCAGTTACACAATCTCTTAGTTTTATTTGTTAAGTTTTAAAAGGTCACGTCTGCTCTAAAATATATTTTAGAACATTACGTGGCCTCTTTTAACGTGTTCTTTTATTGTTTTGTGTTTAATTTTTCTTAATTTAAACTGAGAAATCCACTAACCGACGATGGCCACCGGTGGTGCATCGCCTCCGTTATCCCCCGGCAAAGTAAGAATATATGTTACGGTGCCTTTGCCGGAGGAATTCGCGTGTGAGCTGTGCCACTCTGTACGGAATGTAGTTCGCTGTGCGGGTATTAGAAACTCTTTCATATACAAATCGCACAGCGACTACAAGAAACACATCAAGAAGACTCACGGGACGCCTGTTTTCATCTTTACCTGCTCGGGCTGTGGACTCAAGGACCCGAGTCTGAAGAGGATGAAGATCCATCATAAGACCTGCGGCGACGTGGCGCCACAACATCCGGCGCCAACCTCACCGCCAGCCTCTCCCGTATCGGTCGTCACGGCTGCCCCGACAATCCCGCAGGGGATCCACCACCTAAAATCTATTGATACATGGTGGATCCCCACGAGACGGGCAGGGGAAGCAGCCGCGACCGAAATCACCATCGAGGGAGAGGCTTCTACACAGCTAGCGATCGGCAGCCGGCAAACAACACCCGAGCCGGCTGCCTCGACGAGTATCGCCTCGCGGTCGAGACGTCGCCAGCAGAGGGTCCCTGAACCGGCTGCCGTTCAACATCCTACTCAGCAGCCGGCCACAGCCCCACCGACAACATCGACCGGACGAGCAGTGTTGGCGTCCCAGGAGGCGAGTCTTCGTGGCACAGCTCTTGTTTCACGCATCACGGAGGCCAGCACCGACACCACCATCACTGCCCCACCGGCCGATTGCCCTGCTGGAGCGACGCCGCTGGAAGATCAGGAGGCGCGAGGTTCCCGGACTAGACATCTCGGCGGAGCACCGGAAGCGACATCGGCAGCAGGTGTCCCGCTTCGGGTCGCCGCCAGCCATCATAACACCATCGAGGCTCCCATCCAGCTGGAGGCTGAACGCCCGGTTGGCGGGGAGCGCCATGCCGTCGCGTGCGCTGGTGATCGAGGTGGCGATCACAGTGCCCGGGCGACGTCCTCCCAAGACGACGGCGCCGGCGAGAGCGTGATTGATTTTATAACACCCGCTCTCGCCGACGTCGCCGTCGCGGAACGCACGCAGGAGCCAGCCGCCGACCCGGCTGCCCGGTTGACGGACAACCAGGTTCGGTGGCTCGGTCTCCTGCGGGAGGCGGCCGATTGGGAGGACTTCGAACGGGCACTGGAGATCGTCACGCACGAGCTCGCCCGGCTGCGACCGACGCCAGTGGAAGGTCCACGGCACCGACGCTTCCCGAACGCAAGACCTGTTCGGCGGGAGCGTCGGCGTCCGGTACACGATGTACCGAACTTCGACCCCGTGGAGGCAGCGAAAATCCAAAAACTGTACCGGGTCAACAAGCGTAAGGCGATGGTGCAGATTCTCCGTTCCGAGAACGGCACGCCGTACTGCGAGGCGCCCACGGCGGTGGTCGAGGACCACTTCCGTGGGATGTTTGCCGAACGGGACCGGGAGGAGGTGGAGATGCCCGATCTCGTTCGGCAGGCGTTTAACCGCCCGCAGTGCGACGTGGCCGAGGATTCCTTCGTTGAAGAATTCTCGGCGGAATCTGTACTTCGCCGGTTGGCCCGGACGAAGGACACCGCCCCGGGAAGAGACGGAATTAAATATTCTTTCTTGAAACGTCTCGACCCGGGGTGTGTTGTACTAACATATATTTTTAATCGCTGCCTCCACGAGGAGAGGACTCCACTGGCGTGGGCCGACACCCGGACGGTGCTCGTGCACAAAAAGGGTAGCCGTGACGATTTGGACAACTGGAGGCCGCTCACGCTCGGTGGCACGATGTCCAAGTTGTATGCTGGGGTCCTGGCTGACAGGGTGGCTTCGTGGGCGAAGACAACGGGGAACATTTCGCCAGTGCAGAAAGGATTCCTGGAGCACGAGGGGTGTTACGAACACAACTTCGTGGTCCAGAGTGCCCTTGATGACGCACGTCGTGAGGGCAGACAGATCGTGCTGGCATGGCTTGACCTTGCCAACGCGTTCGGGTCTGTTCCTCACGGCCACATACGGCGGGTGCTTTCCCTGTTGAACTTGCCCAGGAAGCTGCAGGGTGTGGTTGCCGAACTTTACTCCCGGGCTTTTACCACGGTTCGGACATCGACTGGGGAGACCCAGCCGATTCCGATCCGTGCCGGGGTAAAGCAAGGCTGCCCGCTCTCCCCCATGCTGTTCAATTTGGCCATCGAGCCTCTGGTGAGGGCGGCCCTCGGTATGTCCGGGTCGCACGGCTACCAACTATTTGATCATCATTTCTCGATCCTGGCGTACGCCGACGACGTGGTGCTCCTCGCCAAGGACCCCTCGTCCATGCAATCATTGCTGGACGAGGTGGGCGCGGCCGCCACCTGGATGGGTATCAAGTTTAACGCCTCCAAATGCGCCTCACTTCACGTCGACTGCCGGCGCAAGAGGAAAGCGTGTGACACCCGATTCACGCTCCTGGGAGACCGGTTGGAAGCTCTGCAGGAGGGAGATCATTACGAACATCTAGGTGTACCCACTGGGTTCCGCGTAACCCAGACCCCCCTACAAACTATTAACAACATTAGGGGGGACGTTATGCGGGTACACCACTCCCTCCTGGCCCCCTGGCAAAAACTAGAGGCCCTCAATATGTTCATCCTTTCTCGTCTTGACTTCGCGCTCCGTGGGTGTAATATCCGAAAGGGTCCCCTCACGGAGCTGGATAAGATCATACGAAGTAAGGCGAAGAAATGGATGAACTTACCGCAGAGGGCCTCCGCTGATATTCTATATATAACATCGTACCAGGGGGGTGCAAATTTGCTCCAACTAGGTGACTCCGCGGACGTGAGCCGGGTGGTGCACGCTTTCCGCCTACTGTCCTGCCCAGACGAAGTGGTCAGGACAGTGGCTTGGGCCGGCCTTCGACGTGCAGCGAGGCGGAAAATTGGAGGCGAGCCCGATAACTCTATGCTGGCGGCGTACCTGAGCGGGTCACTGGAGGGTGCTCTGGGGCGTGACGGTGGGGATGTTTCGAGCCTATGGACCCAGGCTCGAAACGCCTGCCGCCGCCTCAGAGCCAAGCTGGATGTCAGCTTCCGGTGGTCCGACGACACGGCGGACATGTCGGTCGTCATCGGCCGCCCGGGACAGGTGCCGGATCGTGTGGTGGTCCCGGAGGCGTCGCGGGCCTTTGCACTTCGCTCGTTGAGAGCGGCCGTCCGAGCATATCACCATCGTCGCCTCGTCGGCCTTCGCGACCAAGGCAAGGTGATCGAGACTACCGGAAAGACACCGATCTCCAACCACTTTCTGCTGAATGGAAAGTACACGCGGTTCTGCGAGTACCGCTTTATCCACCGCGCTCGGCTCGACGTCGTGCCACTTAATGGCACGCGCCGATTCGGGCACGGGGATAAACGGTGCCGACGTTGCGGCTACGCCAATGAGACGTTGCCGCACGTCCTCAACCACTGTACGGTCCATTCGGCTGCATGGCAGCACCGACATAACAACGTACAGAACCGTCTGTCGCGTGCTGCCAAAGTGGGCGGACCCATTTCCATCCGGGTCAATAAGGAGGTTCCGGGAGTCGACAGTCGCCTTCGTCCTGACATCGTGAGGATCGACGAGACGACGAGGAGGATAACGATCGTCGACGTGTGCATTCCATTCGAGGGATGTCGTGACGCCCTGGAGGGGGCTCGGCAGCAGAAAATAGCCAAGTATAGCGGTCTTGCTGCCCAGCTCACCCTGCAGGGTTTCACGGTGTCCGTGGATGCATTCGTCGTCGGTTCGCTCGGCGGTTGGCTTTCATCCAACGACAAGGTCGCGGCGTCCCTGGGCATCGCACCCCGGTACCTGTCCACGATGGCTAAGCTGATGGTGGCCGACACGATCCGCTGGTCACGAGATGTCTACATCGAACATGTGTCCGGGGTCCGGCAATATCATCCGCCGGACAATACCCAGCCTCCACCAGCGGCAGCGCCGACCCTGGCCCAACACCTAGCCGAGGACATAGCTGCATTAGAACAATGATTTTAATTTGTTTTAAAAGAAAATGTTATTGTACCATATTTTAATTGTTTTTTTAATATGTTATGTTAGTTTGGTTTTTAATCCTATACACATTTGATCTTGCGATATTTTAACTAAGTTCTGTATTCCTACATTTGTAATTATTTGCTGAAAATAAAAATTACTTAATCTGTTCTTACCAGCTTAACATCTGGTATGTCTCGCACTGCGAGACATTGAATGTTAATCTGTTTTTTGGAGCATTGGTGGATTTTAGAAGCTTGCTTCGGTCCACCGTTGGGTTGGCATAACATTGCAGAACCGTTGTGATCGGCCCTCTTTCATTAAATTCAAAAATATTTTTATATTCGATGAGCACTTTTTATAGCAGTTTTCGATTGTAATAAAGTGAATCCTCAATTTAATTTACTTTCAATTACTTTTTAGATATTTTTTTACTGTAAATATTTTTATTGTGGTACGTGACGAATAGTTTTAGTGTAAATGCTGTTTGTATTTGTAGTAAGTTAAAGTAAAATTCTTTTAATTGTGAATTTAATGTCTTATACAAGCTGCTGAATCATAACTATAATTGCCTATAAATTTCTTTATACTTTTCGACATTATTTTTGTACATTATTAATATTATCAGAGAACTCCTCCCCCTGCTCGCTATACTCGCTCCCTCCGGAGGGATGAATTTACTCCCTTCTCGCTGACGCTCACCCACTCTTAAAAAATAACAGAAATTAACAAATTATACGCACAAATAATCTGCGTAAATTGTTTATCGGAAAAGTTATAAAAACTAACAACAAAAAACAATGTCAATAATAAAGTCAAGATGTGTAACATTTATCTAACTCTAAAATTTCAGTGAATACAATATTTCGAATAAATTTCTTATCAGTTTTACATTGAAATCGTATACTTTCTTTCGTTGTATAGCGCGAGAGGGTTACACACATGTGATTGATGTCAACCGATCATAACAGAGACCACGTGATTTACATTAGCCAATCAGAACACAAATAAAATTTCCAAAAGGTGTGCATGGACCTGATTTTTATTATAAATACTTAAAAAAGTGATGTATCTTCATTAGTAACTATAAATACTTAGTGAGTTTTAAAATTCTGCCAAAACATTAAAATAAAAATGAAAATTTATAGTTTATTGAAATCTTCAATAATTTCAAGAGATTCTAACTTGTTTATCTTATTGTCTTATTTTACAAAATACTTTTCATCGAGGTTAGATTAAATATTATCCTTGTGTTCATCGTTCATGAGTTGTTAAAACCAGCTTTGACACGCTTTATCATCAGGTATAGTTTAAATAATCTATTTGAAGAGGATGGTTGTTGAAAGCGTTTATAGAAAATAAAACCTCTAGAAAAGTAATCACAAAGACATTCTGAAATGGATCTTTATCCTGTTGATTAATTTTTTTTCAACTAAGTTAAATTTTATAACAAAATTTATATAAATCATTTTATTGTAAATTTACAAAATAATCGAATATTTGAATTCAGAATAATAAAAATTCTCATATAGTTTTACTTCTCATATACTTTTTATTTAATGTTTTGGCAGAATTATATATATATATATATATATAGAGAGAGAGAGATAGATAGAGAGAGAGAGAGACAGAGAAAGAAAGTGGTATGTAGATACATTTTAAATATAAAAAACATTTGATTATAATTTATAACGTTGTTACTAAAATACTATTTTCTCAAATATTTCATTTCAAATATGTGGCTACATCCTGTAGAATAAAAGCATATTTTTTTGTGATATTTACAAATTTTACAACTAGGTTACTAGAAATAACTTATTTTTAATGTGATACTGACATTTTAATTTTATATGAATAAAAATATCTGATATATATATATATATATATATATATATATAAGTTAATATGTGTGTGTCACTGTAAAGAGAGATAGGAAAAATATAATAAATTTATGAGTGTTTTTATTAACAGAATAATTCAAACTGTATTTGATGCAACTGCCTATAAAAAAATATAATGCAATACTCTTCAGAAATTCGAGGTTGATTGCGTAATGTGGAGCCCACTTGCCATTTGCAGATCATGGAATTCATTTTCGCAAGGTTATCTATTATGAATCGAAATAACGCATACCTTTTTTTTATTTTTTTGTGAGGATGTTAGTTGTTTTTTTTCGTTTGTATGAAATTCATTCTTATTAGTAATATTCATTCAAATTCGAGCGCAAAGTTGTAAACGTTTCATTGTACATTTCAATTTAAAAACAATGGTGTTGTATATCGTAGTAAACAATAGTTCTGTACGAATTTTAATTCATAACGAAAAGAAACGTTATACGCTAGAGGGCATGTTTTTGTTTACAATAATTTGGTACGTGAAGAGTTGTAAATGTAGTCTTGACATTTGTTACGTTCGGCTGGCATATTTTTTTTTAAAGAGTAGCACAGTCATTTACTTATTTATTTATTATTTTGGTAATTTAAGTAGATCCTTGCATTTACAAATATATAATTAATTTATGCCAATATACATATATGCCTCATTTTGTAATATTATATAATTGTCACTATTATGAATATGAAATGCAGAAGAAATACTTTTACTGTAGTTTTTAATAAAAGTTTTTATATTCGAATTTGTAATCGAATAAAAATATTTTGCTCTATGTATATGATGTTTATTTCAGATACTTAATTACTTTTTTTTATCCTTTACGCATTTGTTTTTTAGACTATTAATTATTATTATAATTATTAGTTTTTGGCAATATCGAGTTATATTTTTAAGAATTGAAACAAAATACACAGAATGTAGTTTGCAAATCAATTTACATGATTTTGTTTAGTACCTATGAAAAATAATATATACAAACTGTGCTATTTACTTGAATAAAATGTGCTTTTTGATTAAAATGTTTAATATTCTTTAATTCTAGCACTGGAGTAAAACCATTTAAGTAATATTTTTTTAAAAATTAATAACAATATATTTAGCATTGCATTTGTATTTATAAAAATTATTTAGTAAAATTAAAAAATAAATATTTATCTTTTTATGTATGTATATGTGTGTATGAATAAATATTTATTGTTCATTTACTTCGTTTTACGATTGAAAATATTAATTTTTCATAACTTTCTTCAACATTATTTTTCTTAAAATAATCTCAAATTACATTTTTATTGTTTCATATAGATATTAAATTTTGAAGCTATCCAGATGGTTTTAGAAGATTAAATTCCCTTAGTCTGCCATCAAATGCACGAGACTTAACTTAACGATAACCTTTTAATCTTTTAGTTATTTTCAGAAGAAAAATTAAAAAAAATATTTTGAATCTATCGTGCATTGATTATTATTTCTTTATGATAAAATGTAGTTATTATTTTCTCTGTCTTCATATATTGAAATATTGTATAATCTTTATTGATGTTTTCCATTCCTCCTTTATTTAATTTTATTAGAAGAAAATAAAGATAAATGTGTTAATAATTGTATACTTCAATTTATTTTTCTTTAAATCGGTATTACATTTTATTGATAACATTTTTTTTTCTAAATTAATCGAATCATTTTAAATGCTTAAAATAAGATAACTGTCAAGGAAATAATTATTACATATGTTAACAAATGATAATTCATAAAAAAAAGCTTCAAAACAAAGCTGTACGTTATGCAAACAAGTGTGTACACATTTCTACGCACTGAAGCAATAATGTACTAGTTTATATATATATATATATATATATATATATATATATGTATGTATGTATGTATGTATATATAATATTCTAGAAACATTTCTGAAACTTGAAGCACATTCTGTGTATGTTGTGAATGTATAAAAATAAATATTAGTCAAAACAAGTAACTATAATCGTATTCACACAAAGTGTTGTAATAAGTTTCAAATAAAATTGGAACAAGTTTGCTGTTATTTTTCAATTATTCTTGTAACTTAACAGGTTTAGTAATGGATGAGAAAATGTTACAACTTTTCACTTTATACCGAGTATGCGTGTGTATTATCACAACTTGTATTGTTTAAATAAAGTTATTCCATAATATAAAAAGTAAGAATACCATAAAGAGTTGTCATGGTCAAACATAAATACAACGATTAATTTTTTTGATTGTACTTCATTGTTTTTGTTTGTGCTAAAAGAAATTTATTTGCACTTACTTGCGAAATATATAATTGCGGTAATTATGACTACGATATTAAACAATAAGGTTAATGTGAAAAATTAGGGTATGCGCTTTTGTACACTATGAATAGAAGTATGATACTTACTTGACTTTATTTCAAAGTAATTAAAAATATACTATGTGAAAATTGGTTCCAATTAAACTATTTTTACTCTGGAAACTAAACTAATTATTTGCTTAAAATATTTTGTCTCAATAGTGGCGCAAAATTCATCGTTTTTCACTTGAATAGATGTAAATGTGCTATTGTATTGAACTAATTTTTACATAGGTTTATATAAAAATACATCAAATAGACGAAAATGTTTAATTTTAGAAAAGAAAAAAGTAAAAAATATAAATAATTAAAGATTGTTTGCGCATTTTTGAAAATTGTTTTTTGAGGCAGTAAATGCATTTTATTATTTATTATTGACCTTAAAGTATTATTTCAAGCATGAATTCTTTTTAAATTATTGTTTATTTACTTAAGTAATGCTTGAAAATCGTTTATATAATGTATATATTTAAACATTTAAACACTATGGACTTAGTTTTTATTCTATACAGAAATGAGAAGATCAATTATTGTATTAATCATTCAAATTATTTCTTACATAAGTTTCCAAAATAGCTGAAACATTTAAAGTCAAATACATTAAAATTATGAAAAAAATCTATTTATAAATATATCATAAAACATAATAAAAAGGTATTAAAAATCATTGATTTTAGTGTATTTCTTCATGCATCATAAATGACTACACACACATACGAAATATATCAATATTTCATACACAAATACTTATATATATATATATATATATATATATATATATATATATATATATATATATATATATATATATATATATATATATATATAATTGGCACCGAAACATTTAAATTAATTTTAATATTGGACAAGTTATTAATTAACAAATACTATGAAGTGTTAATTAAAGAAGCTATTTTGTTGCATTTTGAATGCTATTAATATTTGATTTGTAATAAATATTTTCACTTTTATAATTTGAAATATGTTAAACATATGTTAGAATCTTATATACTACTCAAGAATTTAAAAAGATTGTTATTTATAATTAATTTATATGGAATATACCTGTCGACAGATTTTTTAAGTAAGGAAGACTATCAATTTGTAGTAACATATTGATTTTGATTCTTTTTAGTATCGACATTATAATATATATATATATATATATATATATATATATATATATATGTGTGTGTGTGTGTGTGTATTAAAGATAAATAATTATAGAAAAATCCATTTTTAACTCAACTTAATTGAAATCACTTATTTTAAATGTTTTATTCAAGATGATATTACTAATCTCGGTTAATTTGAAAATGAATAAATATAATGTAAGAAGTCAAATTAGTCGAATTAAGTGTAATAAAAATTAATTTCATGCAAGAATAATTAACTGTTTTATTCTATGAATACAAATCAAAATAGTACAGTATCTCATAGAATGGAATTAATATGATGATGTTAACAATATCAAATGTTAATCATTCGCCATTGTATTTTAAACGATTAAACTCTTTTATGTATAATGAACACATGTGATACTCGAGTTAATAAATAAACGAATAATTACTAAGCTGTTATTAAAATATAATGAAAAAAATGAGTAATTATGATTTATTTACAATGTAAAAGAATCTGTATATACATGAAAGCATCGCCGTTATTATTGAAAAGGAAAGTACAAGAGATGCATCTGAATTGTGTGGGAAGAAAGTGTCATCATTTACGCGGAAGTTATTATTTTTGTTAAGAAAAAATTTCCGGAAAGAATGATACAGTGTATTTAGGTACTTATTTAATACATACTTATATAACTGTTTATTTTTAATCATTTGGAAAATAAACGTTACTCTGAAATATAATGCGCTTACTTGTAAAATAACTGTTTTCTGTGAATGTCGTTTACATTTATTATAACAATGAAATTATAATGCATATTATAAAAATAAATTTAATTCGGCTAAATTAAAATGGAGAGTGAAATGTATATCATTTTGGGAAGAGGTCTTAATTATACTATTTTATTTCAGTTATGATTTTGTACTTTCTCTGTGTTTCTTTTTCATTCATTCATTTATATATATATATATATATATTATTTAATTTATATATACATATATATATATATATATATATATATATATATATAGATAGATACAGATAGATATAATATGATTATTTATCGGTTACAATGAATACATTCAATATATAATTCCTCTGTATCAGCCAATCAGAACACGAATAAAAGTGACGGCACTGGACCGATTTTTAATTATAGAGATTCTAAAATTGTTATTATAGTTAAAATATATATTTTAGAATAATGTTAAAGATATGTCACGAGACAAGCGTAGTTCATATGATACATCGATTGATAAAATAAATTTAAATTATTGTGGAATCCTTCTGTTTATAATTACATTTGAAGAAGTAGACTAAACTTTATTAGAAGGTATAAAATATCATAGTTTCAGTTCAATAATGAGGTAGGTAGTTTTGAAAATATTTTTTCATTTTAATTTATATTATTGTTTAGTTTCCTTAAAAAAGCGATGTATCTTCATTAGTAACTATAAATACTTAGTGAGTTTTAAAATTCTGCCATAACATTAAAATAAAAAGTAAAATTTAGAGTTTATTGAAATCTTCAATAATTTCGAGAGATTCTAACTTGTATATCATATTGTCTTATTTTTCAAAATACATTTTATTGTGGTTAGATTCAATATTATCCTTGTATTTATCGTTCGTGAGTTATTAAAACCAGCTTTGACACGCGTTATCATCAGGTGCAGTTCAAATTTGTACTTTCTGTGTTTCTCTTTCATTCATTCATCCATTTATATATATATATATATATATATATATATTAAAGTTTTGGTATTTAAATTTAATTTAATTTAAATACAGGAATTATAAATTAAAGTTCATTGATAAATAATGATGTTTTTGTATTATAATAATTTTTATATTAAAAAATTAGATCTATCAGACTAAATAATATTTGACTTTTTGAAAATAAATCTTAGTACTTATCGAAAACATAAATTTATATATTTTGAATATTAAAATTTTTATTTACATGCTTAAGATTATAATAACTTGGATTAGTATTTTCTATTGTCTTGAAAAATCAATAAAAATGTACAAAGTAAAGTTGAGAGTTCGCTCACTAAAACAGATAGATTTTCAGTAAATATGAAAAATATTTAATAAATTTTACATATATTTTAAACGTTACTGTAAAAATGTAATGTGATATGAGGGAACTATTTAATTTTAAGATGAATCAGAAATAAAATAAAATACTACTTTCTTTCTTTTCAAGTGAAAGATTGTAATTATGTACAGTAACCTTTTATAGAAACACTATCCAAAAACTACCGGGTACCTATTTAGGAAATAACTAAACCATGTATTGTTTTTATGTTCTTCTAATTTGTTTCATTATAGTTTATATTTACTTTATTTTATATTATAATAAAGAAGAATTGTGTTTTACTAAAGTATTTAACTTATCTTTGTCTAATTAAATTAAATTGCACCCACTGTTAACTACGATGTCTAATGCATTTTTTTAAATTTACATTGAATGGGGAATATAACATCATGTATGAAGATTTATATAATTGTCTACAATTATTCATTCATTTTACGTTTAGAGGTAAATAACCTTTTAGTTAATTTCTATTTTTACTGGTTTGTTTCTAAAAATATAAGGTTAATATAAAATATTTCATTTATTCAATTATTTAAAACTTATGATATATATATATATATATATATATATATATATATATATATATATGTATACGATTGTGTAAATATATTTTTTACGATTAAAATATATCAGAATGTATGTCTATGAAAGAACCATATTAGTTAAATATTAAAATTTAAAAAAAATATGTATAAATTGTGTAAAGTTATGAATTTACAGTTTACGTTCTCTATTAATTAAATTAAGCAAGCGGTTCGCACCTATTTGAAGTAAACTGAAAGTTAAACAGTTCGAACATCGTAAATAAAAAGCTAAGTAAGAGTACAGTTTACAATGATCTAGATATGTGTACACATATGTAGATTTTCGTTCATCTGAAATCTTCATTGCACAACCCTATCGATCTCCTTTCCAAATATTCGACTATCCAAAGTTCTAAATACCTCGATCGACTGTCACTGGTTTATGAAATTTGAAATCGAATTAAATGCACGTCGATTATGAACAGCAAGTTCAAATGAGAGCACTTTCCTGTGTATAATGTCAGAGTTTAAAAACGTAATGAGACAGTTTATCGTTCTCTACCGGCGAATATTAAATGTGTTCAGTGGTTCGGAGACGCTTTAGCAACATCATGAGAATCAACCATGTATATAATATCTAGGTCATGTGTTATTAGGTGCTACTTAATAACTCGCGGCGTTTGAAAAAAGAAATAAATCTTCTATAGAAAATGAAATGGCTGTGTAATAAATGTGCACGCATATCGAAAATGTTACGTGTTATTAACAAAAATCTTTTATTGACTAGTTTAGCGAATCAAATGGATGAATGCACTGTCCTAATGTCTTATTTTTTTACTTCAATATGTTTCAATTCAAATTATAAGAACGAACGAGATAGAATCAACTCTTAACTTTTTATGAATATCTATGGTTATAGTACTTTATTAAATTGCTTTTACATTATAAATAAAAAAATAGATCAGATTTTTTTATGAAATTATGAAACTTTTTTCTTTTATTAGAAAGTATGATGATTTCATAATCTAGTATATAAGTATTTGCCTTTAAAAAAATAAAAAATATTCTTGCTCTATTAAAATATATTTTTATTAATTTTATTAGATTAAATTCTTTTTTGAGAAGTAAAAGTATTGACATTATTTATTTAAATTATAAAATTAAACAGAAAATTATATAAAAGATGTGAGTATTTTTTAAGAATTAGGAATGAATTTGAATCTTGAATAATCGAATCATTCCCTTCTTCTATATTTAAATTTAGCAAAAGACTAAATCATCGAAATCGCAATTAAAAAAGAATGTAATAATTATTAAAATGTATATAATATAAATATTATTATAAAAATATTTTTTTTTCTATTAAAATATAGTATGTATGCCATTAAGATATGGCGCTTTTGTAACTTCATTCTCACTGTTTTTATTCATTATTATTAAAATAATGCATTTTATGTTTTAGAAATTAGATAATCGTATTTGTGATAACCGTTGCGTGTTTTCTCATAATACTCTATTAATAACGAATAACATTTCTCGAATAATAAATTTATGAACTTATTTTCTGACATATGAAGGTTATTTTTTTATGATTTGTTAATTTATGTTTTGTTTCGTACTCAAAGTAAAAATATTTTCAAAGAAGAATAATTCGTTTTTTTATTACAAGCCGTTGCAAATGTAATAAATATTTTCGTTATTAAAACAGTTTAATATACGAAGAGAATTTAAGTATATTATGTGAATTGATTAAGAAAATAGGTTTATTACAAATACAAATGGCATTTTTTTTAACATCTGATATATATTGCATCAATATATTATCATAAAACGGATTTATCCCATGTAAAGAATATTTTTTATATCTGTTCTTTTGTAAATTTGTCACTATAAAATCTTTACTTGATTTTTAATAAAAATGAAAAGTTAAAATTTTATTAGTAAATATATTTATATTTTTAGTTAATAGTTTTTAATAACTAATAAAATTTTACCCTCACATACTCATATTCATATATAAAAATGTATAGTAAACAGTCTCTACAGTCTCTTTAAAAGATATTAATTAATTTTTTTTCATTTAAATTAATTTATATTTTATTGATTACTTTTGCATATATATATATATATATATATATATATATATATACATACATACATATATATATATATATATATATATATATATGTAATCAAAATTATCCACTAAAAATAAAAATTCTATGACGTCGACTTATTTATTTGTGACGCTGTTTCTGTAGTACCCAAGCATGCTTATCTCTCTCTCTTCTCTCTCTTCTCTCTCTGTCTCTCTTTATATATAAATATGTATATATATATATATAATCAAAATTATCCACTAAAAATAAAAATTCTATGACGTCGACTTATTTATTTGTAACGCTGTTCCTATAGTACCCAAGCATGCTTATCTCTCTCTTCTCTCTCTCTCTTTATATATATATATAATCAAAATTATTAATAAAAAATGACGTCGACTTATTTATTAATGACATCGAGGTTTCTATGGTACCAAAATATGCTTATCTCATATATAAAATAACACGTTGCAATCTGTCTGCGATAATGATTATATAAACATACTAGCATATATATATATATATATATAACAACACGTTGCAATATATCTGCGAGAATGATTATATAGACATAAATGTGTTTTAAAAAATATGTTTATTGCTCCATTCGTTTATATTACATGCTTATAATTGACAAGCGGGCGAGCGTAGCGAGTCTCGGACTTGATTAACGAAGCGAGTATGGGGCGGAGCCCCTTAGTCTATATATATGTATATATATATATATGTATACATTACAAACTAATGGTTAATGACAACACAATGCTCTCAATTCGATTACTCTCGATATCATTAGTTGTGAAAAATGAAATAATGAAGTTTGTGAATTTTTATTTCTGTAAAGTGTCTGCAGGTTTTTTAAAACAAAACGCTAACCTAATTATTTTTTGTGGAAATCTGCTTTGAGTTGAGACCTTCTGTATGATCAATGATCTTGTATTTAACAGAATTACGATCTGTACAAACATATAACATGCAATAGTTATTGCTACAATCTATGCTTTAATATAGTGTGATATATGGACTGCTTTTTATAGATACAAGTAATCTTGTATCCTTGACATGGATTTTATGACCGTTAATCCTTGAAGAGTATGTGGTATGTAAGATAGTGTAGTTGTTTGTATCAAGCCTGGAGCTTTTCAGTCTGTTTGATTTTGAAAATTTTGTGTAAATATTTCGTTTATGTCTACGGATAGGCGAGTGTCTGGTTAAGTAAGGTATTTTAATTCATTTATACCAAATTTAACAGTTATCGATTTAGTTCTCAACTCGATATCTCATAAAATGCTAACATAACCAATAGTTTATCTTTCTGTAGCTCAGTTTATACTAACATTCAATAGTAAACTGTAGAAATTGATTCGATTTTTTTTAATATATTAAATATTAAAGTATGAATTTTTATTTTTTTGGTATTAAAATAAGTCAGATATTTTTTTAAAAAGTTTTATTGCAAAATAAGTTATAAAATATTATACGAGAAACATTACTTTAAAGTTTATGTAAATATATTTATCAATTTTAATTAATAAACTTAATGATTGATAAAATTAAATATGAAACTTGAAAGATTGATGATATTTAGAAATGTAAATTAAAATAATTTTCACTTTTAATTTATTGGAATGCTTATATATATATATATATATATATATATATATATATATATATATATATATATATATATATATATATATATATATTAAAAAAATGTTTTTCGTAAAAAAAAGTAAATGAAATGAAAAATTCTTAAGACAAACAAACAGTCAATCAAATAAAGTAAAACATACATAAATGAAATATTTTATTAACTTAATGAAATAAAACAATTCAATTATAGAAAAAGAAAAAGAAACGTATACATTTAAAATAAAAATTAAAACTGAAATTAAGTTAAATTTGAGAAAAAAATTAACAGTTAATATTATATATTGATAGAAAAATAATACCTCTTAAGTATTATTTTTATAACAAAATATTTACAAATACATATGGTTAAGTTTCAAAGAAAATTCGGGAAAGGTGGATTACATTTTTTATAATCTATTAATTGCTACCTAAAAGATACTTTAATTATATATATATATATATATATATATATATATATATATATATATATAATATATGCTTTAAGCGAGTTTCATAAATATAATTTAATATCTATTATAGAAATTAATTTCATTGGTATTTAAGCAGATGGAAAGCGTAAATAATAATTTTACTTTTCACAATGCGTTGATGACTTTCCGTTGATAATTTATGTTAATTAAAAATAATAACCATTTATTACATCACATTATCGTTTCCTTTATTATCGTAGTTTTATAATTATATTAAATAAACGTTTTCGGTAGGTCACATGAATCCACTGCTTAGTTTGAAGACGTGCATCGTTTATCTACGTGCTATTAATCATACATGTTTAAGTTTTTGTTTAGTTTACCCAAGGCGAACGACACAACGAATTTCGACAAACTTTCTGATACAGGTTACCGGATGATGAGTACCTTCGAGTTATAAGCATATTTTTACATAAATTCGTTTGTAGTTGTGTAGTATTTGTGAAATATACATTTTGTTGAATTTTTATTTAGGTTGTTTTATAATTCTGTCAAGATCAACGTGCGATATTGTAATTTAATACTTTATTTATATATATATATATATATATATATATATATATATATATATATATATATATACATAACTAATATGTTAGTTAGCTATAAGTCAATGTATTAAATATATGTAAATTTATCAATAGCTATCTTTGTTTAATCCATACATCACAATGTCTATATATGAACCAATAAAGTCCTTCAGTAATCGTTGAGATCTGTCTAGTCTCTAATTTTAATTTTTTAAATAATAAAAAAGTTGTATGATTTGTTAATAATCAAAGTATCATTTTATGATATTCTGTAAAAGATAAAATTATATTAAACGAGAATGGTGCATCTGAGACACGATAATTAGCATAAAAAAATAATAATACGAGTATTTGAAAAATGATTTTAAATTATTGATGACTATATACATAGATTACAATTATTTTTTGTGGTAGATAAACCGTTGTTGTAAGAGTTATTTGGTGTTAAAATTTGAAGTTTTGTATTGTTGTTGTAAAAGGAAAAAGAAAGTGTTCTTAAAAATTTCCTTTCCTTCTCAGTTAATCTTCTCTTACTGATGTGGATTTCAAGTTTCTCAATTTTGTTTAATATGATTATAATATCCCCAAAAAAGGTTATGCAACGATCATTTTATTATAAAAGATCATAAAATTTATTTTATTCTAAAAAATAATATAGTCTATAGATCAGAGGTGGGCAAATTCTTCGATAATAAGAGCCACATTAATACTTTTCATACATTTTTCAATGTTCAAGAGCAACAGAAAATATCATTTTAAAATTGTATTTATAAACAATAAAAAAATACAACTATATAGTAGTTCAACTCATCTCCAACTCACCGTTTTTAATCTCTACCGTTGAAGACTTTGATTGAGTCTTCGTTTTTGCAGATAATAGTTTGAAATCTGGCTATAGATTATTAATATAAACGTTTAAGAGAAATGACAATGAAACCCAATATTGTCTGGGGAGCCGCACAGAGTAGGATTGCGAGCCGCAGATTTCCCACCGTTAGATCATTGAGGAACTCCATTGAGTTCAATGAATAAATACAACTTACTCTTTGTTTGTTTTAAGGATGAGTTAATATGTTAAAATAGACAAGAAGACATGTTTAAATATTTTGATTTTTGTAACTATTTATCTGAAATAGTTTTGTTTTAAAATAGTAATTTTTATACAGAAAACAAATTGTTACAAAACGCAGTATTATTGGATAATATCATTAGTTCTAAAATAAAAATCGTTAATATATAGAAATGTTGAAAATATCTTGTTAAAGATTAAATTATAGATGATGTATTGCATGAAATAACATTATACATAAAATACGCCAAAGAAAAATGTATGAAATAATAATTTATAATAATTAATTAGTTATTTTACCTATTTATTTGAAATAGCACAGTTAGAAAATTATTATATAGACTTAAATTCTAAATATTTCTTATTCAATCCTTAATTACAGTAGTAAAAAAATTGGTTTTTAATAATTGGTATTTTAATATAAAAAGAAGTTCTTCCATCAGCCGAAATAGCTCAGTTGGGAGAGCGTTAGACTGAAGATCTAAAGGTCCCCGGTTCAATCCCGGGTTTCGGCAGTAACATTTCATAACTAACTTTTTTATAACTAATTATTTAAAAATACTGTTAAGACCAGAGTATCAGAAGTAAAAATTGCTTTAAAATCGCAGTTGGCCAGTGCATACGATACGAATTTCATCTATCGTAGTTGGCCAATGTATATTGACTAGTTTCATCTGTCTCTTGAGCTGTCAAAAAAACAGTATCGGTTAAAATATTTGTTAGTCTCCAGTACAATTCAAAATAGGATCTGTATTGATCGTTATTAAATAAAATACATTTATCATTAATAAGTGTGTGGAGTTTGACATTACAGAAGGTCTGCATATGTTTGCTGCACCAAGTTAGTTTACAAATACAATCGTACATATCGAAAAATTAAATGTTTTGAAATTTTAAAAACATTCATTACTAGCAAACTTTTAATATTTTTAAAATTAATTCAACTTTATAAAGACTATTTTAATTTAACAAAATCTCTTTACAGATTTTTAATTATTACAATACAGTAAAGTATTATTTATATATTTAAATTATAAATAAAAATATAGATTCATGAACTGTAGAAATATATATAAAAAATGCACTTACAACTTTCAGCGATCGTAATAATTACCGTTCTGAATAAACCCATAAAAGCTGATGTAAAAGATGTTTAATGCGAAATTCACTTTATAGCTATTTTATTTTCTCGTCGTCGACGATAATTGCATTCACAAACAACTTTCATTCTCGATTTCTTTATTCGTTTCATCTTCAAACACATGTGCCCAATATTGTCATTTATCTTATTAATTTGTTTTTAAACTTTTACATTCAATGCCAATTCTTAAACACAATCGATTATTTATCATAAATACATTACCGTATTCGGGTGTTAGAAACTAAGATGAAAATTTGAATTTTTGTATTTTAAACATTGACAACAAACGCGACAATAATTCATATTTCAAACTTGTTTTATAATAAATATGTATGACAATATTCTAATTTTAAACAGAAGATAATTTGCATATTTTTTATAAATAACTTTTATTTACACAAATAAAATAATAAATTGCTCTAGGCACAATATAACAGTTATATAATACTTTTGTACATACTCATGTATACATTGTTTACATTTAAACATTATTTTTCTGTAAGTGTGTGTCTTCAAATTTGAATGCAGCTATATATATATATATACACAATATATATATATATATATATATATATACACACATATATACATATATATATATATATATATATATATATATATATATATATATATATATATATAAAAGATGATTCAATTTAGGCTTCCACATGTAAGTATTAAAAGGGATCACAGCGGTTAAGAAAAGTGATGTTATTTTTTATTTAGTATTTTAGTTCAATTTAATACTAAAATACTAAATGGGAGATACATAACATGTTTTTTTAAAAAAAATGTCGTTTTTTTTAATAGTGTCATTTAGAAGACTAAATTGAATTTCTCGGTTTCTCTCTTTCTCTCTCTCTATATATACATATATATATATATATATATATATATATATATATATATACATACATACAATTATAAATATAAAACAACATTTTTTGGTTAAACATTACATTTATTTCAATCCCATTCAATTCTTCGAAGTTAAATTTTTCTCACACTGTTTAAATTGTTTATAAATTTATTAAATGTTAATTTTCTTAAAATGTCAAATAAAAAATTTGCCATTTTCTAAGTTTTATATACTTATATGCATACCATACCTATATATATATATATATATATATATATATATATATATATATATATATATATATATATATATATATATATATGGTAATATATAAGTAAGTAGTGTGTTACTAAATTATTTACTAATAATTATTTTTTCTATTGATAATAATTAGTAATGTTTGTGTTTTTTTTTATTCTTATTTTCTATATCAGAATTATTTGGTAGAGTAAAATCATTTATTTCATTTTTTCTCAGAACTCGTCATTCACATTAACATTACTCATTAATATATTATATCTGACCTATCTTGCTTAAAAATATGCGCTACTACCATATTATTTCTTTAATTTTTTTCTTATTAAAAAATTCTGTTCATACTGCACACATTTATTTACTCGTTCTCTCAAATACTTTTCAAACATAATTATTAAATTGAGGTACTAGAAAAAATATTTTATTTAGAAAAGTAGTTAAGAAAAACTTCTTTTTCTACAGTTATTTGCTATCGAATTTACCACAAACGTACAATGATTCATTCATAAAGTAAGAGTGCGTGTGTGTTGTAATATTAATTTGAATATTGTAACAAAATTTTCATCCTTCCGGAAAAATTTACATTTGAATTGATATGTTGTGCAAGCGTTCTGACGTGTTTTATAACGGTTTCTTAGAATTGATAACAGTAACAATAAACGATTAATACTTAAGTTATTAATTACTATTAAGTTCAGTTTAACAATTGTTACATATTTTGTGGAATATAATATTTAAGCATTTTGTATAACTTGTTAATTATTCAGTTTTATACTTTTATTAGTCAATAAATAATAGATAATGTGTGAGTATAAATTCATATTTCTTATATTTTACATTTCGTTTTTCTCTCTCTGAAATTTATCAAAAAATGAGAAAAATATTCATAGAATATAATAAAAATATATTACAACATATTAATTTTATTAAGAAAATTAATTTGATATACTTTTTCTTTTTAAAGTATGAATGAATTCGATTTTGTTAAAAACACTGAGCTAAACTTAATAGAAGTTACGATAAACAAAGATAGAATCCTAAATAAGCGAATGATTACATGAAAAAGGTGTACATTGTGTCTACGCAAAAAAAATAAATGCTAAAAATAATAAAAGTAATTTAAATTTAAAAATAATATATTATTTCAAAGTTTTATAAAGATATGTAGGAAACAAAAAAAGTATTAATCAAAAATACGTCTATTTTTTACTAAATATTTGGAATAACATTTTTAATAAATAAATAGAAGCATTTTCTTATAAAAATAATAAATTAATTCAAAGCGAAATATGAAAAATATTTGTTTATTTATAAGAATATTGATAAAATATAATTGGTCAAATAAAAACGGTTATGATTAGTGAAAGTGTTCTATTCATTTTAAAATTAATATTATAAATATAATATTGTTTTATTATTAATACTAAAAAAAAATTTTTTTTAAGAAAAGGTAATCTTTAAAAGTAAATAAAAATTTCTGTTGACAAATAGTTTTCAATTTAATACTATTTTATATTGTTTCTAGACTTTTTCAAAACATTGTTCTTAAATGGTTGTTATCTGTCTGTAGATCTGAAGTAATGTTTTTGTTTTATATTTAATAAAATTGACATGTTATAAATTGAAGCTGATAATTTATCTTTGAGGTCACTGTTTCGATCAGTAAAATAATGACCTCCAGGATAAGAAACATAATTTCAAATTCAAGTCTGCAAGTGTGAAACAAATTAGAATGAAATTATTAACAGCCGAAATAGCTCAGTTGGGAGAGCGTTAGACTGAAGATCTAAAGGTCCCTGGTTCGATCCCGGGTTTCGGCAACTTTATTGTAAAAAAGTAATTTTTTAAGTTATCGATCTAATACTGTTTGTATATACAGCAGTGTTTGTAATAAACAATGTTTGTATGTACTGTTTTGGTGATTTTTATTGTTTAGGTGTCCGTTCTCTACTACTAGTCTCTGCACGACTGCCGTCCTCAGATGAACACTGATCACGAATTTTCGATAACTATTTGAAGATTGCACTCGTACTGAAACTAATAGTGGATAATAGTGGATAATAGTGGAGTTAGCAGAGCAAAAAAGACATAGATCATGAGAATTATGTATCAACGGGATCACAGGTATAAAAATATATAACCACAACAGTATTATAGCTTAACATTTCACATAAAGTAATGAATAACAGAATGTTATCAACCAAACCTTTATAAATAAAAGTAATAATTATCACAATAATTATAGTGTTTATGACATAGTATATAATAATTAATCATTTTTCTATATTGTTGTTTACTTCAAATACTTCTATATACTTTATATTACTTGAGATGCATTCCAAATATTTACTTGTATGCTCTAACATATTTTAATATTTATGCAACAAGACTTGAAGCGGTCTCTGTTTTATTTATGTGGTGGGGTACACGAACTTTAGCAGAATTTTTATCTTGCAAAGACATCACTTTCTACTTGCAAGGCTCGACCTATTCACCTGATGAGAACTTTCTCATAAAAATATATGCTATTTTATACTAGAAGATATTTTGAGTCTGCACTATAAGCAAACATCTATAGTAAAACACCGATCTTCGAAAGTTGATTTATACATACCCACATATCCAATATATTAATTAATAGGAATTTTTGACATATTATCTTTAGAACGTTATAAATTATATTCATGATGTTTATATTCGTATTTTATTATATATATATATATATATATATATATATATATATATATATATGAACATAATAATAAAATATTTTCAGTATTTACTGCATGTAACAATTTTGATAAATTATTATAAAATTGTTCTAAGGAATAAAATAATAAGAGGATTCTTTGTAAACGGATTTCTTATTATTTTTAAATAGGATTTAATATAAAAAAACACATGTAATTATCGAATAATAGACAACAATAAAACGAAATCAAGAACTATAAAATATTTTATCCGTAAAATATTCTCATTGTTTTAATGTCATGTAGGATATCCACTTGAGTGCTTATTCACTTTATTATCCAAGTAACGTCGAAATATATAAACCAAGGTTTTGTGTAAATTTTTATAAAAATCATCCATATTTATGTTTAAAACGTAAATCAATCCGTATTTTATAACTGTTTTTTCACTTTCTTTCATTATTTGCATATATATATATATATATATATATATAGACAGAGAAAGAAAAAAGAGAGATTAAGAAAGGTCGTGTGATGAATTAATTTTAAAAATAATGATTTAATTAAAGTAATTGAAGGGTAAAAATTCGGTACGACCAGTTTATATAAACGTGTGATAGAATTTATTTTTTTAAAAAATAGAAAAACTATTTTTTATTCTACATTTTTGTAAACGCACACTAAAGAATGTCCTAAAATAAAAATATAATGTATTTTAGCACTAATGTATTTTAAAAATTAATGTATTTTAATATAAATATTTTATTTTATAGAAAGGAATACACTAGTTATAAACAGTATAGAATTTTTCAGTAAATACTAGAAACATTAAGTTATAAAATGGTATATTTTAGTATATAGTATATATTTGGTAATGGTATATTTTCAAGCAAGTCAATTAGTTATTTTGATCTTTCAGATTTTACTTTAATTGATCAATTTAGAGTGTTTGTAGAAAAACTAAAAATTTTTATATGATTTTATTATACATTTTTATAAAAGACAAACACTTTATCCAGTTTAAAAAAGTAAGATTGAAATATGATATCGATTATAAAATAAATGCTTTCGATAAAATAATAAATCATTCTTTTATTTGTACAATTTTAATTTAAAAACATTTTAAAGATTTATTTGTATTACAATCGACCATGAAGTTTGAATTTAAAATCTTCATTTGGATTATTTAACAACAAATTCAAATTTGCATACTAATTACAAATTGTGCATTATATATCGTTGTTTATTTAAAAATATTATTTTCCACTTTACAAATACTTATCATTATTACTCATTTGCGGTTTATTATATAATGTTTTTTTTAGAAGCAGTTTTTTTATACGAGATAAAATATGTATTACGATAAAATTAATTGAAATATAAATGCGATGCAAAAATATCAAGCGAATGATATGTAAAATATAAACTTGCAAAATTATTGAAAATTGCTTTAAAATAAATTAACAGTTCATTAATAACGGAGGGTTTAAAAATGTTGAAATATTATATAAAATTTTACCTGTCACGTTGTTTATTTTATTTTTAATTATTTTGTTTTTATTGTTAAATTGGAACTTTCCTATTAATATATATATATATATATATATATATATATATATATATATATATATATATATATAGTGGCGCACTCAATTTTTAATCGTAATTTTTAATCTTAGGGGTGGGGCTGAGTTGAACGGATTTTTTTTTGTAATGTGAATTCAATAAAATTCATTAGATGATTATAAAAATTATTTATAGAATAATATGCATTTTTCTTTTCTTTTTACAAAGCTCTCGAATTACTTGAGTCATGGTTACATTAATTTCTCTGTGTATATATAGGGGATAGTGATAGTAGATTACATTAAACTCTGTGTATATAGGAGCATTTTCGCGCAATGATTTTGTTTTGTTTATAGTGTTTTTCCCTTTTCCATGGGGTGAGGTGGTAGGGTCTCTTTCCCCCTGGATACGCTTATATATATATATATATATATATGCATTTACAGAATAAATTTGTAGTATTTATAAAATAGCCTGTAATTCGTTCTTTAATATATACTCTTTTTTATATAGGCAATTTCATTCGCAGAACTGTCGTGTTCAAAACAGTACTTTTTTATTTAAATACAATTAATAATCTAATGTATTAATATTTTTATACTGAAAGTACGTAATACAGTACCAATATAATTTTAGATTTACTGAAATTTAAAAACTTCAATTTTTGCTTTTATGTATTAGAAGATAAGAAACAATCTATTTATATTTAGTTAATTGACATAAAACTACTTGTAGACTTTTTGTATTCTTTACATATTTTACCTTCCTGTGCAAATTTAATTTTATTACTAATGAACATGGATATATTAAAACATTGAAAGATTGTTATAAACAATTTCTTGTCCTATACCACATTAATGAAAAAAAATCAAAAACTCAATAAGACTGTAACACTTTTTAATGCTATAAATTAATTAATGGAATGTATAAGAATTTTTCAGCTACATCCATATTTCCTTATTTTTTGTATATATCTATTATTTAAATTTTACATTTATTTCTGTATTATTTTTCTGTATTATTTTCTAATATAATTTTGTAAGTTAAATTTTTATAATTGAGATTTGTAACGGAAAAAAATAATACCCGACGAGTGGAATTTATTTGTCATTGATTTAATTGGTATTGCACTTCTCACTATAACTCATTTCGATTATATAAGGTGTGAAATTTAATTCGGTTTCTTTAACTTGTCATAACATTTTCATTCTTTAAATCAGTCATAACTTGTTTTAAATTAAAATATTTTCTCACCATTATAGGATTTTGAACTGGGGATTTTAATATTTGTAAACATTATATATATATAAGGCCAAGCAGTTGTCATAACCTCACAAAACATTAGTAAACACGATGGCGTCCGAAAAGTAGTATATTAGACATTGCGTATTTTTGCATTGCAGAAAAAAAACGCAGCCGAGACCTTTGCGTGAAAGTGTAGTGACGCAAAAACATGCAAAAAATGCTACAACAGTGGAGGAGATCCGAAGATACACTAACAACTTCTTTGATTTAAAACGTTCATCTTTTTTCGAGAAGAAAGTGGTCAGTTATCCGATAGATGAAGAAAATTATATAAAATAATAGGGGATATTTTAAGGACTGAAATGTATTCCATTTTTCTGTAAATATTCATTTACTATTAAAAGCCACCGAATTAATTTATGCACCATATATATATATATATTTATATACACACACTCATATGGTTTGTTACTTAAATAGTTGATATTCATGTATGACTAAATTTTATTCCATTTATATGTGAAAAATTAAAAAATTACTAAAAATGAAAATAAATGAATTAAAATGAAAATATTTTTAGTTTGTGAATGACTCATTCAGATTTTAAATATTTGAAATTGTATCTATTGGAGAATTGTTTTATGACATTAAAGTTAGCACTGCTATCATTTACCATGTATTGTAGGTGTTAATTTTTGTATATAAAATAATTTATGGTACCAATTGATGTACGTGTCCTTAATATTGTAAACTGATTCTAGTTTCAAAAAATCGAATTTAGGCTGTTTTACACATTCGTATACGTTGTGTATTTTGATAGATTTGTAGACACATTGAATAAAAGATCTGTTTTTGACGTTATTGTTCAAATGGTTAATTTCTAATAATAGATGTATTTTCATCATTTTAAACATGATTTATACTTGCCGTGCTTGTTTAAAATCAGGACAGACTGAACGTGATATGTTTTTAAGTATATTTTCGTCTTTCGAACTTATGAATTCAAATATCGTTCTTGCGTCAGCTGTAATGGAGTGTGCTCCTATTCAAGTAAGAAGTATTAAATTTCATTGAAATAATTTACAATTTGTAACTAATTAAAATAATTTCATTTTAAGATTGATCCAAAGGATAGAATAACGTCGTTAATATGCCATGAGTGTATCAAGAAATTAATAATTGCATATAATTTTCGAGCCATGGTTATACGTTCAGATTTAGAGTTGAGAAAACATAGTGATTTTAATAAGGAGCAGGATAGTGAAGAGAGAAATTGTAAAGTAGATGAAAATAAAGATACCGGCCGCGTTTTCGTTTCTGTAGGAACTATTAAACAAGAAAGAGAAAAATCAAATTTTAAAGTTGAATGTAGTGATAGTGATGACGATGACATATTTATGGATGATGCTTCTGAAAATGAGCAGGATGATTCTTACAAAAGTGATTCAACTAAAAACTCACAACACTCAAAGTGGGAATGTAGTAACTGTAAGAAAGTTTTCATATCTCGGTCAACTTATGTTCAACATCAGAGAGTACATACTGGAGAACGACCCTTCATCTGTGATATTTGTAAAAAGAGTTTTAAGCAACAAATTCATTTAAAAGTTCACATGCGTATTCATACGGGGGAAAGACCGCATGAATGTGATGTTTGTAATAAAAAATTTATTACTGGCAGTGATCTAAGAAAGCATACTTTGAAACATTCAGGACATGTTTCAAAAATGATAATAAAAAAATCAATTCCTCTTAAGCGTGAAACAAACAGTTGTGATACTTGTGGTAAAACATTTCAATCTTATCATGCTTTAGAACAACATGAGAGAGTTCATACCAATGAAAGACCTTTTGAATGTGAATACTGTTCCAAAAAATTCAAACAAGGAATTCATCTGAAAGTACATGTTAGAATACATACGGGCGAAAGACCTCATGTTTGTAATAATTGTGAGAAA
Source organism: Acanthacorydalis orientalis (assembly GCA_034766995.1). Lineage (NCBI taxonomy): Eukaryota > Metazoa > Arthropoda > Insecta > Megaloptera > Corydalidae > Acanthacorydalis > Acanthacorydalis orientalis. The sequence continues at coordinate 25,449,986 of CM068320.1, forward strand.
CGATTTGTTACTTCTAGTGAATTAAAAAAACATGAAACTAGTGGTCGATGCCAAATACCAGTAGAAAATAGTATAACGTTTAAAAATGAAAGTACTGATCAAGGTTTAGGAGATGTATTAGGAGGTATATAATTATAATTTTTTTAATTAATATTGAAGTAAAATGTAATATAAAAAAGCCTATTGAAAATATAAAATTTGTTTTTAATTAAAAAAAAATATGTATAAAATGAATATAATATATATTTTTTAAGATGACCGTGAAGATAAAAATAATTCAGTTCATGTTTTATCCAATGAAGAAACTGAAGATATTAAAAAAAACTCAGATGATGACAAGCCATTAGCAACAATTGAATGTGAACATTGTGACAAACAATTTTTTACTATAGCCGCACTTAAACGTCATAATAGAATTCATACAGCATTTCATAAAACGTTCCCTTGCGAAGCATGCGGTAAAAATTTTACTCAATTGGCACACCTGAAAGTACATTCACGTATTCATACAGGGGAGAAACCATATGAGTGTGATGTATGTGATAAAAAGTTTTATACAAATAGTGCACTAAACAAACATTCTTCAGTTCATTTTGGTAAAGAATATGTTAAACCGGCAATGCTTCGTAATCAGCCTTATGAATGTAATGCTTGTTCAAAAACTTTCCATTCACATCCAGCACTTGTTACACATACAAGAACTCATACGGGAGAACGACCTTACGAATGTGACTTCTGTGGTAAAGCTTTTAAGCAAAAGATTCATTTACAGGTAATAAATGCGGGTTATATTTAAAGAATAGTTTGAACATTATATAATATTGGAATGTTTCCAGTATAAATTGTTTCATAATTTAGTTTATTATGATTGGAAAACAACTGAAAATGTATTAAATCTAAGAAAGGAAACGTTTTAGAGTAAAAAATAATCTTGTGAATGCTTGGTTTTTTTCTGTAAGAAAAATTAAAATTAGTCAAGAGAACAGTAATATATATCCATGTATATTTAATGTTTCATTAAATAAGTACTGCATTATAGGTACATCGCAAAACACACACTGGAGAAAAGGCTTATAAATGTAGTGAGTGTGATAAATGTTTTGTTACGAATAGTGAACTTAAGAAACATAATTGGCAGCATACTGGTCGACCAGTAACAAATGAACAGACAACTAAGACACGTTCATTTTTCTGTGAACAATGTCCAAAAGCATTTCCTTCACGCCATACGCTTGCGAAACACACTCGGACTCATACCGGTGAATCACCTTACATGTGTGAAATTTGTGGCAAGAAATTTCGTCAAAATGCACATCTTAAAGTTCACTTTCGGTTACATACAGGTGAAAGACCATATTCTTGTGATGGCTGTACAAAAACATTCACAACTAGTACTGAGTTAAGAGTCCATAAAGTGCTTCATTCAGATGAATTTCCACATAAATGCGATTTATGTGACAAAAGGTTTGTATATATTCTCGAATTAAATCTGGTTAGGGTTTAATTTAAAGTAAATGCTAGTAATGATGTATTTTTACTGTGTTGTATTGTTAAAGAAATGTTTTTCTATTAAAAATATATTGATGTGTGATAATGCATTGGTTTTATATAAGTTACATTCAAATAAAATATAGTAAATGCTGATTTTTTATAGATTTAAATGGAAAATCACAGTATGGAGGCATATGAAAGTACACACAGGAGAACGACCAAATAAATGTAGTGTATGTGAAAAAAGTTTTGTAGAAGGGGGCGCTCTTAGGCGTCATATGAGAGTTCATACAGGAGAAAGACCACAAAGTTGTCAAATATGTGGAAAGACTTTTAAAGAGAGTACACATCTTAAAAATCATATGAAAACTCACAATTAAAGCAATTGTCATAAAATTGTAATATTTATTTTTCAGAAAATGCTGCATTATATTTTAACATAAAATAAGGTATAAAATGTAAAGATGAATTTGGTAGCCATATAAAGGGTTTTCCAGTAGGGATGCATTTTTTTTAAGACCTTATATTTCACAGGTGTTAAACTGATAGCTGTATTTTTTTTGACATGATCAATGATCAAATGGTGTATTTTGCATAACGATTTATTACTGAACTCTTATGAGGTTCAATTAACACAAGAATTAAAGTCAGTAGAACACTCACTGCGTCAGAGATTTGTTTATTGGATACTGAAACAACAACACTTTTTCTGAGACATCAATTGGGCACCGAGATTCTACGATTTAACACCATTAGACTGTTTTCTTTATTCATGTTAAAGGACAGGTGTACGTCAATAATCCTTAAGTAGTTTCTGACTTAAAGATGAAATTTGAACAGTAATTAGTGAGATAGAGATGAACCCCAGTTGTGTAGGGATGTTATTGAAAATTTTAACAAAAGAATGGTTACTTGTAAGAAAGCACATGGTGGTCACTTACATGATATTATTTTTTATTTAGAAATGGCATACCCCCAACTATTATTTACAATAAACTTTCAGGACAAATTCTTTGTTTTATTTTAAATTAAAAAACTGTGTCTTTATTGGGAAGCCCTGTTATGTTTATTACATACAACCCCCTGTATGTTGTTATATTACCAAATTTTAATACTGTAAAATAATTGTTTTTACTTTATTATCGTTTAAAGTATATTTGATAAAATTTCCTTTGTGTCATTTTTTTGTAATTTATTTTTGAATAAAATATTGTTTAAAGATTTGTTTTTAAAATTTATATTGTACTATATGTTGATCTTAACTAATCATAAAATATTAATGTTAAATAATTTTTTCTAAAAATACTTGTTTTTGAATCAATGAATTTTAATATAAATGACTTGAAAAAATTTTGTTTTGTAATGTTGTAATGTGTTAATTTTTAATTTTATAATTGTATGAAGAGTGTAAATAATAAATTATATGTAGATAATTATTGAGATTTTGTGGACCAGTAACTAAAATAAATCAAATAATGAAAGAAGACTGGTAAGATAGACATTTTTATTTAAATAATATTTTTAATGAAATAATTTCAGTTAATAAAAAAGGACATTTATGCAATGCAGATCTTTTAAAAGTTTATAACATCCTATTATTTAATTATTTTGAAATTAATTTGTATATTAAGTTATATTTTTTAACATATTAAAAGAAAGAAATATTTAAAAATTATGTTATTTTCATATATGTTCAGTATTAGGGTTTTAAAAGTGTTAATGTTTCAAAAAGGGTAACTAACATATTTTTTTCATCTCATGTATTTATGTTCATGTGTATATTATATATATATATATATATATATATATATATATATATATATATATTTCATATTGTTATTGAAATTACTCTTGTTCTTACATATTTCCAAAAATTTTAATAGTTAATTTGCAGTCCCATTTGTCCATGACAATTGACAATAAGTAAAATATATTCATATTCCACATCGAAAGAAATATAAAAATGTTAAGTTACCTATGGTCAAAATGGGTTCTTAATTTAATTTAAGTGCGATGGTAGTATTTTCATTTATCAGAAAAAAGTTTAAATTTGTACATTATTTTAAAATCTATCTGTTTCAACGTAGTTTTTGGAGTATTTTAAAAATTTCCAATATGTAACAATATCTATAGTTTAGTTTTTTTTTAAATGGGCCATAAGTAACATTGTAAAATAGGTTAGTTTCTTGATTAGGTTAGTAGTATATTATTCTGTTGTATGCAGGGGTCGATTAACTCAACTGGGGATCCCTGGCAGTAAAATTTACGTGGCCTCCAAAATTTATCTGACGACCAAAAAAGAAAAACGGCTTTGTTTAAAAATATGTTTTATGACATTTTTCACACAAATTTATTATTATTAGCCGAAACGTAGTGTAAGCTACATTTATGTAATGAATAATTTTTTCCCCGAGTTCGAGGCCCCTCTAAACCCTGGGTCATTGATGACCGCCAGATCCGACATCCGCTTGACCCGGCTCTATTGATGTACTTTATATGATATTTTAAGTTTGCTTATTATTTTTGATACCTTCCACGGGGCCCCTCTCACTCACGGAGCCCCAGGTTTAATAGCTCTTAATCCGACGCTGGTTATATGGTTCTTTGGTTTGTAAAAATATGTTTTAGAGTCTAAAATAACAAAATATTAAATAAAATTTAACTCTTATATTCTTAAACAAGAATGAAAAGTACTGATATGGATGATTTTTATCTGGTTATACTAATTTAATTTATTTTTAATTATCAATTTAACATTTAATTATGAATGTGAATTAAACATTTATTTATTAAATATTTTAATATTTTTGTATCTAACGAATTATTAAAAAATCACTGTATCATTTTTAATTGTTTTTCAGAATAAAACTATTTTGCTGAAATATATTTAACTTCTGCATATTCATATAATTATGAAAATAAAGGACAATGAATGTATTTCTGAATATTTTTTGTTCTAGAATCTGAATCTTATTATAAATATTATTAAGTAGATAAACTTTTCTTAAAGAGTTTCTTTTAATAAAAAAAATCGTTTAAATAATAAATAAAAGCTTTTATAATGCCCACACGTTTCTCTGCATTGACGTTCGTAAATATTTATTAATTTTATTTATAAATTAATATAAATTAAAAACAAGAAAAATGTTTCATTAATGAGGTGTAGGTAATCGCACTTCCAAAATTTAAATAGTATATTTTTTTAAAATACTAAATCTTACGGCGAAATATGCCGAAGTTTATACAATAAATTACTATGTAGTGAAAAGAATTTTATTTAAAGAAAAGGCATATGTATTCGTTTTGATATTCCATAATAACTAAAAATCATGTAGAATGTTCTCGAAAATTGTTCAAAGTAATTTAATGTAACTAGTTTGTATGTGTACAGTAGGTAACTTAGGAAAATGCCTAGGATAATAGCCAAGTAGAGAGATATGTCAGAAAATTAACGAAATTTCACATATTTTATTAAAAGTTAATATACAGAAAAGAAAGTTAAGTAGTATTAGTATTTTCGATGAAGTGCAGAAAAAATTCTATACATTTTATCCAGTATGATTTTGACTATAACTGACAACTGACATGAAAATTCTTAATTATGTGAGTGGATATGTTTTGGATTCGCATGACAACACGTATGTAAGTATTTTTCTATTTTTTGATGTTCAGTCTATTTTTTATAGACTAGTGATGTTTGGTAAAGCCATACTTGTTACATAACGAGTTGGATTTTACACGAAACAGTTGAATTTCATACCCATTTACAATTGAAATATAAAAAGAGATTTGTTTATCGAAAAATGAGAAACAAAAAAAACCGAAGCAAAAACTGAATACATATATCGATTTCATATAATACCTATTTGACATTTCTCATCTCAGCAAAAAAACATGCCCATATTATATTCGTATATATATTATGTGTTGGAATTAATTCGTAACGTTTTATAAGTGATGGCGTAGGTAGTACATTCTTCCATTGTTCCCTTTAACCAAATATTCCCCGTAAAACATATGTCCTTAGGCGTCAGTTTCAGTATATGTCATTTGGTTGAAGCGTAAATAACAACACTTTGTACTTTATCGAATATGTCGAATTTCGTGCCGGATAAATTGTTTTTGCGGGGAGTTTTACTTCATTACTTTAACATGATTAAAAGTGCTGCCGAAAGTCATCGTATTTTAGTGGAAGTTTATGGTGACCATGCTCTAGATGAGCAAACGTGTCGGAAGTGGTTTGCACGTTTTAAAAGTGGTGATTTCGACTCGGAAGACAAGGAACGACCTGGACAGCCGAAAAAGTTCGACGATGAAGAATTGGAGGCATTGCTTAATGAGAAATCGTGTCAAACACTTCAAGAATTGTCTGAATCGTTGGGACTTGACTTGTCAACGGTAGAAAAACGCGTTAGTCATGGAAATGATCCAAAAGCAAGGAAATCGGGTCCCGTACGAATTGAAATCGAGGGACGTTGAAAGGCGTTTTTCTACCTGTGAACTGCTGCTTCAACAGGAGAAAAGGAAGAGATTTTTGCATCGAATTGCCACGGGCGATGAAAAGTGGATCAATTACGACAATCCCAAGCGCAGAAAGTCATGGGTTAAGCCCGGACAACCATCAACACCAGCGGCGAAGCCAAATATCCATGGATCCAAGCTCATGCTCTGTATTTGGTGGGATCATAAGGGTGTGATCTACTATGAGCTGCTCAAACCGAATGAAACCGGCACTGGGGATCGCTACCGACTACAACTGATGCGCTTGAGCCTTGCATTGAAGGAAAAACGGCCGGAATACTTTGAAAGACACGACATAGTGATTTTGCAGCACGACAATGCTCGTCCGCACGTCGCAAAACCGGTCAAAACATACTTGGAAACGCTCAAATGGGAAGTCCTACCCTACCCGCCGTATTCTCCAGATATTGCTCCTTCTGATTACCATTTGTTTCGATCGATGAGTCATAGCCTGTCTGGGCAGAAGTTTACTTCTTATGAAGATTGCAAAAAATGGGTCGATTCGTGGATTGCATCTAAAGACGAGGCGTTCTTCGGACGTGGTATTCGTCTCCCGCCCGAAAGATGGGAAAAAGTAGTGCATAACGACGGACAATACTTTGAATGATATGTTTTTTCAATTTCATTTAAAATAAACGATTTTTTTTTCATGAAGAAAACGCTACGAATTAATTCCAACACCCAATATATATATATATATATATATATATATATATATATATATATATATATATATGTATATATATATATATATATATATATATATATATATATATATATATATATATATGTATATATGTATATATGTATATATATATATAATTATAATTAATTATATTTATCTACTTCATACGACGATCGTAACATTTTATTAATATATGATTTTATCAAATAATAGAAAACGTAATTGTGAACATGACAGAATATAAAACGAGCTCTTACTATGGGATGAAAAACATGGAAATCCTTTTACGAGAAAATTGAGAAATATATATATATCTTAACATTTTCATTTCAATAGGATTAGTACATAATATTAGTTTTATATTTACATATGCATTTTAATGACATGCATACATATATATATATATATATATATATATATATATATATATATATATATATATATATTATATATATATGCCTCTCTCTCTATGTATATATATATATATATATATATATATATATATATATATATATATGTAAATGAATTTATTCATATAAATTCGGATATAATATCCACGTTTCAGAAAAACTATATAACAGTTCCGATGTTTATATTCAAGATGACGGAACAAGTACGTCCCCAAACAGTCGTATAATTTTATAACGTCCATTCAAGTCCGTTTACTTGACCGGCGAGAAATTGAATACTATACCAATATATGGTCTTTTTTTGATGACTATGTACTTACAATATTCTATCAAAATATGTGTGGTGAGAGAAATAAATTGAATTTTTAGTACTAAAGAAAGAATTCTATCTAGATAGACGCTCTAAATGGTACGTCCGAGAATTAAATGAGCTCTTTTAGTTTTATTAAATTATATTTTTTCTTTAAAAATTCTCTCTCTCTCTCTATATATAAATAATTTAGAAGTAAAATATGTAATTTGTATCAAATATAAATATTTATTAAATTAATAACAACTAGAAATATTATTTTTAAGTCATTCAGTATATATTATCTATACTGTATATAATAAATGATAAATTATTTTATAATATTTATTGGGTAAATTTTGTGTCCATTTAAAAAGTTTTATAAATTACAGCAGAATACATGTCATAAATATTGAAATGTTTTTTGATATTTATATATATATATATATATATATATATATATATATATATATTGAGAATTTTTAATTTTTTAACTCGTGAATATAATTTTTTACTATATACATAAACCTCGATTAAATTATTTATTAATATACTAAAGATTACTGATAGATTTCTTTTGCACCCAGATAAAAAAATGTTTTCTATATACAAAATTGAATTGTTTTTTTTTAGTAGTTATTTTGATCTACTTCATTTTTAATGTTTTTGTAAGCTTATAATTATTAACAACAGTGGCTACAGAGGTTCACGAGCCGCATGCGACTTTACGGCTACTTTAATATTTTAAAAAAGTGTAATGTATTATACTTTATAACTGATTATCAGCAAACAAAATTTAAAGGATATAATTGTGTTTATGAGTGTTTATGCGATACGATTATGCCACTCACTGATGGGGCAGTTATTCATTGATTTCTCCATTATTTAAAAATATATTTCCATTATATATGTGTGAGGGTCTTCTTGATATTGTTTTTAATACTATGCGTACCAAATGTTAACTTGTTAGTCTTGCCTACTATAGAAATATTTATATTAAAATAAGCAAATGTGAATCTCTCTCTCTCTCTCTCTCTATATATATATATATATATATATATATACATTAGAATGCACTTATGAAATTCAATAAAAAATATACACAATTTTTAAATAATTTAGTTACAAATTTATTAGTTATATTTGTTTAGTGGAAAGAAATAATTTGAATAAATTTAAAAACTATAGAAGCATGTTACATGATAGAAGCTTTAATATTCATATGTATACATATATCAAGTCTGAGGTATGTTACATATTTTCATTTCATACAATATCCATATTACATTGATATATGTAGGTACACGTATACGTAGAGGTATATGTTCAACATTATCAGAGTTTAAAAAAATTATATTTCACCACAGTGTTATGTCAGATATACATTAAAAAAAATATCCAATAAAAACGTACAAATTCGAAACAAGTGAAATGTTTATACGTTTCAGACAAATTGTAATATGCGATCAAGTGAACTGGACAAATGTTTACAAACATCGGTACTACGATAAAAAAATATGCCGAAGGCCACCTATGATACGATACCACAAACAAACAGCTTGTAAAAACACATAGATCAAGTCGTCCGTGAAAATGTAAAGCTCTACCCTGTCCTCACCATCTACGTACCCTATTTTGTACTCTCCATCCAAAAACCGTGTGGCGATTTCAACGATATTTTTACAATTCCAGTCGGCTGCGTTGATTTAACGCGCTATCATCAGATGTACAATTTCTCATGTTTGTTGTTCTATCAATAGATGCCCTTTGCTTCTTGTTATTTTGAAATAACTCATTTCCAAAGTTATAGATTGACGGAAAAATTCATAATTAATAATTCATTTCGGGTAGAGATAAATTTATTTTATATATTTTCTGATATTTTCTATTTAAATATTGATATTAACGTTAACGCATTTAAATATTTAAATGCGCGCGTGTGTATTTTTTTTTTGTTACACATACATATGTGTTTCATCTTTTAATTTTCTTAAATGCATAAAAAAATAAAACAACCGTTGCAGTGAGTCTAAGTAAAATATTATCTGTAATAAAAGATAATTTTAAATAGAACTTTGATCATAAAAAGCGAAGAGTGTAGATTTTAAGAGTATATAAAGTTTGTTGTATTTAAAAAACAGACATATATATATATATATATATATATATATATATATATATATATATGTACTGATGTTTTCTCAACGAAAATTTATATCGTTCCGCCATGTCGTGTGGTCGCAGCCATTACGATTGCTTTTGAAGAGGGCAGTTCATACATTTATGTATTTCATGTGACATATACTGCTACCAAAGTTATCTAGTAAGCTATGAGAACCGGCAATGTTTGATTCTCATACGGAATAATTCATGTTAACTTGACGTTCAGTTTTATCGAAGCCCACAACAAATGCACACAAATTTAAAGAGAATAAACAATCAAGGCACGAGCATGTAACTGTGTATAGTTTCATTCACAATTTGAGTGAATGTATTAATGGGTAGTGTTTATAAAAAAAAATCTTAGTATAGAAGTTGTAACGGAACAGTTTGCATTGAAGAAATATGAATAGAACTGAAATAAAAAAAAAACGTTCTCATAATATATTGTATTTATTATGAAACAATTGTGTGTAGGATCGGTACTTTTACCATTTTATTTCGATTCATTTTTTTAACTAGGTACAGGTTAATAGAAAAAATATTTTTATTTACCAATCGAATAAATAAATAAATTTATATATTGTTTACTTTAGAATTGAATTGTTATATATAACTATCTATCTATCTATCTATCTATCTATCTATCTATATATATATAAATATTATTTTGACAGGTTAATTTATTTATTTTGATACAATAGTATTAAATTTTATTATTCTGTTTTGCCTATTTATAGATAGATTATATTTTAATATAATCTACCCATAAAATGGATATATATATATATACATATACATACATACATATATTTATATATACATATATATATATATATATATATATATATATATGAATATATATATATATATATATATATACACATATATATATACATAAATAAAATTACATACATACGATATGTAAAATTGATTTTAAAAGAGGAATAAAATATAAATAAATATGTTTTCACTTTAAAAGGGAGTACAAAAAAAAACAATAAAATGTAAACCCGCATTAATGTTTTTAAATGTCTTGAAAATTCTAACGGCAATTGAAATTACTCAAAAGTAAAAAAGAACTGCACCATCGACTTCATAATATTAATAAAGCGGATCGTCGTGACTTTCGCTTATAACATGTCGTGCAGTAGGAACGAATGTAAAGTCTCGTGAAAATAGTGAACCTTACTAGCTTCAGATCATAAATAAATAAAGGGGACGCAGGAAAGCAACAAACGTTTAATATAGTAGAAAAAAGGCGTACATTTTTATTTCCGCCATTTGAATTAAATGTACTTTGCAAAGAGAAAGGCACGAGTAGGTGACTGGTGGTGGGTCGGTCGTTGTTGGATCGGTCAGTCGGAAAATATATACTGAATTTATGCAGGATACGTTAAGCTGCACGTCTGAGAGGTTTTTCCTTTCCGCCCAACGCAGATGGGATTTTCCGATAAATTTTCTCTGTTGAAAGAAACTGCTGTGCGTACGCAAACATTTTTTTGATAATTCGTTGAAATCTATCGGAATAGAAACTTTTTTGAAATTGCTGACACGAAGTAGACTTAAATTAAGTTTGTGTTCAGTTCATAAAATTGTTGTATAATAATTATCAATGAAATTATTTTTTAGTAATTAAGATATTACAAAGACATTCATGTATCTTGAAAATTAATCGTATTTACCAACGATTTTCTTTTAATAATAGTAATTTTATTTTATTTTAAAACTACACTTGTATTTAAAATTAGTACGATTTATAATTTCTTCCTTAATTTATTCTAAATTTAAAATTCAATGAATTGAATTGAAAATTTAAAACTGTAAATGTAACTGAAACGACTCTTTTTTTATTAAGAACATAAACTGTAAAAAACTTGTGTTGCACAGCAGAAACAGTTTATATACTAATGATATGCTTCATTGTTTATTCTGTATATGTAAGCTGTAATAAAAGAATAACTGATACGTATCTACTCTCAATTTGCAAATATTAACCGTTTGAGTGCCAGACGGCGCGATCGCGCTTCTGCTCTTCAGTGTCTTAAAGTGCCAGTCTGTACAGTCGAACTGACTGCACGCACGGATTTTGTCGATGCGTCTCTTTATTGTTACCGTTTATCGAGGTGTTGTTACCATTATGCTATTGTTGACTATGAAACGATGAAAGGTATATAAATAAAAATTAAATAAGATAATCAGATAGAATAACATCAAAAGTTAATACTACTACATGAAATATATATGTATATACAAAACTTTTATATCAGCAATAAAAATATTTAAAAATGATATTTTGAAATTATTAAACACAATATTATCACTATTTATACCCATAGGACTGCCATAATAACAATGAATTCAATGAGACAATACTTAATGCTTATAATCAGAATAACAGCGCAATCGCGCCTCTTGGAACATGAATTTAGAAAAGCGCATAGCGTCGTCTGTGATTTTTCAACATGGAATTAGAGAAGTGCGATCGTGCTACTTAACATTTTTCAATCGGATTTTTGAAAAGGCTCGTGGCACTCAAACGGTTAAAGATCAAAAAACAAATAAGAGAAACATATTTACCTAGTAAATTAAAATTGTAAAAGTTTTCGATTGGCTGTCGTTAATCTTTATTATTTTCTATAATATACTTTTTAATCCGAGTTTTGATTAAAAAATAAGAGAAAATTATTAGATATGCTTATGAAAATGTAGACATTAATTAATGTATAATCCGCATACGATTTGTAACTATTTGTCAGCTAAAGATAATTGTGTTCATATAATAATTAGGTTGATAATTAATATACGGAACAATAAAAATCCGTTTGTATAAAATTAATTGATTCTGTTTCGAAATTTTGTCAATATCTGCTTTAAGATATTGTTAAATTTTATCTTCTATACTTGTCATGTAATGAATAATGAGATTATTTTTATTGTTAGGTAATGTTTATTATAGTAATCAAATTGATTTTCAGATTAGCAAAACAGAATGTATTTTAAGCAACTGAATAATATATATATTGTACAACGAACGAAAACAAAAATAACTGCTAACCGATATATTCGATACTCATGCTACAGCTCAATTTATTTGTAAATTGATCTGGTATTTTTATACTACATCCAATTCATCTCGTTTCTGTAGACTTTGATGCTGAACTATTTCTTGTATATATTTTTACTGTCAGGCATCAATTTATTTTTAGATTATTGCAATTTTTGAGAGATTGGACGAATTCCCAGTGGACTATATATATATATATATATATATATATATATATATATATATATATATATATATATATGATTTTTAAAGTAAAATATCAGATGTAATAAAGAAGCAGAGGAATATGAAAAATGTGATGATCAGGGTTTGTCAAAGTGTTTACTTGCAAAGATTAATATTTATATTACTTTAATTTTTCATTTAAGGAGGAAATATCAGTATTGTTTTCACTGTTTTTATTATTTTATATTTAAAGTAAAATTAACCGTATAAGCTTATATTGTACTTGAGTCGAAAAATTAAAATATTTGTGCCACTTTTAATGAATGGACCGAAAACAATATAAAAATAGTAGTTAATTATTAGCGTTAACATTTTTTATGAAGCATCATTAATAAAATAATATTCAGTTTTAATGAATTTAGTATCAAATCGCAATTAAAACTACTAAGAAATTAATTCTAGTTTTTTAACTGTAAAGTGAAAATTAGAAAAAATTATATATTTTATTGATTTTACTCTTTTATATATATATATATATATATATATATATATATATATATATATATATATATATATATATATCAGTTAACCAAGAAAGTTCTGTCGTTTTTGAATTGAGAAAAAACAGTTGTGTATTTTTATATAAAATAAATTTATTCATCAAAATATCCACCTTTGCATTGAACAACACTTTCCCAACGAGAAGATAATTTATAAATTTTATTTTTATAAAACTGAATATTTTTATTTTCTAAAAATGTAGACACCTCCATTTTTAATTCTCCTCCATTATTAAATTGTTTAGCACGCATGTGATTTTCCAAAGATAAAAATAGATGATAATCTGATGGGGATATGTCTGGGGAACACGGGGAATAAGAGAGGATCTTCCACCCTAAATTCATAATTTTTATTCAGGTCTCTACTGCAACGTGTGGTCGTGCGTTATCTCACAAAAATAATACTTTTTTACGATTTGCAAGTGCTGTCTGTTTTTGTTTTAATGCATCGTGTACTCGTTGGAGTTGTTCACTATAAATGTTTTCCGTTTGGATTTGACCCACTCGTAGATATTCATGCCGAATAATTTATTTTGAAGTCCATCAAACACAGAGAAGTTTTCGCGGTGTTTACTTTTCTTTAGGATTTTGTGGGACAGGATCACCTAATGTTAGCCAGTGGTGAGTCCTTTTGTAGTTGGAATACATAATCAATTTTTCATCAGTGGTCAAAATTTGATCCAAAAAGTTCTCTGATTTTAGTCGTGAAATAAGAGATGTACAGATTCTAAGACGCTGTAATTTGTTATTGGGAGTTAATTCGTGTGGTACCTATTCACTTAATTTCCACCTCTTTCCTATTTTGTGTAAATGCTTCCGTATTGTTTCGTCACTTACTTTGAACAATTCTGCAAGTTGTTAACATGTTCAACTGAAATTTTTTGAATCATTGTCTCCAATTCGTCCATATTTAAATTTGATGGTCTGCCTGATCTGGTCTCGTTTTTAATCGATTCAGCCCCGACAGAAAATTGTTTAAACCATTTCTGGCTCGTTCTTGATGTAACTTTATTTTCTCCAAACGCAGTGCAATTTTATTTTGCAATTTCTGTAGTGTTAGTCCCAATTTTAAATTCATAAAGCAAATTACACTATTTTTCACAGAAATTTTTAAGGGTTAGAATTATTTTTTAAATTAAAGTGAACAGTTCGAGATTCATTTAAAACACATGCTAATATGACTGATAAACAATTCTTAGAATTTTGTCCGATAACAAGTGTAAACAGTTCTTGGAATTATTGGATTCTCGGAGTTATAACAGCAACAGAACTTTCTTGGTTATCTTATATATAATATTTGTATATGTATATTATATATATATATATATATATATATATATATACATATATATAATATTTACATTTATCTCTCTCTCCCTATATATATATATATATATATAATACTTAGTTTCGATTACACTGAAAATATCAATAAAAAATTTCCTAAATTTTTCTGCAAAAACACAAAGTGGGGGAAGTGTTCTTGTTTTCTAAAAAAAATAATTTCGGAAAAATTCGATTTTTTTAGATTTTATCAAAATATACACCGGTCCAAATCGTGTGCTAACCTCCATTCGGTCGTACTATGTACAGGGCTGGCTCAGTGGTACAAAATTAATTTCAGAATAGCAATTTGAAAGAGTTGAGAATCGTAGGATCGTCTAACTTTAAAGGGCCACTGAGCCGGTCTAGCACATAACATGACCGAACTGACGTTAGCACACGATTTAGACCGGTGTATATTTTGATAATATTAAAAAAATATCCATTTTTCCTTTGCGTTATATATATATATATATATATATATATATATATATATATATATGTATATATATATATATATATACATTATAGGTTTTATATTTATATGCACGAATGTGTATTTGGTACGTAGGCGAAACCCTTTTGTAAATTAAATTGAATTTACACTAGAATTCAACATAAAAGTAATAATATGGATTCATCACCTTACTTTTACAGCGACAAAGTTACCAACTTTCATGAACGAAAAGACTAACCACATCACTGTTTCCACTAACAAGCGTCTGTAATTCTACAAACTCCTCGCTTTCGGTTTTCTCTGATCTGCAGAAAACAAGAACGATTCTCTTCTCTTGATCTTAAACTTTTGCAACGACGAGCGTTCGTCGTTCTTTTAAACAAACTTCTTTTCTGCGCTGCTTTCGCAAGCACTGCTGCCAACCTAAGTGCTCTAAGCCGATATGCATTCATTAGAATTGTAAAACGTTGAATTAAGTCGACAAAAAGAGAGTTTTCTTTGCTGAAATTGGAGTTTTATTCCTCTGTTCGTACTAACAATGTTTACGCAACGAAATGCGTATTTGAATTGACTATGAAAAATGCATAGTAAATTTTCTTTGACTATATACGGGAAATTGAAAGATATGCTCGATTGGCGCTTCGACTTATACTGAGAGGAAATCAATTTTGTATAGGTATTTTAACATTGTCTTTAATAATAATATATTTATTTCAGTTTGACGATAATTTAAATTCATATATTCATTAATATTTAAGTACATTTTGTAAACCTTTTCATAATCATATTGATATAATAAACTTGTCTAAAAATTATCTGAAATAGTACAATTATTTATCATAAATAAACCTTAAAAATATCGCTTTTTAATTTAAGAATATAGTTCAAAACTTTCAGATATGCTTTTAAATTATTATATCATTTTAATTTTAAAATACACTAAATGGATAAAAATAGAAATTTGTACTTCTTGTTCTATAAATTACAATTAATTTCAATAAATCTTCAGCTATTTATACTTATTAGTTATAATCTAATTTTTATATATATATATATATAATATAATATATATATATATATATATATATATATATATATATGTGTGTGTGTGTGTGTGTGTGTATGTGTGTGTAGTATTTAAATGTATCTATACAAAAACTATTATTAAAAGACGATTGTTGTTGGTTCTAAAGTAATTTGAATATCTTGGAAGAGGTATAATTACAAATAGTTAATAGGAAAAATAGAAAATAATACTCAATTTATAGATTTGATATAATATTTCTTTTATATATATATATATATAATCTTGAAGATATGTTAATTGATGATGATTTGTTATGTATATAACGTATTTATTTAGTAAAAATCTTGATTTGTTATGATTTGTTCAAATAATATTCGATTTAGTTTATAAAACTATTTTCATTTTAAAAAATAAATATATGTTGCCAAATGATTTCATATCGTGCATTTCAAGAAACCTAAATGTACGTCATTTATAAAAAAAGTGATTGCTTTATCTAAAAGAAATTATACGTTTCAGAAAATTGTTATACAACAAATGATGAAAGAACAGAAATTTAAATACAGTTATTTGTAAAAGTAAACAAAAATTTATTAAAATGTAGATATTGATCTTGTTGTGGATTTAATAAATATATAGTTTTTGCCAATGTTCCTCTATTAAGCAACTAATTAGTTTTTGATTGGCGTCCGTTCAATCAATGGAGATGATGGTATAAAATTTAGGTTTCATTATAAATGTATTAAATATCATTCATATACTGACAAGATGTATCATTCATTAAATGCAAATCGAATTGTAATACAAGAAAAACTGATAAACTAAGAAAAAAAATGTGCGACATTGTCATGTAATTTAATATTTTTCATTGGATTATTATTTATTATTAAAGGTGTGATCGAAATTAAATATATAGAATTGTACAGAATTATATGAAATAAAAGCAAATACATTAAGTTTTAAATATTTAAATGTTGTATAGAAAGAAAATTACATTTCAAAAATCCTAAAAAATTAACTTTTGAAACGAACTTATCGTTACAGCCATCAATAATAGGCACGTTTCTATATAATTTTTTTTCCTAATAATAATCTATCGAACGATTTCGTCAAAAAAATATATAAAAAAAAACTCGAATTATAATTAAATCGCCGATTGGAAATCGAACGAAGTGAAAGAAATAAGGTATAGAAAGATTGATGTCAAGATATACAGTGAATTAAGATAAATGATCAAGGCGATTCCACCCTCAAGTGACCACATGAATACCAGCTATTTGGCTGTAGTGGACAAACTAAACTGACAGTCACGAAGGCGTATATAACGTATATGGGGACACGTTAACAAGCAAAAACATTGTTACCATCATGGAAAAACATAGGGACAGTTGATGTTTTTCGTCTTCGTAATGATTGGGGATGATCGAAATAACAAGGTTCTGTTGACATGTGATATTGTGATCGTGTTAAGATACGGATTTATCAACATATATATATATATATATATATATATATATATATATATATATATATATATATATATATGTTATGTTACTCGTTTTTATATTTGAAATGATTGCTTTATTAATTTATACATTACAAAGTTTGTGTATATATATATTCTGTAGTATTTGAAAACACAGTTATGAAATTTAAGTTAATACTATTTCAAACAGAAGTAATACAATAAATACAAATTCATAATGAAAAAAATTGTAATAGTTATTGTCTTTAAGTCGTTGAATTAAAAACCTAAATGAAATGACTACTTGTTAGAAAACTATATATGGAATTTATTTTTCTCTATATTTTTCAGGAAATTAATTATTAAAAAGTAAATTAAACTGATTCATTTTTTATTTGCATGTTTTATTTAGTAAAATAATGATTGAAGTAAAAAAACTGTAATTGACATTTTCTGAATTTAATTAAATCAGATTATGATTTGATAATTATTTTCATACACCGTAAAGATTATTACATTTATCTGTTTAATTTAAAAATTCTGCTTTTTATAAATACCTTTGCTACAAATATGTTAAAGTATTTCTTTCATAACCACCGATTTAATTTTTAGATTATTCGCAAGTATTCAGTATAAAAATAATGATAATTGTTTAATGGGAATTACCATTTATTATTATTAATATTGTCAATAATAACGGATAATCAGTAAATTCTTAATATATTAGTTTAATTCTTGTTGTACTAATATGTATGCTTTTACATTATTGTACAGTGGTATAATAGTGAATAACAACATTTTTAAAAAGTACAATTTTGAAGGAATTTAATTTTATGATAATTTATCTGGTTTTAATACATTTTAGAACTAGAATTTGTATTAAATTTTCTTAGAAACGCGACACAGCTAGATAAATAGATAGGTTATAAACCGACAAAATTACATAAGATAGTGAATCGATATTTCTATTAATACTATATATATATATATATATATATATATATATATATACGAGTATATATATATATGTATATATATATATATATATATATATATGTATATATATGCATATATGTGTGTATGTGTTTGGTTGGTTGTGTAGATCTGTATCCATTTAAATGGTTTTATATTTTTGAAGTCATTAGTTTTTTCAAAATGTTGATTAATAGTTTTTATAAAAAATCAATTCTATGTTATTGAAATAGCATAAAAATATGATTTAAGAATATTAAAAAAAGGTCGTCCAAACATCTATTTTAATCTTCTACCTAAATTTATGATAACAAAGTTTTTATTCTGATTTGGTACAGTAATTGGTTCATAAATAGATGTGATAAAATGAATAATATTCTTTTTAAGCAATGAGGTGTGATGTCCTGCTTTTTTAAAAATATGCAAAAAGAGAAAATACTTCAAACAGTATGATGTGTTTACTTTTTAAATACGGTTCTTACAATATTAATGTGCAGGTTAGGTTATGTTTGAGGGGGGAGGAAGCTATCTTTCCTCCCGGTATTTAGACTCGATTTGATCAAAACTACTCGGGAAGTCTCGCTTCCTTCCAGAAGCCTATCAGCCTGCCCGTGTTTATAGACCCGAGTTCGGCCGCGGTGAGGAAAAATTTCCCAAACGATCGTCGCCTTAAATTGACCCATGCCGGACATTCCGCGAGGTGGTGAATGGGGTCTCGTTGCCCCCCCCCCCACACTATCTACACTTCTCGCCCGTCCATCGGCCTTGTATATGTTCGTGGTAGCTTAATCTCTCGTGTTCTGTGACAATTCGCACCAGGAGTCGGAAGAAGGATCTGCCACTTGTATAGATTTTCTTGGTCCAGTCCTTATTTGGGGTCTGGCCTAAGAGTACCCTGGATTGACGGCAACCGTCAATATTTAGCCACCATTCTGAGTGTTCTGACTCGACCCACTCCCGAATGGTGCCCTTGGCCCAGCATCTCGCTAGCCCTACGAAGGGCTCTGGTCCCTCCACTGCGGACCTTATTTCGTTCTCCCGTATGCCCGTATGACCCTGTACATACAGAAGGTGAACCTCGTTCTGGAAAGCCAGTCTGCCGAGAGCTATCTTGCATGCAAAAACCAACCTTGAAGTGGTGGCATGGGAAGCTAGTGCTCTCAGTAGTGCGCTCATATTAATGTGTAACATGTTTATATAAATGTACAATGTGAATTTATTATAAAATTGATTAAATAGCATTCAGAAAAGCCAAATGGAAATTTTTGAAATGCTATTGAGGCTTTTTAGCTTTTGGAATTGATAAACAAATTGTGGATAATCATTTAATATTCGTTTGTATCATACCGGGGTTTCAAGGATTTTTGTGTTCTGTAACCGAGTTTATTTATATCTAATACTAATATATATTTATATATATATATACATAATAGAAAAAATCAACGAATGAACACGATTTTTTTCCTACACTGTCTTTATACAAGTATGAGTTGGTACAGCAACCATATGCAGACCTTCTGTAATGTCAAAACTGCAGCCACTTATTAATTTAATAATAAGTGTATTTTTTTTAAGTAATGATCAACGCAGATCCGATTTTGAATTGTGCTGTGTTGTATTGTCGACTGACTCAAATTTCAAATCGAACTGCTTTTGTTGACAGCACGAAAAAGACTCCTAAAAAACCCGTGTCTATCAACACTAGTCTGCTATAACAATGCAATATGCCTTCGTAGGCACCGGCCAGACTGTCTACTCTTTTAATTGTTGAATACAAATTTCTGACGCCGATCACACACATTCGGGTCATAACAGTCTTTATTAAAAAATTAGAAAATATTTTATTTGTCATCATTAATTGTGTCGTTAGATAGAAATGGGAAGAAAAGCAGAGTATAAGAATAAAGGCACCTGTGCACAATAAATAAATATATATATATATATATGTATATGTATATATATATATGTATATATATGTATATATGTATATATATGTATATATATATATATATATATGTATATATATATATATATATATAAATATAAATAACCGGTTTTATTTATATTGAGTGATATTACTGGGTTGCATCTACAATAATTTCTAATTACATAATATAAAAACACTTCTACAATCACAAAAGTATAAAATTTCTGTTATATAATGTCGCATTGAACAAAAAAAATATATTTCTCTTTCTAACATTTCGAGTATGACGGTCCTCTTGTATTTAGATATACGTAACGAACGGATACACTTGTCTAGTGCATTAAAATATTAATATTTAATATTTATTCTATTCAGTGCTGAAGAAACAGTTGATCCATGTGTAGTTTTTAGTTTAAAGATATTTAAAAAGTGTTTTTTATCGTGTGAGTGTAGAAAAGAAAGTTGAACGTGCATTTTTTTTAATTGCAAAAATCTACTTGAACTGTTTACATATTTTGGAAGCTGTATAAAAGTAAGTACTTATTTGAAGTAAAATATTTGATAATGTTTTTGTATATATATATATATATATATATATATATATATATATAGTTCTTGAACATTCAACATGAATATGAATATTTCTATAGAACTTATTATTTGCAAATAAATACACGGAACACATATTTAGTTAAAATTTAATTTACTGAAAGAAATGACCCGACACTCGATTTGTTTGATGCTCAAAGTAGGGTAGATATAGTACCTACCAAAAAAAAAAAAATAGATTTTGTTGTATAAAAACGAGCATTACGACATGGATCGTAGCAATTAACGATTACATTTTTGTCAGTGTTCACATAAAACTGACACGTTAAATTTCCATGCTATTATTTTATGTGCTCTGTAGGGCTGGTAACATTCTCCTGTCGGTTTATGTTTGCTATATCTCTATAGCCGCAAACTTCAGATCATTCCGAACCACTGAACTGTATCAGCGTTGTCATTTTAAATTTCAGTTCACATAAAATGTAAACCGAAATGTTTTATGGTTTCTGTTATGTGATTTTTATGAATACTTTACTGTATTTTGAAAAGCACGAGATTTATGTTTACTTCGTATTTTAATTTTTTTATTTGAGAATATCAAATCGTTACATTTATTTAAACATTAAATGTGTGTAATTAATTTGTATTCTTGTAGAAATGAATATCAGATAATGGTTCATGAGATGATCAACTCTCCAAGTGTGTGTTTATATATATATATAATGTCGTAAAAATTTCCATCGTCACGTCAAGTCTGAACAAAATCTGTGCACGATGCAATTCTTCTTTATTTTTGTTCGTCCGTAAGACTGAGCAGGACGAATTTTGCACAGATATTCCCCTTTTGCAAATCTTCATGTAAAATTTGTCGTATCGCTCCCTTATTGATATTCAACTCACCTGACATTCGAAGACTCATCAGCCGATCTTTTACCACAATTTTATGAAATTTGGTGATGCTGGAATTAGAGAGATCGACAGATTTCCGGTTTTAGTGTCATCTTGAGCATTTTATGGCCATCTTTGAAACGTTTAAATCATTCATATATACGACTATTACTTAAGGTGTTATCACCGTACACAGTTTTCAACATTTCACGAGTTTCTGTTGCAGTTTTCCTAATTTGAGAGAAATTTAATATTCATTCGTTGCTCTATGATTACTGACAGAAACACGATGCACATGCATAGCTTCTTCTGCAGAAATTAACAGCTGTTCGATCTTCACTTGAACACTGTTTATTGGTAAAATTGCGGATTATTATATATTGTTTTACTTTTTGTTTAATTTCATGTAACTTTAATGTTGCAACGTTAATCCGGGAATTAAATTGCCAAACATTTTATGGATACACACACACACACATATATATATATATATTTAAATTTAAAGTAAATCACTTTAAGCCACGTTGCATTTTATTTTTTTATATTTATTCCATAATTAAAATACGTTTTCATGTTTGAGAAGGATGTATAGTACATATAAGATTGTAATAGTTTTCAAACTATTAAATTAGTTTTTCATAACTTAATAATTTAATAGTTAATTTTTTCTATTTTTTTTTGTACTGAAACTTGTAAATAGATAAATGTTTGAAAATGCTACTACGAAAGTTTATTATATTAAAATAAAATAGTGTTTAAAATTTAGATTAACAAACATTTTAAGAGATTTAGTTCGAAATGTGGACAAAATAATATTAAACTGTTTATAAAATAATTCTTTACAAGTATCAAAGATATTCTTAATTTTTATAATAACATATTATATCTATAAGGAAGGCAAACAATATACAATTATTATTCTATATTTTTTAAAAAAATACAAATTATTAAGTTTTGTACTCCAGCACATTATATTTTCATTATTAACACTATAAAGAAAAAAAGTGGTTCCAACGAAATAGAAAAGTATTGTAAAATTATATATATATATATATATACATATATTAATATATTATTTATTTATTTAATTAATTATTGTGATTTTACAAATCAGGGAGTTGAAAGTTGTTAAAAATATATAAACGGATATTAATGATATAATATTTGGTGTTATTGTTTATTTTATTTAATAATTATTAATTTATTAACATGAACATGTTCATGGTGTGAATGACTAAATTTGACTCAACCTTTACCATTAATTAGAAAATGTACTGAATAGAACATTGCATCGAACTGTGGTTTATCAAACCGTTACGCTTGCTTTCAGTGCAGTTATGTTTCCGAATATTTCATTAGGAATTAATAAATTTCAACATGCCTGGAACATGAACTATGTTGTTAGTGTTGTTTATTGTACTCTCGGGATAGAGGGTGACTTTTTACGGTATTTTAAGTAGTGCATGTCAAATGTTGAATTATAGCATTAATTAAATTATTGTATTTGTGGCTTATTAAAGCCATATTAATGTATATTTTTTTATTAATTTTTGCAACTCATTATGTTTTCTAAACAAATTTTATGTAAATATATGATTTAATCACAGTTATAAGATACAATATGATTTCATTGAATAATACATGTTATTTATAAAAATAATAAACGAAAAAAGAATATTATCCTAAAAAAATAACTAATGATTAGTCATTGTTGTTATTTTAGTTCGGATTTTGAATGAATTATCTTACAATTATAAATTGTAAAACGCGTCTAGATACGATGGTAGTTATTTTAACGAAAGTCAGATAAAACAAACCACCAGAGAAAACAATTTCATTGTCAAAACAATCTTAATGAACTTTGCGGCCGCGTTCTGCGTTCTCTCTTTCCTTTTTTAACCCCTATACATCGACAAACTTAATTTATTCTATTTCTTAATCAATCCAAGGCCATACCGTTCTCCCTCACTGTGGATAGATGTGCAGAGGGTCATCAAATAATATAAATCTACCATTCTTATAGCTACGTCGAATATTTCGATTTTTATTTATAATGAAATGATATTTCAAGATTTTTTGTTTCACTTTATTAATTGTTTGGAAATATACTATTCATTTTTATTTACAAAAGGCCAAAAATGTATACATACACACATACATATATATATATATATATATATATATATTATATATATATATATATATATATATTATGTATATATATATATTATATATATATATATACATATTTATATATATATATATATATATATATATACATATTTATATATATATATATATATATATCGACATATTGGATTTTGTGTATTATTATTTGCAAATTGTACTTAGTGTAGTCATGCTGTAATTCCTTACTTTTTGCATATTTTAAATTTAAAAATGACGATAATACTCATTTTTGAAAAAAGTAAGTCCAATTTTATATTCAGTTCTTTTATCAGATATTTGTTTTATTACTAAGTAATTTCTTGATATTTTGTAGTTACATAAAACTAATAAAAAATATCAGTCAGTATACATATAAAAAATACCTTGGACCTTTTATTTTGATAAAATTAAATATTCAGATTTTCATATTTAGAATTTAACAATTATTGTTAATGTTAATAACATATTATTAGACTATTTATTTTGCTAGATAGTTGATTATAAGGTTTTTTAAGTAACGAAATATTTAAAAGAAAATATTAATGTTTTCTTTTTAAAGTTTGATAAATAAATTAAGTACTGTAATAATAAATACACACATCCCGACTAATATAAATAATATTTTTTTTAGAGAAATTGAAATAAAATAATTTAGATTCAAAAGATCACACAAGTGAAATCCCCCCCCCCCAAGTAATTGTTGTGAATGATACTAAAAACCTAGCATACACTTTTTTCCATAAAGATGATAACTATTTTACATATTTTTTACGAAAACAAGTTTGAATATTTTATGTGCCATTTGTGATGTACTCATCAAAACTTTTGATGTACTGTATACAAAACTGTGCCGATGCATTCTACTGCGTTCTGCGATTATTTAAATTCTATTCGATGACATCATTCAAGCGTAATGTATTTGATTTTTGTATTGTATGTTTTAGTTTGTTAGCCAGATGAATATATTTTGTTATGTTATTGTTTTAACTCATCATTCATTTTATGTACATACATTTGATTATAAGTTGATTAGATGTATACAATAAAATATTTATCAAAATACATGTTTTCAAAGATTTAAGAAATTGTCAATTGTAAGATTTTTTTGTACTGTAGATTGATTTAAATAGTTATATTATTAATATACTAACAAGTTTTTTTTTTAATATTGTACAACCATATAAAACAATTATGTTCTAAAAATGACATGTAAGAATTTATTCTAAAAAATATTTGAAAATATAAATATTTTCGACGGATTTAAATATATACATACATATATATATATACATGTATGTATATATATATATATATTTATACATGTACAAATATACATATATATATAAATATATATACACACAAATATATATATATATATATATATATATATATATATATATATATATATATATATGTATATTGAAACGTTAAAACAATTCAGTGTTTCTAATCCAATTAAAAATATGTAGTATAAATTAAAATTCAGTCATTAATATCTTTAATTTTTGAAATTGTTTCTATAATATCTTAATTACCTTTTCAAATAAGAACTGAATATTAAAAAGATCAGTTTCAGTACTTTTACTATACTTCTGACATATCTACGTGACTGTAATATTTAATTATTAAAATTATTGATTTTTAATTCGTATAAATAGAATATTGCATAATATTGATAAGGATATGATTATAAAAAATGAGAGTAGTTAAAAAAATTTAGCTCTTTGAAATGTCTGAATAGAAATTTAATAATATTTTGTGCAATTTGAGTATTTGTTTTCAATTTAAATTCTCTGTTTTCAGCAGGAAATAATGTTATCAATTATACGTACATAAATTTTTCAACATAACACCTGTATTATTTTGGATATGTCTATTAGGTTTTTCATCAATATATCATCAGTTTTAATATTCACTTTTAATATACAATTTTTATCAAAGACTATTTCGATTTATATTTTAAATAGAAGAAATACGAAATGTATTTTAATAGAAAAAGTATAGTGCTAAAATTTTAATTAATATTTGTACTAATATAAATGAATAGTGTTATTGAAATATGAAAATTATTACAATAATAAGTATCGAAATATATAAGTAATATATAAGGCTAAAATAAAAATAACAGTGATAATTACCAGTAACTTCCAAAAAAATTAATAGATTAAAACATATTTTTTGCGTGTAATTGCGCTGTTTTATCGAGATAAACAATAATTTTATACTTATGAAAAATAACATTGTGTTTATAATCGTATTGTAATTAAAGTATAAAATTTGTAAAACTTATTCACGAAATAAATGAAAATATTTATTTATATTTATAAGAAATACAAATAAAAATAATACTTTTGTAAGTAAATAGTTTTGTTTCACTATGTATATATATATATATAATTTATGAAAAATTATATTGTACAGTTTAAACTTTGAAAAGTATCGGAGATGAAGTTTATAATATTAATTTAATTAGATTTGATTGGCATATTTCAGTGAAGAAAATATTAATTATTAGAACTGTTTTTTTTTATGAGAATTTCCCTAGTACTCCTCAATCTTGTATTCTCCCTATAAGGTTTTAGTTATTTCTTTTATAATTTACATAAGAATCAGATTCCTTATATGGGCACCTTACATATGCCTTATATTAATCTTAAAAGGTATATAAAGTGACTTTATATGATCTTTATATAGTAAATGAGGTTAGGAAGGTATATGTAAGATGGTCATATAAAGATTTTGATTCTTATATGGATGGAATAAGGAATATCTAAAACCTTATACGGAAGATATAAGGTTGAGGAGTATTAGGGTTGATTCTGATTTATTGTGTATTAATATATATATGTATATAATAGTATTTGGCCACAAAAAAATAAAAGGTTGCAAAAAATAGCCTACTTCTATATTTATATAGACATACTAACACAAGTATTCACACACACACACATATATATATATATATATATATATATATATATATATATATATGTATATATATATAACGATTACGTTGCTATATATCTGATAATAATTATATAGACATAATGAGCTGTAAAAAATATGTTTGTTTCATTCAGTTCCATGTACAGGCTTATAATTAAAAGTGGGCGAGCACAGCTAGGCCGAGTGTTAGTGAGTGAAGCGAGCAGGTGGTGAAGCCCCCTGGTATATATATATATATATATATATATATATATATATAACCTTATATCATTATCATTTACTACAAATTAATAATAATTAATATAGAAGGTTTCCGATAAAATGTTTTTAAAATTTTAAAAGTGTGGTAGGGAGACATCGTTAGAAACTTTTAAATACTACTGTAAAATGATGCAATGATTTCAATGAGAAAATTTAACTCTAAATTTTCTTTATTAAGAATTCAGTCGAAAGTTAAAAAATCCTGGATTATTAACAATTATGAAACAGAATAAAACATTATAATAAAAATGAATAAAAGTGCTTATAGTGATTCAAGAATTGAAATATGTGGTATGAAATGTAAAGCAAATAATGTAAAAGCAAGTATACATTTAAGGTAACACATGTATAGTAAGGTCCATAGAGTAGAACTTAAAACAATACGTTTATTTATATCAATATTCTAAATGTAATTCGAAATTTTCAAGAAATCTATTTTTTAAACATTATATAGTTCGTTTATACTTATATCAACTTTGATAAAGTAATAAAATAGTAACTCTTTTCAATTATTTACTTAAATATTTTTTTTTAAATAAATAAATACGGATACTAAAATAGTGTACACAAAAAAAAACATTTCCAGTTAAATTAAAGAAATACATAGATAATATTTATATGGAAAATGTTTTTTTAACAAAAATAATTTTTTTTTTGCTATTTGTTTTTCATGGTTCTAAACATATCTTAAGTTCTTAATAAAGAATTAGTATATATATATATATATATATATATATATATATATATATATGTATGTATGTATATGACTGTACGCTTGTGTATGTAAGTGAAGAAAGGCGACATAAATCAGAGTTCTTTAATCCTGAATATAACTAACATGTGATACTCCTTTCCATGTTCTCGTTATTTTTTCCTTAACTAGAAGATAAATTTATTCTATTCTGTTTCAAACGGGACATGTTTTCATTATATGTACTGTTACAAATAAAAATCCAAGTTAACAATTAAAGCTACGACATTGTCGCCGACGTGCCACTATAATTTCATCAAGTCTCTGTTCCACTGATCGACTGCCAACCTGTTGACAGGCAACACACATGAATCGTTCAGTCGGTAGTTTCAAACACTGATGTACCGACTGCTTCATTGGGTCCGCATTCCTTCGCCTGAAATGGAACCTGACGCGTGCGTGCTTTGCATTTAACACACACTGATCAGTGCTGCCACCGTCATGCATAGTATTATATAAATTCATGTGTGCCACCCACTATGATTTTGTGAAAATAATTTGCATTCGGAGTTAATTCGAAACATGTTTCTGTTCTTTTTATTCACATATGTAAAAAATAATTAATGACTGTCCGTTTAGCTTGTTCCAAATTAACCCAATTTAAATCCCAAATCTCAAACATAAAATATAAATTAAAATCAGTGGAAAGAAACTTTTATTCCAAAGAAAGTATTTTATATAATTTTAAAAATGAATGAACACAAATTTTTGTATTAACTCTTGTAATTGTTAACTGTGTTGGCTTGATCGAATAAAAATTACTTTATAGAATATGATTAAATCAAAGTATTAAGACATATTTTAGCATCCTTTACAAACAAACATGTAATTATAATACTTTTTAATTATATATATATATATACATATATATATATATATATATACATATATATATATATACATATATATATATATATATATATATATATATATATATATATATATATATATATAAACTTATATTCTTATTTGAATTATACCAATTGTCAAAATAAATTTATTATGATAATTTGTTTACAGATGTTATTTTTAAACAGATCTAATTTTTTGAATTAAACTCATTAATAATGTTATTAAAGTTCAATATGTAAATAAAAAATCTTAAAAAATTCAATATAAAAATGAATATATATTAAATTTTAAATGAGACAATGTTGTAGCTGGAATTTTCTGTGTATTGTTTTGTAATTAACGTTCTTCATTACAAAATAATTTTATTTTTATTCATTACAATCACTAGTGACTTGTATTCTTTAATAATTCTTAAATATATTAATCAATACCTGGAATTGAAGTTAATATAAATTGTGTGGATGTTTGAATTTGAGTTTCAAAAAGGTAGTATGTTTATACTTTCAATATTTTTTTTGTACTAAATTATTCCTATATTTATTAAATATTTCTTTACGTCAGTGTAACTTTACTATAACTGACATAAATTTATAACTAAAAGGTTTCGAATGTTCTAAGTATGGAAAAAAAATCTTCTACTATTGTTTTATTTAGCAGAAGGAACTTCGAATGTAGTCGGTTTCTCACATTTTATTAAATATACAAAACTACTTTTTTCGATTCACAAGATTTTGTCTGAGTTTCAGTTTTATTTCTTTTCAATCAGTTAATTAACATGAATGATTTATTTAGTTTTTCCAAGAAAAAACAGTTTAAAGTATTCATTTATATAATTATAATATATATATATATATATATATATATATATATATATATATATATATATAGTAGTCTCTTAAAAACTATACAAAAATGAAGCTAATCTTTAACAAACTATAAATAAAATCATATACAGGAATTAAAATACACATCAATTTAGTATTAAGATACATATATATATATATATGTATATATATATATATATATATATATATATATATATATATATATATACATATATTCGTATATAAAACTCACTTCTGTATTTCTAAAAAAATAAATAAGAAATATAATTGAAATATAAAATATTCTTACAAAATATATTTGAAATACAATTCACTAAGTGGATCGTGATTATTTAATATCAGTTTTTGTTTTGTTGTTTGAACTCGATTCAAACAATCTATCCGAATTGAGTTCCAATAATCTAACTAAATAATGACAATACATCGAAACTAATCATATAAGAAACAAGAACTAAGAGCATTGGCCTCAAAAAAAATCTAATCATTTTTTTAATTTTTGAATCTAGTCAATATTTCTATTTAAATTACGGTAAAGGCAACCATTTCTGACGACTTTAATAGAAATAATTCACATGAAATACCGAATATAATCTACTATAATAGATTATGAAATATTAAAAACAATAAATATATTTTGAAAACAATTTATTGTTATCTATTAGGTTGGTAGGAAAATAATTGCTGTCTATAGCCTTCAAATTTTATTTCAATTGTAATACAAATTATGTATTTTGTATTATAATTGAACGAAATTTTATTTGAAATTAAAATAAATAAATAGTGCAGATTTTGTTAAGAATAATTTAAAACGTCATGAAGTTAGAAACTGTTACTAGAATTTATTTTACTGTATTTTTTTTTTATTGTAACAAGATCTATTTGCATAAAGATTTAACTTTTTTCTAAGTTATTAATATGTCAATTGTGTGTACTGCAGAGAAGAATATTAATAAGTATTATTTTGTAAGCACAGTTCGGGAATAAAATACAAATAGTGGTTTCTATATCGCATACACATATAAGGAGAAAAATTTAGAAACTCGCTTTTATTGTACGCGAATTCAATAAACAGAACGATTGACAGAGATTCATGCGCTGCTGTACTGATGACAATGTCATAATGTGACTAAGTTATGCCAGATATTCTGTTAGCGATTCGAACACTGTTCTATCAACCAATTATATTGCTGTAACGACTTCTGTTTGGCGACTAACAAGATTTCGAATCCATTCAATGAAATATTTAACATTCTTGTTACGTTCCATTGTATTATTTGTGTGTGCGTTCAGAATTCAAGTTTTCAGATTTATTTTTGGTCAAAACGAAAATACACTGGTATCGACATTCGATGTTGTTTTATACATTTTTAGTTAATGAAGCCGATTTATCATATTTTATTATAATCTATAATTATAAATTATTTAGCGATAATCTTCTAGTAACATAGTGTTTTTAAATATAATTACGATCAAAGTAGGTAACTCTAAGTGAATAATAATAGTTGTTTAACATAATTTTCGAAAATTCTGAATACATTACAAAGATTGGAATGTATTGGTGGGTGTTGGAATTAATTCGTAGCGTTTTCTTCATGAAAGAAATCGTTTATTTTAAATTAAATTGAAAAAACATATCATTCAAAGTATTGTCTATCGTTAGCCACTACTTTTTCCCACCTTTCGAGCAGGAGATGAATATCACGTCGGAAGAACGTCTCGTCTTTAGATGCAATCCACGAATCGACCCATTTTTGTCAATATTCATAAGAAGTGAGCTTCTGCACAGACAGGCCATGACTCATCGATCGAAATAAGTGGTAATCAGAAGGAGCTATATGAATACGGCGGGTGGGGTAGGACTTCCCATTTGAGCGTTTCCAAGTATGTTTTGACCGGTTTTGAGACGTGCGGACGAGCATTGTCGTGCTGCAAAATCACTTTGTCGTGTCTTTTAAAGTATTTCGGCCGTTTTTCCTTCAATGTACGGCTCAAGCGCATGAATTATAGCCGGCATCGATCCCCAGCGATGCTTTCATTCGGTTTGAGCAGCTCATAGTAGATCACACACTTATGGTCCCACCAAATACAGAGCATGAGCTTGGAGCCATGGATATTTGGCTTTACTGCTGGTGTTGATGGTTGGCCGGGCTTAACCCATGACTTTCTGCGCTTGAGATTATCGTAATTGATCCACTTTTCATCGCTCGTGACAATTCGATCCAAAAATCTCTTCCTTTTCTCCCGTTGAAGCAGCAATTCACAGGTAGAAAAACGCCTTTCAAAGTTCCACAGTTTCAATTCGTATGGGACCCAATTTCCTTGCTTTTGGATCATTCATATGGCTTCAAGTCGTTTTCCTACCGTTGACAAGTCAACTACCAACGATTCAAACAATTCTTGAAGTGTTTGACATGGGGTTTCATTAAGCAATGCCTCCAATTCTTCATCGTCGAACTTTTTCGGCTATCTAGGTCGTTTCTTGTCGTCCAAGTCGGAATCACCAATTTTAAAACGTGCAAACCACTTCAGACACGTTTGCTCAGCTAGAGCATGGTCACCATAAACTTCCACCAAAATACGTTGACTTTCAGTAGCATTTTTTTCATGTTAAAGTAATGAAGTAAAACTCCCCCCAAAAACAATTTATCCGGCACGAAATTCGACATATTCGATAAAGTACAGTGTTGTTATTTACACTTCAACCAAATGACATATACTGAAACTGACGCCTAAGGACAGCTGTTTTACGGGGAATATTTGGTTAAAGGGAACAATGGCAGAATGTACTACCTACGCCATCTCTTGTAAAACGCTGCGAATTAATTCCAACACCTAATATTTTTTGAGATGAATGTTTTTATTCTTCGTGAGTGTGACTATTAGTAATTAAAAGAAAAAACATTGCTTTGATTTTAAGTTCTAGTTTCAATATTTACATTTATCGGATATTTATAATAATAATGTCAATAATTAAAGTAAATTATTATTACTGGATCGTTTAATTTACGAATCCATTACAATAAGTAAACATTTACATAAATATATATAATTGTAAGTAAAGGAAAACAAAGTGTATATTTATTATATTTGAAATTATATCGTTTATCCGAAAAGCTACACACACTTTCAGTTCAATCCGTAACCAGAGAGACATTATTTGGTAAAATAATAATATACCTTTTATGCAATATATCTGAAAATCAAATCTCAGACTTGGCGGACACGAACTACGCTACCAGCTAGCGTCTTCTAAGAAAACAATCAGGCTGCACCTTTCATTACGTAATGTTCTCATGTTTTATTCACGGCAACACCTCGTGTTTAAAGTGACGTATTATTGCAATCTGTTGGGCTGGCGATGATAGAAGTCGGTACGGTTTGGTTTGGGAACGGGGCACAGCGTTACACTACAGGTACTTATATTTCCCCCCGTTACTCAAGTCTTGAAAATGTGTTCTTTCCAAATTATATGGATTAGCGTGCGAGGTCGTGTCTCGGTCGTAAAGAAAACACCGGATCTATTGTACGGCACGATACATCCGTTTTACTAATGGACATTACTGCTACAACTGTGTTGTGTTTTCGAATTTAGTGCTCGTATTACAAAAGTGGATTTTTATTTATGCGAAGACAATCAGAAAGCTAATAATTTGTAATTGAGCAAATAATCGAAATTTGATTAAAAACACACACACACACACACACATATATATATATATATATATATATATATATATATATATATATATTTACATTACGACCTTCACTGAAAACTTTTAATTATAAAAAATTATAAAATTTCTTACTTACACACACACTCATATATATATATATATATATATATACATGTTTTATGATTTGATGTAATTGAACCAATGAGCCGAGAAACATTTCGCTTATGATTCTTGTGTTTTTAAGTTAAAAATAATGTATATTAATTATATAATAATGTATTATAAAGTATTACTCCAAGTTTTAAATATCCAATGACAAATGAAAATATTTATTTATTTAAATAAAATTATTTTTTATATTAATAAAACAGCAGGCAGCAATTTTCTACTACTCGCATAAAATACAGAATATGCAAATATTTTCAAATATGTTTAAGTTGTTTTATTATATTAGGTCGGTAGGAAAATAAATGCGGTTTTTGTTATGAATTTGAATGTTATAAAGAACAATTATTTTTCTACCAACCTAATAGATAACAATAAATTGTTTTCAAAATATATTTTTTGTTTTAATATTTCATAATCTATTATAGTAGATTATATTCGGTATTTTATGTGAATGATTTCTATTAGTCTTCAGAAATGGTTGCCTTTACCGTAATTTAAATAGAAATATTGACAAGATTCAAAAATTAAAAAAATGATTAAATGTTTTTTGAGGCCAATGCTCTTAGTTTTTGTTTCTTATATGATTAGTTTCGATGTTCATTGTCATTATTTAGTTAGATTATTGGGACTCAATTCGGATAGATTGTTTGAACCGAATTCAAACAAAGAAAACAAAAACTGATATTAAATAATCACGACCCACTTAGTGATTTGTGTAACAAAGATATTTTGTAAGAACATTTTATGTTTCAATTATATTTCTTATTTATTTTTTAGAAATACAGAAGTGAGTTTTATATACGAATATGTATATACGAGTATCAGTTAACCAAGAAAGTTCTGTCGTTTTTGAATTGAGAAAAAACACTTGTGTATTTTTACATAAAATAACTTTATACATCAAAATGTCCATCTTCACATTGAATAACCTTTTTTCAGCGAGAAGATATTTTATAAATTCCATTTTTATAAATCTGATTATTTTTATTTTGTAGACACCTCAATTTTTAATTCTTCTTCATTATTAAACTGTTTACCATGCATACGATTGTCCAAAGATAAAAATAGGTGATAATCTGATGGAGATATATCTGGGGAATACAGAGGATGGGGGAGGGTATCCCACCCTGAATTCATAATTTGTGTTCTCCTCTCTATTGCAACGTGTGGTCGTGGATTATCTTGCAAAAATAAAACTTTTTTATGATTTAAAAGTGCTGGCTGTTTTTGTTGTAATGCATCGTGTAATCGTTGGAATTGCTCACTATAAATGTTTGGCGTTAGGGTTTGACCCACTTGTAGATATTCATGGTGAAGAATTCCTTTTGTAGTCCACCAAACACAGAGAAAAAGTATTCGTGGTGTTAATTTTCCTTTAGGATTTTGTGAGACAGTGGTGAGTACGTTTGTAGTTGGAATAACTAATACGTTTTTCATCAGTGATCAAAATTTGATCCAAAAAGTTCTTTGATTTTGGTCGTAAAATAAGAGATGTGCAGATTGTAAGACACTGTAATTTGTTATTGGGAGTTAATTCGTGTGGTACCCATTTACTTAATTTCCACCTCTTTCCTATTTTGTGTAAATGCTTCCGTATTATTTCGTCACTTACTTTGAACAATTTTACAAGCTGTTGACACGTTAAACTGGAATTTGTTTCAATTATTGTCTCCAAATCGTCGATTTTTAAATTTGATGGACTGCCTGATAGGGTCTCGTCTTTAATGGATTCATCCCAGCCAGAAAATTGTTTAAATCATCTGTGGGCCGTTCTTGATATAACTGTATTTTTTCCAAACGCAGTACAAATTTTTGTGCAGTTTATGTAGTGTTGAACCCAAGTTTAAATTCATAAAGCAAATTACACTATTTTTCACAGACATTTTTAAGATTTATAAATATTTTTTAAATTAAAGTGAACAGTTCCAGATTCATTCAACAAATAACAGTAAAACACATGCTAATATAACTGATAAACAATTCTTAGAATTTATCTGATAACAAGTGTAAACAATTCTTGGAACTATTGTACGTTATAAGAACGACAGAACTTTTTTGGTTACCTGATATATATATATATATATATATATATATA
This sequence comes from Acanthacorydalis orientalis, assembly GCA_034766995.1. NCBI lineage: Eukaryota > Metazoa > Arthropoda > Insecta > Megaloptera > Corydalidae > Acanthacorydalis > Acanthacorydalis orientalis. The sequence goes on from CM068320.1 coordinate 25,485,703, forward strand.
TATGTGTGTGTGTATCTTAATGCTAAATTGATGTGCATTTTAATTCCTGTATATGATTTTATTTATAGTTTGTTAAAGATAAGTTTCATTTTTATATAATTTATTTTATACAATTACGTTTCTTTAATAATTTTAATTTGAAACATTCATACATTTGGAATTGTTAGTAGATACGTAAAAGAATCGTTCAATAATTGCAATAAAAGAAACATCTTTACATTTTATGATCAGCCTTTAGTTATTGTATTGATATTTTGTACAAATGTTCGTCTTACGAACGATCAAAGAAAACTAAAAACTTATATTATTGGTCAAGAAAGCTCAGTCATTATTCTGGCCGTCTTCACTATTGGTCACTAGATACGGTCAATACGTGATTCTACGGCAAATTATCAGACTTCCGTAGCGTCTCAATTGCTCGCATACCCGGAGTAATCCGGACTCTTTCTAATCCGGTTACTGGGCGGAGCTAACTTCTCCACCCACAGCGATTTCTTTATACTGGCGTTTCTCATCTTATATTATTTACCTGCAGTGGAATTCACGAACTGTACGTTATCTTTTATAAACAACATTGCTTTCATATGCTAAAATTCCTTTTACAGCTTGTATAGAACAAGAAAGGTAAAAAAACATGATTTAAAGATTTTATTTTATAATCCAATTCCTATTATAAAAGCATATAATCTTTATTGAATTAAGCAGGTTTTAAAGCTTAAAATGCAAATAGTGATTTAACAAATCTGTTTTATAAAATTGTAGTGTAATTAAGTTATAATATACCTATATTTTTGGATAAAAAATATTGTATTTTAAGTGGTACATTTAATAAAAGCAGTAAACGTATTTGTATAGTTTCCCAATCTAAATATATATATATATATATATGTATATATATATATATATATATTGAAATGTATGTGAATGATCTGCTTTTACATTGAAATAGTAATTTTCGTGTTAAAAGCTATTCACAGATCAAACAAAACTAGTATGTAATTCAATCACAAATGGAAACTGTTAAACGTGAATGTTGTGAAACATGAATTTACACTTGAGGTAAAATTGAAATCGTATGGTTTATAAGTACAGTAATTTTCAGATAACAACATCGATACTTTTTGAATTGGATTTCGAAAATTATATTTAACAATAGAGATCTTCTAACGAACTACATTTAATGATAGAAAATTAAATTAATTTTCAATATAAATATTGTTTTGATAATTGAAATAATTTCATTTAAGAAATAAATTTGATACATTTTTGTCGATTTTCGATTAATATATTTTATCATTTTTAATACACGAACTGAATTAAATATTTAACAGATTTTTACCATTCACAGCTGCTTATAAAATGTATTTTCAACAATTTGAAACGCGTTTATTCCAAAAAAAAAAAACAAATTGAAAATCCAGTAACAGTTTGTGTCTATACAAAATATATTTCATTTTAATTTATATTCAATCTATTTTTGTTACAAAGAAATTGTAAATGTATAGATTTTAATATGCATTATGAAAATCATTTATACTGAACTTAAAATGAAGTAAGGAAATATTTAATAGATATAAGAATAATTTACTGCGAGAAAAATTGAAAAAATAAAAACTACTTCTTGAAACTTAAATTCATACATTAGCACAATTTAAATAAACTTTAACTCTAGTCATTAAAGAATATATTTAAAAGTTATTAAAATAATAGGAGTACTTAAAGTAAATTTGAAAATGTACTTTTCTTATTTTTTAAAAATTAATTTGTTACAAAATTTTGTAGAATATTTATCATTTCTCTTTTTGGAACTAATGTACTATTTATAAATGAACAAAATATTTAAAATTTGTAAAAAATATTTAAATAAATATAAATTGTTAATTGTAATGATACAAAGTCAACAATTATTTCATTTTTTCATCTTGTATTCATTTTAGGTGATTCGTTGTTCCTGCTGAGTTTTCTTATTACTTGGATGAATAGGAAGCGTTTTGAACAGAAATATGATTTTTCAGGTTAGTTATGTATTTTTCTTACTATATAATTAAATGTTAACAGTATTGTTCGTTACAAATTTTTATTTTATCAGTTTATCTGAAAAGATGTTTTAGTGGCGCAGTTGAAAGGAAAACACGCATTTTCTTTTTTATTATTTATTCATATTTAATATATATATATATATAATATATATATATATATATATATATATATATATATATATATATATATATAATATATATATATATATATAATATATATATATATATAATATATATATATATATATATATATATTATATATATATATATATATATATATATATAATTTATATATATATATATATATATAATATATATATATATATATAATATATATATATGTTTGTTTATAATATGTATTTTTGTAATCAATGTGCGTACACTATAGTATAAGAAGTTGTGTACCTCATGTATTGATAATCTTAATGAGTATCATTCCGTATCGAATACAGTGAATGATTAAATTATTAAGTTCTAAATTTTCATTATGAAAAACTAGTTTGGATTTATAAGAGGAACAAGGACAAGAGAAGTTATCGTATTTATGCGGTGAATTGTAGAGAAATGAATGAATAAGGATATGAAAACTTCTATACTTTTTTTTAGACATTGATGTTTTGATTTATAAGTCAATGGGGAAAGTATGTAGAGTCTACACAAAAGGTTAAAAATGAAATATAAAAATAGAAGATTAATAAAAACAGTACAGGTAATGAGAAGAGAATAGTAGTAATTAAATATGGAAATAGTGAAGGAGAGATCAAAAATGAATAATAGAGTAGAAATAAAAAACCATGGAACCAAAATAGACATATTGAGATTTGCTATTGAAATTGCGATTCTAGTAAAGAGTGAACAAAAATTAGAAAATAGTTTAAATGAAATAATTCGAAATAATTAATTTCATATGAGAATAAAAAAGGTGAATATTCTCTTGTAACAATAATGAGATTCTAACGTAAGTGAAGTTGGTTAATGAAATCGACAAGAGTTGAAGATTCCGCTTATTTACGAAGGAGATATAGTAGAAGCGTTTAAGAGATTACTAACCGTATCAGTTAAATAAAAATATATTTCATTAAAAGAAGAAACTACTCACTTCACACAGTATTAATTTAGAAATAAGAAAAAGATTAATGAAGATGTACATATAGAACAGTTATCTTCAAACTATGTTCATCGGAACGCTCGAATTCCGCGAATCAAATCAAAATTCGAAAGAATTTTCGAAGAAAAAAACCAAAATCTAAAATTCAAAACAGTTAATTTATAATAATTTCTTTTTATTTCTATTATAAACTATTATTATCCAGTTAAACTGTATTAATGTGATTAAAAATCACATTTCGGTCCCAATGATACCGAACATGCCTTCTCAACTTTCTTAGGGTTTGATCATACCATTACAAGTTGACCATTTATCAGTTAATTTGATCAACGCATATGTAGTCCATGAGATTTTAGAATAAATTTGAACTTTTATCACTACATAAGGGTCTCTTTTCGATTTGTCGAACGTTATATTTCTATACAAAGTTCAAATTATATTTGTATTCAGTAAATCCAATAGCCATTAACTACATTTTATAAGTGTATTATATTCCAATGAGAGAGCAAAAGTTTCTAAAAAAACTTTCTTTGAAATGATCTTACTAAATATTTAAACAAGTATTACTTCTTAAGAGCTTTGAAGTATATATATATATATATATACACATAAATTCTCAATGAAGCTTGAAAAAATAATCTTTCTTGCAATTTCAAATGCTTTTATTGAATGCAAGTATATTACTTACAGTGTTCTTAACCCGAAAAGAAGACAACTTATTTATGTTTCTATAGTTAATTTTTAGAAACATACTACAAACATAAATAACTCAATTTGGTTATTGTATAATAATAAATAATGCTGATGGCTGCATATCGCTGACATTTTTAAAATGTATGCTTCACTGCTTTTGATAGTAAATTTTCTGATATTTAATTTATCACTGAAATAAAAATATATCTACATTGTTAATACATACATACATACATACATATATATATATATATATATATATATGTGTGTGTGTGTGTGTGTATGTGCATAGATAGATAGATACATATAGACTTAGTAAAGGAGACAGGTAGAAATAAAAGTAGTAGAATGAATGTGAGTAATATAATGTGAATTTGTTCATTGTAAAATGTTGAAGTATGGAAAAATACAAATATGTTATTTGATCGTTTTCGTACATATTAAGACCCCATTCAATCAGATGTAAATAAATAATAAAATTTGGTCATTTAAAATAGCTGATTTTAAAAACCTGAGGGTACGTATTTTGAGTGTTTTGGGAATGGTAGGGGTTCTATAAAAACATTTTTAATATTAAGGGTTCCGTGAGCCGACAACGTTTGAAGACCACTGATCTAGAGGGTAGCTTTGTGTGTGAGAGATTTGGATGATTCAGGCTGTTGAAAAAGACGACCGGAAACTTTTTAAGAAAAATATTTAAATTAAGATTGGTAAATAGAGGGAAGAATAAGAAAATATAATAGAATAAGAAATCGAAAGAATGTTGAAGTTCGTGGAATGAACAGAAGAAGAGGAGATAATTTGATGAAACTTAAATGGCAAACATGAATCATTGAGAAAGAAAAAGATTTGAATACATAAAGTAGAGAATTAAAGGCCTCAAAATCAATATCTATCGAGATTTAAAGACAAAAGCAATTAAACCAATCTATGGATTGTTTAATAAAAGAGAAAGATTTTAATAATATTTAATAAACTTTAATTATTTGAAGGTGATATTTTTAAAAGCTCTTATCTTAGACATATTTGATATATTAAAAAATATATAAATTAATTTTTAATATTTGAAATATTAAAAAATGATAAGCGACAATTTATTTATATTAAAAATTAAGTACAATTGTTATTTTTTATGGATTATGATTAGGGAAGTAGTTATGTATGCTTTAAATGGATGTTTAATGTGTCCAGTTAATTATTAATATTGTTCTCGTTTTAGAATAAATAGTAAGAAAATCAGAAAACATATTGTTATACATTACATGTTATCGTAATGTGTGTATAAAGTATAGAGAAACGAATTCTTGAAATTATACTCTTATATTTTATTGAAACGATTTAATTTGCGCTAGAGCCGTGCTATTTTATGTACACAGTCATTTTTAATGAACCTATTTATTAAAACACATTATAAAAAAAACAATGGCAATAAATAATCAGCAAAGTATAACAGTATGACAAAAAATACTAACGGACAACATAAAAGTTTCTCAACAAAATTTATAGCGTCATAATGGTCATTTTCAACAATAGTGGACTTATTGCTTGACCACATATATCGTACAGGTGCCTAGAAAACATACAATTACTAATGTGTGTGTGTCGAGTGGCTTCGTTACGTACATTACGTAAGTACGTACTAACGTAAGTACGTACGTACGTACATACATACTTCCGGCTGTGCGGAACGGTCGAACGGAAGTCAAGGCCGATAAGCTGCTGCCGCGCCGCATTCTTTTACCCACTTCCGGACTTCCGGTACGGCGGCCACTTTACATTTCCTTCCGGTGAACGGTACGGAACTTTGCTGAAATGATTAATTTTAGTTCGGTGGCTGAACGGCCGCAGCGGCGTTGATGTCTGCAAAACATAAAAGTAACAAATGGGACGTTGTTGACAAAAATTATGGTTGAAAATTTCGAATTAATATTTTTGTCCGAACAGTTCGCATCATTTGTTGTGTCAAAGTTCATTATCTTAAGCAGAGTTTGTTTTCACTAGCGTAAAGCACAAATACACACACACACATATATATATATATATATATATATATATATATATGTACATATATATATATATATATATATATATATATATATATGTGTGTGTGTGTGTGTGCGTTATGAAAATATAATAACAAATGTTTGAAATATATTTTATAAAAAAGTATTATCAGACTATTACCATATTTTAAATTTTTCAATTAAAATAGTTCCAGAATGAAAATTTCATATCATTTAAAACAGATTATAGAAGTATCAGGGTGTAACATATGAAATTTCGGAATTTGTAGATGAGAATTAAAACGCAATATTTTTAACATAACAAAATATATTTAATCAAAATAATCTTCATCAGATTCAACGGTCTTCTGCCAACGAGAAATTGGATTGTATATCCCATTTTTATAAAAATCGACATTTTTAGAGCTTATTAAGTCTTCGGATCCTTGAATCACTTCAGTTTGGTTTCGGATTTTTTTATTTCTTAAATACTATTCCAAGTGGCGAAAAAGATGTTAGTGTGTCGGTGAAAGATCTGGTGAATAAGGGGGATGCGGTAAAATTTCATAATTTAATGAATTTAATTTGAAAATTGTGATTCGAGATGTGTGTGGTCGAGCATTGTCTTGCAATAGTATTGGCCCATATCTATTGATTAGCATTGGCTGTTTTGTTTTTAATTTTTCATTCATATTGTCGATTTCGCGACAATTTTGACTGCTTCGCCTGGTTTTAAAAAACAAATAGTGGATTATTCCTTTATTTGTCCACCACACAGTAACCATAAGTTTTTTTTGGTGTAATGACGGCTTGGATGCGTGTCCTGGAGCTTCATTTGCATTTAACCATTGTCCAGATCTTTTTCTGTTATCATACAGAATCCACTTTTCATCACAAGTAATGATTCGATTTAAAAATGGTGTTTTATCATTTCGAATCAACAATGAAGAACATACCTCTAGCGTCTCAGTTTCTGACCATCTTTCAATTCGTGCGGCGCCCACTTATCCAGCTTTTTCACCTTTCCTATTGCAGCGAGGTGACGAGAAACAGTCATAACACTAACACTTTAATCACATGCGAGAGCTTGAACTATTGTATGTGGATTAGCTTTCACCATGGATCTTAAATGTTTTTTCTTCACAATGGTTTTAGACCTCGAGGCTAATTGTAGATACATATTACCGGAACGAAATCTTTTGAACCACAATTGAATTGTTCTCTGGCTAGCCGACCCTTCTCCGAAAGCTCCATTGATATTTCTACCTGCTACCGATGCATTCTGTCCCAATTTGAACTCATATAAAAAAGTAGACGCAAATCTTTTGTGGACACCATCTTGTTAAAGGATATAAAAAAAAATAAAAATAACTCCGTATTTAAAAACAATTGAAGGGTACAGTACATTAGTCAATTCCAAATATTTGAACTTGTAAAATATTACACAGAACCTTTCTCAATCACGCTGACCTCTGACTGACTGAAATTCGGCAACTTAATACGTTACAACCTAATGTAAAAGAATATTTGAATATTTCCAATTTTTTATAATATTTATTCGTAATAAGATATTAATTTGTACTAAACGTTTCTCAAATAATAGATTTTTAAATTATAAATGAAACAAACAAGACAAAATCAGAAACAATTTCGGCCTCTTATCTACTTTTACTTTAAAAATTCATAAACTGTTGTATTATTTTTCTACAATTTTCGATTTTCAAATGCCTAATTAATTTAATAGTAAAATTGTTAAGATAATTGTAAAAAAATTAAGTATTAATGTTTTAGTGATCGTTCAATACTCTTAAAAATAAAAATTGTATTTGTAAATGTGATCCATTTTCATATTTTTATTTCTACCGGTCGTACATATTTTTAGATTCGTTTTTATTTTTAAAAAAGTCATTTTACTTTTTCTATTCTGAATTTATATTTTGTATACAAATTATTGATGAATTTAAACTAAATCAAAAATTATACCAGTTGGAAATATAAACGAATAACAAATAAACAAATTTATTTATTTACAATTTGACAACAAAAATATTATTTCAGAAATTATTTTATTTATAATACATAAAACTATGATTTTTTATTTGCTAATAGATACAAACACAATCGTGTTAGGAAGGAATAAAAAATTATTCTTTACAGAAACTATAGTATCTAAATTTAATATGAAAATAAAAATGTTGTTTATATATATATATATATATTATTCAGTCAAATATAATTGCTGAAAGGAGGATTTTTTTAAATAATAGTTGGAATAGTACAAAATCTGTATTTTTATAAATAGTGATATTACCCAATACTAATTTACTTTTTTTCAATATTATTTAAAACTTAATATAATTATAGACGATTTATTTTGAAATATTGTTTTTAATCCATCTATATAGTAAAAATTTAGTTAATCTATATTTTTTTTCCAATCGCAATTGTAATTTGAGTATAGAGCAGGGATGGTGAATCTATGACACGAGGACAATTTTTGGTGACACATGAGCAAAGTTTGAGTTGTGTTTGAACAATCTAATTAAGTTCAATTTTTGTTTGATTTATGCACTGAGAAAACAATAAGTTGTTCAAATTAATGAACTTGTGAACTACTTCATTTTACTGAACAACCGAAAAAGGATTCCTTTAAATAAAATTCAAAATATGTATATGTGTTTTCTATTAAAAATTATATGTATATATATATATATATATATATATATATGCGTGTGTTTAAATGTAGATATTTTTGATTAGTTATGTGAACGTCTAGTTTATTATTTTAAGTAACACCTATAATAATGACTTATTTATTTAATACGTTTTGATACTAATGTTCATTTTTATTGTTTCTACTCACGCGCATTTTTATAGGTTTATGCAAAAATATACACATTTATATATATATATATATATATATATATAAATGTATATATATATAAATGATAATATATATATATATATATATATATATAAATCTATGTATATATATATATGTATATATATACAAGTATATATACATTCAAATTAAAATAGAAATAAAATTGTTTTATATAACAAGTGTAGATATCACTGAAACGCATCGTTCGTAAAAAAAAATTTAGTGAAAAATAAAGATGGGGAAAATTAATTAAACGAAAAAAATGACATAAAAAAGCTTTAATTAAAGAATTCCAAACACAAATAGTGACTCTGCAAAGTAAACTTTGTCGTAGTGTTTTAATTAATGTAAATTGAATACAAATAAAATGAAAAGAAAAAAGATTCGAGTCGACCGTGAAACCTACGTGCAGCAGAGGCAGACTCAATCAAGGAGAATCTACTAAATTAGAGATGGTTTAATGAGAAACACAATAAAGCTTTCTTCCAATTGTTTTTTTGCTGTTTTTTTTTTTAATGTCTCTGTACTGAGATATACATTCGTTGGGTGTATATTCTTTTTTTTTAAAAAATGATACTGTATAATTTGGAGACACTATTTCAGAATATATTTTTATGAAATTTGTATGGCATATTTATAGTATGTTTAATTTATATTAAAAACGAATGTGTTGAGAATACTATAGGTTGTCGATTATCAGAGATTTGAATACAAAACCAATATTTAATACTGAAATAAATATGTTCTTAATTTATATTTTCGATACAAAAAAAAACACACACACACAAATAAATGAAATTTTTGATAGTATTTTAGCTTTAAATTTTACCGACTAAATGTTCTGTTCTATTTTTTTATTAAATAATTTATTCAGAATTGTTAAATAGCATATTGATTTTTAAAGATGAATAAAATAAATATTCGAATTAAACAATCCATATTAGTTATGAAATAAAGAATATTTATTTTTTAAAAAGACTAATAGGTATATACAGTTAAACAACTGATTTATAGAAAGGTAACATTGAAGGTATTTTCAATTTTATTTATTGTTACATATTTTTAACGAATTTTTGAAATACAAAAAGGATCAATTTGAGTTTCAGCAGAAACTTGTACATGACTAATCTATCATTTCGTTGTAAATTTCTGCACGGTGTTTAATGTTCAAGCTGGAAGAACCATGTTATCAGCGTTTTAAATAACTTTATTATCACGGTTGTTATAAATGATCATGGTTTTGAAATTAGTAACGTGGTCCGTCGCAGTCTACAAATGAATGGATTTTGATGAGATTGATGAATCATGGTTGACTGGATATTGTCCTAGAGTTGCGAGCTAAACGGTAGTATGAGACAACGTGGTACATTGATGGCGCTGTATCTGCTGATGCCAACAAAACACAATCGAAACCAAATTGGCAGAAAATTGATAATCAACACATAGAGAAAATAGAGTGTGCACACGAATCGGGCAGTAGAGCATGCAAGATGGATTTATGCAAAATAATTGTGTAAGAGTGGGAGATATAATAATAATGACGATGCATACTAGCTTGTTAGTACCCTCGATGTGGACGGATAGGTAAAGCTTTTATCCTGTCAACGTATTATTGGTATTGCAGTGGTAGCGTTGTTTTTGCATTTATAAGTATGTGAAAAAAAATTATCCGGTAAAAAGAATTCAGTTTTGTGTGTATTCACAATGTTTATTAATATTTAATAAAATATATAACGACAGCGATTATTGAACGATTAATTCCTATATTATTGATTAAAAGAAAAAAAATACAATGTAAAATGTTAAAAATGAAAATAAGTAATTTTATTTTTAATTTTTACTTTCTTAGGATTGAAATATTTATTTTCATGTATATTTTCACATAGCAAGTGTGTATGGTATAGATTCAACAATTCATGTTTTTTAAAAAATATTTTATGTAATTACATAAATTTAAATCATCAATTATTAAATGTGATTTTTTAAAAGAATGCATATTCTTACTTATATATATATATATATATACCATAACTTAATCACACAAAAAAGAAAATTATAGCGTTTTTTTTCAAAAAATTCATTTTAAAATTGTAATATAATTTTATTTAAAGTATATTAATAATTATTTTATTTAAATACAATTATATTTTTGTATTTTTAAATGGATTATGAGGTGAAGAAAATATATAAAGTTAAAACATTGAAATTTTTAAAAGTAGAAATTATGAACAGTGAAGTTATTTATGATATAAAGGTATGATAATTTTAAAAAATCAATTAAAATATGGAATAGTTGAGATATAGTTGAATGTATAATGAAAATATTAAAACGATGTGATTTTTATTGTATATTTTGTAGATTTATAGTCTTATGATCAATTTCAAGTCAAGTTTCGAACATGTATTTAAACAATTTCTTTTACTTGATAGCTTCTGAGTAATTTAAAATATAAACTATATAAGTGTATAAGTATATGTGTACTGTAAGTACACAAGATATTTATATTTAAATTAATCTAAAATTATTTCGTACAGAATGACTAGATATTTTTTTATAAATATTTAATTATAATAAGTATTTAATTAAGTTCTAATTGTTCGTTATTCAGAGAAGAAATTTACGATTTGATATTTTACAATGTTATATGTTATTTTTGGTAATATAAGTCAAGTTCATTTTTAAATATTTTCATATTTTTTTAAAAAAAATTCGATTCGATTTCAACATTTGTACGCCACTGTGAAAATATGATCGAATGTGCCCTGGCACATACATGTGTGTATGTGTATATATATATAGGGTAGGTAGTTGGTAGCTCTGTCACCGTTATTAAAATGTAAATGCGACTTGACAACTGACGAGTTATAAAACATAAAAGAGCTATCCAGTAGGCCGTGGTCACAGGGGCGCGTAATTCAAATAATCAACGCGCGTTTGTCTGTGGCGATGTTGTCGGTGTTGATGGCGGTTGTCGCCGTGCAGTTCGATTTTTTTTAATGGAGTTCATTTTACACCATTTTCGGATCAGTTAATGTTGTTTGATGTGTTTTTTTTTTCGAGGGTCACTGTTGTAACAGTTATTGGATTTTTCGTATTTGAAATATACAAATTATAGCTCGATTTGTAAGTAAAGATAATTGTAATTGAATTTATTTACTAATTCTGCGAATACAAATATAGCAATTAAATATGCGATTTAATTTTTATTTGCTAACTGATATAAAAATTAAAATAAAAAATCGTACTATAAACATTGTTTTTACTCTTTCTGCATTAAAACATTGAAAATATATTTCAAGTCTGAATCAATTTTTTCTGTAGTAATTTATTGATGTTTTTAAGAGTGTTTTTAATTCCTGTAAATATTTTTATAGTACCTTTCTTAATTCGAAAATGGTGAATTTATACTTATTGAAATGTAATAAATTATTTCAAGTACTTGATTAAAATTTCAAATAAGATACTAAAGACACATGTAAATTAATAAGATTTATTTGTATTTGAGAAAATCATTAAAACAGTGATTCTCAAATAGTGTTCAGTGGCACATTTCTGTTCCTCAAATCTGTCACAAGAGTACAGTGAACATTTCAAAGTGATTGATTACTGAAAAATCATGGATTTGTACATTTTCTTGTTTAAATTTTAAAAGTCTTCTGAAGTATATTGTTTTATTTCTATCGGTAGTACCATTATTTACATGACATGTTTAATGATCGAGCTACTTAACACTTATTAAATATAAATTGGAATGTTTTACAATTAAAATACATTTTCTATATGTCTACTTGTTTAGATAATTGTTAGTGATTCAAATGGAATTTCTATTTTGGAACAGTTTTAATTTTTTCAGATTTGAATATAAAATTCAAGTTAGATTTTTAGGTAATTTATTTTAGAAGATAAATTTCAGAATTTTTTCAATTTATTCATTTTTGATTTGTAATTAGCTTTATGAATACACATACAAACTCTTGTTCAAGCACATGTACATTCTCACACATATACATATATACATATATACATATATATATATATATATATATATATATATATATATATATGTATATACACACACACATAATATATCGTCGTTTTCTTTGCTTTATCATCGAGATTTATAGTATTTCTGTAATGTTCCTCTACCACCCCCATATACGGATCGTGGTTCAGACACTACCCGTAGTGCCTGCTAACCCAGCGTCCTTGCATACGGTCGCGTGCCTCATCGCCCCATAGTATATCTCGCGATGGGCTCATGCATATTCAACAGAGTTTCATTTCACTTCAGATATGCGAATTGTATCTCCAGGGCTGGCAATTTAATCAAACTACGTATATTTCGTAAATGCTGTCAATTAATCCATACGCATTTCATAATAAATTGAACAAAAAATCGACTTCTGACTGAGAATCAATTTTTAGTTTAAGTAAATTGTATTGTTACGTATTAAAAGTAAACCAGTTAAAAGTATAATTATATATATATATATATATATATATAAAACTTACAGAAAACTCGAATAAAACAGAAATACAAACGCACCAAAATAATGTAATTGTAAATATTCAATGCTTAAAAAACTAAATGATTTGTTAATTTAGATTGACATTCAGATTATACAACAGGTTGAATATTGGAACAAAAAGTAAATATGTGAAGAAGAATAGTTTTTTTTTATAGTGGGTTATAATTTCGTATTATTTATTTAAACAAAAAATATATTCATTTAAGGAACCGATTTCGATTCATATTAATTTTCAAGCACATTTGACATGTATATATCGATATAAAAGGGATATAATTATCAAAATTAATGATGGAGTAGTGATTTTCAAATCGTTAAGAATCAGATTTTTCGCTGTAGTATAGAATTTTGAAAATGTGTTGTAAACATTTAGTTAAATCATTGAGTAATCATTATTTAACTAATAGAATATTTCATATAATTTCTTTTGGTTAATTTTTAAAAATTTAATTTTTCAACTATAGTTCTTTTTTGTATTTTCTTGATGAGAAAAAATGATTACTTATTATGCTACTTAGTTTAAAATGAACCGGAAATTAAGGAATTAATGAAAACTGAATAAAAGAAATTTGAACTATAATAAAGAATTTTCAGTTGAAAATAAATATTTAATACATTAACTTTCATAAAATACATTAAATCGATTTTGAAACTATTGCAGTGTTCTAATATCATATAATGAATGCTGTATAAGTCACAATCTCCATAGTGTTGTGAAATAACTTCTTAAAAAAATAAAACAATTACTTTATACTTGCATGTAGAATAACACAAGGTCATGAGATAGTGATAAATTATATTTTTCAAACCCTGGCTAGTTAAACAAGTAGAGTATCGAGAGATGAAACACACGTCGTCAACAACAATCTCTCAAGTGACTACGCTGTTGAATCACAACGCCTGTGTTGATGACGAGCCAAATCCTCCCTGGAACTCGTGTTATAGTCTTCGAAGAATGCTTTTACAGTGAATCGTTTAACGTGTTCATAGCATATACATACTTAGTTGTTTATGTTGTAAGATATATTAAAAAATCACTAACAGGTTCATCCATTTAAAGGGTAAAAGAGAAAATAACTGCTGCTTTTCTAAAAGAATATATAGTTTATATTAAATATGATTTATGAACAATATATGGTTTTAATTCTTTAAAGATTAACTTTATGAGTTATGCATACATATATATATATATATATATATATATATATAATATTTATTCTGCTAGATTTTTTAACTTACATATTCGAATGTTTTTTAGAATTAAAGTATTTTTATAACAGACATATATGAAAATTATTGATATTTCTTTATATATTTAATGAAATATATAGTATTATACAATTCTATGTGATGAACATTTTCCATAATGATGCTCCACACACATTAAAGATGAAAATATTTCCTACTAATTGCTTACAAATATTTGTTAAGAAGAGAGAAGTCATAATTTTATTTTATTTTTACTTAGTTTTTTTCAAGCATACAAAATTTTACAACTTTATGAAAAGTTCAATTATGACTTTATTAAACAGAAAATTATTACAATAATTTAAAAAATAAATTATGATTTATTTACGAATACATGAAAGTGAGTGTATATTATATATAAGTACAAAGTATATACATACACACACACACACATATATATATATAAGAAATTTGTAAGCTTTTTTATTAACATAAAATAAAAAAAGAAGTTAATAGTAAAATGCATTCTGTTTGGAACTGCTTTCATAACATCGTTAGCGCAAGAAACTTGTGAATGAATCGAAGAGAATCAAACGCAGATGATTAAAAATGTCGACACATCCGCGTTTGCGAATACACGGCTATTAGCGCCTCGTTGGGGTCATGATTAAAAGCGACTTGGCATGACCGTAACGACCTCTTTTTAACTAAAACGGAAAGGGTGTTAATTCAACCCCGTAGCATAATAAAAACAACTAAAAGGGGTTCAAAGATATGCAGATCCACGGCGGCCTTGATGTGTCTCTTTATATTTACGAGCTTTTACCTAACGACCTTGTTCGATTCTTTACTTTGTCCAAAATTCGTAACGGTCGCGATTGTGTGATTGCGTGAGTGAGATTGAATGATTGTGTGAAAAATTGTCATTTAGTTTTTCCTTTCTTTTTTTCGTATATTAATAAATACCTGTTCTATACTCTATGTAAATTATATAACTCTTTAGTAAATGACTTCAGCAAAACTGTTTCTTTGGAATTTATTAGTTTTATATTTAATAAAATATCAAGTTTATTGATTACTTTATATTAATGTTTATTATTGTTTACATATAAATTATTCAAAAGTTTAGAAAACACGAAAATAAACAATAGAATTTTTTTAACCATTTCTTCGGACGTCATCATATTTAAATTAAACTTGTGATTTTCTTTTATATTATAAATCGTGAGTTAATGATTCGTTAGAATTCATATTTTAGTCATTTTGTAATTAAAACTTTATATAACTGAATTCAGTTTATTTTAACATTAAAGTCCATTTTCAAACATTTCTAACGTTTTCAATTACTTTTTTTTTTGAACCTAGTTAAGGAAATATTTTTTCTTAAAAGTGTTCAAATGTATTTAAAAAAATGTTAAGTTAATTATAATGAATAGAATGAACGAAAAGAATTGACACAAGTATCGAAATTCTGAACAGATATGATTTTTAAGTTAAAAATATAGGTGAATTGACAGTATGTGAAAGTATTGAAGTTAATTTAATAAATTTCCATTTTAATCTCATTGAATTTTCATATTATATTTTCATATTACATAGCATACTATCCATTATAGTATGTTATAAAAATGATATAAGATTTTATTTTACAAAAATACGTTTTAGGTTCTTGAATAACATACTTTTCTATTTGCAGTTGTTCATTAGTTAGTATATCTTTACATTAATTATGTTGTGTTTATTTTTTAGTTCAATTAATAATCAAAGAATTTAAATATTTATATTTATAAATAAATAATTAATATGTATGAATCAGAATTCTTTGTTGATTTGTAAATGTTATAATTATACATCCACACTCACATATATATACATATATATATATATATATATATATATATATATATATATATATATCAAAAATTCAATATTATGCATTTCTAAAAAAACTGTATAGCTTTTCATACCATGAAAATAATTTTATTAATTTTAAACACACACACATACACACACACACACATATATATATATATATATTTGTGTATGTATACACATACATACAAACATAATAAAATTAGACTACTTTAAAATAAAATCCCTTTGAGAAGGGAACATATATGCTTAATTTTGAAATAATGTACGATTTTTAAAAGAAAGATGAAAAACTAATTTTAAGAAGAATAAAAAGTTTGAAGAAGAATATAATGAATTCTACATGTACACAAGTATCAGATATATTAACAATAATAAAGAGATTGAAATGGAATTTTTGTACGATATATTGTAAAAGGAGGATTACATAATAAAAATTATTGGCCAGATGCTAAGAAATATAAAAAAAATTTCGAAGAAGACAGATGAAATAAAAGTATTCGAAAATGTATTAACAGTTGATTGTTATAATTACAATAAGTCAGAACATAATATTATTAAGCGGTAGATTATAAGAGATTGAATATATATCATCATCAGCCTCTATCAATCTTCTACTGGATAAAGGCTTCTTCCATGATTTTCCATTTTGTACGATTGAATGCCTCTCTTTTCCACTGGTTTTCAATAAAACTTTTAATTGCCTTATCCCACCGATTCATTGGTATCTTTCTTGACCTTTTTATATTCCTTGGTTCCGAGTTAATAATTTCTGTTGCCCATCGGTTGTTTTCTCTTCTTCCAACATGCCCTGCTCATTTCCACTTCAGACTCTTTACTCTTATTATTATATCTGTGACTCCTCTCTGTTTTCGTATTCATTGTATTCTTTTCCTATTTCTTCTTGTTATCCCTAGCATGCATCTTTCCATACTTCTCTGTGTTGTTTGGAATCTCTGAACGGTTTTGGGATTAAACATCCATGTTTTGCTACTGTACGTAAAGACTGGTAGTGTACATGGCTCAAATACTTTTATTTTCAAACAGAGTGCGATTTTTAAATACCGATCCATTTCGTTCAAATGCGCTCCATCTCATTTTTAATCTTCTGTTTACTTCAATGAATGTTTACTTCTTCCATCTCTGTAGATAAGCTGGCCTAGATAAATATATATATAGCAACCTCTTCTATTCCTGTTCCTTATATTTTAATTTTCTTCGGACAGACAAACGCATTGAATAACACTTTTGTTTTGGCATGGTTTATGTTTAGGCCAATTTTTTGACTAGCATTATCTAATTCTTCTATCCACTTTTGTAACTCTTCCAGAGTATTTGCGAAGATAATGATATCATCAGAAAACCGGAGTTAAATTAATCTTCCTATTATTTCGATTCCTTTGTCCTTTCAGTTGAGCGATATGCATATATATATATATATATATACAAATGTGTATGTGTGTGTATATTATATATCTATATCTTTTATTAAGAGCAGGCTTAGGAAAAAAATATAGTTATATTTGCAGGGAGCAACACTACACTAATATATTTAAATCCTCTTATATACAAAAGCACTAGAAAATATACGAATTTACACCTTTGCATATTTTTTTCTTTCGGAGACATGGTGCGAAGACGGCAAAGACTCCGTGATTGCATGTACATTTCTTTATGCCGAGTGTCACTGTTCCAGAACACGTTCCGTACGTTGAAGAACGATTAAACTCAGTAATGGCAGTATATCCTTGACGGATGTCCGTCTTGGATACTTAAAATATAAAACTGAATATCTGAGCTCTGCAAACACTTTTACAGTTTACGAATGGTGTCGTGACTGCAAACGCAAGTGCATCGAACGGTTGAATAGTGAACGCAAACGAAAAATATCAGTGCGTAAAATTCGCGACGTATCATACTAGTAAACAGATATATTATCGCATAATACCTACTGACATATCAATAAATTTGCATTAAATTTGCATAGACTAGGGGTTTTGTTGTACTAGTGGTAGTAAGTAGGCCGTGACTGAGAGCATGGCACCCTTAGATTCACATGATGAGTTATAGAAGCGACCCGATAGATAGATAGATACATGTCGGCTGTCTGTTTCACACGTTGTGTTTCGGCGAAACAAATATGATCGGTTCCATCACAAGACACGGACGGACGCATGTCAATGTTTGCAGCGATTGTGTTCGCGTCTTCTTTCCGTACACCGTCCAGTTGTGTTTTCCGATGTTGCGAATCCCACTTGATCTATCACGGGACGCGATGTTTTGATATATCGACCCCCATCTAGTTCGCTTAATTTGCATATCGTTAAAAATTAAAGTTAAGATTTTTTTTTTGTTTGGGATTAGTGTTGAGGTTTTTATTGTGTATTAATGGAGACGTGTGAAGTGTACTTTGGCGGTCAATAGGCGAGATTAAGATTGGATGTGTGTGATATGAAAGTAAAAAAAAAGTAGCGTGTACTGTTGATCCTGCGAGATAACATTTATTGTGGCTGAAAATTCGATTCTTTTCCGACGACAATGCATCGATAATCTTTCTAATCTTTTTATTTCTCTTTCTACCTTTATACAAACATTTATCTAAAAAGAGATACACACACAAAATAAGTACACGTGTGTGCACATTTTTATGTGAATATGCATCTATTTATTAGTTCAATATATATATATATATATATATATATATATATATATATATATATATATATGTGTGTGTGTGTGTCAGTTACGAAAATATCATAGCAAATGTGTGATGTCTTGTATAAAAAAATATTATCAGACTACTATCATATTTCAAATTGTTCTGTTAAAATAGCTCTGAAATAAAAATTTCATACTGGTTAAAATAAACTATAAAAGTATAAAAGAATATTCCCGAATTTATATATATATATATATACACACACATATTTTATACAACAAATTAATTAAATAAATATTATTATAAACAGGTTTTTGTATTCGAGTGAAAATTAAATATGGAATATTTTCTTAAATAAAGAATTATATATATTTTCTTGTTTATAATTTTTCGGAATAGATTTTAGAATTGGCTTCTCTTATTATATTATATTCTATTGACTTTATTCTAAATTAAACTCTAAAACTGTGCTTGTAAACTATTAATCGAAATGCTCTATGAAAATGGAATTGTAGATGGTGGACAAGTCTAATCATTACAAATATAATTTATATTTATGTTTTATATCAGCTTTGTTTAATATAACCTGTTCAATATGAACATTGAAAACTGAGCAATTATTTAATATACATATATATATATATATATATATATATATATATATATATATATATATATATATATATGCATAAATATATGTATATGTGCAATTATTTAATATATATATATATATATATATATATATATATACACACACATATTTTATTCAACAAATCTTAAGATTATTAAATAACTGTTATTATAAACAGGTAATTTTGTATTCGAGTGAAAATTAAATATGGAATATTGTCTTAAATAAAGAATTATATATTTTTCTTATTTATAATTTTTCGGAATACATTTTAGAATTGGCTTCTCTTATTATATTCTATTCTATTGGCTTTATTTTAAATTAAACTCTAAAAATGGACTTCCAAACTATTAATCGAAATGCTCTATGAAAATGGAATTGTAGATGGTAGACAAGTCTAATTATTTCAAATATAATTTATATTTATATGTTTTATATCAGCTTGGTTTAATATAACCTGTTCAATATGAACATTAAAAAGTGTGCAATTATTTAATATACATATATATATATATATATATATATATATATATACACATATTTTATACAACAAATCTTAAGATTATTAAAGAAATATTATTATAAACAGGCAATTTTCTATTCGAGTGAAAATTAAATATGGAATATTTTCTTAAATAAAGAATTATATATTTTTCTTAATTATAATTTTTCGGAATACATTTTAGAATTGTCTTCTCATTTTATATTATATTCTATTGACTTTGCTCTAAATTAAAGTACTAAAATGTGCTTCCAAACTATTAATCGAAATGTGCTATGAAAATGGAATTGTAGATGGTGAACAAGTCTAATCATTTCAAATATAATTTATATTTTTATGTTTTGTATCAGCTTTGTTTAATATAACCGATGAAATATAAACATTGAAAAGTGTGCAACTATTTAATATATATATATATATATATACATATTTGATTCAACAAATTTTAAGATCATTAAATAAATATTTTTATGAACAGGTAATTTTCTATTCGCACGAAAATTAAATATGGAATATTTTCTTAAATAAAGAATTATATATTTTTCTTGTTTATTATGTTTCGGAATACATTTTAGAATTGTCTTTTCTTATTATATTATATTCTATTGGCTTTATTCTAAATTAAACTATAAAAATGTGCTTCCAAACTATTAATCGAAATGATCTATAAAAATGGAATTGTAGATGGTGAACAAGTCTAATCATTTCAAATATAATTAATTATTATATGTTTTATATCAACTTTGATGAATATAACGGGTTGAATATGAACATTGAAAGGTGTGCAATTATTTAATATATATATATATATATGATTTCGAATTGTAAATTCTTTAAATATTCAATATAACTATATTTTAAAAATGATATTCTATGACTCTGGATTCTTAACGGTTTATCGACCGGCTGGCTTTGCTGTGAACCTGTGACCTGTTACCGGGGGTATTTTTATAAAATGTGAAAAAACATTGATCATTTTGTTCAAATTCTAGTGTATTTTGAAGTAATTTAGATATTAAAATGAAAATTTAAGGACATATTAAAGAGGTTTTGATTATAATTTCTACATTATTTATTCAACATTATTAAAATGACATATTATTGAAAATACTCATATATCTTTGTTTTTTATACTATTTACACTTTGTTGCCAAATTTATGCATATAAAATTTTAATAGTTCACCTTTGTGTGATATTTCGGGAAACAATCGATATGCGAATGAACTGTGCACTCCTCACACACACACAAACACACACACATATATATATATATATATATATATATATATATATATATATTGTATCCTTCCTTATATTATGAGAAGCACAAATGGGGCATCTTCCACTGATACGCTTACTTGTGGTTGATATTTTTATAATATGATGTTTATTCAGATTCGTGGATAGCTTTTGTAAAGGTGAAGTCATTGACGCAGATGGTACACTCGATTGTGAATAATTTCATCGCAATATGATTATTTCATATAGGACACCAATTGGCGTTCCCGGTAGATAACGCTGATGTTATTTCGGACGCCAATTGGCGTGCCCGGTCGTTAGTGTTATTTCATGGACTTAAATTTAAAAATATTTGTTATGATATATTGGACTTTGTCTATTTGAATACATTTTTCGACAAAATAATGAATTTAAAAGAAAATTGTTCAGTAATGTACATAACTAATATGTAGAAACAAAAATAATGAAACACGAGAGTACATAAATTGCTACTTTAATATATTTTATATATTTAAAATTACACTTCTGTAATATCACAGTAACTAATTAAACTTTCCTTTTAAATATCTAAATTTGTAAAAAAATAATTTATGAACGATGCGTGCGTAATAAAATTAATTCAAAATTAACTGTAATTGAATATTCTAGATTCTTGTGAATCAGTTAATGATTCATTTAGTTAGTTATTTGGGATTTAAAGGCTCGTCGACAACTATGATAATTACTACCTGAGTTAATGATTCAAATTCGGATTATTTGTATATATATATATATAGTCATATTTAAAAAAATAGAATCTTGTAAATTTTTTTTTGTTATTATATTTTCAAGTCATTAAATGGAGATGTGAAAAAAAATTGAGATTAGTAGGTTTGTAATAATTATTTGCTATAAATATTTTTTTTGTATGCTTTTGATCTTCAGTAATATGAACATAATATATATATATATATATATATATATATGTATATATAGATGTATATATATATATATATATATATATATGTACATATATATATGTACATATATATGTACATATATATGTATATATATATATATGTATATATATATATGTTATATATATATATGTATATATATATATATGTATATATATATATATATATATATGTATATATATATTTGTATATATATATATATATATATGTATATATATATATATATATATATGTATATATATATAAATATATATGTATATATATATATATATATATATATATATATATATTATAAATTGTATTAAAACTTTTATATGTATTTCAATAAATTATATGTTAAGTTACTTTTTTTAGAAGTTTAAAAAGGTTAAAATTATGCTAAAGTATTCAAGAATAGTCTAAAAAATTGATTTTTAAACAAATTAAAATATATACTTATATACATATTTTTAAAAAATAAAATTGTATTTTCAAGAGAATTAACTTCTTTATCATCGTGAAGTATTTCTTTGTTTATTGGCGAATATTTCAGCGAGAGTATATAAAAGATTACGAAAGCACCCTCTGCAATTGCGTTCTTACTTCTTGTTGTGCAATTAACTTAATCTCTGTTTAATTCCTGCTGCACAGATTTTCTCAAACTTACAATTGGAAGATATCAGTAAAAACAAGTTTTAAGATAGAAATAACTTGAACGATTAACTAATGGTAATTTTATATTATGAAATTAAAGAAATAGTATTCGAGAGATATTTATAATTGTTTTATGTAAGTAATATTTTTAACTATTATGCAAATAAATAAAATAGTCTATTAGTATTAATGATTAATAATAAATAATTAATTAGATTAAGACAACTTTAAGTGCTTGGCCAGTACAGCTGGTCTTGTGAGTGCAAAGGGTTAATATCTATCATGCAAATTTAGAAACTTGAATTTCATTGAAAAAAAAAATAATATTAAACTACAGCTTATTTTCAATTATAATTTAACACTAGATGATATTATTTTTACTAAGAAATTAATACTGAAAACATTACAATTTTTTCCTTACAAAATACTAAATAAGTTATAATTCTTTGCTGTGAGCGCACATCATTTTATATAAAATGTATTTCAGTTTTCATTAATTAAAAATATAATTATTTGATTGGTATTTCTCCAATATCTAACACAAAAAGGAACAATGCATTTCTAAATTTTTTTTCTTATATTTAAAAATAAGATAGATTTTCCAAAAGTGCAAATCTCTCAACAGGAATGTTTTGAGTAAATAAATAATCTGAATGACTACTTTTTTTATATAAAAATAAAATAGTTTATATAGACAAAATGATAAATATGCAGATCAAGTGAAGCTCAAATTATTTACGATTAAAATTTTAATTACTTTTTAAAGATATAAATACGAGGACGTTCTAGAGTTAAACCACAAAATTAAATACATAAAACCATATATTATAATAAATAATTAATTTTAAAAGGATACAAAAACAATCTTAAAATATTTTAGCAATATATATATATATATATATATATATACATACATAAACATACATATATATATATATTATTTGAAATTAAATCTTTTTTAATTCGAATTAAAAATGTTAATTCTTTTTGAAGACATGCCAAGCTTCACTGAACGCAATGTATTTAAATACAGTTATCAGTGTACGCAACCACATGTCCGAAATTCGACAATTTCACGCCAAGTTGAACGGCGCCAAATTCATCTGAACGAGGACGTATTGCACACTACTGATGGATATTTAACAGCTACCATCACCTTCAGTAATATGACCATTGTTGCAGAGTGGATGTTGCGTCCATTGTCCGTAGTAAACCATTCGTGCAAACCGTACATGGTTAGATTGAACGGTACCACGGTATAGGGGGGTTATAATCCATCTCCCTATCTGATCTCGTTATGCTTTACTTTTAGACTAATGTCTGAAAGTTCATTATACATACTATATTTCAATCGTAACGTACACACTTCATTATAAATGTGAAAAAAATGTATTTAAAACGTTTAATACTATTTAATAACGCTTATATAATTGAAAACAACTTTAAAAAATTTATATTTAAAATCACACTCTACATATAAATTCATTATAACATTATTCAACTCTATCACAATGAAATATGTTTATATTAAATTGTGAATTTATAAAATATCTGGTTTGCAACTTAATATTGTTTAAATTTAATCAAAAACTCGAAATACGTATCAAAATTCAAACTTCTCCGGCTAAAATTATTTTGACAACCAAAAACAGTCAAACCAACGCAAAATAAACACACAGTGACAGCGTTTGAAAAAACGACATATTCTTTTGAAGTATCGTTCAAAATACTCGTCTCCAGCATATTGTACACGGGCTGAAAACTTTTTGTTTCACAGCATGAAATTAAGATATCTTTTTCGTTATATATATAATAATATATATATATATATATAACTTATTCAAAATTGTGTTTATACGAAGATTTTATAATATCATTCTACGTTCCACGATAACTAGCTTCGTTTCAAGTGAAAAGCTTTCGAAGCAAATATATTCACAAAGTTTGTTTTAAGAACGATATTATTAAAAATTCCCTCGTCTACAACTTCCGAGCAACCATATCGTCTTCAGACATCAAAAGATGATTTTTTTTTATAATAATTTAAATATTCAAAACATCAAAGAACGTCAAAATTAAAAAGTTTTCATCTTATGAATTTTTATCGAGTATATCTGTATATCCATATACTTCGCGATGATGAATCTTGGATTTATTATGTTTCCATTGCACATTTTCGTATAGAAATTGTTCCTGTACGTTTTATTTAGTCCATGATGACATAGTTGAATATACATACACACACACACACACACACACATATATATATATATATATATATATATTGTTGTATAATTTTCATTAAATGTTTAAATTAATTGCAATTTATAAATTACTACTTATAACTTAGATACTGACATACAAAAAATTTGATCAATATTTTATTTACTTCTATTTATACAATAACAATTATATTTATAACTTTATCTTACCATAAAACACTGAAAAAATAATTTTTTCATGTATTAACAAGCATGCAAAATCTAAAATATTTGTTAAAAAAACAATATTATGGACTATATAAAATCAGTATAAAAATATAAAATTAAAATACATTAAAAGTTTTAAATTATTAAAATTTCTTGAATTATTTAAATTTAAGTTTATTTTAAAAATGCATTTAAGTAAATTTAAACAACGATATTCTACATAATTTTTCTGCAGAAACACAGTGAGTTAACAAAACATATTATTTTTTTTCATTCTTCATAATTTTAAATTTCAATACAAATATATGAGGTTGGTAGGAAAATAATTGCGGGTTTTGTTTTCTGAATTCTGACCTTAATTTGTTTCAATGGAAGTGTCATTTCATCGTGTTTATGTTAATATGATTTTAAAGTGTATTTTTCGATCTGTATTTTGGTATCATTGACTTTGATTTTATTATTAATTTTGATTCAAATCGGGCCTATTGAATTAAAGATGGAAAAGAAGCAAATAAGAGCAATTTTTTGTATGAGTTCAAAACGGTCGATTAATAAGTAGAAACTGTTTGTAAATTAAGCGATGATTTTTGTGTAAGTACTGTTAAGGTAATGCTGGTTCTAAAAATTTCGTCTTGTGGACGAGAGTCTTGGAGATGAAGAAGGTTACGGGTGTTCTTCAGTTCATAACGACCTACTGAAGGTGTTAGTTGAATCAGAATCACGCACAATAATTCGAGAGCTTGCATGAAACTTAGGTGTTAGTCATCAGACAGTTCTGGGGCACTTAAAACAGCAAGTGTATGAAGCTGTATATGGATTTGAAAGTCATAAACCGGAACTATTTTTCTATCAGTCTAATATTTCATTTTAAAATTTAAAATTTAAATTTTTAATTTAATATTTCATTGATATATATATATATATATATATATATATATATATATATATATATATATATATATATCATCACCATCATCTTCAGCTTCTGTTAATCCACTGTTGGATAAAGGCCTCTTCCATGATTTTCCATTATGTTCGATTCAGTGCCTCTCTTTCCCACAGATTTCCAAGACAGTTTTTAATATCCTTATCCCATCTGATCATTGGTCTCTTTCTGGGTCTTTTTATATTCCTTGGTTCCCAGTCAATAATTTCTCTTGTCTATCGGTTGTCCTCTCTTCTTGCGATATGTCCCGCCCATTTCCATTTCAGACTCGTTACTCTTCTTATTATATCTGTGACTATTGTTTGTTTTCGTATCCATTCTATTCTATTTTTATTTCTTCTTGTTATTCTCAACATGCATCTATATATATATATATATATATATATATATATATATATATAGTACAATATATGTCAATAAAATATTAAAGTAAAAATTTAAATTTAAAACTTTAAAATGAGATATTAGACATGATATGTATATATATATATAAGTAATGTGAATGTAATAAAGAAATTTTTAAAATTTAGTAATAAATTATAGTACTTTATAGCTACGCATATTTAGAATTGCAAAAGATAGATGTTGTGAGTGTGTATGTGTATATATATATATATAAATGGTTGGTATATAACGTATATAACACAAACTATTAAAAATACATTAGCTCTCTCTGGGCGAGATACATATGAATGACCGTTCCACATCATCGTTCATCTCTGCCAACACAGGCTCTAGTCATTGCAGCCACCACTGGCAGACATAATGTCAGATCAATCTTCATCCATCATTACTTGCATCTATGTACACAGTAATGTTACCATATCATACTTAATTCATTGAAGTCTACACATATTCGTTTAAAAAATCTTACATTTGTGTCGTTACGTATGATCTTCTCAATCCTTAAATATTCAAAAGCAATCATGTGTGTAACTGTCAGGAAATTGCCGTGTATATCATGTACATACGACAAATGTTTTTAGCACGTTTAATGATGTGTCTGTAAGCAGTCTAATAAAAACAAAATATTTTATAATATTTTACAAGAAAAGTAATTAATTTGTATATTTGAAATTTATGGAA
This sequence comes from Acanthacorydalis orientalis, assembly GCA_034766995.1. Classification (NCBI taxonomy): domain Eukaryota; kingdom Metazoa; phylum Arthropoda; class Insecta; order Megaloptera; family Corydalidae; genus Acanthacorydalis; species Acanthacorydalis orientalis. The sequence continues at coordinate 25,513,102 of CM068320.1, forward strand.
CCGAATATCGAACGATGAAATACGAATTTTATTAATAAACATTGTGTAATGTTTTCACATAAAACGCTATGGCCCGCATAAAAAATAATTTACCGGAATAAAAGAAGAATTTAATCTTTCTAATGGCAGTGATACAATCTTTATATATAATTGTCTGTTAAACAAGCCTATGAAATCCGACCTCATGAATATATAATTGCGTTCTAATTGCACCCTTTTGTATATTAATAAGTGACTCATTAAAACTCACTTTTACAGTTTCATGAAGATTACTTTTACTTTTTCGTCGTGGATAATTATTTGCTATAATTACCGGTTATTTGATAACATTTCGCGATACTAACAATATAACTTGAGTTATTTCCCCACACATTTAGAAAAAATCTAAGATATTTGTTATTAACAGTACAATAAATTAATTTATATCAGGATAGTATGTAATATTGGTAATACTTGTTACTTTTTTTATAACTATACATACACACACACACACACACACACATATATATATATATATATATATATATATATATATATATATTTGCACAAATTATTTTCATTAAAAATTGAAATACGTCTTTTCATACATTATTTATGTAAACAGCATAATTAAAAGCTACTATTTTTTGATACATACAATTAAATTTCGTTAATCGTTAGAAATAACAAGTTGATATAAAAAGATTGCTGAATCTACGAATATATGAATATGGTTTAAATTAAGACATCATTAATTTACAAAATTTAGGTACAAAATTATCATGTCAAATACTTTTTAGCTTACTTTACATCATTTTTAAACCAATTAAATTCTAACAATTTCAATTACGGATTTCAGAAATTTCCTATTAATCGATGAAAAAATCATCTAGATGAAAAAAAAAATATGAAATAGAATGATTTGAATTAGAGTTTGGAATTACTTATCTTTATATATATATATATATATATATATATATATATATATATATATATATATATATATATATATATATATGAAAGTAAATGTATAAAACAGATTCGTTATCAAGCGAAATAAAGATATTAAAAATCGCTTTGAAATCATTGGTTCATTTAAATTAGAAGAAGTTAGAAAAGCCTTCATTTAGTCGGAATTGAATCAAAGAAGAATTTTTCTTCTTTTTTCAATAGAATGATAATACGTTTAGAATTAAATTAAACAATCATAAACAGATGACAAGTAAATATTTAATTTGTCTTATTGTATTCTACATGAAAATGAAATATATCACAGTTTGTTGGGTCCACTACTATTGTTAGTAATAGTCTGAGAGTAGATATTCATATAGAGAATCAGTAAAAAATTAAATATTTATTTCTTTTTGAAAATTCTTCCACCAGATTTATGGTCCTAAGTAGGTGTTTATACTAATTTTATTATTATTATCAATGGATTATTAATAGCTGAATATACTTATATATATATATATATATATATATATATATATTATGGTTAACAGATTTTAAAAAAACGAGTACAGGACATGATATATATTATAATATTCATATTATCAAATAATTAATTATTGACAGAAAAGTATGTTTATATACATATATATATATATATATATATATATATATATATATATATATATATATATATATATATATACTTTTCTGACTATAATTAATTAATTTATTTGATAATATGAAATCAAATAAGTGTTAAGCTCAGAACCTTTAATAAAATAATTTTATTAAATGACATAATGTAGGAACTTTATAATACAGCTCTTGCTTTCGTTAATTCTAGAGTTTCTTATAAGACACTAAGTACTTCTATAACACTTATTTTTCTTCCTTCCTTAATAAAGAAATTTCATTAAATTTTTTTAAAATTTTTTTAGTTTAAATTTTTTGTCATTTTTTTTATTTAAATTAATTTAAGTTTAAGATTATTCGAAAAGAATATTGAAAATGTTATGTAATTAACATAATATTTACAATTTCATTAAAATACGGGACATCATGCTGCAAGTGCAATATGGAACAGCAAAAATCAACGTAAAATACGGGACAGACCTGTATATATCGGACGTCTAGCAAGCCTTATATATATATATATATATATTAATAACGGTACAATTCTGTCAAGATTAAAACTCATTTAATACTCATGATTATCTAACACATTTTTTCATGAAACTACTACAAGAATTTAATTCTATTAAGTTGTAACTATTGAATGACATACATCATCACATAATCAACAAAAAATCACATATAAAATTAAAATGCTAATTCTTTTGATAAAGTGTATTTAGTACAATGGACACTTCATTAATAACAAATAAATTTCATTTATTTATAGTAAATTGTATTTTATTGTCTTTTTGAAACAATGTTGATTTTTATTAAAAATGTTTACATTTATATAAAATGAGTAAGTAAAAAATATTTTATATATATATATATATATACATATAAACACATACATATGTATATATATATATATATGACGATTAAATTTACTCTTCTACATGAAGGTATTTTAAAGTATATATATAAAAAATCACAAAAATTAAAAAACACATTATTTTTGCAATTTTTTTAATACTTTCATATATAAGACTAAATTGAATCATCATTCCCATATATATATATATGTATATACATAAGTATGTATATACACACATGTAAGATTAGGAAACTTAGTTTAAGGGAACGTATTTAGTTTCTATACATGTATATTACCGAATATAATATTTTTCGTACAGAAAAAATTCTCTCAAATTTCGATCAAATCAGAAATACACTCATGTTTCAGATATTGTACAACGTGGGTACATTTCATATTTGTACGTAAAACTTCCCTAAACAGTATCAAAATGAATCCGAAAGTCACCCTCGTGACAAAAAAAAGTACACAGTGGCAGACGCATCAATACAAAACGGTAACAATCTTTTATATAATACACCCACCGACACAAAAGGCATTAAACATTGGCACAGTTATTAGTTCCAGTGTTGTTGCCACAGTGTTCAGGGAGACGCGAGCGGTCGGTCAATTATAAATGACTAATATGTGCGGTTTTTGGTTCGACACCCAGCGAAGCAACTACAAAACTAACTCGTCGAGCAATAAACTAACCGTTCGATTGTTGCAAATGTGCGACAGAAACATTTGATATAATTTACGATACATTCGGTCATCCTTGTCGTACACATTTGTTTAATAGATTCAATTGAATACAAGAAATGGACAGATGGCCGAACGATATATTCTCTAGTTGAACATACTGCTATAGGCGTACCCAGTTCGATACACCCGGTAGTATATGCGATCGTATTTTTATAATTCCATATATTTTACGTGATGGATGTGACATTTTTTACTAAATAGATTAAATGTTGTACTCCTGATACGAATAGAAGTGTTATAATGTACTTATTAAATTTCATTTAATTACTTAACGTCACATTAATATCATGTCCTTTAAAAAATATATACAGAGAGATTATTTGAAAAGCTGTTAAAGATGACGGCGATGAAATTGTAATCTTTATTTTTTTGTAAATAAAATATATCTAAATCTTATTTATTTTTTTAACAAACAATTATTATAAATTTTTCCAAAAATTTTACAAACTTCAAATAGTCATCATTAAGATCAAGTCAAACAATTAATTATTTTATACTAAAACTTTTAAAACTTTATATATATATATATATATTAATATTAATATTTATATTTATTATATTTTTTCTTTACAAAATATATTAAAAATACTACATGATTATTTTCTCTAACCAAACTTGTGATTCATATTACATATTAGTAATGTATTAGGTTGGTAAGAAAATAATTGCGGTTTTTGTTTTCTGAATTCTAACTTTAATTTTTTCAATGAAAGTATCATTTCATTGTCGCGCCCTATAAAGATACACTATTGAAATAATGTATTAAATATAATATTTCCGGGCATGGAAATAATCATTTAATCCATGTTTAATGTTTTCTATAAATTAAACCTTATTTTTTGAAATGTATAGAACAATAAGAAAATATATTAACATGAAAACGTATTATTGTACTCTATAACAATTTTTTACATTTTTTTAATAGATTTTTTAAAAAAACTGATTTGAGAAAGTTTTTTGTGGAATAGTAGTTATTTGCATGCCTGAAGCCGGTGGAAAAAAATATTTAATAATTTTATTTATTTTACACAAAATAAATATGTTTTAACAAATAAACACTACTTTTAGTCTTAAAAAACTTAGCAAATATTAGGTTGATAAGAAAATAATTGCGGTTTTTATTTTCTGAAATTCTGACCTTAATTTATTTCAATGAAAGTGTCATTTCATCGTGTTCGGGTCAATATTATTTTAAAGTGCATTTTTCGGTCTGTATTTTAGTAACATTGACTTTGGTTTAATTATTAATTTTGCTTCAAATTGGGCTATTGAATTAAAGATAGAAAAATAGCAAACAGGAGCAATTTTTTTGTATGAGTTCAAAATGGCTGGTGAAGCATCAGAAACTACTTGTAAACTAAATAATGCTATTGGTGTGGATACTGTTAAGGAACGTACGGGTGCAATAGTGGTTCCGAAAAGTTCTTTCCGGGGACAAGAGCCTCGAAGATAAAGAAGGTAGCGAGCGTCCTTCTTCAGTTCATAACGACGAACTGAAGGCGTTAGTCGAACCATATCCACACAACAATTCGAGAGCTTACACAAAAGTTAGACGTTAGTCATACAACAGTTCTGGCCCAATTAAAGCAGCTCAGATAGAAAAATATATATGAATTAGATCATAAACCGCAATTATTTTTTACCAACCTAATACACTAATAAGTACAAAACGCCAATTTCAATAAATGGCTTATACGTTTTGATTAAATAAAAATATTAACAATAAGTTGATTATCAATATATTCTTCTCAATTATATTTAACAAGTGAATTCTAAGTCAGTTGTAGGTTTATAATTAAAATAGTTGTTCGTTTTTATATTTTATATCCAAGAAATACTTATTTTAAAACTGAAAAGTAATTGAATTATTTAAAAATCTACATAGATTCATATATATATATATATATATATATATATATATATATATATATATATATATATATATGTATATTACATATATATATATATATATATATATATATATATATATATATATATATACATGCAGTTTACTATTACGCCATTTAAATACACATAAAACTTATTCTATCAGTGCGGTTATGAATTTTTGATTACTGATGGGTATTTTATTTTCGGACTTGTATTATTAGCGGTTGTTGTTCATGAATATTAATAAATCATTTAAAAAAATACTATTACTTGAAGTTTTGAATAAAAGTGTATTACTATACCTTTCAGATTCTCGATTCAATTAGAATCTTTATAGATATATCTCTATATGTTCGTTCTTAATTGTGAGCCAACAGTTGAAATGCACTAGCATCTAAATAAACATAAACTTACGAATGTAAATTCTCTATCTAACAAGCGCGCTATCTCATTCACCAAATGCGTCTGTTACAAATTAAGTTTTTATCATAGCGTACGGAAAAGGCAACTGCAACAAACACTATATATATTCAATTCGCCAACGATCTGGCAGCAAGTTAGCAAATAGGAATAAGGCAATCTTTGTAAAGGCTTTATCTCGTTCAACAATCGGTCTTAAACACACCCTTGGGGGCCGCTATTACGGCCCTTCCCGGTCTCTACTAATGAATAAATTTGTTCAGATGAACGCCAGTTTACTCGCAACTCTCTCCTATACATATTATACGAATATGTAACAGATACATACGCTAAACACGATCCAAATGAGCTGAGATAAAAACAACTCCAAATCGATATTATTGATATAATTCTTTGAATTTATACTTAACTTCTTCAGAAGCATTATATGCGTTGTGGAACTTTCAATGGTAACAATATATTATATTATATCAATAATTTATACCAGTGAACAATAATAATATACAGAAGTGTACATTCAAACAGATGTACTTAGAAATATATCTCTAGTCTATATATATATATATATATATATATATATATATATATATATATATATGCGTTGAATCTGATTTTTTACTTGTAATTATTTAAATTACAGATGGAAAAAACTATTCAATATAACAATCTAAAGAAATGTTATGTAACAAAAATAAAAAAATACAAATGTCAATTAAAAGATCTTTAATGTTTGTAAGAAAATTAAATGTTTCTGCAGACATTGATTGTTAATATTTTAAACAGTTTTAATACAATATAAAAGTAAATGTAACCCCTACTTATTTAATTAATTGACTAACAGAAAATGTTAATTTATATTCTTTTTTTTCCTACTAAACAGTCTATTTTTTTGATGCAAGTATTTCTTTCAATATTGACAACTGCTACCAATATTATTTATTTTATAATTTTATCCGTGAATTTTTATTTCAACTAATATTAATGACAAATTTAACTATTGTATAGAATTATATATATACAGGTGTGTGTGTGTGTGTGTTGAATCTGATTTTTTACTTGTAATTATTTAAATTACAGATGGAAAAAATATTCAATATAATAATATAAAGTAATGTTATATAACAAAAATAAAAAAATACAAATTTCAATTAAAAGATCTTTAATACTTGCAAGAAAATTAAATGTTTCTGCAGACATTGATTGTTAATATTTTAAACAGTTTTAATACAATATAAAAGTAAATGTAACCCCTACTTTTTTAATTAATTGGCTAAGAGAAAATGTTAATTTATATTCTTTTTTTTTCTACTAAATAGTCTATTTTTGTTGATGCAAGTATTTATTTCAATATTGACAATTGCTACCAATATTATTTATTTTATAATTTTATCCGTGAATTTTTCATTTCAATTAAGATTAATGACAAATTTAACTATTGTATAGAATTATATATATATATATATATATATATATATATATATGTTTGTGTGTGTATGTTTGTATAACATGAAAAGATTTATTTGAAATAATAACCAAACATAATGTAACAATAAAAACTAAAAACACGAGAAATAAAACGGTTCTCGAGCAAACTGTGTGCGCTGTGGTTGTACATTGTGAGTTTTCGTACGGCAAGAAGAAAGAAAATCTTTTTATTTCACCACTGCCGCAATGGAATATTTTAGAATCTGATGGGCTCTGGGATATTACATTTTATAATGAATACTTCAACAGATGGCGGTGTTCCGTGGCCTCGAGAAAAAGGGGTCGTTGTCTTGTATGGCGTCGTCGGGGTAGTTAAGGATAAGGGAACGGAGAGTGTGAGTTCGAAGTTTGAAAAATAGACGGCGAGGTAGAGAAACAAGAGAAATTAAAGTATTTAAGGGAGGATGAAATGGATGTATCTATTATTTAGTAATGTGTTCTTTTTATAGAGAAATAATTTACTTTAAATTTACATATGCTAATTTATATGAATGTGTTTTGGAAGAGAATTTTATAAGAATAGAGATATTTAAACATTTCTAATAAATAATTCGTATATACATTAGAAAATTAATATGGAATTTAAATTTTGTTTTCATCTTTTTCTATAACGGTACTTAATATTTCTTAGCATATTTATTTGATTCTTAGAATTTTTATTAGGATTTATTTTCATCTCTATTAGAATTCAAAAAATCTGAATGACATTATGTTTTATAATATTTAAAGTTCATGAAATTTTATCTAAATATCAAACTCATATTTTATAAAAAAAACATTAATTATTTTAAAGTTTTATCTATTAAGAATAATAATAATTGATATTACAAAGAAAAATTGATTGATTAAAGAATGCAGTGGTTATAATTCTTTGATTTAAATTTTAAATGCTAAAAAGTCAGTATTTATAAAAAAAATAATCATACATAACAATTAACACTAATCATTTTATTTTTAACAAAAAAATAATACAATTTTATGGTTTTATCTAATCAATTTTTAATGTTGTATTTATTCATTTTTAAGGAAAGTAATTAACATGTTGCCATACACTTATTTATTTCTAAAAAACTGATATTATTAATGCTAAACCAATAAAATCTAAAACCTTTCATTTTTTCTAGATTGAAAAAAACCGTTTAAAAAGTTCTTATGTATTTAATTTACTTCATGTATGCATTAAATTAATATTTTCAAATATAAGTGACTTTTAATTATCGCTGCCCGTTTAATTTAAAGATAATTCAATAGTAAAAACATTATAACTATTTACATTTTTAAGAAAATTAAAATTTAATTTAATCTGCCCACTAACAATTATAGTTATTAGTTAATAGTACCTAAATACATTTCAAATTCATACAAAGTTTAAATGTATAAAATTATCATATATTAATAAAAATAATTATTCCTTATATAAAAATTAGTTTCATATACTCGTATGTTTTAGTTATGTGTACTTTTTATAATTCTAGTTTTAATTAAGTTTACATAAGTAGTAAGGTGTGTGTGTGCGTTTGTGTCTGTATATATATATATATATTAATAAAGATCATCGATCACAGCAGAGTATATATTTAGAAGCTAGAAAGGTAGTAAATTCGAAAAATGTTGAAATGAGAAATAATATATTTAATATATTTGGTAACTATAATATTTAATATATTTGGTAATAAACATTGTTTAAAATGTGTGTAAATCTTTTAAATGAATATTATTTCAGGTAATTTGAAATCGTAAATTACCCAAAACGCATATAAATGAATCCGAATAATACCTAAACACACATCATTTATAACAATATTAAAATTACGCTTAGAAAAATTTATAGCTTAATATAATACAAAACATGATTCAAAGGTACATCAAATAAATTAAAAAGTTGTCGACAGAAAAGTACAAGATAATGAACAAAGTTTTAACGGTGCGGGCAGGGCTTATGTACTTTAATACCATTTTCCAGAGAATAACCGCAATTAAAAACATCTCAAGCTTAATTATGAGGTCGTTGTTATGAAAATTTTCACGGTATGTTGAATTGATTTCACAGACATAACGTAATATAAAGTTGGATGAAAGAGTGGTAAGTATACGAATCAGTATAAAAGTTTTATTTGCGAATTAAAGCAGATACGGTTATGGTCTTGTTTTCTCTGAGTAAAAGTTAATTTAATTTATATAAATGTGGTTTCGTCGAGCCGGTCGAGATAAAATAAATACCCCATAAACAGGGACATTACGGTCGCTGAAATAAAATTGTTGACAGTGTTAGAGACTATACGAAGGGATTCCTGATCAATGAGCGGAACAAATACATACAAATGGTTGTGTTTAACACAAGTCTGTTTTGTGCTGTTAAACAAATGAGTTGTCAGCGTGTTTGTTTTGTAAACGTGATTTCGGTTATGCGTTTTCGTGTCTTTTAATTTCACGATGTACTCTTGACATCTTACATCAGTAAACATATTCGCATACATGTGTATATATATATATATACACACATATACATAGAGATAGTTTGGAAAGAAAAACTGAAGTCAGATTTAATTTATTAGTTTCATGCGTTCAGATATTTCTCCAATATAAATTATTATATCGCAAAAATCACAAAATCTTAAGATTGTTTAAGATTACTAAATTGAGATATTTTCATTTATTATTAATTTTAACGTATATAAAAATGGAGATATTTTGAATTATATAGCTTAAAACTTAGTTATCGTTATTTCTCTCTCTCTCTCTCTCTCCAATATGTATATATATATATATATATGTATATACATATATATATATATATATATTTATAGGTATGTATGTATGCATATAGAGATAGTTTGGAAAGAAAAACTGAAGTCTTAATTAAATTATTTGTTTCATGCATTGAATTATTTCTTCAATAAAAATTAGCATATATCAGAAATCAAAATCTTAAGATTATTTATTACAAAACTGAGATACTTTCATTATATTATTAATTTTAACTTATTATATAAAAATGAAGAGCTTTTGATTTATATAGCTTATAAATAAGTTATCGTTATTTTTCTCTTTCTTTTTCAATATGTATATATATATATATATATATATATATATATATATATATATATATATGTATATAGGGTTAGAGATAGTGTGGAAAAAAACTGAAGTCTTAATTAAATTATTTGTTTCATTCATTGAATTATTTCTCCAATATAAATTAGTATATCACAAAAATTAAAAATCGTAAGATTGTTTATTACTAAATTGAGATATTTTCATCTATTATTAATTTTAACTTATATAAAAAGGAAGATCTTTTGAATTGTATACCTTAAAAATTAATTATTGTTATTTCTCTCTCTCTCCAATTTGTATATATATATATATATATATATATATATATATATGTATGTATATAGAGATAGTTTGGAAAGAAAAACTGAAGTCTTAATTAAATTATTTGTTTCAAGCATTGAATTATTTTTCCAACAAAAATTAGTATATCAAAGAAATCACAAAATCTTATGATTATTTATTACTAAACTGAGACATTTTCATTAGATTATTAAGTTTCACTTATTATATAAAAATGGAGAGTTTTTGATTTATATACCTTAAAAATTAGTTATCGTTATTTCTTTCTCTTTATACACACATGTATGTATTTATATATAAATATATATATATATATATATATATATATTCATATATGCATGTTTATCGGACTGATGAGTAAAGAACGACTAGAAATTTTATTATAATTTTGAGAAATAAATGTGAAACATAAAAACAAATTTTCTCTTTAAATAATGTTTTATATTTTTGTAAAATGTTTTTCATGGTTTTATTTTTGAATCGATTTTATGTTTCTATTCATCTATATGTAATGTAACATATTCATTATGAATGTGTTTGTAAATTATATTTTTCCTTCTATGCCATGATCCAAAAGAAGTCTTATTATTCCATTTATTTTGTCATTTTTTGAGATGTATTTATTACTTAAGTAAATTTTTTTCTTTAAAATATATGTTTCAGTTTAGGATCGAAATTGAAATTTATAAATATATGAGAATGAATGGTTTGATTTGAAGCCATAATGAATTGTTCGGTATTTTTGAATTCAGAACACTTTCTGTATACTTGTTCCTCATCTTTATATTAATAATCAGTATTTTTTGGAAAATCAATTTTAATTTTTATACGAAATTATGCTATTCATTCAGATATTTTTTTTTATATTATAGTCATATATAATTTTATTAAAATGATAAATAACTACAAACTTTTTTTAGTTATTTATTTAGTTTGAGAGGATCATTTAAACAATAGATGGATAATATAATAAACAAATAGTTCTATAAAATAATATATAGTTGGAAGAAAAATAATTTCGGTTCTTTTTCTGAATTCTAACCTTATTTCTTCCAATAAAAGTGTCATTTCACTGTATTCGTGTTAATATCATTTTAAAGTGCATTTTTCAGTCTGTACTTTGGTAATTGACTTTGGTTTTATTATTAATTTTTATTCAAATTGAGCTATTGAATTAAAGATTGAAAAGAATCAAATAAGAGCAATTTTTTAGATGAGTTCAAAACGGGTAATAAAACAGCAAAAACTGCTCGTAAACTAAATAATGCTTTTGATGTGAGCACTGTTAAGGAACGTACGGTTCAATGGTGGTTCCAAAAATTTTGTGGTAGGGACGAGATCCTTGAAGATGAAGAAGGGGTGTCCTTGTTCAGTTCATAACGATCAACTGAAGGCGTTAGTTGAATCAGAACCACGCACAACAATTCGTGGGCTTACATAAAAGTTAGGTGTTAGTCATCAAACAGTTCTGGACCAATTAGAATCACTTAAATTAAAAAAAATTTATCTGAATTTGAATGTCATAAAACGCAATTCCTTTTCTACCTACTTAATAAAACATTTTTTTGAAAATTTATTTCATAGATATGCTTGTTTCTACAGTACATTACTTATTTTCTATCATCTTAGCTTGGACTAAATGTTTGTACGATCTGATTTTGTAAAATAAATAAAAACATAAACTAATTAATAAATATCGCAGAAAACACACGTCTTCCTGTTCTCTGTATACAATTAATTTTTTATTACCGTGCCACCCTCTCGAAAGAGTTTTATAATCCAACACATGCAGTAGGTAATTAAAAGATAAAACACTCGTATTTGATTCAGTTCTATCTTTAGCTGACACATATACATATACACAAACATACATTTCACCCTACAACTACTACTACCCCAATTGGGTATAGTATCAATAAACCAACTCCCTCATATGCGATTGTTGTCCACTGTATGTATGTTCTTTATTCTGTCGTATTTCCGCGTAGAGTGCATATAGTGCGAGGTTTTTAGGTTAGGGTTGCGGTGGTGGTGGTGATATTGTTGCAACATTGTACACCCTAGATTCGAGTCAGTTTTAGCTGGCTGGCGGCTTGCTTATCGCGGTAGAGTCACCCCTAAATACCCTCAATTTAGTCACGGTATTGTGTGAGGGGTCGATCGTTTGGTTGCTTGCTTGTCTACTACGAGCGTCCATCAATCAAAACAAGAATGCCTTTTAAGCTGCTATATGTGAAGGTAATACGGTTACACCTCCACAGTATGTGAACTTTTTTTATTGTATTCAGATTATTGTTGTTTTATTAGTACGTTGTATTCTTTCCATGTGTTATTTTCATGATTGCAGTGAATATAGGTACTTATTTTTATGTTTTAAGAGAACGGCGTGTTCGAACACATATTTGTTATTATCATGCGATTTTATTTAATTCTTAAGACGAATGCTTCTTGTTACGATATAAAAGTTGGATATTTACATTAGGTAATTTAGGATAATAAATAAACTAGTATAAAAAAATAATATTTTTATTTTAAATTTATGTTTTTGTAATCGTTTTTAGAAAGAACGAATTAAATACACTCAATTCAAACATACACATATTTTAAGTAATATGTTTAATTTTTCTCAGCAGTACACAATTTGAAATACTTTACCTTAACTGTATTTTTCTTCTTTTTGACTTTAATTCACATCAACATAAAGAGATTTCATCATAAAAGTAATTTTAAAGCTGAATTAGTTAAATTATTATTTATTTTTATATCAATTTAATTGTTTCTGTTCCCTTGCAATTTAGAGGTGTAAACATACATTTTATTCAGATTTTCTTAAACATTTTTTACTACATAACTTCATTAAATATCTTCACTGATTTTTTATAAGCTATTTCAAGACAAAAAATTACTATGTATTGAGAAATAATTTTAATTTTTATCAAATTTGAACAATAAATATTGTAATTAATTGCGATTTCGTTTCATTTATAGAGCAAGTAATTCATTTATATTTTAGGTGACTAACAAAAAATAGTAAAAAAAATTATTTTTTCATATTTGTCGTTTATATTTTCTTAAATGTAGGGTGATTAAATTTAGGCTTCCACATGGAAGTATTAACTCTTTCAAGTCTGGTTGTATATATACATATATATATATATATATATATATGACATATATATATATATATATATATATATATATATATATATATATATATATATATATATATATATATATATATATATATATATATAGTCAGTTTCTTGGTGGTATATTTTTTATCACCATTTTAAAGGTCTGGCACAATGCTGTCCGATGGTATAATTTATGAACCACTTAAATAGAGGGCTACTGGTAGTTATTTAATATATCTAACAAATGGAAGCTGTTAGTTGATGCTTAGAATAGTGGCAAAGCTTGCTAGATTGCATTAAGGAGTCTGTTAAAAAAGCCTTGTACTTTAAATGTTTGTTTTTAGTCAAATATATTGTATATGAAAGAGTTAAAAGAAGGAGGCTTAGAGGTTAAGAAAAATCATGTTATTTTTTATTTAGTATTTTAGTTCAATTCAATACTGAAATACAATTGAACTAAAATACTAAATGAGGAATAACATGTTTTTTTTAATAATTTTGTGTGGCAGCTTAAACAGAATCACACCATATAATTTTTGTATAAATTGACTATATTTTTTTGATTATTTTTATATGGCATTTAAATGTTTCTTTTAATATTTAATAAATATATTAATTTCAAATAGAAACTAAACAATTACTAGCGACTTTTCTAAAAAATCAAGTATTCAACAACATTTGCATGAACTCTAGAAAATAAATAATTTATAGATATGGTTAAACAAAATATTTTTGATCTAAATAAATATAACTCTCTGTAAAAAAGCTTACATTCGTACAAATAATAGTTAAATTAGATTAAAAAGTATACATAATAAGTAAAATAACAAACGTATGTAAATTATATAACACAGAATTAATAAATTGTTGTTGGTAGATGAAAAATCACAATTCCCTACTTTAATGGTTTTCACGTGAACGTCTTATAAAAACATTTCTTTAGTCATGCAAACACGTGCATACATTCACGTATATACATATGTAGTATTTTTTTTATAAAAAATAAATTTAATTAAGAAATCATTCTTTCTTCGATTGTTTCTAAGATAAACAAAATGCTGATATACATGCATATATATATATATATATATATATATATATATATATATATATATATATATATATATATATATATATATATATGTAGTAGAAAAATAATTTCCATTTATTTTTATTTCTTGTATACTAATTTATTCATCGCTACTACTGATTGATAGATTGATAAATTATTTTTTTGCTAAAATAATCCTGTACGTAGTGTAACGAATGCTTGAATTACTGTTTATATTAAATGGTAATTTTATATATATATATATATATATATATATATATTTCTTATATATATATATATAATTACATTTATGATACATAATATAAAACTGTTTCGCGAATGGATTGGAGTCATTATCTAAATTAAATTTATTAGTTAATTAATAACATTTTAAAATAAATAATCGCTGTTAGCAAATTATCAAATCTCTGAGTAATATATTTTTATGTATATTTTTTTAATAAAATAATTTAATAGGATTTTTATCAGTCCATAAAAATACTACATTCTTTACAACCACTGTTAATTTTTATAAATTTCATTATTAATTTGATATTTCCTTTGTAGTCGTTACTTTTACAGTAGGAAAATTAACATTATTAGGTAGGTAGGATAATAATTCCGGTTTTTGTTTTCTGAATTTTCATAGTTTTTTTTTCAATGAAAGTCATTTCATCGTGCTCATGGATAATATATATATATATATATATATATATATATATATATATATATAAATTATAATATTCGAAATGCACTGTACTTAAACATCCCTATTATATGTTTTAATAGTATTTGTATAAAATACAAAATATCATTTTAAAGTGCATTTTTCGATCTGTATTTTGGTGACATCGACTTTATTATCAATTTTGCTTCAAATTGAGCTATTGAATTAAAGATGAAAAAGAAGAAAATTAGAACATTTTCTTTTATGAGTTCGTAACGGGTGATAAGTCAGCAGAAAATGCTCGTTAAGAAAACAATGTTTTTGATGTGGGTACTATTAAGGAACTTATGGTGCAATGGTGGTTCCAAAAATTTCGTCCTTATGACGGGAGATTTGAAGATGAAGAAAGTCGTGCGTGTCCTTCAGTTCATAACGACCAACTGAGGGCGTTAGTTCAATCCGAACCATGCACAACAATTCGAAAGCTTCTACAAAAGATAGGCGTTAGTCATCAAACAGTTCTGGATCACTTAAAAAAAGAAAAAAATGTATAAGAATTTGAATGTCATAAATCGCAATTATTTTTCTACCAACCTAATATAAGTTCAAAAAAGTTATAATTTTTTTTTTGTAGAAACATATTCAATATAAAAAGTATGTACTAGAAAATATTAATTTTTAGAAAAATTCTCATTTTTGGTCAAATAGTTGT
>CM068320.1:25533980-25551480 GCA_034766995.1 Acanthacorydalis orientalis
TTAAGATCTCTCAATTTAAATTTATAATCATAAATTTTAAAAACTATGAGTCTTTAAATATAGATACATACATATATATATATATATATATATATATATATATATGTATATATATATATATAATTAAAGTGAATATTTTATAAACAAATTAAAATATGAGATCCTTTTATAGAATAAAAATGTGTACTTATATATAAAACGCTTAGGTAATCCGAGAACAATATGTTCTAAGAATGAGACAGTTATATATTTTATGTTTAATGTAACTTAATGTAATTAATCAAATCAGAAACTTAAAATCCGTTTAAGTTACAGAAAGTTGACAGTCTTGCAGTTTAATTTTTCTTTTAAATGAAGAGTGAGATTTGAAAAACAAATTTAAATTCACGATTTAATGACTGTTATGAATGTATAAAAAGATCCAGTTTATATCATTTTTTCAAATAATAGTACTTATGTATGTATGTATGTATGTATATATATATACATATATACATATATATAAAATAAAAAAAAAAATTTATTTCAAGAAATTCTAGAACTTTCTTAATTGCATTTAGTGCAAATCATAAACGTTTTAATGAAAGTCATGAAAATGCTTTAATCTTTCTGCATTTCATTTTATGTCAAACTTTGCAACAGGATATCGGAGAAACGTGAGTCATGATTGCTAGAAAATTAGTATCAAGGAATAAATATATATATATATAACTTAACAAAAATTAAATGTTTTTATAAAAACAGTAATAAGAATAGTTCAAGTTTATAATGTAAATTTTTTAATGAAATATTAGGCTGGTAGGTACATAATTGTGGTCTACGATTTTTAAATTCATTTAAATTTTTCTCTGTTTGATTTTTCTGACTTTTTTAATTGATTCAGACTTTTGTGCAAGCTCTCGAATTGTTGTGCGTCGTTATGATTCAACTAACTCCGTCAGTTAGACGTTATGAACTGAAGAAGGACGTTCGCAACGTTCTTCATCTTCAAGACTTTCATCCCCAGCACGAATTTTTTACAACAACCATTGCAAAGTATATTTCTCAACAGTACCCACGACAAAAGCATTGTTTAGTTTACGAGCAGTTTCTGTCACTCTGCCATCCGTTTTGACTCATAAAAAAATTTTGCTCTTATTTTCTTCTTTTCCATCTTCAATTAAATGGCCCAATTTGAACTAAAATTAATAGTAAAACCAAAATCGATGTTACTAAAATACAGACCGAAAAATGCACTTTTAAATGATATTAATATAAACACAATGAAATGAAACTTTCATTAAAAAAATTTAAAATCATAATTCAGAAAACAAAACCCGCAATTATTTTCCTACCAATCTAATATAATAATTTGTTTTTCCCATTACAATATAAAATGATTATATGAACTAAAAACTTAAATTAAATATTTTTTATTAAAAAATACATGAAATTATATTTCAATCATAAATGTAGATTAAAATAACATGTTGTGCATTATTTTCCATTTATTATAAAGCTTAGTCTTTAAAATCGAAAGATATGAAATTCCTTTTTTAAAATAGATTATATATATATATATATATATATATATATATATATATATATATATATATATATATTTGTGTATACACAACCTGCTAAAATCTTAGTTGTGTATTGAATATAGTAAATTTTCTACATTGCTTTAGATCTTGCAGATAGCTGTGGGAGGACACAATCGTGTACTTCGCGTATGTAAATTGTCGCTCTTAGCCGGTATTGTCGCAGCTTGAGCACGACACAATGGTCGGCAAGTGGTGTTCGCAAAAGACGACACTATGTGCATGTAGATTAAGATCGGATGGTATATTTCGCGCCTGCTGTAAGCCAACTATTGTACAGCGATATTATACGTATATTGTTGTCACATCTCGTGTTGTATGGTGTGATGAACCTCTATGTATGATGTTGTTGGGTACGGATTGTCGAATATTTCGATGCTAGAGGATGTAAATGCGCTGCAAATATTAAATATGCATTCATTTCTCATAAATGTAGACTAACATTAATAATAAAAATGATAAGTACAAGTACAGAGTTCGAATAATAATAATTAAAAAAATAATATAATGATTGTGTTTAAAAAGAATGGTTAAAGAGACGGTTTCTAATTTATGATGTCATTTGTTATATTATTTGTTTTTAATGTTTAGGACAATTTTTCTAAAAGTAATTCAGAGAAACAGACATTACGAATAAATTTACTTGATATATTAGGTTGGTAGAAAAATAATTGCGGTTTATAACCTTCAAATTCATGTACATTTTTCCTTTTTTGATTTTGTTAGCTGTTTTAAGTGATCCAGAATTGTTGGATGATTAACATCTAACTTTTGTGCAAGCTCTCGAATCGTTGTGCGTAGTTCTGATTCAACTAACGCCTTCAGTTGGTCATTTTGAACTGAAGAAGGACGTCCGTGACTATCTTCATGTTCAAGGCTCTCCACCATTGTATCGTATGTTCCTTAACAGAATATAAACTGAAAGTATCGTTTAGTATACAAACAGTTTGTACTGTTTCACCACCCATTTTAAACTCGTACAAAAAAATTGCTCTTATTTGCTTTTATTCCATCTTTAATTGAATAACACAATTTGAAACAAAATTAATAACAAAACCAAAATCGATGTTATTAGAATACAGACCGAAAAATCTATTTTAAAATGATATTACCATGAAAACGATGAAATTGCACTGATCGAAAAAAATAAGGTTAGAATACAGAAAAAAACTACAATTATTTTCTTATCAATTTAATAATTTTATATTTATTGAAACAGATGTATTTAAGATAATTTAATAATTCTTCTTTTAAATTATTTTGCTATAATTATAATAATTGAAATTACTTTTAGTATTTATTGTTCCAAGCATTTAGATCTGTAATACTAGGAATTTTTACAAATCAATTTTTCATATTGTCACAAATCGTTTAAAAAGTTTTGATCATAAATGTTTAGTAATTGATTATTGATCTGTTTTTATTATTATTTATGTGTATTTCAATGGCGGCGCTATCACCTCAGAGCATGTGGTAAAACAAATTGGATTTATCTGTATCCGAGTGGTCAGAAAATATTAGAATCATCGTCGAAATATAAACAAACAATAAATAATTGTTGTATATTTAGATAAAACAACGTTTCGTGATCGTTCGAAATTAATTCAGTTGAGAAAGAGAATATAATTTTCACAACTGTTTAATCATTATTTTTGAACAATTTCTTTGACAATTGAAGATTTTAATAGTTTTTAATCGCAAAAATGCTATTTTTTATAATAAAAAAATTACATAATTTATGATAAATTATCAATGAACTCTTTCTTTCTCAGTTTTTTTTTGATAGCAATAATTATTTATAGTTGATGTTTAATATTTTTAATTCTAATTTTTACTATTTCTAGAAATAATTGAAAATAGAAATCGAAATACCATATTTATATTTTAAAAGAAATATGTCATTATATATATATATATTAGTTATCCATATACATAAAAAATACATTTAATTTTTGTACTGTTATTCAATACATATCTTTTTGATTTATTTAAAATTGAATTTAGTTTTTAATTTCAATTTTTACTCAAAATATTTTATACAAACAGTTTCTTCTAATTAGAGCATAGTTTTATATTCATAAAAATGGACAAATTATGAGCTGAATATATAAAGAAATTTGATTTTTAACTCAATTTATTATACTTTATAACAATAAATTGTATGTAACTACATTATATAGTCAATAAAATTTGTAATTAGTTCAAATATTCAATGTAATAATTCTTGCAAATATAATCTTTATATATATATATATATATATATATATAATTTACATTTGAAAATAACGTTTCTTTAATTAAATCTCTACAGAAAATACAAAGTCAAGTCTCTCGAGTGAAAATCATCCGTCGGATTTGCAATACATAAAGGTATACATAAGTAGCCATTATTGATTCTTATTCAACGTTTTATTCCGATTGAAGATAATTTCATATTTTTATTCATTATATTTAATCTCATTTCAAATACATCATAGATAGTCTATTTTTTATAAGTCAAATATTTCTACCTAACAAAAGAAACATCTTTTCATTTACGATATTTCAAAGGTTTTCACACTATTTATTAAGTTTCAGTCAGGTAATTTTCAAAAATAAACCCGAAAATGAAGTAGAAGAAATAAAAATATATCGTATTAATATATGCCTATTATTTTTGATTAGATTTAATCGTATATTATTAGGTAATATAATGATTTTTAAAAAAAACATTCTGTATAAATAACTAAATTATTTTCTTTATTAATTTTCTAATTAAATCATATGGTAGTTTGTATGTGTACATTTGAATATATTCTTAACATTTTTTTTACTGTTAATTCTTAATGTAATCATTTTATCTCTCATAATATATAGTTCAGAAATTAACTCTTGTAATTAGAAAATACATATATATATATATATATATATATATATATATATATATATATATATATATATATATATATATATACACATGTATGTGTGTGTTCGTAGGTCTATATTGAACATGGCAGTAGATTATTTTTGCAACCTTTTAGTTTTTCATGGCTCAATACTATTATATATATATATATAACTAAATTATGTTTAATTTATACCTTGTGTGCAAATGTAAATTATGATTTAAACATTTTTTTTTATTAGTTTTGTGTTTCAAATGACAAAAATAAGATTAAAAAATATTAAACGGCCTTTTAAACTGTTCTCAATAACTTAATCGTCAATCATTTCTGATTAATTGATGATTTAATTAAGCAGATATGCTGTAAGGAACTCCAAATCTGTAAAATATTTGAAAATTATTTATTACGATTTAAAATTCTTTACATTTAAAAACAATTATGTATATATATATATATATATATATATACATATATATATATATATATATATATATATATATATATATATATATACATGCATCCATGTACTACAAGTTATATAAACTACAAGTTTGGTAATGCAACCACTAAACCTAAATATGCACTGATCTGTTGCGCTATGCGTATGACATTGTCATTTCATGTATGAATAGCTTTTGCTTTTTACTTCCACGATGTCGAACTCGCAGATCATAAGGTCATATTTTAGATATTCGTGATACAAACATCTCCAAGTAAACAGCGATACTCACATCTTAAAAATATTTGAAAACATTAAGATATTTGATTATATTACTTTCAACAAACAAAAAAATTTATAAAATATTCATAAGTATTTCATTAATTTAAATAAAATTGAATCGTAAATATATAAGCCAGGATTTAATTTAATTTAATTCTCTCATAAAATACGATTATTTATCATCATGTGTATTTTGATTCAATTTGTGTTAGTTTTATTTAATTAAACAAATATTAATTGGATTTAGGTTTGCGCGATAATAATTAAAATTAATTGTACAGTCAATTTTTTTATTTTGGTAATTATTTCAACTGTTACTAAGTGAAATATTATTTCTTTTAAAACTTACTGGGTAATAAAAAATAATAAATTTAGTAATTTGTTACTGCGTTATTACTTTGGAAAAAAATTAATTAAACATGAAAAGAACTGACCTATAAACCGCATTGTAAAAAAACACTGTTAAAAAGACACGTGTCTTAATTATTCGCCAATTAACTTCACCTCTATATAAATTGACTAGACAGCTGGTTTCGCCTATATATAAATATATGACTACACACATGCTTTATATATATATATATATATATATATATATATATATATATATATGCGATAAAACAAAACGCGCCGTTTAAAACGCAGACATTTGTGATAATTGAAACATTAACATTCATTTGCTATTGTATTTTTCTGCATCTAATTTGAATATAAGATAGATGGTGAAAATTTCATATGGTAATATATTATTGTGAGCAGTTTTCAACTGCAACGTTTTGTTATAAATGCAGTCAGACAATATTGCAAGGGATTAGTATGCCTGCGATGCTTAATTTACATGTATATTTGAATTAATTGAATTATTTTGATAATTTTATATTCATAGCGTGCATAATGTTTCAATAATCATGTAGTTTTTGTACATACTTTTAAAGAAAAATATTTTTATTAGAAATTCTATTTGAAATGTATTTGTAGATCTGGATATGGACTAAAAATCAATGTAAATTTTTCAGAATTACATTTATTTTTGTGCTATAAATTGTTTTTTTTTTTTAAAAATGAATAAAATTAATAAAAGAGAAGTATTTTTTTAAATTATTTATTTTTCAATTATTATAACTTAATATGTGAATCATATATGAACAAATTTTTCTTATTTAAAAAAAAATTTTATCCATTAATTTTCTTTTTAAATATTCTTGTATGTTTTAATAATAACTTGAGATTCATTCAAAACGCAAGAAAATTACAAATAAAATGTGAAGAGCGTTTTTTAAAATATTATTATATATACGTATATATATATATATATATATATACAATTATTTTAAAAACCTAAATTAAAAAATATATTCTTGAAAATAAGGAAAACTCGTGTTAATAAAAATTTATTTTCTAAAATATTATTCCAAAGTTTTTTAGAACACTCAATTATTATAAAAAATCCTTTTATTTGTTTAAGAGCACTATAAAATTATAAAATGTTGAAATTGTTATAAAATTATGAAATTGATTCCAAACAATTCCTTTTTAATTGAAGAATGACAAATGTTGAAAACTTTATTAAGAACTCAATAGTTTTTGAGTCGTTCAATGAAATTGCGATTGTATTTATCTGAAAAATTTGTTAATAAATAATAATATTGTATTGAAATTTTATTTAAATTCATATCTTGTTTTTTTATAGATTAATCAGTAATTCGATTTGTTTTATTCACAATATGAAAATATAACACAAAAGTACAGTTTATTTGCATACATAAAATTGTGATAATTATTTTTTAATTATATTCCGTACTGAGTTTGGAAAATATGTATGTAAAAACAGTTTGTTACTACAAGTGAATTAGTAATAATGTTTAAATAAAATATTTTAAAATTTTGATCCTTGTTATATTAATTTCTATTTCATTATTAACACAGTATACAAATACCTATTTTTCATTTTATATGAACTGATTTAAAGATAATATTCAGATTACCTGTTATAATTTGAAAGTGAGTTTCATTACATAATTTTTCAAAATTTACATTATTAATATAACATTTATTACCATTTTAATCTCTTTCTTTATGAGAAAAATGATTAATTTTTTCAGGAAACTAAATTATAAATTTTGAAACTATTCTATATTCATACGATGGACGCATTAAATAAAATCTAAGATATAATAATTATTATATATATATATACATAGGGTGTTTATACTTAGGCTTCCACACGAAAGTATAAAAAAAATGCATAAGTAAAAAAATAATGTTATTCTCTATTGAGTATTTTAGTATTTATTGAACTAAAATACTAAATAAAAAATAACATGACCTTTCCTAAACCTTGCGCCTCCTTTTAATAATTCCATGTGGAATTTTAAATAGAACCACCCTTTATAATTAATAAATAAGCATTTATCCAAGTTTTAAATTTAAAATTTGCAGCAAAACTAATTGCACACACGACGAATTCATTGTCTAGAAATAAGCAGTGTTTCAGTGGAAAAAAAAAACTCCTCGCAAAAAATGTCCAATTAAACTCACTATAAATATTATCCGTAACGTATCCATGACGGAAACAACAACAAACAAAAAGAATACATACACAAGTACCCGCATTTGTAAACGGGTAATTTGCAATTCGCAAAAAAGTGAATAAATTAACAATGACAAAGAGGAGTGAGATATGCGGAGGTATGGTAATTGCCTGAACATAAAAATTACATTTTGTATGTATTTTTATTTGATGATTGCCTACCGGCGGCTACCTGGAACAATTGCACAACGAACTAATTAACTGATTCAATAAACAGTTGATATGCGAAATGAACAGAAAATATAAAGAAAAATACTTATTTTACATAGTAGTCGATAACTGAAATTCACGTTCTTTATTTGTGGCATTTTTTATTTATTAAATATCTACAATACAAAATATTCACGATAATGAAATTTAATGATATATGTATTTATTTCTATCTGGTTTTATTCATATGTTTAAATATGAATAAAGAACAGATATATTCCGATAGAAAAATGTATAAGTAAGAATGTTAACGAAAAAATATCAAAAAATAAAAATACAGTTGAAAATAGATCATAATTTTAAAGAATTATATTTTCAGATTTTTTAATTATTGAAAAAAGTATACTTGTTAATCATTTTTATGTCTCCTTGTGTCATTTCACCTGTATTTTTAAATAGAAATTAACTTAAGAAACATCAGTCGCAGAGCTTTTAAAAGTTAAGGATTTATTGTAAAGTACAAGTATATTTCTCCATTTAGAATATAAAAACTATGTTATCTGCAAAATTTAAATCTTAATTATTTTACGTTATAGTACGTTAATAACTGTTTATTTTTAATCAAAAAAAGACAGTAAAATTTTTAACCTAAAAAACATAGCAACCTTAGTGGCCTAAATGTGCCAATTATTTTATCTGTAATATCTTATATGTATCGATATAAGCATTTTTTCACGACAAATACTATTTTTTTAAAAAAATATTGACTCTACTTTTATAAATAACTATATATACATATTTTGACAGTATATAACAAGGGTGGGACAATTACGGCTCCCAAAGCTACTCTGTGCGGCTCCCGAGTCAATATTGAGTTTCATTGCCATTTTTCCTAAACTTTTATATTAATAATCTATAATAGTATAGTATGTACAAATATGAGAATTATTATTTATATATAAACAGAAAATTCACATTATCTTTTCAAACATCCTTATGAATTATGTGTCAAAATTGCTATTTAAGATGGCTCTACGGTTATGAACAATCTTTTAAAAAAATATATAAAATTATACAATTTTGTTAATTAAGACATGCTGAATGTAATACAACCAAATTTGGGACAGATTACTGTGTAAATTTTGGATAAAAACATCCTTAAAAATGCAACTTTTAACCGCAAAAATCAAGATTCGATCAAAATCTTCAACGAGTAGAATTTAAACATATTCTGCTTTGATGAGTTGGAGTACTGGTATATTTGCATTTTTTATTATTTATATTAGGTTGGTAGGAAAATAATTACGGTTTTGTATAAGAATTTGAAAGTCATAAACCGCAATTATTTTTCTACCAACCTAATAAATGCAATTTTAAAATAATATTATCTCTTGTTTTTGAACATTTAAAAATGTATGAAAAGTATGATATGTGCCTCTTATTATCGAAGAAGTTGCTCGCGCCTGGTATACAACTATATTTAAATACCTAATAACTTTATTATGTGAAAATATAAATTACAGTTTATAATGATTTTTAGATTTTATTTACTACTGATTTACTAATCTTTTAAATAATTTGTTCTTCATATAGGAACTATATTAAAGATAAATATTGTCACTTGTATGTGATAGTAATGATAAAATTATTTGTCGAGGTGAACCGTTTATGAACAGACATTCAATGTATTTGAATAAAAATTTGTCAGTTACTTTGCACAAATAGTAAATTTATAAATTGACTATCCTATTTAAATCATATTTCGAAATCGCTTTTGAGTAACATTTACAGCAAATATTCTAAATCAAAATTAATAATATTATTTAACATCAAGTAATTTTATTTATTAATAACTAAAAATTCCTATAATTGTTTGAGAATAATAGAATTCTAGCTAAAACTGAATTTATATTTATGTGATTTCTTTTTTTGATTACCTTGATATTTTTCTGTACCTTGTCTCTCTGAGGATGTTGGAATCACCAGTGAAATGCGCATAAGTAAACAACTAAACATAATCAATAACAGTTTATCGAACATTTGATCAAAAATATTTGTAATGTGTGGGGTGAAAAAACAATTCATTCTCATTCTTATGTCCTTTCGTAGTGGTCTTTTATAATTTGTGATATATATATATATATATATATATATATATATATATATATATATATATGTTGTATGTGTGTATATATGAAACCTTATTGGCCAGATATCACTAAACCAAGTGACATTTTGATGCAGTACAACGATACAGGAAAAATAAAAAAAAAACAGTTCCGATAATTTGAAAATCGCGTATCACAACTGGAATATACGGTTTTGTTATAATAACATGTATTATCCATGCAAGTGGCATGGCTACATGCATACAACTCTGATTGCGGATATTGCCCGTCGATGACTGTTATCATGAACTCATCGCGTGCGGCCGACTATACGATACTGATAACCGAGATGCGGAAATAGTGATATAACATTCATTTTACAATACTCTAGGCATAATTCTGAAAGAAACTATAATTATACATTCGTTCTTCCTTGATAATTTTGAATGAACTTAGGTCAACCTTATGGATATATGGCTTTTCTAGGATATAATATTTTGTGTTTTTTTGTGAAGAATTTAGATCGAAAATAAATATTTTAGGTTATTCAAACCTTATGGATATAACTTCTCTAGGATATAAAAAATGTGTTTTTTTTCTGAAGAATTTAGATTGAAAAAAATATAAATTATTCAAAAAAAATATTTATAAATTTATCGTCTAAAAAAAGAATGATTTTATGATAATATCTAATGCGTTTTTCCGATAAAAACTAATATATATATATATATATATATATATATATATATATATATATATATATATATATAACTTAAAGTATTATAGTTTAATGTTGATTATGTTAAGTTAATAGAAGACAACCACGTATTTATTAAATCAAAATTTAAAATAGTTTTTGATAGAAGTTTTGGGTGTAGTTTTGAACAGAAATTGTGGATTTGAACTAGATATAACGAATGTATTATTAATAAAAGCATACTTTTGAAAATAATATGAATATTTTTGAAGAGGGTTCAATTGAAAAAGCTTTTAAGCTGATTATTATTTACATATATTTTAATGAACCATTTTCGATTTGAACATAAACATTATAACAACATCGTATAAGTGCATACATGTTTAATTATGTTATTTGCATAACAATCAAGTTGGCGCAGTAAAATAAATGCGTCTTACGAAGAACAAGTCTGCCATTAATCAAGCCATAAAGATACAGATCAATCAAAGTTCTATAAAGTAAAAATACATCTTTCTCACCACGATCCACTCATCAAAACGTTATACTCTGTGGGTGGATGGCTGGAAGAACTGATGATTTAACGTAAGTCAATATCTAAATGTGCCGTGGGAGCTCACGAAGCTAACTTGATCTGTGCGTGATTGAATAGATTACATGTATTGATAAAGTGAAGTGAGTTGAGATGTTTGTGTTACCAGTAGTAATGTATACAATTCTTCTTCGATGCTACTACAATAGTTGTTTTGAAAATCGTGCGTTCATTTTTGCTGACCATTTAATGCATAGGGTGTATCGTATTCCGAACCTTTATTGTTATTAAAATAATTATATTTGTTTATATTTATTGCTATTAATATATAATCATTAATTAATTCTCAATTTATAATATGCTGAAAAAACGTTGAATTGAATTTTGTAAATAATTATACACTCTTTTCAATTAATAAAATGTAATTTTTTTTAAAAAAAAATATAGAATTACTAATACTAGTCATGGATATGCGTGTTTATTCTTTTCGAATAAATTAATTTCATTTTATATTTTATTATAAACACACAATTACTTGTGTTTATGACATTATTTCATATAAATTAAATATTTTATGAATATTGCAAACTGAATACTTCACTTATTAAATATAATTAAATTGTTTCTTATATTATCATTGAAAATACTAATAAATTTTATAGAAAAAGATAAGAAGTAGACACATATTAAATATATGATATTTTAAGAAGATAATAAGATATAATAATACTTTGGGCTTGATAAATGAAGCATTTTCATTGTTTAAACATCAGATACTGATATTGAAAATTAGTCACCACAGTGTTAATGAAGTTTCATTTAAATTATTAGAGTATTCAGTAAATCTCGATTTTTTTGTCATTTAAATTTTTATTCACTGAAACGAATATATGTGTAACATAAAATACTTTTCCAAATTATTTTCTGGTCGATTTTAAATGATGTACGTATATACACTTAATTATATTTGACATATTTTTTTTTAAAAAACATAAATTAAAAGATTATGAATTTCAAAACCTTTTTTATATATGAATTGCAGTGAACCAATTAAATTGAAAGAAAATTGAAATTTATAACACAGGGAATCACTAAAACTTTATAAAAAGTTATATATATATATATCATCGACTTAAAAAATAAAAAGATTATATTTTATTAAAAATGGGAAAAACATATTTTTAAAGAAACTGCGATAAAAGATAAAAGGAATTTATTGTGTAATAAAGAGTAAATCAAAACTTTTAATAATTAAAATAAATAAATATGTTCAAAAATGAAAAACAGATTACTAAACGAGATATTTTTATTGATATTTTTTAAAAATTATATAATCAGTTGGAATGAATTTGTCTCTTTTTCGTTGTTTAAAATTACTGAAAAGAGCTTTTATATTTATTTAATATATATATATATATATATATATATATATATATATATGTGTGTATATATATATATATATATATTTGTATATTACATGTGTGTATAAATATATATATATATATATATATATATTAAAAAGAACTATCCTGAGATATAGCTTATATACAAAGAAATTTTTTATACCAAAGAGAATAACAGTAATAAAATAAAAAAGATAAATCTTTTATAATATTTAGATATAAACGATAACTTTTTAAAAAATAAAATGATTTTCCTAATGAAAATGTAAGAAAAAATTTCTAAAAAAACATATATATATTCATATATATGTGTGTGTGTGTGTGTATTTGATCGGAGTGGCTTAAGGCCTTAATTATTATTATTATATATGTTATTTTCAATCAGAAAAAATATAACAGGTTAGCACTCCACAAAATATCCTAATAACGACTAAATATTTTTTTGAAATATTCAAGTGTTTATTTTGAAAAAAAAAATATTAAAGATTATCATTATAAATTAAACACTATTTCCCAAGTGCATAAGTAAATTTTATACAATCAGCATATAAGTATATTATAAATTATTTCATATTTTGCAGTTTTCTATATTCGATCCATTAAATGAAATGAATAATTCTATATCGTTTTAATGTCTAATAATTGTTTGTCTCTTTTTACAAGATGAGTTCTTAATAAAATCAAGAAATTTCCATAGAACTAAGATAAAAACCTGTAAAAATATTTATACTCTCAAACCACTTTTCATGTACAGAAGAAAAGAATAAGAAAAACTTTATATTGATATTTTTAAACTAGTTTAAGTCTAAGTTGTTAGAATCTGCTACTTTTAATTGACACTTTAATCTCTATAAAATTGTACAAAATCATTTTAATGAACTATAATAGAAATAATAATATGAAATGACTAGTGTTATTTTTAAATATATATTATTTGATTGGCTACAGCATTAAGGAGTACAATTGAAATACTATTGAATGTTCAATGATCTTTATTGTAACAATGTCTTAAACTAATTTAAATAAAAACAGATGTTTCGCATTCAATCACAAGTAGACTAACCGTAGAAAATATATTGTCATCACTAATCCATTATTTAGTTAGATTTAAAGAAAT
This sequence comes from Acanthacorydalis orientalis, assembly GCA_034766995.1. Taxonomy (NCBI): domain Eukaryota; kingdom Metazoa; phylum Arthropoda; class Insecta; order Megaloptera; family Corydalidae; genus Acanthacorydalis; species Acanthacorydalis orientalis. The sequence goes on from CM068320.1 coordinate 25,547,767, forward strand.
AACAAGTATTTTTCGTATATCCGAATCGTTAATAAATAGACGACGCTATCAAACTGTAGGTGTTGTAATACAAGTTCTGCTTTACTACACTCTAATCAGTGGCAACGCTGTTCGTTGTCGGTTCAAATTGTCGCGCGTTTAATCTCGTACACAGTTAGTTGATTATAATGCTGAAACTGAGCTTCTATCAAGTTTACATCTCGCAATGTGTTCAGTGAACTGAACGTTTCTAACTAAATTATTGTCGTACGGGGTGTTTGTTGTATTTATATCGTGTTTGTTACACTAAGAATCTCACTCTAAGTGACTGTCTCTAATTAATGTGTGGAATGTTTTATTTATTTTCTGATCGATTTTGAATGATGTATGTATGTACACTTAATTATATCTGATATTTTTTTATTAAAAAAAATGTAAATTAAAAGATTATGAAATTCAAAATCTTTTTTTAATATGTGAATTGCAGTGAACCAATTATATTGAAAGAAAATTCAAATTTATAATACAGGAAATCATAAAAAAAATTATAAAAGTTTTAAATTCGGAGATCCGATTGTGTGTAATTGAAGCATTACTTTATTTATTAAATATCATACTTTACATATAAATCATCTATACTTCCAAGTACGAGTACATATTATCTGAAAATTTGGACATGAGAAAGCTGTGTGCAAGATGGGTGCCGCGTTTGCTCACACTCGACCAAAAACAGTGTCGTGAAGATGTTTCAATTGAGTGTTTAGCGAAGTTTCACAGCAACAAAGCAGAATTTTTGCGCCGTTTCATAACCATGGATGAAACATGGGTCCATCACTTCACACCCGAGACAAAAGAACAATCAAAACAATGGACTGAAAAGGGAGAACCGGCTCCAAAGAAGGCGAAGACCGTTTCATCTGCAGGCAAGGTCATGGCGTCGGTTTTTTGGGATGCGCGTGGGATAGTTTTCATTGACTATCTTGAAAAAGAAAAAGTATCAACGGCGAGTATTATGCGAATTTATTGCAACGTTTGAGCGAAGAAATCAAGCAAAAACGGCCGCATTTGGCTAAGAAGAAAGTGTTGTTTCATCAAGACAATGCACCAGCTCACAAATCCGTTATTGCAATGGCCAAAATTAATGAATTAAAGTTTAAATTGCTACCTCATGCACCCTATTCGCCAGATTTAGCCGCCTCGGATTATTTTCTGTTCTCAAACTTGAAAAAATGGCTCAGTGGTCAAAGATTTCCCAACGATGAAGAAGTGATGTCGGCAGTTAATGAGTATTTTGAGGAGCAAGATAGTTCTTATTATAAAAAGGGTATCGAACTTATTGAATATCGCTGGGAAAAGTGTATAGAACTGAAAGGAGATTATGTTGAAAAATAAATATATTTTTTTCCAAAATTTTTGTGTTTTCTTTGTTGGGTCGGGTACTTCTGGGACCACCCTCGTATATATACCGTATACCTCGGTGTACAGGACGGATTTTGAACAACAAAAAATTTGTTCTAATTTTCGGATGCGTCCTATACAGCAGGGATAAAAATTATGAGTTCAAAAATTAGTATGTGGGGGAGCGTCTCCCTTAAGTACCAAGTAAATAAAGTAGTAAACATTTTATTTATATTATTAGACACGTTTATTTAAATAAGTACATTATTATGTACATATTATTACATTACAATACATTATTATTAGTATACATAAATTCACATTCAAAAAAGACTATACTTGCCATAATTTGGTCATTTGGAATAGTCGGTAATAACGAAGTAATAAACAGACCTTTTGTTCGATAGGGGGTCGATCTATAAATTTGCTTTTGTAACAAATACTCAATATCTTTGAAATTTTCCATTTAGAAATCTACCTACTAAAATTATTTTATTATCATCATGCTTCTTATATCACCATCATACGAAAAAAATGATCCGATATATCTGTAATAATAATTATATAGACATAAATGAGTTTTAAAAAATATGTTTATTGTTTCATTTAGTTACATACAGATGCTTATAATTCACAAGTGGGTGAGTGCAGAGAGCCCAGGGGTTGGTGAGTACAGCGAACAGGAGGCAGTCACCTTACATATACATATATATAATTAAAATAAGAAATTAAAAATTAATTTAGCGAATTTAATATTTATCACATAAGCTATAATGGTTATATTATTAGCAGAAAAATGAAGAATGAAAGAAGAATAAATAATATTATTGTATTTTATGTACTTATTTTTTTAAATTATAGATGTGTATAATTAGTGATTTTCTCAAATTATATATATATATATATATATGTGCACATACATACATACAGTTAGCTAGTAGACTTTTTTTTAGTGAGTATATTTTCATTTATATAAAATTCACGAATAAATAACATCTTATCATTGATCAGTGTTCTGAATAGTAAATCAAAATTTACACAACATTCCTACCTGATGTAAAGCGTGTAAACGTCTTTCAATTTTCCACAATCGTCGTCCTGTTATGTTGTTATCTCATGCAACGATTGTGCTTGATGGGGTTGGTATTCAGAGTGTGAGTGAGAACGGAGCAGCTGTTGTGTGGTTCAGAGGTGGTTGAGTTTACGGTACAGTGGTCACCGATAATTAACACCGATGTTCTGTGTGTGTGCGCCAACCGTCGGTTGTACGGAGGCGGGATTCGAACGGGCGGTACTGGTCGTGGACATCGACAATCATAGTCATCATCATCGTCATCACGTATCTGTACGACGGTGTTAATTGTCGAGTTTATACAATGGTTCGTACGTCGTCATATCCAATACAATGTACCCGTTTGTTGGATGAGATTGTGAATCTCACTGACCTGTGAAGTGAATTTAATAGATTCCAAGTATGTACAGATAGGATCTGCTCGAATGGTATTGCAGTGTGTCGTTGATATTCACATCATTCTCGTAAGATTAATATGATAAATAACTTGAAGTACTACTATACGAGGAGATATACTAATGCAATTCAAGGGTTTTTTTCAGTAGAGAAATTATACGGTCCAATGATTATTTACCACAAATAGTGTTCGAAAGATTGTTGATTTTATGTAAATCTTCTCTTTTTAATTCGTCTTCTATGGACATGACACTATTATTATTAATTTATTATCACTATTTTGATTTATGATTTGGGTTTTGCTTTTCACTCTAATTGTTTGGTACAAACTGAATTCAATTTAAATTGTTTGATTAAATAAAATCATATATGTATTTGAATATAAAAGAAAGATTATTGTAGAGATACAAAAACTAAATTATATAAGTACTCGTATACAAAATAATCAATATAAATAATACAATTTTTAATTTAATTCAACAAATAAAGCTCATATTTATTATTTTTTTAAAAAAATACATCTACAGATTGATGCTATATTTAGATTTATATATTAATTTATGATATGATTCAGTTACGAAATTAACATAATTAATTTATTAACGATAACACGAAATTAGGATCAAATAAGCAAATGTGACAAATGTTTAATTAAAATAATAATGTGGTTGATTTAAATTACATTTCATAAATGTAATTTCCTATTGATAGATTAAAGACTAATCGATTCAAACTATTTTTAATTAAACATGAAACGTATACATTTTTAACAATAATTTTTTATGGAAGCATCAGTTATGGCTCAGGTCTGTTTTTTATTACCATTATTTGAATTGTTGCTGTAACTGACGTTTATTAACAATCTTGTT
>CM068320.1:25556480-25588980 GCA_034766995.1 Acanthacorydalis orientalis
CATTGACTTATTCTGTTTAGTAATAATAATTATGGAATTGTTGTAACAATACATTTATTGTAAAGATCAAATGCACGTTTCTTTTATTATTTTTTTTCACAAGTCACTGAAAAAATAACCGCTCGAAAACATAAATTAAAGGAAACGTTTGTAAACAATGAAATAATACAATGTTCTACAAACTGTTATTCAAGAAAACAATGGATTGAGTCTTGTTTTTGTGTATGTTTTAAGTAAATAAGTACATGGATACTTACGAAATTTAATAAAATTCTGTGAGCATGTAAAAAAACGTGTATCAATTTAACGGAATTGAAAATAAAATGAAGTATAACATTGAAGTGTAGCTTATTTTAAATTGACACCTAATCCACGTGTCCGTTTGATAAATGCGCATGCGTTGTTTCTACTGACGTCACTGTTCGCCATCCAATCCAATGTCTCAGGAGTGGTCGATAGAATATGGAACGACTTCATATTTATTAAAATATTTTACTTCGTGCTGTAAAAAATTCAGCCTTTCAGAGGGTGTATGCATTTAAATTGAAATTTATGTTCAGTGAATATATTTTCACAGAGTATTCCATAAAACAAGTTATATATATATATATATATATATATATATATATATATATATATAATTTGAGAAATGAAAAGTTTATGAATTGAGAAAGTAAAGTAGAACGAATATTTTTTTTGTGCTTAAAGTTTATAAACTTTATAAATTTAAGAATATATTTTATTATTATAGAATATTTACTTTATAAAAAAAACAATATAATTCGTACAATTTTTAATTAAGGAAAACAAAATTCGTTTTGTTATACATACACATACACACACACACACATATATATATATATATATATATATATATACATACACACACATACATGTTCCTATAAAAGTATTTACATGTACATTTATGTGCTGCAAATACAAATATATACAAGTATACACACAGGTACAGATACTGTATGTATATATATATATATATATATATATATATATATATATATATATTCAAATGCATTTAAAAGATACATTTTCATGGCTTGTTTGAGATCTAAGCCCTCCATTGTACTTTTTTTCATTCAAAAATATAACTGATAATTTTATTTGTCTTTTAATAGATTGAACAAATTTAGTAAAATATACATAGACTAACTCTCTGTTTCCTTTTTATTTTCTTTGCTTTAACATAATTTAATGATGCAGAATAGATAAAAATATAATAATCTTTACGCCGTGTCGTTTAAAATTTGTTTATTTTTATTATGCATTTATGTAAATTTATATACATCATTATTTTATTTCTATTTTGATAGTACGCATTTGATGAACGAATTTCGTTCTCTAATATGACCCTGTAAATATGGCGTAGACATGCGCAGTAGTAGCGTATAATGTAAAACAATAACATAGTTCCAAACTTTTTGGTATTTTTAAATTTATTGTAAATCATTTTTATTCTATCAAGTCTTACTAAAAAGAATGTAGAGCAATATAAGTAAATTTATAATTAAGGTTATTATTATTTATTATTAATTGTTATTCATTATTAATTATTACTTTATTATTCTGTGTTTATTATTTTTATTTTAATGTTAAGATTGAACTTTTTTTTAAAAAAAAATTAGCTATTATTTTGATAAAATTTTAAAATTTTTGGTCGTATTATTCAATGATTGTTAACTAAATTAAATATTGTTTAATAATTGAAGACATGTATATATATATATATATATATATATATATATATACATATATATAAAACAGTTAATGAAATATATTGTTAGATTAATATTAATTTTCTGGACTTTCTATAAGTTGCTTCTATAATATAGATTCATTCTTTCTTATATATTCTTATACTTCTTCCTAGCATAGTTATTTTTAAATATAACTTTTATTAAGTAGTAATTATTATCACAATATATAAAAATATTATAAATGTCTTAATATTTACTCATTCTTTTATATTTTATAATAGGGAACATTCAATGCATATCGTTTTTAGAAACCAAAACGAAAGTAGAATTGTTTATGTTAATGTTTCGGTTTTATATGTTTTATACAACGAAGATAGTAGAAAAATAATTAGTTAATTTAATTTGGGTAAAATTAATGTAAATGTTACATTAATCTTCGTTACTGATTTCTAGTTTTAGGTAGTTATTTCATATAATTATCTACTACTTAAAAAGTAGTGTGTGTGTGTTTATACATACATACATATATATATATATATATATATATATATATATGTATATATATATATATGTACATATATACACGTGTGTTTGATAAATAACTTTAAATTTATCAAATCGGTTTTACAAACAAGCTTATCAAATCGAATCTAATAAATATCAGTATTTTATCATAAACATATAACTTCATTAATAAGAACAAAAGCTAATATAATACATAGTATTAAGGTTTAATAATAACATACAATTTTTCAACACTAGTCTATATTTATTGCAGTTGATGTGATAGCTGATTAAACTCATTCGAAATTAACATATAAAAGATATAATTTGTACAATGTGAAAAGGCACGAAAATCATATATAAACTTTTGTATTTTTAACTTGTGGAATAGACGAATGGTATAAAAATACTTCGGCGGTGAATGTGTCATAAAATGTTATTAACATATTAAATTTATATATATATATATATATATATATATATATATACCTATTTCATAAACTAAAATTTAATAATAAAACAAACTTCATAAGTTAAGAAAATTATTTTTTATTTCCTCGTTATAAAATATTTTTTTGGCATTTCCTTAACACAATGCTTTAAATGGGTGTTAATAAATCAGATGATAGATAAATATACAACACATATATATATATATATATATATATATATATATATATATATATATATATATATATATATGTATAAATGCGTGTGTATAACAGGTGTTAGATTAAGGCTGAAATGACCGAGTAAAAAAAATATGCAAGAAAACCAATTCACGTCACAGTATCAAGTGGCGTTTGTGTCACACCTGAAGTTTTTCACGCCAATTAAACAGTTTTCACGACAGGCATGAGGAGGGCAGAGATTTTGTTGCCTGTACAACGTGTCACGCAATGTTTGTCATGAGTGGTTGACACCCTCTTATTTACGATAGCCCTTATAATACGTAATTTGTTGACATTTCTGTGTGTAAGTTGTTAATTTTTAGATTATAACGTTTTGCAGTTCATTATTGGTGTACTGTAAGAAAGTTGTTACTTTTTTAATATCGCATCTGAATTTTTTTATCTACAGGTTTATGTGTTTTAAATAATATGCTATATTATAGAAAAAGGGTACATATATACACAAATTCACATGTGATAATATATATATATATATATATATATATATATAAATGTTGATTTGCATTATCACCTTTTAAATTGCAATTTTTTTACTGTAATTGTTATTAATTATAAATAGAACTTAGAAGTGTACTTTGGAGAATGAAATTAGAAAAGATTGCTTCTGATTAATATTAGTTTTAGTTCGAAATAAAAACTCTTTAAAACTGGAATATCAGAATACTGTAATAGATTTTAATTAAGACTTACATAAACTAAAACATTCTCATTTCCATTCTGAAACGTTTTTATGGTTCATATTTATTAAAAACTAATTTCCTTCCCTTATAAAACAGTACAAATCAAAAGAATGAAAACGGTATTTAATTACTTTATCATGACGGTGATTTTTTTTGCAACAAAAAAATACTTATCTTAGTCATGTTCTGATACAGGCGAAGTATATACTTGTATGTTATTTTTGATCACTTATTTTTAGTATTCATGTATGTATGTATGTTTATATATATATATATATATATATATATATATATATATATATATATATATATATATATGTATGTAGCTATGTGTTATGATTGCTGGTGTTTTTGTCTGTACTTTTCTTTTTGCATACACGACTTTATTTACAGCAGATGTTTTATATAAAAGAGATGTTTTTATTCAGTGGAAAATAAACTAAATACATTGATGAATTTATAATCTAATGCAACACGAATGTGTTTGGTGCGAAAAGTATGTGACAGTAATAGATATCACAGTTGTTCGCCTTGGATGATAATATTTTTTCAATCAACCAAACACTGGTTATCGCAAAATGTCAGAAACTAGTTCCTTAATTGGTATAAATTGCTCACCTTGGCAAGAATTTAATTAGGTATTAAACTAGTTATCAACCTATTTTATCTTAATGTCAGTTTTATCTTAAGATAAAAGATGAAAAATTATTCATGACACCGAGTGTTAACAATAAAACAAATAATAAGGAAGCTTTATTTATATAAACATGAACACAGACACATACACACACACACATGTATATATATATATATATATATATATATATATATATATAAAAGAGAATGTTACTCAACAATTTAAATTTTATTCAATGAAATATTTAAATTGTTTAAGTAAAAAAAATGGTATAACATATTGAGAGAAAGGTACCTCAGTTTTTGATGTAATTTAATTTTTTTGTATTTTAATTAAAATATGAACTAATTATTTTTCTTTTTAAACAGATTAAAATGCAAATGATCAATAAATAAGCGACTTGTTATTCATACAATATAATTTTTACATTTAAATGATTTTTATTGTAATTATAAATAATTGTTTATTATTTCCGTTATATATTTCTTAATACTAAATATAATTATTTGTTCAACAATAAGATGAACAATTTATAAATTTATTAGAATTGAATTTAATAAAACGTATATAATTGTACATTTATTATTTTATATTAATATTAGATAAAATTAAAAATAGATTTATAATTTTGGAAATTTGTTATAATTCAACTGTATTTTTTTTGACAGCAAGTTGTAAAAGGATGTTCAGTGTCTTTAATTAATTTACATAATGCTATTGCTTCTTAAATCTTTTATAATAAGAAATATTAAATTATAAATAATTGTTTATTAACAAAATACATATTAAAACGATTACTGTCCGGGCAAAATACCAATATTTTCTCCTTTTATTTAACTGTTTTCACATTATAACGTTTTTTTACAACGATGATTATGTATTTTCATGGTTAATAAGTATTTTGATAGTAATGCCATCATCTTCAAAGCGTAGACAAGATAAATTAATTCATTTTATAGTGTCGGAGGTGTTAGTTGTAAAACTGACTTTAAACCACACTGCTCAAATATGAGTCTGAACAATTTTTTTATATAAATAAATATTATTAACTGTAGGGTAATTCAAATTAGGCTTCCACACGAAAGTATTAAAAAAACGGAAAAAAACATGTTATCTTCCATTTAATACTTCAGTTCAATTATATTTTAGTATTGATTGAGCTAACATACTAAATAAAAAATAACACGACTCTTCTTAACCCCTGCGCCCTCTTTTAATACTTCTATGTGGAAGCCTCAATTGAATCATTCTATATTTAAATCCTGTATAATTATAAAGAGAGATTATCGTAAAAAAATTGTTTATATCTCTAAGATATTGCAAAATTAATATTTCGATTCTACAAGAAAATATTGTAATTGTTTCGAAATAATAAATGACCTCGCTTGATATTTGTGTGTATATATATATATTCTGTTAACTTCCACTAAAAATTTCATTCTCATATCATTTATATGTGCAACACGAATAAAATAATATTTTTAAAAAGGTAATGAGAAAAAATCCAAATAAATTTATTTAATTTGTATAGATAGTCACAGAGAAAATTATATATATATATATATATATATATATATATATATATATATATATATATATATATATATATATATATATGTATTAAGTAGTAAAACAATCGTTTATTTCTGATAGGATATAGTTATTTATTCACAAGGATTTTGTACGCCGTTATAGGAATCTATTATGAACTCCATATTTTAATTTTAACATCGTAAATCAACCTCAACAATACATTGATGTCAACATTTGAATACATCAAAGGAAGCTTACTGTGCTGTCATGTATGTATACATAGGGGCATGTGATGATCTTCAAAATTTTATACATATATCTTTTCATATGTGCTTATATTACGAAATATAATGTCTAGCGGAACATACTACGCTCTCCTTCTTTTCAAGTCCCCTTTTTTCATAAACTATGTGTATAAACCTTTAAACATCTATCTATCTATCCATCTATATATATATATATATATATATATATATATATATATATATATATATATATATATAAATGTAAAATTATAAGAAGAATAATTGGAATAATCTGTTAGTAACAATGCTTTAGGAAATATGTAAAAATATGGAACATAAAATTTTTTACTCAGTTTTCCATGTATTTCTGAATTTTTTTAAATAACACATTTAGTAGAATAAAATTTTATATTTTATAAAAGTTATGTTTGAGAATATAATTGAGAATATCAATAAATATTCACAATTTAAATAACACACTTAAATGAATATAACATAATAGTAAACATTGTATCTTTTGTAGATTGGCATAGTTTTAATTTGATTCTTCTGCTCTTGATTTTGAACAATGATCTCAGTAATTTGATATCATACCGGTCTTTTGTTTTAATTACCAAAGATGCCTTGATTAGTATCAAAAACATATTCGTTAATCTCAATACAACTAAAATAAAACCGAAAGCTATTGTTAACTTTTATTTGTATGGACGTCTTGTTTTGAATAAATTAGATCTTTTTTAACATAAATAAAGTTTTTAAGCAAGAAAATATTTATTAATACCATTATATAATGAATTAATAATAAAAGTATAATTAAGTGGCTTCAATTTATTATTTAATCACAGAAAAAGTATAACACCGATCGAGTTGAAATATTCCATTGGACTTAGCTGACATATCCAGTTAACACATAAACTAAACACACAATACAAAAACATAAACACGATAATAAAAGTCTAACATGATGTTTATATTTTATAACATTTGTCTACAATAGCTGAGGCGCTCGATTAACATTAAGCTAGGCATATCGTTATGAATAATAATGTTTCTGGTAATACATAAATTTACTTTTGCATCATATATCATTATATTTGTGGCAAATATTATGTCTTTTATTGTAGACAGATGTTAATTTTTGTAAATTAATTATTTTTATACATCAAAATATAAAAGTATTAAAAGAAAAATTGGTAAAATCAGTGACACGTTATCGTATGGGCAAAAAGAGCAATTTCCTGGAGCTCTCACCAACAGGAGAGCCCCAAACCAATCTTTTATAAACTCATTACAGTAGTACAATAATTCAAATTTTCCTAGGCCCCATGAACGCGCCACTGGATAAAATGAAAACAACTTCCGTTGTATTTTTTTCGTCTCGGCTTTGAAAATTTACTCCCAACGCGGTTTAAGAATTTTCACTTCAAAAATCAATTAAATACATAACTGTGATACTGATACATATTTAATTTTACTTTAGAATTACATTATTACATTTTTGAATAAAATAAATTTGTTCAACAATTCGCATTAAAATGAAAATATTATAATATGTTTTTTCGGAAGTAAATACTATGTGAAAACTGAACACCACCAAGGTGGAAAAATTTCATTACTAAAATTTAATTTTTAAATATTCAGTTACACATACAATATAAATAATTTAGAGTATCATGTGAATACTTAATATGGACCTTTTTAATATTTATATGTTTTATACAAAGCGCATTTTTATTTCAATTACTGGACATTTTTTTTTAAAAAAGTGGTTAACTAATTTGTGAAGTTAATATATATTTGTGAAGAAAATATTAAATGTGTATTAAAACATAATGTGTACATTTTACTAATGTCCTAACCAATGACAGTTTTAAAAACAAATAATTGTTAATTAACATGAAAATTAGTTATCAATATATATTTATATTTGGTAGCAATTGAATATGATAAGTTTCATTGTTTAGAATTAAAATGATTTATTTCTATAAATATATCTCGTATACGATTAACATTAATAGTTTAATTATACTAATTTATATTTTAAAAAAATATAATTCAACAAATAATATTTTTTGTAGTTGTTTCAATTTTCAGCAGTATATTATTATATTTATAATATTGAAACCTATAAAATTAAAAGAGTACTGAATAAGTCAGACAAAAATTATAAACATCAAAATCGTATTATTTTTTTATTATTTAGACGTAGTTGAACGCCATCATAGTTTTTAGTTAATTATATACAAGCGATAATTAATTTATATTTAATCAAGTGAATATTTAAATAATAATTAGATAATAATAAAAGTCTAACATGATGTTTATAATTTTGTGTAATATAATACCTCATTATATTGTAATTATAAAATAATACCACATAAAATCGCTAAGAAATTCAGAAAATATTGTCATTAACTAGTAATTAAATAAAGTACTGTAAATTATAATTCTTCATTGTGATGAAAATAATAGCGTTTAAACTATAATATAGTTAAAAAAATTATCATATAAATGAACAAAGTTATGTGAGATGTTAAAATGAAATGTTTATTAAAACAATTCACTTGTATTTATTTATGGACCTTTATGTTAAGTTATTAATTTAGTACACACATACACGCAAACAAACAAATACATGTATATGTGTATGATGTGTGAGTATAAATGTATATATATATATATATATATATATATAAGTATATATATATATATATATATATATATTATGTATATAAATATATATATATATATATATATATATATATATATATATATATTGATATATTGATATATGATTTAAGTATCGATAATGTCTAAAGTTTTTTTTCTTTCTTCTGACAAAAATTATTATTTGTTATGTTCATAAATTTATTCTAATTGTATGACGTTTACTGATATACAGATCAAGTTAAAAACCAAAAAAAGATTAGACTTTATTAGACAAAAATAATAAATATAAATTGCTTTCTGAGGCTTTATAAAATATTAATATTGACTGAAATTTTTTCATCGCATATAAATATTCTAATTTATATTATTAAATTTTTATTAGTATATTTTCAAAGATATAAATTACTTTCCTAACAGGTCATTTATTCATAAATTATAATTTATTATAATCACCATTTTATATTAATTTTTTTACTTGTTAAATTTTTACTGGGAAATTTCTTTAATTTACTTTTTACTTTTTCATATTTATTTTTTTCATATTTTGTCACATCATTCATTTGCTTATTACTACAAAATAACATACATTTCTATTTATTTTTTTAAATATATATTTTTTTTTATTTTACATTAGTTTCTTTTTTCAATACTGTGCAAGATTGTTATATATATATATATATATATATATATATATATATATATATATAAGTAAAAAAATATCTCAAAGGAACGCGCCCAAAGTCAGTTTTTTCCTTAGAAACATAGTATCTAACAAAAAGACCTTCTGTTACTTTTTTCCTCCATAGCACACAGTACGACATAAACTGTATATTTTAATATAAATTTACCGCGTGGAGGGATAATACCGATCCGTTCACATGTCTTTTCACATATGAACTTTTTTCATCCGTGACGACGCCTAGATACTTCTTGAGTCGTATTTTTTTTTATACGCACGGGTTTTTAACTTTTGTCACATGACATTGATGTCGTGTTTTATGAAAAACACAGTTGACTGGTACATTGAAAAATGGTCTTGTGGCAAGAAAAAGTCTATTGTTGATCGTATAATTTTCAATATAATAAAATATTATTTTTTCATTGTTATCTTTGAATTTAATTAAATATAAATGTTGAATTTCATATTAAATAATTTAGAAATCAATAAAAGTAAATTTTAGTACTTTGAAAAGTATAAAAATTATATTTACTTATATATATATATATACATATTGTTAATTTTTCAAAAAAACTTTTTTAAAAAAATGCAGTAATTGGATTTTTGTGATATAATATAACCATTTGAACACTTTTGCTTCTTAAACGCAACATTAACTTTAAAAAAAATTTCTCTGCTAAAAATATTTTTTTCAAAACTTTTTTATATAACAATAAACATTGATTCAATAGCAATTGAACTAAATTATTAATTTTTTCAGTTTTTGCGAAATTGAGAAAAAAAACGGAATTGATGTGGACTTACAAGATCCACACCATATATATATATATATATATATATATATATATATAAATATAAAAAATTCAATGTTTTTCTCGACCCGAAATATTTCAGCAACTATCACGGCATTAAATTCGGATTTTAATGAAATAAATGAATTTCAAACTTAAGACAGGCTAGTTTTTATTCACTTTTGAAATATTTTTCTTTGTTAATGTTAATTAGTCGCCGCTGTTGCGTATACAAAACATCTCAATATGGAAAACTACAATTTTTATTTTTTTTCTTTCTAAAGCCAAATTAATTAGAAGGGACCTTGAACCAAACTATGTTAAGCGTTTTCAAAAATTCTTACGATTTTGAATACTGATATTTAATGAGTTGTCATTTTTTTATAACATTATGTTTATATAATTTCATATTTCCATTAAAACAGATTTATTGAATTTTTTTTCACGGAATTAATTTCTTTCACTCTCTTTCTCTACGTAAAGAGAGAGAGCAAGAAAGAGGAGAGAAACGAAATTTATGAATAATACAGTTTCAGTTGATATGTGGATATATTTTTTTAATTATTGACCCATAATTTGCAAATTTGACTAGAAAAGTTGTTTATTTTTTTTTATTAACGTTTTTTCTTATTTTCATTGCAAAACTTTCGCCTGTAAATTATTTGGTAAAATAACGTTCTTTTTTCTAATCAATTATTACTGATCATGTAGCAAAAGTGATATATATATATACATATATATAATCTAATTTGAAAAAGGCATTTTGATTTTAAATACTACGCTTTATATTAAATGAAAAATAATGAATCACATATTACTTTAATATTATTTAATATATTACACACACGCACAGATATATATATATATATATATATATATATATATTATATGTTTATATATATATATATATATAATATACATATATAATATGTATATATATATATATATGTATGTATATTATATATATATATATACTCCCGTCCCTCAATTTACGTGGAGTGTTCATTCCACATGGATTTGTTTTACACGAATGAAAATCGCGTAAATTGAGTCTATCAGTACAATAGAAAAAATATTGTAAATAAAAGCTAGTAAAGTTGTAGAAACACATATTTATTTCACACAAATTTAAAAAAAATAATGATGTTTTAGAAAACAAAAGTAGATAACTTTTATTCGATGTCACTTTTGTACACTTGTTACGAAATTTTAAAACTTCTAGGAAAATATATTTTCTGGCTTCGTAAATTAGAATCGCAAAGATGATTAGTAAGGCAATGTGACGTCTCCCTGAGCATGCTTTGTACTGCACTGCCGTACTATTATACGTTCAAGTAATAATTTACGTCAATTTGATATATAATAAATACAATGAAAAATTATATAAAATGAAATCTATCTGACCGCGTAAAATGAGGTCGCGTAAATCAATACCGCGTATAAAAAGTGCAGCGTAAATAGAGGTATAATTTGTCGCGTAAAAAAACTCGTGTAAAAAAAAGTCCCGCGTAAATTGAGGGACGGGTGTATATATATATATATGCGTATATGTATTTATATAAAAATATAAACGTATAAGAAAATTTTTACAGATGCAATTTAAAATTCAAAATTCTGACGTTTGTTTGTTTTAATTCCTTCTACATATGCATGCAGATATAAATATTCAGTCAGTTTCTGTAAATGTAAAAAAAAAACGTATATTTTACAAATGTTTCAATACGTCTTTTTTCAACACGAGTCACATTCTCGTATATTTTCGAACAGGAGTTTGATAATTTTCACAAAATCCGAATATCTCTCTGCGACGACAGCGGCGATTCAAGTCGATGTGTGTGTGTGTGTGTATATAAAACGAAAAAAAAAACCGTATATGATACAACGTCAAGTGGCAACAATATTATTTTCCTTTTCAAGCATCGTCATCTACGAAGCAATGAAACTCGTCGTAACGAATTCTAGATACTTGAATTAGATGGCGCTAAAAATCCTCACACCAGAACGACGCCATGATCTCACAGCGTGCTCGATCGTTATATCAAGGTGCTGATGATATATACCTCCTTCCAAACTCACCTCCTGATCCTCTCAAATATAAGTGGAGAGTCAGTCGAAGCCTGCTAGATGCGGAGAGGTACATTTAGATGTATGAATTCAACACATCAACATTCAAGTGGTTTTTGCAATAATCATCGCAACTGGAATAGTATTTGAAACGGGAATGACGTATACGGTATACGCATTGCGAGATACGTCCCTCTTTATTTCTTGTGCTGTTCGGTTATGAGTGATGGAACGATTCTAGCAGCAGCACCTAGATTCACGGACGAGATGTGAACTCGCAGGCGTTTTCCAAAAGGATGAGGATTCGCGATTCTGTTTTTCTTTTATTTGCTGCATAAGTTTACTACACGAACGTGTGTGGTGTTTTTGTGGTGGCTGCTACCGCTTGATAGAAGAAAAGGTTTGAGGTTGGGTTTGTTATTGTGGATGAATTGAGTTTGATGTTATTTTATCTGTAGTTAGGGAAAAAGAACTTAATTTCGCGGAGAGATGAAGAATCCTACGGTGAAATGAAAAAAGAATACTTTGTTGAATCTCTTAATAAAGTATGACCATATATGTAGAAGAGAATAAGTATTAAAATGAATTTTTTGAGCTAAAAGTGTTTTTAACCTTCTAGTATTATGAATAATACTATTATGAATTAAATGTAGTAATCATAGTTACATATTTATTATTTAAAATCATTATATCATTAGTTATTTTACATATATTTCAGTAAACTTTGCTAATAAATAGAATATTAATAAAATTTTCACAGATTATATAGATCCTTTAATGTATATATTTTAACTTTTTGACGAAAAAATGCACGGACATTTAAATATATGTATACATATATATGGTTAGATACCTACTCATTGCTCATTTAATAGTTATTAATATTTAAAAAAAAAAACGATTTATATTATTTATAGAACACTGAGAAATGGTTGTCATACATGGCATACAATTCTATAAAAAAATGTTATATATATATATACATATATATATATATATATATATATATATATATATATATATATATATATATATATATATATGTTTGTCTTCTTTTTATTTTTATGCGTTACAAAAATTATATTTGTGTATTTTATATGAAATTCAGCATAGAAAATTGCTTATATATGTTACTTATTATACAAATTTGTATATATTAAGTTGCTTATATGTTTTTTATTTATTAAAATCAGTTATATAAATTAATTAGATAACTTTAAAATTTCCAACGTTTATTAATTCAAAAAAATATGTTTCAATCAAAGATTCATTTCTTTAAATGAGATGTCTAAAATAAAAATAACGTCTTTATGTAGAGAATATCTTTATTATTAATAGAAACCCATATTTCGCGTCACTTTGTCCGCAACGTGACCGTCTGCCTCCATTCAGCGAATATGGTGTATAAGAAAAATTTCACAATAAACAGGTTGCAAGTTTAATTCATTAAGTTTCGTTCTTAGATATTTTTTATATTGAAAAATATTATGTTGTGAAAACCAATAAACAGTTTTTTCCTTTCTATGTTTCTTACTATTTTCCCGTCAATTTCGACGGCTTATATACTAGTTTATTAATATTTAATTATTTCATGCAACTTATATCATAAAATTCAAAGAAAACTGACAGTCTCTAATTTTAACTCCTTTTTAACTACATTTTAAATTTATTGAATTTAAAATATATAGGAATTTAAAATATTGAATATACCGTCATTCTAAAATAACAGATCTTTATACTGAAAAATGGAAATGGTGTTTATAGAACTTGTTTGTTAAGTAAATACGAGAAATAATAAATATGTAATATGAATAATGTTTATAAATTTTATAATGTTTATAAATTTGATTAATGTCGGACAAATTTAATTGAAATTAATTTCAGTTGTTTATTATGCGTTAGTCTTGAAGATAATTTATTATTTTATTGCACGTAAGTCATTTAATTTGTAATAAATGATGAATCAATTTAAACTGAAAAACGTTTTTATATTCATAGATGTTATTAACTATTTCAATGAATTCAATTAAAAATAATAAATATATTTTATGAAATATATATATATATATATATATATATATATATATATATATATACACCCTGGCATATACTTATTCTTATAACGTGTTAAAAGACCGAGGGGTTACATTTAAAATACGAGTAGTTTGCGGAACCCCGCTGTATTTTATATTGTTGTAAAATGGAAATGAGTAATTAACCTGTACAAGATATACATCGTATACTTTTTTTATATGCCATGCAAAATAGAAGTCTATAATTCGTTTCTTTTATTGAGGTTTCTTTTATTGGCGTATAAAAAAAATGTGGAAAGATTTTAAGGGTTGATATATACGGCAATTGGATTTAAACGTATAAGTAAATATGTTTTCGATAAAGCGAGTCATTCAGTTTTTTTAGTGTAACAAAGACATTAGAACTAAATGTGAGTTTATTTTTTATTTTTAACATTTCATAAAATTAATAGGTATACTTAATAATAAGGCATATTTTACATTTACGAATATTTTTGAATTATTTTTATCGTTGATATTAATTGAAATATGTAAATAAATGTATACTTTGATATATGATATTGATTAAATAAAATATAATTTAATTTAAAGTTTGTGATACATACTTGAGTATTTTTTATTTTAGTAAAAAATGATATAATTTATTTTAATATATTCAATTAAAATGCTTATATACGTGTGTATATATATATATATATACATATACATGTGTTTATATATATATATATATATATATATACACACACATACATACAATATGCAGGCTTTAATAAATTAATGTAACAATTTCATTTTAGTTATTATGTCAGTGTGAAAGATAATAATAATTGATAAGATAACAAAAAAACTACACTAATAATGAGTGATAAGCTTTAATTATGTACAATATTTTAATTCAACGATTTAAAAACGTAATGAATATATGTTTAGTTTCATTTTGATATAAAAAGGAAATTAATTAATAAGTATGTTTCATATATATTTGTATTTTTCTCTTTATTATATATATATATATATATATATATATAATATATATGTATAATATATATATATATATATATATATATATATATATACAAGAAAATTTCAAGTAAGCAATAATAAGACAGTCGGGTTCGAATGTCTACAAAATTGAGAGACCTTTTAAAATATTCTAATTTTAATTTCGATTCTATAGCATGTATATGTTTTTTTTTAAATAATTTTACATTTTTTTAAAGAAATTCGAAACGAATTAATATAAATAGTATGATGTATACGATTTTAAAGTGATGCTAATGTATTAGAGTGTAATATATGAAATTTGGAAATTTGTAGGTGAGAATTAAAACGCAATATTTTTAATAAAATAAAATATATTTAATCAAAATAAGCCTCAATGGTCTTATGACAACGAGAAATTAGATTGCTTATTCGATTTTTATAAAAATTGACATTTTTAGAGCGTATAAAGTCTTCGAATCCTTGAATAACTTCTGGTTGGTTTCGAAATTTTTTATTTCTTAAATAATATTCCAAGTGGCGAAAGTGATGATAGTGTGTTGGTGAAAGATCTGGCGAATAAGGGGGATGCGGTGAAATTTCATAATTTAATGAATTTAATATAGAAATAGGGATTCAAGATCTGTGGTCGAGTATTGTCTTGCAATAGTATTGGCCCATATCTATTTATTTTAAATATAGAGTTATTGTTATTTTTATTTTTTTTTATATCCTTTAACAGGGTGGTGTCTACAAAAGATTCGCGTCTACTTTTTATATGAGTTCAAGTTGGGACAAATATAGCAATATAGCATTGGCTGTTTTGTTTTTATTTTTCATTTATATTGTCGATTTCGCAACAATTATAAATCAACCGTAATTGCTTCGCCTGATTTTGAAAAAGGATAATAGATTATTTCTTTATTTGTCCACCATACAGTAATCATAACTTTTTTTTGGTGTAATTACGGCTTGGGTGCGTGTCCTGGAGCTTCATTTGCATTTAACCATTGTCCAGATCTTTTTCTGTCATCATACAGAATCCACTTTTCATCACAAGTAATGATTCGATTTAAAAATGGCGTTTTATCATTTTGAGTCATCAATGAAGAACACACCTCTAAGCGTCTCAAGTTCTGACATCTGTCAATTCATGCGGCACCCACTTATCCAGTTTTTTCACCTTTCCTATTGCCGCGAGGTGACGAGAAATAGTCATAACACTAACACTTAAATCACATGCGAGAGCTCGAACTATTGTATGTGAATTAGCTTTCACCATGGTTCTCAAATGTTCTTCGTTCATAATGGTTTTGGGCCTCCTTCGGGGCTCATTGTCGAGATACATATTACCGGAACGAAATTTTTTGACCCATAATTATATTGTTCTCTAGTTGGCCGACCATTCTCCGAAATCTCCATTGATATTTCTACCTGCTACCGCTGAATTGTGTCCCAACTTGAACTGATATAAAAAAGAGACGCAAAGCTTTTGTGAACACTATCCTGTTAAAGAGTATAAAAAAATAACAACAAAAACTCCGTTTTTAAAAACAATTGATGGGTACAGTACATTAGTCAATTCAAAATAGCTGAACTTGTAAAATATTGCACAGAACCTTTTTCAGTCGCTGTCGACCTCTCTGACTGACTGAAATTCGGTAACTTGATATGTTACAACCTAATACTTTAAATTATATATATATATATATATATATATATATATATATCATCAGTATGATTTTCGACCTTTAACAATTTGATATTTAATGAAAAATCATTCTTATTTCTCTTAATATGTACAGTGCTTTTCTTATTCATACATTTCAATCCATTTTTAATATCCTTATTTCACTAATTATTTTTTTATGGCTATATATATATATATAATTTAGTTGTAAAAATATAATTCTTAACTGATATTTTACAAATGAATAACTATACTAAATATCACATTCTTCAAACATTGAAAATTTGCTCATTGACTTGTTTGATGACTTCTACGTATTTCAATGTCAATACTAACATCTATGAGAGCACAGATACGAAACTTGTTCGGAGTTTATTTTAAAAAAAATCTTCTTGAAATATTTATTTTTTCAAAAATTTTTTTGTAAAAAGCTTCTCAGATAATTTCTGTGCCTGAACTTGATGTTACTGTTGACAGAAATGTAAATCAAAGATCAGAGTGGCAATTGAAAAACTATTTATCGAAGACTGTTCCAAATTTTCAATGATTATTCGAAATACCTTAGATACAAAATGTTTTATTTTAAGAAAAAAGAATTATTTTTCGTAATACATAGAACTCAAATAAAATCAGGTATAGATTTCAGTTCAAATTTTATTTTTATCGAAAAATAATAATACTTTTATGTTTTATATTAAACTACTTTAAGTCTAATAATAATTTTATATATTTTAAATGGTATGATAAAGTTTATATGTTTGAATATAATAACGTTATAACGAATAATTCTGATAATATCATATAAAAGTTTTATATTATAATTATTTTTAAAATATGTTTGAAAGTATTCGAATAAAATGAAATAAATTAAGTTCATATTTGTCAATAGACTAAAATAATATCGACGGCATAAACGTTGAACGATACAATATAACATACATTACCATTTGTTCATCTAACATCAGAGATAAAACAGAAAAAGAAATAAAGTTTTCTCCCCAAGTAATAAACGAAAAATATATCTGTCATGGAATATAACGTAAATGACTTTGTAAAAAAGAACACATTTCATATAAAACAAATGTGAAAATTATCTCCCGCCATTTGCCGACGGTAGCTGTGCGTTGAACTAGTCCGCTCCTATCTTACCGACAGTGTTTCTCATACGGATAGAGCACTCTTCACAGGAAGTGATGATCATTTCATATCTAGTGACGTCAACCAATGAAAAACAGACGGAAGTGACGCGATATATTTTGCTCGTACGGTCATCAAGTATTTTCTGCCGTTGACTAAGATGATCTGGTAGATTTTTCATATCTTTTCGAGTAGGCCATAGTAAGTTTACATCAAATTTATGTGATTTCTTAAAAAAAAAAATCTCTAGATATTAAAACATAGTCGAACAAACCGAGTAATCAGTTTCTGAATAATACAAATAAATAAATTAAATTCAAATCAATAATAAATTCTAAACTATTCAAATAATGATGTGGGTTAAAATTTAATATTGTTTTATTATTATCAATTTTAAATATTTTGTATGTGTTGCATAGAAATATTCGAAATCAAATAATTAAACATTATAAAGTTTTATTTTTTCATACATATTTCTTAAGTTCAATATTATAACTTCTTATTTTTTACAGTTGATTAAATATAAATGTTGAAAAAATAATTATTTTCTTTTCAATTTTGATATTTGTTGATCGACAGTAAAATAATGAAATTTATCATTTAAATATCTTTATACTTAAACTAACAAGAAGTTCAATTCCAATATTTTTTCACTGATCAAATTATTAACCATAGCACATTTATTTTTTATTACTTTTCTTATAAATAAGTAATCTTCTTTAAACTGAACATTTATCAAATTAAATAAATGTAATCAATATACTATTAAAAAATCAAAAACTACTTAATGAAATAAAAATAAACAAAGACTGAATTAATGATCGATCTTAGTAAAAAATTTAAAATTTATATGTAATTTTTATAGAAATATTAATAGTATTCGACATTCAAATTCGTAATGAATTATTTTTCACAAAATTCTAGTATGGCTTAATCACTTGACAGACTTAATTGTGGATATTTTTGATCTTAAGTTTAACATTTTTTTTTATTTTTATAATATTAATTATATATTTAGAATGTAATTATTATTTTATTAATTTTACAACTTTTAAATCGCTTTTTTAATTATTCTTTGTATCATCCGTATCTTTTTTGAAAATATTTGTTCATGCACAACATTATGAAATAACTGATATAAAATGTATAAAATTAGTCTTATTTTTTAACAGTTTATTAATAAATACAGATACATTCTATTAAGTATAACGTGATGTTTACATTTTCAAGTAAACATTACAATATAAAGGAGTTATAAT
Organism: Acanthacorydalis orientalis; assembly: GCA_034766995.1. Lineage (NCBI taxonomy): Eukaryota > Metazoa > Arthropoda > Insecta > Megaloptera > Corydalidae > Acanthacorydalis > Acanthacorydalis orientalis. Next base: position 25,575,788 of record CM068320.1, read on the forward strand.
AAATTTCAAATTAATTTCTTTACTATGTGTTCTAAGTATACTTTTATTTTTCAATTAATCATATACAGACAAATGATATTGAAAAGAACTTTTCTTAAATAGAAAATATGATAAAAACAGCAGTATATTACAAAGTGAGAATGTTAAATCTTTTTAAAATCAGTATTAAAAAGAGATACCTTTTTGTTGTTTTGCAGTTTAGCATATCTTTTGTACGTTTATATAACATTTGTGTATATGTATTGTTTTTACGTGAAATATATCAGATACCAGTGTCCAGACTTTATAACTTTAACAAGGAACAGAAACCTTAACTTATGACATCTGTCATTCGAAACAACAAGATCATAAATTCATCTGTCACATACAAACAATCGTGTGTTTGAAACAAAATGAGAAGAAAAAGGCAGTATCAAAAATTGCTATAAAAAATTGTCTGGCCGACTATATCAAAAACTGCTAATAGATGATAATAGATACAGTGACGCCACCGCATTACTGTAACGGTCTGTGGTGGTATCAAGTGGTAACGGTTTGAACTACGAAAGAGATACATACACACACACTACCATCCGCCAGTATAGAGCAGTGGGTTGTGGAGATACCAACGCTTTATTCTAAGGCCCTCTGTGCTACGCATAACGTGGAAGGTCTTTCTCAACTTCGAAGTAATATAAAAGTGAAGAGGTACCATATAAACTGTATGAAATCACCATTAGAAACAGAATGTTTTTGACGAGATGAAAAGAAATAAAATGCAGAGGTATATCACGCGAGAAATAAGTGAAACATTTTTTTATACTTGGTGACGGAAAGACTCTATAGAAGATTAAAAAAAGAAACGGATTTTTTTCATATCTGACACGTTTTTTTTGATTGTTGACTACAAAATAGTCTGTTAATGAAGAAATTCTAATAATTACGTGTATATATATATATATATATATAATGAGCTATAAACACTCTTATTTTATCACAAAATATAATTTTAACACATCATTTTCTTGAGTATATTATCATTAAAACGCTGTTATAGAAAAAAATTATATAATACTTTTCCAAAGTTGTTCTAGAACAATTTTTCAATTAATTTGTTTCATATGAAAATAAAAACTATGCTGATAATTCACAAAGGTTTTTTTTTAAATTTCTTTAAGTAGTTCATAATTTAATCAAGGTATTAATTTTATACTTCTTTTTAAGGAAAGTTAACAAAGGATACACAGAAAAAAATCTTATACATAGTTTTCTTTATGCTTAAGGGTGATTTTGTGTTAAAAGGTATATTTAATCTTTTTTATAATTATTGAAGATTATTTTTTTTAATAATCAGGAATACAATTTAATATATTTTAAATGATATATAAGTATATATATATATATATATATATACATATATATATATATATATATATATATATATATATATATATATATATATATATATCTTTGATGACGTTCTCTCGTATATAAACATAATTATAAATATATTAGAAATCTATCCAGATTATGAATAGTCAACGTGTTGCAATAACAATATCTAATTAGTTTTAAAATAATAATAAATATACTGCAAAGACACAATCTTATCAATACAACAACTTATCTGAAGAATTATTCAAAAAATAGTTTTCATGATTAAGTATGTCATGTAGTTGTTGTACTGAGTTTCATAAGTATATATTATTTAATATTTAAGTCAATTTTTTTATTGCATCAAAATCAGAATGGAAATATTATCAAAGTTTTTTAGCATATACTTAATTCGAAGAAAAAAAATAAATATTAAAAAATATTGTATATAATTATTAACCAGTAAAATATTCTTAGTATACTATAGTTTTCGTTTGAGTGCGTTTCAAACTAAATACCTTATTTAAATGTACTTGAAAAAAATGTTAATACTCATCATTATTATTGTGAAATTACACGTATATATATATATATATATATATATATATATATATATATATATATATATATATATGTTTGTATGTATGTATAGTGCAAAATTGAATCTGTGCAAAATACATTTAATACTATATGCGTCGCTATAAAATTTATTTAAAGGTGTTCTGTTAAAGTAATGTAAAAGTAGTTAAAATCAATATCGTAGACGATATTGATGTCAGTAATGACGTTTACATTAAATTCGGTTCTATTGCAGAACATTAATTTAAGTCGTTTACAGTTCACCTCATACTCGATACACAAAACCTTCAACATTTCGCCACTTGCGTTTGTCTGTAACAAATTCCCATGGTCTTGTGGCAAAAAGTCAATATATAGAACTTACTACTACAAACAGTAAACAACATGGCGGCGAAGAGATGTTCGACCAACATTGGTGACTCGACTCATTCCTCTCACATCCTCCTCTGTCCTCATGACTGATTCATCTGTAACTTCATTATGCAGTGACCCGGCCTAAATCAAGCAATCTGTGGAAGAAGACGAAGAAGACTATAAGCCAACGAACGTAAAACGTTGTGACGTAAGTGTTGTGAATCGTTCGTTGTCTGCTATTGGGTCGGTAAAAGAAAACGTTGCGCATAAATCGTATGTTTACTTGCTGAAAGATTGTGTGCTGTATTATACCTTTGCTTGTCTTTGTCTGTCCATGTGGTCCATTTGAAAATTAAATTCTTTTATGCAGGATCTGTAAGTAAACATACTTTTAGTATTGCATAAAAGTTTTATGTTTACTTATCTTCATATCGTTTCAAAATACTACAATTTCATTATAGAAATTTAATTGAATCTTTTTTTTTAAATATGATTACAATATTAAATATCAAAAATACTCCACTACTTGCATATAAAACTTATTTCTTTCATTGATTTTTGTATAATTTACTTTCTTTTATTATTACATAAACGATGCTAGATAATAATTGAAAAATTCAATAATTTCTACCCACAGTGATTAATTTTTTTCAAAAAAATCACCATATAAAAACTTCATGCATAATAATATAATTTTGGTTTTCTTCAATTTTATAGAATATTCCATTGTAAAAGTATTTCAACAAACACAAAACATATAGCTGATTTGTTAATAAATTTCAATTTCATACGAGAATTAAAACAATTTATATGCGAAAATTAACATATTATATGCAGAATTCTAATTCAGTAAAATATGTGTAAACTGTTGAAGAATTAGAATAATATTAAGATATATAAAGTTTCTGTTTTAACAAAATATTTGTTATTCAGCATTATTCAGTATTTTACAGAAAGTACAAAATAAAACTTTTAATAGCTCATTATTTATGGTCTATTTTCTTTTAATAGATTTTATAAATAAAAGCCTTATAATTCTTTCTCTTATGCAATAAAACTGAACCTTATTTCAATTTTCTTTATTATATATATATATAATTCTTCGATAGATTTTACTCCTATAATACATCTCAATAGATTTTTAAATTGATATTTTCACTTGCATATTTAATTACTATATTTTTATTGAAAAAAATGGGAACAAAATAAAAATATTATTTAGAATTCATTTTTTTTTCTTGTGATATTAAACATATTTAAAAGTTATTAATACAAACAATGATTAAGAGACAATAAGAATTTTGTAGCTATAATTATTTTGAAAATAAATAATATTATATTAAAAATGGTGGTCAAGCTTCAATAGTCAATTCAATAATTCAGAAATTTGTTTTGCCTATATTAATATTTTAGAGAATTTACAATTGCTATATGCTATGTAAAAATGTTTATAATTTATATAGGCTGATTTAATTTACACTTCTACACGAAAGTATTAAAAAAAAATATAAAATTAAAAAAAACATGTCATCCTTCATTTAGTATTTTAGTATTGAAATGGACTAAAATACTAAATAAAAATAACATGACAACCCCTGTATCCTCTTTTAAAACTTCCACATGGAAGCCTACATTGAATCATCGTTTATATTTCTATAAAAAGTTATAATATTTGTCTTTATTTTTTTAAATAATAATATTAATAAACTGAAATATCGACTTGTCTTACAGTAAAGCTGTATTAAAATCATAATTCACGGAACCACTAGCATGAAAATACAATTAACTCGTTACAATCATGAATAAGTCATAGTTTTTCATTCACGAATCCGTCCTACCAGTATACATTCAATTTACGAAAAGCAATTATTAAGTTTCTTGAAAAGTATTTGAAATATTTTTTATTTGTAATTAATTCGATCCGCACCCATGTTCCGTGGGTCGAAATTGGTGGCGTTGTTAACTTTGCCTGTACACGCGCCACCTGTAATCAACGATGCAGTGACATCGTGGGGCAAATAGATGTGGGATGGTAAAATGACAAACGATTATGAACTCCATGTTTTATGTATTGCGAAACGGCTGCGACGACACATTTTACTGTCATTATGTTAATTTCAAGTTGACGCAGACGATGGAGGAGTGTCTTCAAAACGTCATGTATTTTAGAAAAGTTTCCTCTTGAAATCTGGTGTGTTCTGGAGTAGGACGAAATATTAAAATGAAACAAAACAATAGCTGACACAAAGTCCATTTAACTATATATATATATATATATATATATATAACTATATATATATATATTAATATATTAAAAGTATTTTTACTTGTAGTACATTTAACAAATCCTTAATTTAGATGAAAGTTCAGTTTTTTAAATATTTGTCAATACCTTGCAAAATACTTTTATATAATTTTTTAATTGAAGATGATAATGGATCAATTGTAAATTTTTCAATTTTTCAAGTTAGTCTCATCCGAAGAAACGCAAACATATTATATTAGTTAAATTATATGTTTTATTTTTTATTTTTACATGAATTTTCAATTACTATAATATGAAAGTATTAATCTAAGAATAGTTTTTTTATTCAGTCTTATGATTTTCGATAAAAAATAATAATTTATGAATATATCTGCAATTTCTGCGAATAAATAAGTCGAAAAAGTATTTTTTTTAGGACCAATATAAATATTTAGTATCTTCCAAAATCTAGTAATTTATTTATAGAATGTTTTATCGTATAACATTGTTTCAATTTTGTTATTTATTTCTTTAATGTATACATGTATAAAATATTTGATAAATTAATTAGTTTTCCCTTAACTTAGTCTCCTTTCCAACAGAACTTATCCACCTATTTAGAACAGTTATTAAAATATAATTTTAATAGAATATTTAATTCAATATATACATCTCTTAAGTGTATATATTTTTTAATTAGTATGTTACTTTTTGATAATATATTTTATCTTGAAAATATTTTTCTTTATCAAGTGATTTTTATATTATTAAAAATATAGGTCTGTCTGTTGTTTAATGTTTAACCCTTTGAAGACCAGTAGAAATTTTCATACATTTACGAAGAATTCCAGACAATTTTAAACAAAAATGCAAGGTTATAGAAAAAAATACATTTCGGTCAATTTTCAGTTAGTTAATTATTTTTTTACAAAATACTAATAACATATTGGACTTCCTTTTTTGCTTATAAAAATAAAAATAATTTAAGAAATTTTTACAAAGAAAATTAAATGTGAATAAATTGATTTTAAGTTTTTATGCTGACACTGTTCTGAAAAAAAATATAACCCACGGGAGAATTTTTTATGAACAACAATGTTGTGAAAATAAAGATAGAAAAATGGATAAAATAAAAAATAAAATTTAATTTAGTAGCGACAACTTTTCGCACAGTTTGAACTGTAACATCAACACTAAATTCAACAGTTTAGTATAGTCGGCCATTTAGTCAGTTTTCGAACAAAGTCTTAGAATAAAACATAAAAGTATGTCAAAACACATAAAAGTATGTCTGCATTAGCTTTTAATGTCATTTTTATGAAGCAAAGTTGAATTATTGTATTTAGAAAACCAAGGAGTGATATATCGCTCTTTGTACTTTTCACAAATGTATGGCTGAGCGATATATTGCTCCTTGGCACTCACTCAAAGGGTTAAGAGTCAATTAAAACTGAATGAGAGTTAATACTAACGGATGTATACTTTTGGATTTATTAAATTATTTAAATTGTTTTTAGATTTTTTTATACTTTATATATATATATATGTAACTATAATATAAACTATTTATTTTTAAACCCAATTTATAATTTGTTTAAAAAAATAAATCAGTTATTAAGTGGTTAATTCGTAAGACTGAAGTTTTTTAGTATAAAACCAGGCTAATAGCATACTTCCTTTTTCAATAAAATATATTTTCATGAAAAAAAATATCACTCTTAATATTGAAAACAATAATTTTTTTCATAAAACATTTTTCAATTAATAAGTTACAACAATTTATAAAAATGAACAGAATGTATTGTTAAAAATACTCTGATTAATATATTTCACAAAACCACAGCCTGAACTGTCTGATTATGGCATCAAAAGAGCTGTAACGTTATTATTACCTAAAGTTAGATGAACGTATAATAGATGTTCCAATATTTCAAATGTCTGCAAGAAACGGTGCAGAGCGCTTGACTCACCAGCATATGACACAATTATAATGCGAGGATTTATAATAGGCTAAAGAGTGTATGCTTCTTCGTGGCACCATCTTTCATGCATTTGAATCTATGATAAATTGGGCTTTGTTCTTCGTAGAAACTATATTCGTGGTATTTCTGTGTAAGATGTTAAATTCCGAAATGATGATTTAGTAAATTTTAGACGTGTATGTGATGGTGTATTAGTAGAATAAAAGTCAGCACGAAATTTTAATTTTCATTTACCTGATGTTGGTTTTGTTTTAAAATCAGTTTATTTATATTTTTGCAACATAAATTTGTTTAACCTTCTTTTAATCAATTTATATATATGTATATATATATATATATATATAAATATTATATATATATAGATATATTATAATATATATATATATATATATATATATATATACATATATATATATATGTATATGTTATATAATATATATATATATATATATGTTATATAATATATATATATATATATATATAATAAATTCATATAAAAATATGTTTATTCGTTTTGCAATTTTAATACGGTTTCGTTTATTTATGATTTATTTCATTTTATTTTAAAATTAACTTCATATTAAAAATCAATGATAAGACATAACTTCTTAGTGGATTTTTTCTAAACTTTCTATTGTTATTTTTTATGTTCTATGTTCTATTTTCGGGCTTTCATAAAAAGTCTGTTTTTAATAGTATGTAATTCTAGTCATAAGTGCAATTTTTTCATGTGAGCAAAACGCGTATATTAAGTGTAGGATTACATATTTAACGTTGTACGAAATTTACAACATTATCAAACAGCAATTATACTGTGCTTTAAAAATCTTAAGATTATACCTTTCGATAAATAAATTATTTTATAACGGATTTTCTCTTTTCATCAGAAATTGAATGTAAAAACAATGGGTGAAATAAAATAAATTGTTGATCACTCTCTCCCTCTCTCTCTATATATATATATGCCTATGATTTTTTTTATAATATTTCTATCATACTTCTAAATAAACTTATAATTTATTTTTCAATTTTGCTTATACCTAGATGACAAAAACAATTAGAATTTACATGATAAATATTTCTATTTTAAATGATTAAACAATGAATTAAAAAATGATTAATGATTAACTGTAATATTAAGTTTTCTATATGATCTTTTATTAAAAAGTAAAAATTTCGGGTATTCTTAACACTGTATTAAAATGAAAAAAGCTGAATTACAAAAAAAGGAAATTCGATAAATTTACATAAGTACAGTGTTAAAATAGAACTTTTCGAATTCGAATAAAAAACGGAATATTTATGAGAAAAATCAAAAATTAACAAATTAACAAGTAGAATTGGATAATTATCCTTATTTTTATATATAATCAGTGATCAGGAGCGAAAAAAAATTATAATACTGACACTTATGGACTTTCTTTAAGTGATGTGCAAACAATATACCTTTATAGATAGAGGAATTGTACTAACATGTAGATAATATAAAGATTTTTTTACATTTACTAATAAATAACAGGTAATTTTATTTTACAAGATTTTTATAAATTGAAATCATAAAATTATCTTATTAATGAGAAGAGGGTGTAATGTAAAGTGTGTGTACAAATAAATTAAGTGTAAAAGTTAATTTTGTGTCTTTAAATTGAATCAGTCATAACTTTTTTTAAAGTTAAAATATTTTCTTATTATTTTATGATTTTAAAGTGTCAATCTTAAAAAACACTACAAAATCACACTAAGCTTAATAACACTATATAATTTGGCCAAGCAATTGGCATAACCTCATAAAAAAGTAGTGAGCACAATGGCGTCCAAAAAATAGCATATTAGGCATTGCTTACTTTTTACATTTCAGTTGAAAAAAATGCTGCCAAAACCACAAGAATGATTTGTTCAATTTTAGATGGAGGTGTTATGACACATAAAAAAATCTAAAAATGCTAAAATAGTGGAAGAAGTCCAAAAATCTATTACGACTTCATTGACTAAGCCTCAATCTTTTTTTCGACGAGTAAGTCGTCAGTTACCCGACAGAAGGAGCAAAATTTATACAAAATAATTCGGAATATTTTAAGGGTTGAAATCTGCTCCATAATATATTCTATTTTTTAGTAAACATTCATTCTCTATAAAAAAATCGAATTAACCTGTACGAATTAATTTGTACACCTAATAATTATAGATTTAGTGCTTTAAATGTTTTTAATAGCATTACTCATGAATATAATTATTTATAAATCTATTTTATTCATGTAAATTTAATTAAATGTTACATTATTTTTTCACTGATTCATAAATAAAAAAATCATACTAAGTTTTATTCAATTTTATGTGCATTATTTATACAAAAATATAATCAGTTTTGTAAGATACTTAACGATAAGATAGTTATTGTCGAGATACAAACCTAATATGAATGTTGACTTACTCTAATGTTTTTAATACCGTTTGTAGGCATTTTACAAAACTCGTATATCTTGATATATACCTTTACTTTTATGTAAATAAATGTTAATTGTCATCGATTACATGTTCAAAAATAACATCATAATCTAGAAAATCGCCTATTATATATAATATATGCATTTTATTCCCACATACACTTGTACAGACAACTGGAATTGCATACAATTATGAAATGGCGTCTATAAGACAACAAGGAAATGTTTATTTTCATGTCGTTTATGTTGAGAAAAACAATCGTCGAGAATGTTTTATGTATGTATCTATATGTTCATGAGATACAATGTACAAAAATGCATGTCACATATTGTGTCCAACAGGTGATATTTTTATTTTGTAAAAGGTGTGACTAATTTTTTTTGCGGATCGACAAGCTAACAAAAGACGATAGAGATCACATCTATAAATCAACATAGCGAACTGTTTTCAAACATGTCACTTGTAGGTTAGTTAAATTCTAGTTGTATATGTATTAAAATTATTACTCATTCTGATTGTTAATTTATATAGTATGTTTAGTAATGCGTGTTACATGATTTTTGTATTTATATTTAGAATAAAATTCAATATATATATATATATATATATATATATATATATATATATATATATATATATTAGGTGTTGGAATTAATTCGTAGCGTTTTACAAGAGATGGCGTAGGTAGTACATTCTTCCATTGATCCCTTTAACCAAATATTCCCCGTAAAACAGCTGTCCTTAGGTGTCAGTTTCAGTATATGTCATTTGGGTGAAGCGAAAGTAACAACACTTTGTACTTTATCGAATATGTTGAATTTCGTGCCGTATAAATTGTTTTTGCGGGGAGTTTTACTTCATTACTTTAACATGAAAAAAAGTGCTGCCGAAACTCATCGTATTTTAGTGGAAGTTTATGGTGACCATGTTCTAGATGACCAAACGTATCGGAAGTGGTTTGCACGTTTTAAAAGTGGTGATTTCGACTTGGAAGACAAGGAACGACATGGACAGCCGAAAAAGTTCTACGATGAAGAATTGGAGGCATTGCTTAATGAAGACCGATGTTAAACACTTCAAGAATTGTCTGAATCGTTGGGACTTGACTTGTCAACGGTAGAAAAACGCGTTAAAGCCATGGGAATGATCCAAAAGCAAGGAAATCGGGTCCCGTACGAATTGAAATCGAGGGACGTCGAAAGGTGTTTTTCTACCTGTGAACTGCTGCTTCAATGGGAGAAAAGGAAGAGATTTTTGCATCGAATTGTCACGGGCGATGATAAGTGGATCAATTACGACAACCCAAGCGCAGAAAGTCATGGGTTAAGCCCGGCCAACCATCAACACCAGCGGCGAAGCCAAATATCCATGGATCCAAACTCATGCTCTGTATTTGGTGGGATCATAAGGGTGTGATCTACTATGAGCTGCTCAAACCGAATGAAAGCATCACTGGTGATCAATACCGACTACAATTAATGAGTTTGAGCCATGCATTGAAGGAAAAACGGCCGGAATACTTTGAAAGACACGACATAGTGATTTTGCAGCACGACAATGCTCGTCCGCACGTCGCAAAACCGGTCAAAACATACTTGGAAATGCTCAAATGGGAAGTCCTACCCGCCGAATTCTCCATATATTGCTCCTTCTGATTACCACTTGTTTCGATCGAGAGTCATGGCCTGTCTGGGCAGAAGCTCACTTCTTATGAATATTGACAAAAATGGGTCGATTCGTGGATTGCATCTAAAGACAAGGCGTTCTTCCGACGTGGTATTCGTTTCCTGCCCAAAAGATGGGAAAAAGTACTGGCTAACGATGGACAATACTTTGAATGATATGTTTTTTCAATTTTATTTAAAATAAACTTTTCTTTTATAATAACTAAATCTTTTTTCACGAAGAAAACGCTACGAATTAATTCCAACGCCCAATTTATATATATATATATATATATATATATATATATATATGTATATATATATATATAGAGAGAGAGAGAGAGAGAAAGAGAGATATTTTACTCTTTTTCAATTTTTTACACTCTATTTTACGCTCTCGACCAAAAATAAAACAGTAGGTCTGTTCGATATGTGCACTGAACTTACTTTGAACTGTCTCTTGAATTTTATGACTTTACTCTGACTTTCTTACTCTAAACTTGTTTCTATCGAGCAACATAGAGTTAGGTTAGAGTAAATCATATGAATACTGTCAAGTGTGGGTGATTTGTTCATTTGATAGCGATTATCATAGATAAAGACTCTCAAGACAAATATGGTCGCGTTACTCTAACAAAAAGTTAAAATAAGATCAGAGTAACAAATCCTCTGTTCTGTACTTACTCTAAACTGTCAGACGAAAATCCCAAGTAATTTCACAGTACATATCGAACAGAAAAATGTAAAATTTCTTACTCCGAGTAAGTTCAGTGTACATATTGAACAGACTTAGTATTACAATATAAATCAGAAACTAAAAATTAGTTTGAATGGATTCGAGATATAATATTATAGTTTTTAACAATTTTATAGTTCCTAAAAATTATAATATAATGTTAAAATTTTCTTCAATTAGGTTATTTTTCATGAAAGTTTAAAAAATACGAGAAAAATTAAATCTTTTATTCTATTATTGAAAAACAATTAATTATTATATATTATGAAAAATATTTCTATTCAAAATTATACTATACAAGCTGACATATGAAATAAGAAAACAATGATTTGTAAATAATGACTACTTTTGTTAAAATAAAAGGTTTAACAAAAAAAACGAAATTTTATTGTTCATAAACTTGAAGATAAAGTTAACTTTTGCGAAGTTACATTCACTAAATATGCACATAGAATTAAATGCATCTGCTAGGAAATATGACATGGAATTTTGTATTTGAAACGATATAACTGTAAATAAAATTTTTGGGAAAAAATATAGTATTAATATTATTTTTTCTACATTTCATAAAAGTTTTAATTTTTACATTGAAAATTTCTATTAAAATTGTAAATTTTTACATAAAATTTTCTATATTTCACTTGAAAAATTCAATATATATATATATATATATATATAAATATATATATATATATATATATATATATATATATATGTATATATACATCATTTATATGTATGTTTGTACTTAATTTAATATATAAAAAATATTTAATAAATAAATAAAAACGCTGTTAAAATATTTTTGTTTGTTATGAATAGAAATACTGTTTTTCATACAGTTTTCTGTTACATTTCATAATGCTGATTTTATTCATTTATATGTACTTTATTTCGAAACTAAACGTTTATGGAAATTTATTTACTAAATAAACATTCTGCAAAAACAATTTACATAACGAGTATTTTTGCGTAACAGAAAAGCTTTCAATCGTGTACCTCACATATTACCTTCATAGAAAGACAATTTATTTTCTATGTATTTCAAACAAGAAAATATACTTACTTTAATACACAAAGCAACACAAAAGGATAAATTTCACTTTATTTCAGGAAAGAAACGTTTCCATTTACCTGTTTAGCTGGGAACCCTTGTTTAATGATTAGCATAATAGGATAAACTCATAGAATTTAAAATGAACTCGACATTCTTTTCAATTTTATGTTTGTAAACAAGTCGAGTCGTACTTCTTTATGAAAATATGTAAACAGAATGTATGTTTGTGCGCTGATTTGTTAATTGTGTTGATTGTTTATTAACTGTGATACTGTAATGATTTAACAGAGAAATCGGGATTTTAGTATTGTAATGTGTACAATTATATATTCACTTGTACAATAAATATATTTGTTTAAACAACCACGCACTCATAAATCACATAAAACTTGCTTGTTGTGAAATAAAATGTACTGGTTATGCTGGTTGTTAAAGTTTGATATTATGAAGTGAAGTGTCGGTGATAATAATAATTAAATACAATCGAACTTGATATATAACGCAGTTTGTTCATTTTTCAGTGTGTCTTGTTTAAAGATTTTTCCTATTTCTCAATCGATTAAAAATTACATTGTTTGTAGGCTTTTAAAAAATATTATTTTATTATTTTAAGGATTAACAAAACTAACATTAATTATTTAGAGCATTATACATATATATATATATATATATATATACATATATATATATATATATATATATATATATATATAGAGAGAGAGAGAGAGAGAGTGAGAGAGAGAGATGTAGAACTCTCTAATGTACGAGTTTATAAATG
>CM068320.1:25596480-25666480 GCA_034766995.1 Acanthacorydalis orientalis
AGACCAAGAACAAAACTTTTCTCCGTGGGAATATTTTAAAACTGTTTAGTTAACTGTGATACAATTCAGTTTTATATTTGAATCAATTTCTATTTTTTGTATGCTTCAGATGAAAATTATATTGTTGCGTTATTTTCCTAGCTTGTGTGTTATATTATCAAAGAGCATATAAATGGACATAATTAAAAAAAAACATTTCTGTAAAAATGAAAGTTTCATTATATGAAATTAATTTTAAACATTTTCTCACATACTGTTTTCCTTCATCAACAAATCACAAAAAAAATTTAAATCAAAAATGTTAAATAATTGGTTATTTTTCTTTCTTTATTGGTTCTCCCTATCTGCTTTCCAGCGTAGGAGCGGACTCAGTTTATTTTTTCCATCCATCTCTGCTATTGGTTAATTTCTTCATCCCCCGCCATGTGCTTTCTCGCTTGCATGATCTTCCAAGCTGCTCTATGTATACCTAGTACATAGTTCTTAGTCTCCTTCTTCCTCAGGGCCTTGCTTCTAAACATCACCTCACTTTAATTTCCTTATTTGATCTGCATGCATGTCCATACCATTTCAACTGTATCTCCTTAAGAATATCCTTCATGGCTCCTACCTTCAAGCTTTCCCTAATCTTCTCATTTCTTATGCAATCTTTCCTTGTTTTCCCTACTACTCTTCGCAAGAACTTCATTTTCACTTCCATGATGCGTCTTGTGTACTTATCGAGTGTCGTCCAGCTCCCTGCTCCATACAAGATTGTTGGTAGGAATACTGACTTATATATCAGCAACCTGGTCTTCTGCTTTATCTCTTTCTTTCCTATCACTGTTTGAATAAACTGGTAGTAAATTCTGTTGGCTCATAACTCTGCTTATTACTTTGTGGTCGATCCTCCCATCACTTCTAATTTTGACTGTTAGTTAGTCGTATTCCATAACCTGCTGTAGCATCTGATTAGTGCATGTTATATGCAGGTCTCGATCTTTATCTCTTCAAATAATTGGTTATTGATCATTTTTAATTGTTGTTTACGCGTATTTTGGTAGCTACATCACAATTCTCAGAGCGTTTAGAAAAATATTAAATATACTTTATTCTTCAGTACACTCCTGTATAACAAAAACATATTTCTAAACACTTTATTTTGAGAAAAATATGAGCAGTAGTACAGTAGCAGCACAGTTGTAATAGTAGTAGTGATTTAAACATCACCAACGACATATTAAAATATTTTTGTATAAACAATATAGAAATTAGTAAACGAAATCATTATGCAAAACACATTTGATTAAAATTTTAGATTAATATATTTTAGAATGATTAACATTCTAGTAAGGAGAATATCTGAACTTTATGTACACACAAACGATCCAATGTTGTTTGGTCTAACGACATTTTCATTATTAAGTACAGTTTTTTTTATATGCGTAACAGTGCCACTATCTCATGATCTATGAAATTTTCGTGGTAGTTTTGTTATAAATTTTCTCAGGACATTATTTTACAATTTGCGTCGTTATATTTTTTCTTCATAACACGTTTATTAAATATAATTGTTGAGATATGTTTACTAAAAACTTTTTTTAGATTAAACTAATTATCCAAAATTATCCCATTAAGTACACATACAACTACATATATATATATATATATATATATACATACATATACATATATATATATATATATATATATATATATATATATATACATAAAATAAAACTTGAAGTATACATTCCTAAATTATTTTCACATGTTTAAAAAGGATGAAGTAAAATATGAAATAAAGCTTCTAAATACTTAGTGAACTACAGTATTCTTATTAATTATTTAGTACCAAGTTGTAATTAAAATTTATAATAAAGTAATTATCGTATGATATATTTCTTTAAATTATGCTGTAAATTGGAAATAGTGTTTCTATATCAAATTATTTGCTTCTATCTACATATTAATATATATATATATATATATATATATATATATATATATATATATATGTATATATATATATAATAAATAACAATTTATTCTAACGTTAGTGATTAAGAATATAAGTTAATTAAAGTGTATTTTTGATATTAGATTTTTTGATTTATTTTTTTATAGTTCTAAGATTATGAGTCAGAATTCATAAATATTTTCTTTATTTCTTCACAAACTACTAAGGTTTTTCTTTATAATCTGAAATGTATAATAATTGATTTTATTAGTAATTATTTATTCATTTATCGATAATTATGTGTTAATCAACAGAGTATTCAAATAAAAAAAAATCGATAAAAAATCCGATTTTTTGTACCTTAGAGCTTTGAGGATAATTGTATTACCATCAAATTTCACATAATTAATGTATTTATAATTTTTTAATCAACTGATTTTGTACTTTTGCATTTTTAATTAATATTTATTTATTAAATACTTTGAATTTCTTGGATTTAACTTAATAATACTTTACCAGAATTTAATAATTGATATTATTTTTTTTTAAAAAAATGATTATTTAATAGTAATAAAAGTTACTTAATAATATTAATATTTATTTAATAGCAGTAATAATGATTATAATATACAGTATTATGAATAATAAATACTGGATCTATGTCACGTATGTTCGTGGTGTCTGTTCTTCATTAAGATACACCAAATGGTGTTATTTATTTTATTGAATACTTTTGAATAATAATCAAGTAACTGTCTTTATTATAACTACAACGTCGTAATACTGTCACGTTATAATTTATAGTTTTAGTTGTCTTTTAAATTAGTTATTGTTTTTATATAGCAATTACGAAATATCGCGAATCGAAGACTTTTCTATATTACAAACATGTAAAAGGAAATTTATCTTCTCATTGATATGTTGGAATTGTTTGACCTTTTATCACCTCTTTACAAGAAAGGTTATTCATCCCTGCATCGAGTTGAAAATAAGATTGGATAACATATAAAGGTCTTGAGCACAATGACACGAATCGCAGAGTATCGTCGGTAGCTCGATGCTCAATGGTCAGCTCTACGGCCGCACGACGTGTGTGTCAAGTTTTATACCCTCAATGTTCGCTTCCCATTCTCATATCATCGAGAAGTCCACGAGACGATCAACAAAAAACGGGTCGAACGCACTGCATACCAATCAACTGCGCTACAGTTATACACTCGTTACTGAACACCATAACATAGACTAGGTGACAATGTTGACAAAAAATTGTTACGCATTTTTTAAAATAAGACGCGTACATTCGAGGAATATTTAATACCAATGGACATTTCAAGTTGTTTTCTCAGAATAATCAGATGGAATACAAGAATTATTTTATTCATTCGAGTAGAAGTTTGAAACGATCCGCAATGCCATTACTGTTGGTGATAGTGTGCCTCATAAATATTTCAACAGAAATGACAATAAGTTAAATTTTAAAAACATTTCGTTCAGTCCGTATCTATTCTTTGTATACATTTCAATAAATAATTTGTCAAAAAGTGTAATAAATATTACACCAAAAACAACAATTATGAAGTAAAAATTTCTTCAATTTATAAAAGTAATCGTACAAATTCTCATGAAATTAGTCATAATTTTATTTTTATTTGTGCCCAATTTTTAATAAGAATTAGGACAAAAAATTAATCACATTTAAATAATTAAAAATACACCTAGCCGACAATTTACACGGTAGACTGGTACCCCAAAAGTACCGTGTAAATCAAAATCGCACAATTCGAGTCCACGTCTCATTTTGAAAATAAGGGATAGGTTTTACAAATCCGCAATGAAACAATATTATTTATTTTTAATAGAATTAGAGAACATATTTTACACATTAATTCGAATATAAGGAACTACTTCAATTATTTTTCGCAGCTGTTTTGTGTATTCTTTACCAGCTTTCTTACCAGCTGATACCTTTTCCCTTTTTATTTTAACATTGAGTAAGGAATACCTTCTTTTAAATTTCTCGAATCATCTTTTGCTTCCTAAAAACTTTGTTTGATTTGAAGACGATGATTTTTTGACTTTGATGTTAATGAAAATTTTCACTGTCTTATATTTTATAGCATTTGCGCTGTTATCTCGAATTAATACCGTTACTTCAGTTCAGAAAAAAAATGAGAAGTTGAAAGTTTCTGTTATCGTTAGGATGCAAAGAAACAAGGAACTCTTTACAGTCGTATATGTGATTATTATTTTGCACAGGTGTGTAAATGAAGAGCTTTTTTGAATGTGCGTGAAAGTGTTTTAAAACAATTTTTTTCCAATTCTGTGACCATCTTAAACTGAAATAGTGCCATGGAAATGGCAGTTTTTCCACATTCCTTCAGTTGTGTTAAACCGACAATGTGCAATTCGAGTACCGTGTAAATTGAAGGTTAGATGTGTAACAAATAGTTTTATTATTCAGTCTTTAAAGAATTTTTCCGTATTCCTTAATTTTTTCACCGAATATTCGTGAAAATACTGTTAAATATGTTATTATCGCCATCAGAATGTATACGAGCTAAGCTAACGAGCTCGTATAAGCTAAAGTTAAAAATAATGATTTATTAAACATTTTTGATTAGACATTTTTTTATGGTTTGTGGCCTGAAGGAGACAATTTATTTATGATTATTAAACTAACCACAGTGACAGAAATCTATTGTAACTTTTCAATATTTATCATATTAAAAATATAAAAATAAAATAATACATGTTTATAAAATTCTCATCTTCACTTTATTATCAAAATAGAGTTTGGTTAGGTTTTAGAGTAGCTGTATATATATATATATATATATATGAATTTATGTGTATAACTACATGTGTTTATATATGTATTTATGCGTGTAGAATAACGAAATAATTATTCGAATAGTGTAACGAAAACCTGTTTTTCAATGGTAGTATTTTTAATATAAAAATATAATTGTTGTTGTCAATGATTATTTATGAAGGATTTTTATTTTTTAACTACTTTGAGTAAGTACATGCTTATATATGTATATATTATTTATATGTGAGCAAAAGAATTCAACCTTGTATTATTTCAGTTACCCCATATCTTTGTCTGCTCAAGTTTTGACACGTGTATTTAAACACTTGTTCTCTTTTTAGTTTGTATGTAATAATAACGGATTATTTTAATAAGTTTTTCAATGAAGTAGCGAACTGTTACTATCAGTGACGTATAATAACGATGTGTAACTTGCCATAACAAAAATAATGTAAAAATGTTTCTCATAATAATTAACTCATGGATTATGGTTTATTGATTCTTGTCACTAAAAAGAAAGAAAAAATAAATTATGCTACAGTGTTCCGTTGATCAGATAGCATTTTTTTTTAAAAAACAATTAAAGTTTTTTTTAACAATTAAAAAATATCAAATTGAGATATAAAATCAGTTGAAATTAATTAATTTATTTATTCTTGATAATTTCTATGATGTAAAAATTATGGTAGCAATTATATGAAATAGATATATATTTATTTTATTATTAAATTGCTGTATCTTTGTGCTTTGTCATGTTTAATAACACTTTAAAGACTAAAATACTTTTAATGAGAAAGTAATTTATACAGAAAATAATCAAATACTTGTAAACACTTGTATATATTTAAATGCCTATTATTAGAAGATTTAGATACATTAATGTAAGTAATAAATTTGGAAAAAATATTCCAAGGAAATGAATAAATTTACTAATAAGAATCATAACTAATATTTTTTTAAAAATTTGTATATTAAAATTTAATTTACATCAAGAACTTGTAATTTTTTCTTATAATTATTTTTATGAGTCCGTGTAATAGAATCTTAATTGATATCGGTTTATTTATTTTATTATGTTAAGTATTTAAAAATAAAGTATATTTTTCTATTGCAAAGTAGTTTTTATATATTTTATACATATTCACTTTAATTTTATATTTATCTATTTTATTTAGGTGTTTAGGATTATGTTAAAAATTACATAAAAAGGTCTTAAACTTTAATTCATATTTTTTGAAATTTAAGGATTTATTAAAATATAAAATTCCTTGCTACAATTTTATTAAAAAAATGAGTTAAAAAATCAGCAGTTATATAACAAAATTACAATGTTAATTCTGAAACAAAAAAAAATATAAAATAATCGTTTCCAATTCAGAAAACAGACGTTGTATTGTAGTCTTCGTATCGCATGTATTATCAATTGTGATTCTTGACATGTTAGTGATTGGCATTGTTTCACAAGCCCAAGTTATTTAAAAAATGAGCGTCGAGCATATAATATTTTTATATCAGATCGATGGTTAAGGTCTGTCATTGAATTCTGATGAGTGGACGACAGTTAGAAGTTGTACGGATTAAACATGTAATGAAGATTGTAACCGAAAAAAACAACAAACGAAATTTCACATGTGAAAAGAGTGAGGTGAACTTATTTTTTACTATCCTGATTGCCTGTTGATATCTCCAAAATGTTGCACGATTCCGAGTATTCTTTCATTTATAAAAAAAATGTTAATTTATTTTATTATTTCAGTGTTTAGATTTTAGAAATTCTTTTCATTTACATATATATATATATATATATATATATATATATATATTAAAAACCAACGCATTACATTTTAAAAAAATAATTACACTTCATAAAATATATTATTCAAAATATTTCGATAACACATTTTACTAACATTAATAAGTCTGATTGTAAAGCACATTAATTTTGTTTTTTTTTTTGTAGGGGAGGTGGATAATTTATTTAGTGGCATACCTAGTACAATTTAATTATATAAAAAAATTAAATTTATGACAAAAATTGAATAAATGCATTGTTAATCCATTTAAGATGTTGAGAAATATAAAAATACTTGTTGATCAGCAAACGTTTTTTATTTTTTTTTAATATATTTAGCAATAAATAAACTTGATTATATTAAAAATATATATTAAAGGAACATATTTACTTAAAAAATAAAGATTTAGTGTTAAATTAAATGGAAAAATAGTTTGGAAACATGCTTAGTTAAAATTGTTTATGAATGAATTCTGTGTTTACTTTCTTGTTTACTTGCAAATAATAACATAACGAATCTAATAATTATTTTTTTTGTATATATATATATATATATATATATATATGTATGTACATATGTAGGTATGTATATTTGTAAGTATGTACAAGTAAAAGTACATAACAACAATTTAGTAACAATTTTCAGTTATTTTATTTATTTACAAAAAACAATATTGAATTTATTTGAGAACAAATTTCGTATAAAAAAGACCAAGAGCACAAATTCAGTTTACTTCACGAGCGTAGGGCAAACGCCTATGATGGTTTGCCGCCACGATGTTTTAGCATGAGTTCGAAACCCAGTGTCGGCCACAACTGACGCACATATATTACCATAACATTAGGGACAAACCACCGCCGCTATTGCTGGACTTCTCGACTACGGAATATATTAATATAATTAATGGGAACGAACTTCCCTTGTATTCAATATATGTGGTCGTAGCACTTGTGTAACACTAACACAAAAAGCACGTTGAGAATTTTGCAAAAATTTAAACGTTAAAATTGTACGTATTTTTAGAAGTTAATAAAAACACTCACATGTTGACACATGCTTTTATATATATATATATATATATATATATATATATATATATTAGTAATTCCGTTAAAAATATAACTACTATTTGTTTAAATAATTTTATTTTAATTTACAAAATAATCACCAATATATCGTTTTTGTAATTAATTTACAACTCGAACACATAAAAAAGCGTGTAAATTAGAATTTACATTTCCTTAGTCGTTCAAACAGGAGAATGTTTGTATGTTATTTTCTATTATTATGAAAGGTCTGTTATCCAGATTGACTTATTGAATTTAAAAAATAATCATCTATTTTAGAGCAGTATTCTAATATTTCAGGCATTCTTTTTAGGTAGAAAAATAAAATTATTAAATAATTGTTAAAAGTGCAGAATTTCATTATTAGAAATGAATTAAGGATGCTGCTTTTATCATATATTATTTAAGTATTTATATTTGTTTGGAACTATGAAAAGTTGTAACTTTTATGGCCGGAATTTAATTATTTGTTTCTTTTACGTTACATACATACATACATATATATATATATATATACATACATATATATATATATATATATATATACATACATATATATATATATATATAAGTATGTATGTATATATATACATATATACATACATACATATATATATATATATATATATATATATATATATGTATGTATATATATATATATATATATATTCTTTATGATTTGTTTTAATGATTTAATGATTCAAATCATTTTCAGATAATCGTGAGTTATTTTCTTTCATGATATTGGTATTAATTTTATAAATAGTATAATTTAAACACAAAAGTAAAAATTAATAACTTGAATATACGACACTACAATGTTACAGTAATTTTATAATAATAAAACATGCACAAATAAATATAGAAATAAATCTAAAATTAAAAATGTAAGAAAAATATTAACTGTAAAGATATGAATATGAAAAGTGTTATGTGAAATTCAATATAATAAGTGAAAATAACACAAAACTGACTATAGATTATAAAGAATCAATACAAGTCTTAATAAGATAAAATAAATATATATTTAACTAAAATACAGAATTTATCTATCTAGGTTTCTCTATTTCTCTCCCTTTCTCCCTCTCTCTCTCTCCATATATATATATATATATATATATATATATATATATATATATGTATGTATATATATATATATATATATATAATAGATCTATATACATATGAATAATTAAACTATCAAAATATTTCGTTTAAGATTTATTTTTATTCAAGTACAAAATATAATGTAAAACACAAAGTAAAACAGATAGAAACTATATTGAAGTTTAAAATGTTTCAAGATTAAACTGTTACAATGTATTAGAATTGTTAATTTTTACATTTATTAGGTTGGTAGAAAAATAAATGCGGTTTATGCACTTATTTGACAAGCTTTCTTGATTTTCTTAGCTGTTTTATGTGGTCCAAAACTATTGGATGACTAACGCCTAACTTTTGTGCAAGCTCCCGAATTGTTGTGTATGGTTCTGATTCAACTAACACCTTCAGTTGGTCGTTATGAACTGAAGAAGGACGCCCGCGACCTTCTTCATCTTCAAGACTCTAGTCTCCAGCACAAATTTTTTGGAACCACCATTGTACCATATGTTCCTTAACAGTACCCACACCAAAAACATTGTTTAGTTTACGAGCAGTTTCTGCTGCTTTACCACCTGTTTTGAACTCATACAAAAAATTGCTCTTATTTGTTTCTTTTCCATCTTTAATTTCATAATCCAATTTGAAGCAAAATTAATAATAAAACCAAGGCCGCTGTTGCTAAAATACAGACTTAAAAATTAATTTTAAAATGATATTAATATGAATACGATGAAATGACACTTTCATTAAAATAAATTAAGCTTAGAATTTCAGAAAATGAAAACCGCAATTATTTTCTTACCAAGCTAATATTTATTAATTTTTTGAGATTGAAAGTAGTGCTTTAATTTGTTAAAACATATTTTTTTGTGTAAAATAAATAAAACAATTAAAAAAATTTTTCAGATGCTTCAGGCATGCAAATAACTACTATTCCATAAAAAAACTCTTCAAAATCAGTTTATTTAAAAAAGCTATTATTAAAGAAATGTAAAGAATTGTTGTAGAGTACAATAATACGTTTTCGTGTAAATATATTTTCTTATTGTTCTATAAATTTAATTATATCAGTATCATTTTTGAAAACTGTCAAAAATTACAGTTCAATTTATAAAAAAATATTAAAAATGGATTAAATGATTATTTCCATGCCCGGAAATATTGTATTTAATACATTATTCCAATAGTGTACCTTTATAGGGCACGACCTCTGAAACACCTGTATTATTTTTTAATGTAAATAACGGATGTTTTCAATTCCAATATATGATAATTTTCGAATTTAATTTAATTTCATGGCTCATTGGTTGCCGTTCTACCAAAACAAAACATATTTAAATAATATAATTGGGGATTTGAAATATCTATACACAGATATATTTTCTGTGTCATTATTTAAACTGAAAAAATCGATATGGCGTTATTAACATACAATTATTTTATTGAGGTAGAACTCTGAGTACTGTTTTAATTTGTACTCAGATGATTTTTGCCAAATATATATATATATATATATATATATATATATATATATATATATATATATATATATATATATATATAATCTTTATATTGCTTTTAATTATTAAAATTACAAAATAAATAAAAAAAGAATTATTTATTGCAAGAACATTTTTAAAAATAGGACATATTTAAAAATTAAATTAGGAAAAAAACTATTAATCAGGAATATGAAGTTGCTTAAAAAATGTTGTTACCCTCCTACCAAAAAGTATATATAAAATATGACATTTTTTATTTTGTTTCAAATTTAAAATTGAATTTATTTTTTTTTATACTTTTCAATACACATACGTGTTTTGTATCTCATATTTTAATTAAATTTTTTATAGTATCATAAATGTTGTAGATTCTAAATTAATAATTTTAAAACGAAATATAATATTCATATTTAAGTTATCTATTAACACTTTTATATTTTTTTTCATATACTCACACACAAATCTACACACATACACACACACACACACACACACACATATATATATATATATATATATTTATCAATTTTAGAAAATTATTAATTAAGACATTTTTTAATTTATTTCAATTGAAGAGGTCCTACACTTTTTTCTTCTTTCGAACATATTTATATATATATATATATATATATATATATGTATATATATATATATATATATATATATATATATATATATATATGTATATTATTTTCATCAATTTTAGATAATTTATTGAATGATAAAGATATTTTTTTAATTTATTTCGATTGTAGAGTTCCAACACTTTTTTTATTCTTTCGAACATTATTGTTCACTCTCATTATTCAAAAGATTACATAAAAATATATTACCTTTCATATATATATATATATATATATATATATATATAATGTGTGTATGTATGTGTAGATATATAGTTGCAGTTGCTTATTACTATCATAAATACAGTGAAATCAAGAATAAAATATCCAAATTTTCATATGATTTTCGGTCCTTGGATATATCCGTTCTAGAAATACTCACTTATATAATAAGGTCGTTTCACAAATATACCGAAAACAATTGTTTTTTTCCAAGTTTATTTTTTACTTAATTGAAGATAAAATTAATTTTAAGGTAAAGTTAATTGAAAAAGTAAAAGTTATCCTGGGCTTTCTCAAATACAAATTTGTATATATATTTCCCTATGATACAATCATGGTATTTCAAGTCTTGTAAAGCGTGTTGTATAAAAAAGTAATCATTGATTTATATCAATCTTGGATAAATACCCATTGTTGCAATTTGATATTTGTTATTTCATTCTTCATATATAACTAACAATCATATTATTGAGACTTATATGAAAAAGAATAATATATCATGGACTTTGTCAGTAACATAACGAACAATTGTAATAAGGAAGAATAAAATATATATGTATATATATATATATAAGTTGTTTATTATGTTTCTGATTTACAATGATGTCCCATTTAATGATTGTAATCCATTTCAAGCGATTCTACATTCAATAGTTAATGGAATGATATATAATCATTATGAAATCGTTAATAGCTTCATAATTGTTAATTGTGTATATATATGTATGTATATGTATATATATATATATATATGTATCGTCACCATCAGCCTCTGTCAATCTATTGCTAGATGAAAGCCTCTCCCATGTTTTTCCATTTTGTATGATTGAATGACTCCCTTTCCCATAGTTTTCCAATAAAAGTTTTAATTTTAATTCCATTTTAATTTTAATTAAATTTTTAATTCTTTATCCCACCAGTTCATTAGTTTCTTTTTTGGTCTTTTTATATTCCTTGGTTCCCAATTAATAATTTCTGTTATTTATATATATATATATAAGTTGATTATCAAAATCTGATTTAAAATGATGTCTTATTTAATGATTGTCATCCGTTTCAAGAGATTCTACATTCAATAGCTAATGATTGGAATGATATATAATCTTTATGAAATCGTTAATAGTTTCATAATTGTTAATTGTATATATATATATATATATATATATATATATATATATATATATATATATATATATATATATATATATATATATATATATGTATCATCAGAATCAGCCTCTGTCAATCTATTGCTAGATGAAAGCCTCTTCCATGTTTTTCCACTTTATACGATTGAATACCTTCCATCCTTATATTTTTTCCAATAAAATGTTTAATTTTAATTCCATTTTAAATTAAATTAATTTTTTAATTCCTTATCCTACCAGTTCATTAGTTTCTTTTTTGTTCTTTTTATATTCCTTGGTTCCCAGTTAATAATTTCTGTTGTATATATTTATATATATATATATATATATATATATATATATATATATATATATGTATATATATATATATATGTATGTATATAAATATAGTATTGCGTCAGAGATTAATCGTTAAGAGAATATCGTTAAGGTTCAATCGTTAAAAAAAGTTGTATATGGTATAGTTATTATTTTTATTGCGTCTGTTATGAATGCATTATATATGAAAAATCGATAAAAAAAATACATAATTAAGTATTATCATACCTAAATATTGTCTATTATTTTAATGTATGAAGTGATGTAAGTAGTAAAATTATTGTATATTTTAATAATTAAGTACATGTTTTATAACATTTTTACAGTAAGACTTTGCATTCATAAATCAAATTTATTACATTTCTGTTATTAATATTTACTTTTCAATGACTTTATTGTTATTATTTACAATTAACTTCTCTATTCATCTCTTCGGAAGATTCACTTGATTATTTTTATGACGTATATACAAAGGTATATTTATTTATGTAAATTGTATATTTTATAAATTGTTAGAGATATTTGTACGGAAATTTTCACAGTAATCAATGAAAGAAATCTTTTTGTTATGTTTAATTTGTGATAATGTGATATCGTGTTTTAAATAAAACGAATATTTATTAACTAATTACATTGTGCTTTGATTTAATTTCAGTTGCACGTATTTTCATACAAGAAATAAATAATATGAATATTTTGTATCAACTAAAAATATTTTTATTATATAAAAATGTATAACTGGAATTAATGATGCAAACACTCATGAACTATAAATATTTAGTTTAAATTAATAACTATTCACAAAGGTTTCATTTCGAGATGCAGATAAATAGTTTATTTTAAGTATGGAATATGATGAAAAGTAGTGCTTTCTTTTATTTACTCCTCTTATTTTCTTCATACATGCGAATAATTATTTTCACATATAGTTAAGTATATTTAACCGAAAAAGTCTCTTGAAATGTTTTTATATTTCAGGCAATCTATTAAAAAAATAAAATATAATAAATATATTCTAATAAAATGATACAAAAAAATAATAAAAACTAAGTAATATACACCATTTTTCAAGCTATTTCATGTCTATTGACTTTTAAAAAATGGATACCCAAATCATCCAAAATAAATCATTTTTTTTAATTTTATTGAGTGATCAAAATAAAAGTAACAAACAAATCCTAAATATGTAAAATTTAACTGTTTTTAAGTTTATACATTTATTATTTGTTTAGCTATTTTTTACTATATATTTTAATTATATATATATATATATATATATGTATATATATATATAATGTGTACGTGTGTGTATATTGGGTGTGTGTATTTAAATGTTTAAAAAATTTTATTTTTTATTTGAGTACTTCAGTAATCCATACATATATTAACTTATGTATGTATGTGTGTATATAAATGTATATATATATATATATATATATATATATATATATATATATATATATATATATATATATATATATATATATATATATATATATATATATATATAGAAGCTGAAGAGAAAGCAATTTCCAATCAACGAAATTGAATGTATCCGAGGTCGCAGCAGCTTCATACATTGTCGTTTCAGACGATGAAATGTAAAACAGAATGCGTGGAGGTTGTAGCAATTCGAGGTACCCTTCCCTAAAGTCGTTAAAAATTCCGCCCTGTTCAAAGACAAATGTTTACTTTCTTCTTATTACCTACATAGTAAGTTGATGACAGAACGATGTGCGACAAAGATGGAAACAACACTCGAAACATATTAGCTTGTTCGTTCGTTTCAAAGAGATACATAAGAGATGAATACATGAATTTATTGGAAAACGAAAACGATTTTAAACGCCATTGTATACTTTACGATCTGAATTTAGTTTGAATTACGTTTCTGCCAGTAGATGCTCTCTGTTAAGTGAAACTTTTTTACAGAAAATATTACAGGCAAATTTATAATTAATAATAATCAGCCAGATTTTTACAACAGTGCTCATAATTATTTAGATACAGTAATACATTTCGAACATACATAGATATAAAAATATATAAAAGGGTGTTGGAGATGAAAAATTTCCAATGATGATATTTACACAGAAATATTTCTGTAAACAATTCGTTAACAAGAATGGCATAACTGCTCTAGAAACATTTTTCCGGCAATTTTATTTTCTCAACAGAATGTATATTTTTTAACGAAAAATTCTCATAAGAAATAAAAGAGTTTCGAGTAAGATTGATGAGGTGGCCAACGCTTGCTGTTGTCATAAATTTGCTTAAAAAATTACCCTCACTAGCGCCAAAACGTCTTGAACTCCCATCCCCTTCTTCTATCACCGAACATCTTCTAGTCGGGAGTTTTATTTTTCTTTTAACACTAAACAGATTTTTCTTTACTACGTTTACATTGTGTTGTATTTCGTTTCTGAACATTATATAACACATAAGAATTATTTAAATATGACGTGACAAGTAAAATAAAGTTGAAATAATTGTTTTATTTACAAGAAAATATGCTGAGACATCTGTTTCAATTTTTATTAAAGACACAATTAAATTTGATTCTAAGAATATGTTCAAATAATTTATTTAAATATTAAATATATTATATTAATTTTTACTTGGCATCATAATAGTTTTAGAAATAAAACGGTTTATATAAATGAAATTATCTACTATTAAAAATTATATCGTTCTTATCTAAATATAACACATTGACAAATGACTTTGAAACTATTTAGTCTTTGTACACGTATTTTTTTAGGTATTAGTATTATATTAATTATTTTTTAATATACCAGGGGATTCTTTATCTTACTCGCTACGCTCGTCGACCACCGGGAGGGGGAGCAACGCTTCGCCTCCCACTGGCTAACACTCACTCTCCCCTAATAAATAACAGAAATTAACAAAAATGACACACACAAATAATCTGCGTAAAATCAGTCATAAAATTTTTTTGGAAAATTTTATAAAAATTAACAACAAAATACAATGTTAAAATTTATAACAAATTTTTACTATATAAAAAAAAAGTTTAATGAATAAACGTTAAATGAATACAAAATAACAATATTTTGTATGAATACCATCAGTTTTACATTGAAATCTTATACAACTATTTCGTTGTAGACCGTGAGAGAGCTACATACATATAACTGATGTCAACCAATCAGAACAGAGACCACGCGATATCGATCAACCAATCATTGATGATTGAGAATAGAATTTGTTAACGTGCTGCTTATAGAGAGTAGCGGGGAGATCGACGTTGCGAGGAGGTGGTCTTCATGAAAAATAAACATTTTTTGTTTTATAGAAATTTTATGATGGAAATATTTTTTGTATATATAAAGATAACTTTCATTACATGCGCTCATATTCTTATTTAAACAATTTGTAACGACTTCATATACTGTCGAAATTTTATCAATAAACAGGTGTTATTGGTGACAACATCTATTTATTTAAAAGTTTTAAATATATAAATTATAAATATTTCTGTAATTGACAGATTAGAAATATATAATTGATAGTATAATAAAACGAATGCGAATAAAACAACAGTAATACAATGAGATTCATTTAAAATTAAAAATATAAAAATGCAAATTTCGATGATTTCATAAAGTAAACAAAGCGAATATTAACTCATGATTTTGTAATTTATTATGTTTTCGTAGTGATGTATGTATTTTATATTTATATACGTGTTTATTTAAATGAAGTAACATTATTTTGAGAATGAATGAGCTAAATGGTGGCATTAAATTAACGTTTAAGAGTAAGCTTATGTAAGTAAATCAGATGTTATAAATTTCAATTTTTTTTTAAGTATTAAAAAATGTGCACGATTTTTTAATGTAATTTGTTAGAAATGTTTAGTGTTTTAATTTTAATAACTAACTTTTCTGACTTTACAATTTTTAAAAATAGGAATGCGTCTATTAAATATAATTCATTTATTCCATCGAAATTAATATGAAATTAATTTGTTTGGATCCAAAATGGATCCATCTACACCAACTAATTTTAAATATATTACAATGTACATGATATGAAAATATATTACAATGAAAAATATTCACTGTTTAAAGATATTGTCGTATTTTTGAATACACATTGTAAACGAACTAACTTTCACCATACTCTTGAATATTCTTTTTCAACCCCCTTCTCCTCTTCCTGCTGCTATCTTTGATATGGGTGTTTATCCGTCGTATCTTTTTTATGTGCACATTTTATCATAAGCTCATTTATCAACGTCGTAGTCGTCTTCCTACATATTTTCAGACAATGCTTATAAATTATAAAATTCATTTTTTCTATAATATCATATGTTTTGAAAACAGTTTTGATTAATGTCTATTACAATCAGTGGTTTGTTCAGATATTCTTTTAACATAATTTTATACAAGCTTAAGATTTTTGACATACGAGTTTATAATGATACTAGAAATGTACACTTTTTATCTCATACAATGGGTTTAATGAAGTTTTGTTTCTACTCTCATTTTATTATTCTTTATAATAGATACCCAATAAAACTTACAATTGTCGATTATTACATTATAATACCCTATATATATATATATATATATATATATATATATACATATGCGAAGATCTATGTTTATTGAAAATAAATTATCAAAATATATATTAATTATGATTTTCATTGTTAAGAAATTCTTAAACAAGATATGAAAACATTATGCAAAAGTATACTTAATTTAAATAAGGTTCTTGAAAATTATTTATATTTTGTTTAAAATAATAACAATTTTTTCAAAGATACACACACACACACACACACATATATATATATATATATATATATATATATATAAATTAAAACATGTTTAAAAAATATTAGGTTGGTAGGAAAATAATGGCGATTTTTGTTTGCTGAATTCTAACCATAATTTTTTTCAATGAAAGAGTTATTTCATCGTGTCCATACTAATATCGTTTTAAAGTTCATTTTAAGGTCTGTATTTAAATAGCATTGACTTTGTTTTTATGGGTAATTTTACTTCAAATTAGGCTATTTAATTAAAGATGGGAAAAAACCAAATAAGAGCAATATTTTTGTATGAGCTTAAAACAGGTGGTAAAACAATAGAAACTCAACGATCCTTTTAGTGAGGGTACTGTTAAGGAACGTACGGTGAAATGGTGGTTCCAAAAATTTCGTGCTGGAGACGAGAGCCTTGAAGATGAAGTAATTCTCGGGTGTCATTCAGTTCATCACGACTAACTGAAGGTGTTAGTTTAATCAGAACCACCCATAACAAATCGATAGCTTACATAAAAGTTAGGCATTAGTCATCCAACAGTTCTGGATCACTTAAAATAGCTAGGAAAAACAAAAAAACAGAAAAATGTATATGAAATTAAGGTTATAAACCACAATTGTTTTTCTACCAACCTTATAGTTTTTTTAGTCATATAAAAAATATATTTAAACATGAGATCTACTTATAAATTTAATAATTTAGAATTATCATTACATTAATCAATAAGTTGATAATAATTTATAAACACAAAAATGAAAAATATAAACATATCATTATTAAAACAAGTATTAGATATAAAGAAAACTTCAGAAATGATTATAATAAATATCATCATAATGCACCAGTAAAATATATTAATTATATTATTATCAACTAAATGTATTTTTCAATAAAGAACACATTCCTTTTTATAGTGAGATGTTGCATCGATTTTATATCATAATACAAAAATAATAAAATTAATTTATTAAATCAAAAACGTATTACTTTGAACGAGAATTAATAAAAAGCAATAATAAGAAGACGAATGATATAAACAGACAAGAGGAATAAAATATTTTTTGAGTATCTAATTTTAAAGTCTCCTCTTAACATTAAATAGAATTAAATTAATCTTAACAATGCATATATATATATATATATATATATATATATATATATATATATGTATATATATTTTTATATATGTATATATATATTTATATATATATATATATTTATATATATATATATATATATTTATATATATATATTTATATATATATATATATATATTTATATATATATATATACACAGATATATATATTTATATATATTTATATATATTTATATTTATATATATATATATATATATATATATATTTATATATATTTATATATATTTATATATATATATATATTTATATATATATATATATAAATATATATATAAATATATATAAATATATATATTTATATATATTTACATATAAATATATATATATATATATATTTATATGTAAATATATATAAATATATATATTTATATATATTTACATATATATATATATATATATATATATATATATATATATACTCTTATGTGTATATGTGTATATATTTATTTATATATATATATATATATATATATATATATGTGTATATATATGTACATATATATATATATATATATATATGCATATGTGTATACATGAAGCATTAAATACTGGTCATAGAATTAAATCAAACGTATATAATTAACTGGAAATTACATGAGACAGGTGTTCTGTGAAATTTGGTGGTAATATTGGTTACAATTTAGGGTAGGTGGTTCACATCGATCACGGGGTACTGTGACGACAACATATGGCGTCTATAGTGGCGAGGACCCCTGTAGAGAGTGATCTCTGTACTAAATCTCATAATTACCATTACACTATGTACGTGAATGTAAGTGAGAGTACAGATAGTAAACCATTATGCATGTGTTCTAGTTCGGATATGCTCGATGACAAATTGCATTGTCTTTAAACAGATTATCTTTCTGTTTACAATACATTTAATATATGGATGATATGCGAATATTTTATTTATAAGAATATGAATAACGGTAAAGGAATTAAATGGATGGAATTTTTACTTCAGTGTGTTTAATTTGAATGTAAATTTTCAATTAAGATGAGTATATGATAGTTATGTGATAATTTAATACGGATTAAAAATAATAATTTGTTTACTTATTAAAATTATCTGTATCAATTAATAGGATATTTTATTGAAAAAATAAAAGACAAATGATCAAAAAATAAATAGCAGACAGATAAAGTGAAAAAGTAATGTAAACGTAGACAAATTTAAATAAAATTAATTGAAACAAGAAAATCAGCAGTTGAAATACACCAAGAGAACATTTGCAATCGTGCATCTATATATCATTTTACATTAAAATTGCTCGTTCACATCCCATGAGGGAAGAAAGAGCATTGTACTCGCAGGTAAATATAATACATGCACACACTCACACATCTCTATGAGTATATGTATTAATAAGTAATAAATGTACGTGGTTATGAGCAATGAGAGACACATTTATAAATACAGATACACAAGTATATTACATAGACCGGATGTTAGACGTAGATGGCTCTTGTTTTTGTTGTTTTGTGTTTAAGTCCGTGAAAGACATAATTACTATATACGCGCGAGTACAATTCTCTTCTGCTAAAGAGGATCGTGATAAAAATCACAGTCATCTTTGTGAGTGCGTTCCAATTTACAGAACTATGCTAGCGTTAAGTTGACATGGCCGTAAATATGGTGGAACTGTTTTCAAATATTATGTTTTTATGTTCAATACACAATATGAATTCATGATTAGAATCTCGTATAATTATAACCGTTACACGATTAAATCGTTATTTGGCATAAAAAATAGTAAATATTTGAAATCGTGAAAGTGTCATGTATAATATTCCCAATCAATTTGTGTAATTCGAGAAATTTTTAAGTGTATATATATATATATATATACAATTAATTAATTTAAAATTAAATATTAGTCTTAAAAATTAAATTTTGAATGAAATTAAATAGGTATTGAACTTATTCAAATTTAATTAGTTTCATACATTTTTATTAAAAAAATGTTTATAAATAATTTTTCTATTTTATTAGTTTTTATTATTATTAAAGATGCATTTGTCAAATATTAGGAGTTATATTACTCTTAATAAGATCAAAAATTTTATGTATTCTCATACTTTTCAATCAAATTTATTTTTAAGGATATTATTAATATATATATATATATATATATATATATATATATATATATATATATATATATATGAATATGTATATATATATGAATACGTATATATATATATATATATATATATATATATATATATATATATATGAATATGTATATATATGAATACGTATATATATATATATGTATATATAGATTTATATATATACATATATATGTATATATATATATATATGTATATGTATATATATATATATATATGTATATATATATATGTATATATATATATATATATATGTATATATATATATATATATATATATATATATATATATATATATATATATATATATATATGTATGTGTATATATATATATGTATGTATATATATATATATATATATATATTATGTATATATATATATAGTATGAATAATCTATGAAAAAATATTGAAAATTTTAATTTACTTATAATTAAAATATATTCTTTGACCTATTGACATTAGTCATAATATATATTTTTCCGACAATAATCATACATCTTGTATTTTCTTCTAATATTTTTAATAATAATTGAGGTTGTAATACATTGAATTGGATTACAGCACAAAAAAATAATGAAAATGTTCCTATATTACTATCGTTATCAATTATTCTTATGAATGATAAATGGTTCTTCGACAATATTTCTATTTATAATTTTGTGTGTATGTGTATATATAAATACCTACAGTATATATATATATATATATATATATATATATATATATATATGTGTGTGTATCGTACGAAGTACATATCGCTTAACAAAATATAAACAAATAAATAAAACTGATCATAAAATGCCACCAACAAACACGTTCGAACAACAACAACAGTTCAATACGCACAGAAATAATTCATTTTCAGCATTAAAACTACAGTATGTAGTCGAACGAGCAGTTCTACAATATATTTATAATGCGATAGATATACGTAGATACATATCTAAATAGATGGATACACGTTTGCTATTAAATTATCAGAAAACGTATATAGATATGTGTACGGCAGTAGTTCGAATGACAACCACCGTATGTCGCCGTTGTTGCCGTTGATCCACCGGAAGCGGAACTGCGATTCCGTTGTTCTGTTTCTGTGGACAGAGCACAGCAGTATGTTGGATACTACATCTGGTGTTCAAAATGAATATTTATAAATTTCGAATTAACATAATATTGTCGGTTAGACAATTTCTACGTAAGTATTGTAGACATTAGGGGGACTGAGTATGTTTATGTGTTGTTATGTGTGTTACGTCCAGGTTAATTTATTCCATGTTAGAGCAGGCTAATTCACGTAAGTCGTATGTGCGGACAAGTGTGAATATAAACGGTTTACTGCACAAAACTGTATTTTAGTAACAAACTCGAAAAAATGTAAAATATAAACTGAATGAACATTCCACATTATATTTGTTAATAATGTGATCATACATTAATACAATTTGAACGTTAATAATATTATTACTATTTTAAACGTCGAACATAATATTTATGTATAAACATACACTTTTAGAATTAATATAAATTAATGAAAAAATGAACTAAACATTCAATACAAGAGGATAATTTACATTTTAATTTTTTTATAGAAATTACCTGAATATCACTAAATGAAATAATAAATAAATGGTACTCTGAGACGTTATTACTATATAATAAATATATAAATATTTTAAATACTAAAATAATATTCAATACTACAAAAGTGTTATTATTCATAAAGATCATTGATCTGGAATAGTCGAATTAAAAATATTGTTTAATAACTTACACTTAAATATAAAAAAAATACAAATTTTGATTTTACCGAATTTTTCTAAAACTTACAACATTTATAAGAGTTCTTAAGGAATTTTACATGTCAACATTTTTTAAACACCTTAATCTTTTTCTGACCAGAGGATGCTTTCCTGGAAGTACAATATTTCCCACATTTCTTTACCTAGAACATTTTATGTCATCGCTAATAATTTCAAGTAATATCACATTAAAAGTTAAAAAAAATTCAAAAATCACAGTCAGAAAATTTAAATATTTTTTCCTAAAATATACTTGAACGTCCACACTTTTTTAAATACAGCCATTGAGATAACAAATAATTATATGCTGAGAAAGAAAAAAAATCAATTTATTGGTATTTAAAATCAGTCTGTGGCATCGGACAAAAATATATAGCAAGGAATGTCGTAAATGTAATTTTACTAATAAATGTCACAAAATATTTTGGACAAAATTACTATAATAAATAATAAGAACCCTATTTACATAATAGAAAAAATATGTTTATCATTCTAATTATTTTTCAAAAGAAAGTCTTTGCCCCAAATGAAAACAAATTCCAATAACAAAATTAATTTTGTTAGTCTCATATAAATTTTATATACACACACATATATATATATATATAAATATATATATATATATAAATATATATATATATATATATATATATATATATATATATATATATATATATATATGCATGTATGTACAATATGTATGAATGTATAAGAAAAAATGTCTAAAATTTATTTCTCACATTCAGATAAATATTAAAATATAATTTAGAAATGAAAGTGAAGATTTTGAACTACAAGCTTAAATTGATTAATAACGTAAGCTCACACTGACAAAGAATAAAATATAACAGCTTGTATTTGTATTGGAATCTGAAATAACTGTTACGATACGTGGTTTTAATGAATGTTTATTTATTTTAATTTATTCTAAATTATTCCATGAGATATTTTAATTTATTTGATATTAGCTACCAAACCATACACAAATTAACTGGTTAGTTAATTGATCATTTTACACATACTTTTTCTGACAAATATAATTTACTGTTATTTTATAAATTTATTCAATTTATATACTGTGCTAAACTAAGAAACATACACACACACACACACATTTATATATATATGTACATATATATTAATTTATATATATATATATATATATATATATATTATACATATTTTGTATACATATATATATATATATATATATATATATATATATATGTATTATACATATTTTCTTACATATATATATATATATATACATATATATATATATATATATATATATATATATATATATATATATATATGTACATTTATACATATCTATACATATATATTGGGTGTTGGAATTAATTCGTAGCGTTTTCTACATGAAAAAAGATCTTTTATTTTAAATGAAATTGAATAAGTTCCCAGATATTTAAGAATGTGTTTATTTTAAGAGCGAAAAACATATTTTTTCAGTGGTTTTTTGAACTTTTTCGGTATTCATTGACAATTGATTTCAATTTTGTCTCATAATATACATAAACCATGAAAATGTGCATCGATCAGTATAAATTAGTTGCCAGATATTTAATAATTTGTAAATTTTAAGAGCAAAAAACACGTTTCTGCAGAGGTTTTTTGAACTTTTTCGGTGTCCATTGTGAATTGATTTCAATTTTGTCTCCAAATTTACATAAAGCATTGAAATACGCATCGACCAGTATGAATTAGTTTCCAGATATTTAGTGATTTGTATATTTTGAGAACGAAAAACCCGTTTTTTTTTTAGTGGTTTTTTGAACTTTTTCGGTATCCATTGTGAATTGATTTCAATTTTGTCTCCAAATTTACATAGAGCATTGAAATACGCGTCGACCAGTATGAATTAGTTGCCAGATATTTAATAATTTGTATATTTTAAGAGCAAAAAACACTTTTCTGCAGCGGTTTTTTGAACTTTTTCGGTGTCCATTGTGAATTGATTTCAATTTTGTCTCCAAGTGTACATAAAGCATTGAAATACGCATCGAACAGTATGAATAAGTTGCCAGATTTTTAATAATTTGATTATTTTAAGAGCTAAAAACTTATTTTTTCAGCGGCTTTTTGGACGTTTTCGGTATTCATTGGCAACTGATTTCAAAAGAGAAAACCTGTCAGGAATGTAGAGTAATGGGAGAGTGCTAGACTTCTATATCGCAGTCCTGTGTTCAAAAACCGATATCGCATATATGTATGTAGGCTAAGGAAGCGAAGATATTTTTTTCCTAAATAAATTATGTTGGTTTTAAGGTCGTATGAATACATGATATCCAATATATATTCAACAAGAGCGAATGCAGCAGTGGAACAAATTTTGATTTCAACACCGCTGTTCCGTGTTCAAACCCTCCTGTGTTCTCCTTTTCTAACTCTCCTTTTTCCTTATATTTCTACTTTTCTCTTCAGATTCACCCTTTTTTCCCTCCAAAAAATGGGTTTTTTGGGCAAAATAAGGCCATTCTGGCAAATAATCTGATCGAATCGCACACCACGTGATAGATAATTTCAAGACGCATCTAACGATATACGACATTACCCATTTCGCACTTAATTTCGATTAACTTATGGCCGAAAAACTGGTTGAAAAATGGGTTTTTGGGCAAATTAAGGCCATTTTGGCAAATAATCGGATCGAATCGCACACCTCTTGATAGATAATTTTAAGGCGCATCTAACGATATACGACATTACCCATTTCGCACTTAATTTCGACTACTTATGGCCAAAAAACTGGTTGAAAAATGGGTTTTTTGGGCAAAATAAGGCCATTCTGGCTAATAATCTGATCGAATCCCATACCACGTGATAGATAATTTCAAGACGCATCTAACTATATACGACATTACCCATTTCGCACTTAATTTCGACTACTTATGGCCGAAAAACTGGTTGAAAAATGGGTTTTTTTCGCACAATGAGGCCATTTTGGCAAATAATCTGATCGAATCGCACACCACGTGATAGATAATTTCAAGACGCATCTAACTATATACGACATTACCCATTTTTCACTTAATTTCGACTACTTATGTATGAAAAACTGGTTGAAAAATGGGTTTTTTGGGTAAAATAACGCCATTTTGGCAAATAATCGGATCGAATCGCACACCATGTGATAGATAATTTCAAGACGCATCTAACGATATACGACATAACCCATTTCGCACTTAATTTCGACTACTTATGGCCGAAAAGCTGATTGAAAAATGGTTTTTTTGGCCAAATTAAGGCCATTTTGGACAATAATCGGATCGAATCGCACACCTCTTGATAGATAATTTTAAGGCGCATCTAACGATATACGACATTACCCATTTCGCACTTAATTTCGACTACTTATGGCCAAAAAACGGGTTGAAAAATTGGTTTTTTGTGTAAAATAAGGCCATTTTGGACAATAATCGGATCGAATCACCAACCGCGTGATAGATAATTTCAAGACGCATCTAACGCTATACGACATTACCCATTTCGCACTTAATTTCGACTACTTATGGCCAAAAAACGGGTTGAAAAATGGGTTTTTTGGGCAAAATAAGGCCATTTTGGCTAATAATCTGATCGAATCGCACACCACGTGATAGATAATTTCAAGACGCATGTAACGATATACGACATTACCCATTTCGCACTTAATCTCGACTACTTATAGCCGAAAAACTGGTTGAAAATGGGTTTTTTGTGTAAAATAAGGCCATTTTGACCAATAATCGGATCGAATCGCACACCACGTGATAGATAATTTCAAGACGCATCTAACGATGTACGACATTACCCGATTCGCACTTAATTTCGAC
The DNA here is from genome assembly GCA_034766995.1 of Acanthacorydalis orientalis. Classification (NCBI taxonomy): domain Eukaryota; kingdom Metazoa; phylum Arthropoda; class Insecta; order Megaloptera; family Corydalidae; genus Acanthacorydalis; species Acanthacorydalis orientalis. The sequence goes on from CM068320.1 coordinate 25,622,734, forward strand.
TACTTATGGCCGAAAAACTGGTTGAAAAATGGGTTTTTTGCGCACAATGAGGCCATTTTGGCAAATAATCTGATCGAATCGCACACCACGTGATAGATAATTTCAAGACGCATCTAACGATATACGACATTACCCATTTCGCACTTAATTTCGACTACTTATGGCCGAAAAACTGGTTGAAAAATGGGTTTTTTGGCCAAATTAAGGCCATTTTGGCAAATAATCGGATCGAATCGCACACCTCTTGATAGATAATTTTAAGGCGCTTCTAACGATATACGACATTACCCATTTCGCACTTAATTTCGACTACTTATGGCCAAAAAACGGGTTGAAAAATGGGTTTTTTGGGCAAAATAAGGCCGTTCTGGCTAATAATCTGATCGAATCGCACACCACGTGATAGATAATTTCAAGACGCATCTAACTATATACGACATTACCCATTTCGCAATTAATTTCGACTACTTATGGCCGAAAAACTGGTAGAAAAATGGGTTTTTTAGGCAAATTAACGCCATTTTGGCAAATAATTGGATCGAATTGCACACCACTTGATAGATAATTTCAAGACGCATCTAACGATATACGACATTACCCATTTCGCACTTAATTTAGACTACTTATAGCCGAAAAACTGGTTGAAAATGGGTTTTTTGGGCAAATTAAGGCCATTTTGGCAAATAATCTGATCGAATCGCACACCACGTGATAGATAATTTCAAGACGCATGTAACGATATACGACATTACCCATTTCGCACTTAATCTCGACTACTTATAGCCGAAAAACTGGTTGAAAATGGGTTTTTTGTGTAAAATAAGGCCATTTTGGACAATAATCGGATCGAATCGCACACCACGTGATAGATAATTTCAAGACGCATCTAACTATATACGACATTACCCATTTGGCACTTAATTTCGACTACTTATGGCCGAAAAACTGGTTGAAAAATGGGTTTTTTGCGCACAATGAGGCCATTTTGGCAAATAATCTAATCGAATCGCACACCACGTGATAGATAATTTCAGGACGCATCTAACGATATACGACATTACCCATTTCGCACTTAATTTCGACTACTTATGGCCAAAAAACGGGTTGAAAAATGGGTTTTTTAGGCAAATTAACGCCATTTTGGCAAATAATTGGATCGAATTGCACACCACTTGATAGATAATTTCAAGACGCATCTAACTATATACGACATTACCCATTTCGCACTTAATTTCGACTACTTATGGCCGAAAAACTGGTTGAAAAATGGGTTTTTTGCGCACAATGAGGCCATTTTGGCAAATAATCTGATCGAATCGCACACCACGTGATAGATAATTTCAAGATGCATCTAACGATATACGACATTACCAATTTCGCACTTAATTTCGACTACTTATGGCCGAAAAACTGGTTGAAAAATGGGTTTTTTAGGGAAATTAAGGCCATTTTGGCAAATAAATGGATCGAATCGCACACCACGTGATAGATAATTTCAAGACGCATCTAACGATATACGACATTACCCATTTCGCACTTAATTTCGACTACTTATGGCCGAAAAGCTGGTTGAAAAATGGGTTTTTTGGCCAAATTAAGGCCATTTTGGCAAATAATCGGATCGAATCGCACACCTCTTGATAGATAATTTTAAGGCGCATCTAACGATATACGTCATTACCCATTTCGCACTTAATCTCGACTACTTATAGCCGAAAAACTGGTAGAAAAATGGGTTTTTTAGGCAAATTAACGCCATTTTGGCAAATAATTGGATCGAATTGCACACCACTTGATAGATAATTTCAAGACGCATCTAACGATATACGACATTACCCATTTCGCACTTAATTTAGACTACTTATAGCCGAAAAACTGGTTGAAAATGGGTTTTTTGGGCAAATTAAGGCCATTTTGGCAAATAATCTGATCGAATCGCACACCACGTGATAGATAATTTCAAGACGCATGTAACGATATACGACATTACCCATTTCGCACTTAATCTCGACTACTTATAGCCGAAAAACTGGTTGAAAATGGGTTTTTTGTGTAAAATAAGGCCATTTTGGACAATAATCGGATCGAATCGCACACCACGTGATAGATAATTTCAAGACGCATCTAACTATATACGACATTACCCATTTGGCACTTAATTTCGACTACTTATGGCCGAAAAACTGGTTGAAAAATGGGTTTTTTGCGCACAATGAGGCCATTTTGGCAAATAATCTAATCGAATCGCACACCACGTGATAGATAATTTCAGGACGCATCTAACGATATACGACATTACCCATTTCGCACTTAATTTCGACTACTTATGGCCAAAAAACTGGTTGAAAAATGGGTTTTTTAGGCAAATTAAGGCCATTTTGGCAAATAATCTGATCGAATCGCACACCACGTGATAGATAATTTCAAGACGCATCTAACGTTATACGTCATTACCCATTTCGCACTTAATCTCGACTACTTATAGCCGAAAAACTGGTTGAAAAATGGGTTTTTTGGGCAAATTAAGGCCATTTTGGCAAATAATTGGATCGAATTGCACACCACTTGATAGATAATTTCAAGACGCATCTAACTATATACGACATTACCCATTTCGCACTTAATTTCGACTACTTATGGCCGAAAAACTGGTTGAAAAATGGGTTTTTTGCGCACAATGAGGCCATTTTGGCAAATAATCTGATCGAATCGCACACCACGTGATAGATAATTTCAAGATGCATCTAACGATATACGACATTACCAATTTCGCACTTAATTTCGACTACTTATGGCCGAAAAACTGGTTGAAAAATGGGTTTTTTAGGGAAATTAAGGCCATTTTGGCAAATAAATGGATCGAATCGCACACCACGTGATAGATAATTTCAAGACGCATCTAACGATATACGACATTACCCATTTCGCACTTAATTTCGACTACTTATGGCCGAAAAGCTGGTTGAAAAATGGGTTTTTTGGCCAAATTAAGGCCATTTTGGCAAATAATCGGATCGAATCGCACACCTCTTGATAGATAATTTTAAGGCGCATCTAACGATATACGTCATTACCCATTTCGCACTTAATCTCGACTACTTATAGCCGAAAAACTGGTAGATAAATGGGTTTTTTAGGCAAATTAACGCCATTTTGGCAAATAATTGGATCGAATTGCACACCACTTGATAGATAATTTCAAGACGCATCTAACGATATACGACATTACCCATTTCGCACTTAATTTAGACTACTTATAGCCGAAAAACTGGTTGAAAATGGGTTTTTTGGGCAAATTAAGGCCATTTTGGCAAATAATCTGATCGAATCGCACACCACGTGATAGATAATTTCAAGACGCATGTAACGATATACGACATTACCCATTTCGCACTTAATCTCGACTACTTATAGCCGAAAAACTGGTTGAAAATGGGTTTTTTGTGTAAAATAAGGCCATTTTGGACAATAATCGGATCGAATCGCACACCACGTGATAGATAATTTCAAGACGCATCTAACTATATACGACATTACCCATTTGGCACTTAATTTCGACTACTTATGGCCGAAAAACTGGTTGAAAAATGGGTTTTTTGCGCACAATGAGGCCATTTTGGCAAATAATCTAATCGAATCGCACACCACGTGATAGATAATTTCAGGACGCATCTAACGATATACGACATTACCCATTTCGCACTTAATTTCGACTACTTATGGCCAAAAAACGGGTTGAAAAATGGGTTTTTTAGGCAAATTAACGCCAATTTGGCAAATAAATGGATCGAATCGCACACCACGTGATAGATAATTTCATGACGCATCTAACTATATACGACATTACCCATTTCGCACTTAATTTCGACTACTTATGGCCGAAAAACTGGTTGAAAAATGGGTTTTTTGCGCACAATGAGGCCATTTTGGCAAATAATCTGATCGAATCGCACACCACGTGATAGATAATTTCAAGATGCATCTAACGATATACGACATTACCAATTTCGCACTTAATTTCGACTACTTATGGCCGAAAAACTGGTTGAAAAATGGGTTTTTTAGGGAAATTAAGGCCATTTTGGCAAATAAATGGATCGAATCGCACACCACGTGATAGATAATTTCAAGACGCATCTAACGATATACGACATTACCCATTTCGCACTTAATTTCGACTACTTATGGCCGAAAAGCTGGTTGAAAAATGGGTTTTTTGGCCAAATTAAGGCCATTTTGGCAAATAATCGGATCGAATCGCACACCTCTTGATAGATAATTTTAAGGCGCATCTAACGATATACGTCATTACCCATTTCGCACTTAATCTCGACTACTTATAGCCGAAAAACTGGTAGATAAATGGGTTTTTTTAGGCAAATTAACGCCATTTTGGCAAATAATTGGATCGAATTGCACACCACTTGATAGATAATTTCAAGACGCATCTAACGATATACGACATTACCCATTTCGCACTTAATTTAGACTACTTATAGCCGAAAAACTGGTTGAAAATGGGTTTTTTGGGCAAATTAAGGCCATTTTGGCAAATAATCTGATCGAATCGCACACCACGTGATAGATAATTTCAAGACGCATGTAACGATATACGACATTACCCATTTCGCACTTAATCTCGACTACTTATAGCCGAAAAACTGGTTGAAAATGGGTTTTTTTGTGTAAAATAAGGCCATTTTGGACAATAATCGGATCGAATCGCACACCACGTGATAGATAATTTCAAGACGCATCTAACTATATACGACATTACCCATTTGGCACTTAATTTCGACTACTTATGGCCGAAAAACTGGTTGAAAAATGGGTTTTTTGCGCACAATGAGGCCATTTTGGCAAATAATCTAATCGAATCGCACACCACGTGATAGATAATTTCAGGACGCATCTAACGATATACGACATTACCCATTTCGCACTTAATTTCGACTACTTATGGCCAAAAAACGGGTTGAAAAATGGGTTTTTTAGGCAAATTAACGCCAATTTGGCAAATAAATGGATCGAATCGCACACCACGTGATAGATAATTTCATGACGCATCTAACTATATACGACATTACCCATTTCGCACTTAATTTCGACTACTTATGGCCGAAAAACTGGTTGAAAAATGGGTTTTTTGCGCACAATGAGGCCATTTTGGCAAATAATCTGATCGAATCGCACACCACGTGATAGATAATTTCAAGATGCATCTAACGATATACGACATTACCAATTTCGCACTTAATTTCGACTACTTATGGCCGAAAAACTGGTTGAAAAATGGGTTTTTTAGGCAAATTAACGCCATTTTGGCAAATAATTGGATCGAATCGCACACCACGTGATAGATAATTTCAAGACGCATCTAACGATATACGACATTACCCATTTCGCACGTAATTTAGACTACTTATAGCCGAAAAACTGGTTGAAAAATGGGTTTTTTGGCCAAATTAAGGCCATTTTGGCAAATAATCGGATCGAATCGCACACCTCTTGATAGATAATTTTAAGGCGCATCTAACGATATACGACATTACCCATTTCGCACTTAATTTCGACTACTTATGGCCGAAAAACTGGTTGAAAAATGGGTTTTTTGCGCACAATGAGGCCATTTTGGCAAATAATCTGATCGAATCGCACACCACGTGATAGATAATTTCAAGATGCATCTAACGATATACGACATTACCAATTTCGCACTTACTTTCGACTACTTATGGCCGAAAAACTGGTTGAAAAATGGGTTTTTTAGGCAAATTAAGGCCATTTTGGCAAATAATCTGATCGAATCGCACACCACGTGATAGATAATTTCAAGACGCATCTAACGATATACGACATTACCCGATTCGCACTTAATTTCGACTACTTATGGCCGAAAAACTGGTTAAAAAATGGGTTTTTTAGGCAAATTAACGCCATTTTGGAAATAATCTAATCGAATCGCACACCACGTGATAGATAATTTCAGGACGCATCTAACGATATACGACATTACCCATTTCGCACTTAATTTCGACTACTTATGGCCAAAAAACGGGTTGAAAAATGGGTTTTTTGGGAAAAATAAGGCCATTCTGGCTAATAATCTGATCGAATCGCACACCACGTGATAGATAATTTCATGACGCATCTAACGATATACGACATTACCCTATTCACACTTAATTTCGACTACTTATTACCGAAAAACTGGTTGAAAAATGGGTTTTTTAGGCAAATTAAGGCCATTTTGGCAAATAATCTGATCGAATCGCACACCACGTGATAGATAATTTCAAGACGCATCTAACGATATACGACATTACCCATTTCGCACTTAATCTCGACTACTTATAGCCGAAAAACTGGTTGAAAAATGGGTTTTTTGGTCAAATTAAGGCCATTTTGGCAAATAATCGGATCGAATCGCACACCTCTTGATAGATAATTTTAAGGCGCATCTAACGATATACGACATTACCCATTTCGCACTTAATTTCGACTACTTATGGCCAAAAAACTGGTTGAAAAATGGGTTTTTTGGGCAAAATAAGGCTATTCTGGAAAATAATCTGATCGAATCGCACACCACGTGATAGATAATTTCAAGACGCATCTAACGATATACGACATTACCCATTTCGCACTTAATTTCGACTACTTATGGCCGAAAAACTGGTTGAAAAATGGGTTTTTTGTGTAAAATAAGGCCATTTTGGACAATAATCGGATCGAATCACCAACCACGTGATAGATAATTTCATGACGCATCTAACGATATACGACATTACCCGATTCGCACTTAATTTCGACTACTTATGGCCGAAAAACTGGTTGAAAAATGGGTTTTTTGTGTAAAATAAGGCCATTTTGGACAATAATCGGATCGAATCACCAACCACGTGATAGATAATTTCATATAATTTCTCCTTTTTTTACTTCATTTTCTCCTTTTTCTATCATTTTCTCCTTTTAACACTTTCTCCTTTTTTCAGGATTTTCTCCTTTTTTACCTTCACTTTCTCCTTTTTTTCCTTCATTTTTTCCCGTCTATTTTCTGCTTTTTCAAATAATTTTCTCCTTTTTCTATCATTTCTCCCTTTTCCCGCAGTTTCTCCTTTTGTCACCTTCGTTTCCTCCTTTTTTCCTTAATTTTTTCCCGTCTATTTCCTCCTTTTTCAATTAATTTTCTCCTTTTTATCATTTTTCCTTTTAACACTCATTTTCTCCTTTTTTCAGCATTTCTCCTTTTTTACCTTCATTTTCTGTTTCTTTCCTTAATTTTTGCCCGTCTAATTTCTCCTTTTTACTTTAATTTTCCCCTTTTTCTATTATTTTCTCCTTGTAACACTCCTTTTCTCCTTTTTTCAGCATTTTCTCCTTTTTTCAGCATTTTCTCCTTTTTTACCTTCATTTTCTCCTTTTTTTCTTCTTTTTTTCCCGTCTATTTTCTCCTTTTCCAATTAATTTTCTCCTTTTTCTATCATTTTCTCCTTTTAATATTCATTTTCTCCTTTTTTCCAGCATTTTCTCCTTTTTTTACCTTCATTTCCTCCTTTTTTCCATCATTTTTTTCTGCCTAATTTCTCCTTTTTCAATTAAATTTCTCTTTTTTCTATCATTTTCTCCTTGCAACACTCCTTTTCTCCTTTTTTCAGCATTTTCTCCTTTTTTACCTTCATTTTCTCCTTTTTTCTTCTTTTTTTCCCGTCTATTTTCTCCTTTTTCAATTAATTTTCTACTTTTTCTACCATTTCTCATTTTAACACTCATTTTCTCCTTTTTTCAACATTTTCTCTTTTTTCTACTTTCATTTTCTCCTTTTTTTCCTTAATTTTTTCCTGTCTATTTTCTCCTTTTCCAATAATTTTCTTTTTTTTCTAATAACTTCTCCTTTTAACATTCATTTTCTCCTTTTTTCCAGCATTTTCTCCATTTTTAACTTCATTTTCTCCTTTTTTCCTTAAATTTTTCCCGTCTATTTATCCTTTTCCAATTAATTTTCTCCTTTTTTTGTCATTTTCTCCTTTTTTCCAGCATTTTCTCCTTTTTTACCTTCATTTTCTCCTTTTTTTCCATCTTTTTTTTCTGCCTAATTTCTCCTTTTTCAATTAATTTTCTCCCTTTTCTAACATTTTCTCCTTTTAACACTTCTTTTCTCCTTTTTTCAGCATTTTCTCCTTTTTCAAATTCATTTTCTCCTTTTTTCCTTCATTTTTCCCGTCTATTTTCTCCTTTTACAATTAATTTTCTCCTTCTAACACTCCTTTTCTTCTTTTCCCAGCATTTTCTCCTTTTTTCACCTTCATTCTCTCCTTTTTTTCATCATTTTTTCCTATCTAATTTCTTCTTTTTCAATTAATTGTCTCCTTTTTCTATCATTTTCTCCTTTTGACACTCTTTTTCTCCTTTTTTGAGCATTTTCTCCTTTTTTACCTTCATTTTCTCCTTTTTTCCCACACTTCATTTTAGACATTGTCCAAAAATCGTCGGTCTTGCCGAGTTTAATTTTAGACAATGTCCAAAAATCGTCGGTATTTCCGAGTGAATTTCACACCCACACTTTCACACCCACACTTTCACACCCACAGTTTTACACCCACACTTGCACACCCACACTTTCACACCCACACTAACACAACCACACTTTCACACCCACACTTTCCCACCCACACTTTCACACCCACACTTTCACACCCACACTTTCACACCCACACTTTCACACCCACACTTTCATACCCACACTTTCACACCCACACTTTCACACCCACACTTTCACACCCACACTTTCACAACCACACTTTCACACCCACACTTTCACAACCACACTTTCACACCCACACTTTCACAACCACACTTTCACACCCACACTTTCACACCCATACTTTTACACGCACACTTTCACACCCACACTTTCAAACCCACACTTTCACACCGACACTTTCACACCCACACTTTCACACCCACACTTTCACACCCACACTTTCACACCCACACTTTCACACCCACACATTCACACCCACACTTCACACCCACACTTGCACAACCATACTTTCACACCCACACTTGAACACCCACACTTGATCACCCACACATGCACACCCACACTTGCACACCCACACTTGCGCACCCATGCTTGCGCACCCACACTTGCGCACCCACACTTGCGCACCCACACTTGCAGACCTACACTTACAGACCCACACTCAAACACACACACTTGGGTTTAACGACTAATTTTTGACAATGTCCAAAAATCGTCGGTCTTGCCGAGTGAATTTTAGACAATGTCCAAAAATTGTCGGTCTTGCCGAGTGAATTTTAGACAATGTCCAAAAATCGTCGGTCTTGCCGAGTCAATTTTAGACAATGTCCAAAAATCGTCGGTCTTGCCGAGTGAATTTTAGACAATGTCCAAAAATCGTCGGTCTTGCCGAGTGAATTTTAGACAATGTCTAAAAATCTTGGACTTGCCGAGTGAATTTTAGACAATGTCCAAAAATCGTCGGTCTTGCCGAGTGAATTTTAGACAATGTCCAAAAATCTTGGACTTGCCGAGTGAATTTTAGACAATGTCCAAAAATCGTCGGTCTTGCCGAGTGAATTTTAGACAATGTCCAAAAATCATCGGTCTTGCCGAGTGAATTTTAGACAATGTCTAAAAATCCTCGGACTTGCCGAGTGAATTTTAGACAATGTCCAAAAATCGTCGGTCTTGCCAAGTGAATTTTAGACAATGTCCAAATATCGTCGGTCTTGCCTAGTGAATTTTAAACAATATCCAAAAATCGTTCGTCAAGCCGAGTGAATTTTAGACAATGTCCAAAATCGTCGGTCTTGCCGAGTGAATTTTAGACAATGTCCAAAAATCGTCGATCAACCCGAGTGAATTTTAGACAATGTCCAAAAATCGTCGATCAACCCGAGTGAATTTTAGACAATGTCCAAAAATCGTCGGTCTTGCCGTGCGAATTTTAGACAATGTCCAAAAATCGTCGGTCTTGCCGAGTGAATTTTAGACAATGTCCAAAAATCGTCGATCAACCCGAGTGAATTTTAGACAATGTCCAAAAATCGTCGGTCAAGCCGAGTGAATTTTAGACAATGTCCAAAAATCGTCGGTCTAGCCGAGTGAATTTTAGACAATGTCCAAAAATCGTTCGTCAAGCCGAGTGAATTTTAGACAATGTCCAAAATCGTCGGTCAAGCCGAGTGAATTTTAGATAATGTCCAAAAATCGTCGATCAAGCCGAGTGAATTTTAAACAATGTCCAAAAATCGTCGGTCAAGCCGAGTGAATCGCCGGCTTGACCGACGTTTTTTGGAAATTGTCTAAAATTCACTCGGCAAGACCGACGATTTTTGGACATTGTCTAAAATTCACTCGGCTAGACTGACGATTTTTTGACATTGTCTAAAATTCACTCGGCAAGATGACGATTTTTGGACATTGTCTAAAATTCACTCGGCTTGACCTACGATTTTTAGACATTGTCTAAAATTCACTCGGCAAGACCGACGATTTTTGGACATTGTCTAAAATTCGCTCGGCAAGACCGACTATTTTTGGACATTGTCTAAAATTCACTCGGCTTGACCAACGAATTTTGGACATTGTCTAAAATTCACACGGCAAGACCGACGATTTTTGGACATTGTCTAAAATTCACTCGGCAAGACCGACGATTTTTGGACATTGATTAAAATTCACTCGGCAAGACCGACGATGTTTGGACATTGTCTAAAATTCACTCGGCAAGACCGACAATTTTTGGACATTGTCTAAAATTCACTCGGCTTGACCGACGATTTTTGGACATTGTCTAAAATTCTCTCGTCAAGACCGACGATTTTTGGACATTGTCTAAAATTCACTCGGCAAGACCGACGATTTTTGGACATTGTCTAAAATTCACTCGGCAAGACCGACGATTTTTGGACATTGTTTAAAATTCACTCGGCTTGATCGACGATTTTTGGACATTGTCTAAAATTCACTCGGCTTGACCGACGATTTTTGGACATTGTCTAAAATTCACTCGGGTTGATCGACGATTTTTGGACATTGTCTAAAATTCACTCGGCAAGACCGACAATTTTTGGACATTGTCTAAAATTCACTCGGCTTGACCGACGATTTTTGGACATTGTCTAAAATTCACTCGGCAAGACCGACGATTTTTGGACATTGTTTAAAATTCACTCGGCAAGACCGACGATTTTTGGACATTATCTAAAATTCACTCGGCTTGACCGACGATTTTGGACATTGTCTAAAATTCACTCGGCTTGACGAACGATTTTTGGACATTGTCTAAAATTCACTCGGCTAGACCGACGATTTTTGGACATTGTCTAAAATTCACTCGGCTTGACCGACGATTTTTGGACATTGTCTAAAATTCACTCGGGTTGATCGACGATTTTTGGACATTGTCTAAAATTCACTCGGCAAGACCGACGATTTTTGGACATTGTCTAAAATTCGCACGGCAAGACCGACGATTTTTGGACATTATCTAAAATTCACTCGGGTTGATCGACGATTTTTGGACATTGTCTAAAATTCACTCGGGTTGATCGACGATTTTTGGACATTGTCTAAAATTCACTCGGCAAGACCGACGATTTTGGACATTGTCTAAAATTCACTCGGCTTGACGAACGATTTTTGGATATTGTTTAAAATTCACTAGGCAAGACCGACGATATTTGGACATTGTCTAAAATTCACTTGGCAAGACCGACGATTTTTGTACATTGTCTAAAATTCACTCGGCAAGTCCGAGGATTTTTAGACATTGTCTAAAATTCACTCGGCAAGACCGATGATTTTTGGACATTGTCTAAAATTCACTCGGCAAGACCGACGATTTTTGGACATTGTCTAAAATTCACTCGGCAAGACCGACAATTTTTGTACATTGTCTAAAATTCACTCGGCATGACCGACGATTTTTGGACATTGTTTAAAATTCACTCGGCAAGACCGACGATTTTTGGACTTTGTCTAAAATTCACTCGGCAAGACCGACAATTTTTGGACATTGTCTAAAATTCACTCGGCTTGACCGACGATTTTTGGACATTGTTTAAAATTCACTCGGCTTGATCGACGATTTTTGGACATTGTCTAAAATTCACTCGGCTTGACCGACGATTTTTGGACATTGTCTAAAATTCACTCGGGTTCATCGACGATTTTTGGACATTGTCTAAAATTCACTCGGCAAGACCGACGATTTTGGACATTGTCTAAAATTCACTCGGCTTGACGAACGATTTTTGGACATTGTCTAAAATTCACTCGGCTTGATCGACGATTTTTGGACATTGTCTAAAATTCACTCGGCTTGACCGACGATTTTTGGACATTGTCTAAAATTCACTCGGCAAGACAGACGATTTTTGGACATTGTCTAAAATTCACTCGGCAAGACCGACGATTTTTGGACATTGTCTAAAATTCACTCGGGTTGATCGACGATTTTTGGACATTGTCTAAAATTCACTCGGCAAGACCGACGATTTTGGACATTGTCTAAAATTCACTCGGCTTGACGAACGATTTTTGGATATTGTTTAAAATTCACTCGGCAAGTCCGAGGATTTTTAGACATTGTCTAAAATTCACTCGGCAAGACCGATGATTTTTGGACATTGTCTAAAATTCACTCGGCAAGACCGACGATTTTTGGACATTGTCTAAAATTCACTCGGCAAGACCGACAATTTTTGTACATTGTCTAAAATTCACTCGGCATGACCGACGATTTTTGGACATTGTTTAAAATTCACTCGGCAAGACCGACGATTTTTGGACTTTGTCTAAAATTCACTCGGCAAGACCGACAATTTTTGGACATTGTCTAAAATTCACTCGGCTTGACCGACGATTTTTGGACATTGTTTAAAATTCACTCGGCTTGATCGACGATTTTTGGACATTGTCTAAAATTCACTCGGCTTGACCGACGATTTTTGGACATTGTCTAAAATTCACTCGGCAAGACCGACGATTTTTGGACATTGTCTAAAATTCACTCGGGTTCATCGACGATTTTTGGACATTGTCTAAAATTCACTCGGCAAGACCGACGATTTTGGACATTGTCTAAAATTCACTCGGCTTGACGAACGATTTTTGGACATTGTCTAAAATTCACTCGGCTTGATCGACGATTTTTGGACATTGTCTAAAATTCACTCGGCTTGACCGACGATTTTTGGACATTGTCTAAAATTCACTCGGCAAGACAGACGATTTTTGGACATTGTCTAAAATTCACTCGGCAAGACCGACGATTTTTGGACATTGTCTAAAATTCACTCGGGTTGATCGACGATTTTTGGACATTGTCTAAAATTCACTCGGCAAGACCGACGATTTTTGGACATTGTCTAAAATTCACTCGGCTTGACCGACGATTTTTGGACATTGTTTAAAATTCACTCGGCAAGACCGACGATTTTTGGACATTGTCTAAAATTCGCACGGCAAGACCGACGTTTTTTGGACATTGTCTAAAATTCACTCGGCAAGTCCGAGGATTTTTGGACATTGTCTAAAATTCACTCGGCAAGACCGACGATTTTTGGACATTGTCTAAAATTCACTCGGCAAGACCGACGATTTTTGGACATTGTCTAAAATTCACTCGGCAAGACCGACGATTTTTGGACATTGTCTAAAATTCGCACGGCAAGACCGACGATTTTTGGACATTGTCTAAAATTCACTCGGGTTGATCGACGATTTTTGGACATTGTCTAAAATTCACTCGGGTTGATCGACGATTTTTGGACATTGTCTAAAATTCACTCGGCAAGACCGACGATTTTGGACATTGTCTAAAATTCACTCGGCTTGACGAACGATTTTTGGATATTGTTTAAAATTCACTAGGCAAGACCGACGATATTTGGACATTGTCTAAAATTCACTTGGAGAGACCGACGATTTTTGGACATTGTCTAAAATTCACTCGGCAAGTCCGAGGATTTTTAGACATTGTCTAAAATTCACTCGGCAAGACCGATGATTTTTGGACATTGTCTAAAATTCACTCGGCAAGACCGACGATTTTTGGACATTGTCTAAAATTCACTCGGCAAGACCGACAATTTTTGTACATTGTCTAAAATTCACTCGGCATGACCGACGATTTTTGGACATTGTTTAAAATTCACTCGGCAAGACCGACGATTTTTGGACTTTGTCTAAAATTCACTCGGCAAGACCGACAATTTTTGGACATTGTCTAAAATTCACTCGGCTTGACCGACGATTTTTGGACATTGTTTAAAATTCACTCGGTTTGATCGACGATTTTTGGACATTGTCTAAAATTCACTCGGCTTGACCGACGATTTTTGGACATTGTCTAAAATTCACTCGGCAAGACCGACGATTTTTGGACATTGTCTAAAATTCACTCGGGTTCATCGACGATTTTTGGACATTGTCTAAAATTCACTCGGCAAGACCGACGATTTTGGACATTGTCTAAAATTCACTCGGCTTGACGAACGATTTTTGGACATTGTCTAAAATTCACTCGGCTTGACCGACGATTTTTGGACATTGTCAAAAATTCACTCGACTTGACCTTCGACTTTTGGACATTGTCTAAAATTCTCTCGGCTTGATCGACGATTTTTGGACATTGTCTAAGATTCACTCGGCTTGACCGACGATTTTTGGACATTGTCTAAAATTCACTCGGCAAGACCGACGATTTTTGGACATTGTCTAAAATTCACCCGGCAAGACCGACGATTTTTGGACATTGTCTAAAATTCACTCGGGTTGATCGACGATTTTTGGACATTGTCTAAAATTCACTCGGCAAGACCGTCGATTTTTGGACATTGTCTAAAATTCACTCGGCAAGACCGACGATTTTTAGACATTGTCTAAAATTCACTCGGCAAGACCGACGATTTTTGGACATTGTTTAAAATTCACTCGGCAAGACCGACGATTTTTGGACATTGTTTAAAATTCGCACGGCAAGACCGACGTTTTTTGGACATTGTCTAAAATTCACTCTACAAGACCGACGATTTTTGGACATTGTCTAAAATTCACTCGGCAAGTCCGAGGATTTTTGGACATTGTCTAAAATTCACTCGGCAAGACCGACGATTTTTGGACATTGTCTAAAATTCACTCGGCAAGACCGACGATGTTTGGACATTGTCTAAAATTCACTCGGCAAGACCGACAATTTTTGGACATTGTCTAAAATTCACTCGGCTTGACCGACGATTTTTGGACATTGTCTAAAATTCTCTCGTCAAGACCGACGATTTTTGGACATTGTCTAAAATTCACTCGGGTTCATCGACGATTTTTGGACATTGTCTAAAATTCACTCGGCAAGACCGACGATTTTGGACATTGTCTAAAATTCACTCGGCTTGACGAACGATTTTTGGACATTGTCTAAAATTCACTCGGCTTGATCGACGATTTTTGGACATTGTCTAAAATTCACTCGGCTTGACCGACGATTTTTGGACATTGTCTAAAATTCGCACGGCAAGACCGACGTTTTTTGGACATTGTCTAAAATTCACTCTACAAGGCCGACGATTTTTGGACATTGTCTAAAATTCACTCGGCAAGTCCGAGTATTTTTGGACATTGTCTAAAATTCACTCGGCAAGACCGACGATTTGTGGACATTGATTAAAATTCACTCGGCAAGACCGACGATGTTTGGACATTGTCTAAAATTCACTCGGCAAGACCGACAATTTTTGGACATTGTCTAAAATTCACTCGGCTTGACCGACGATTTTTGGACATTGTCTAAAATTCTCTCGTCAAGACCGACGATTTTTGGACATTGTCTAAAATTCACTCGGCAAGACCGACGATTTTTGGACATTGTCTAAAATTCACTCGGCAAGACCGACGATTTTTGGACATTATCTAAAATTCACTCGGCAAGACCGACTATTTTTGGACATTGTCTAAAATTCACTCGGCTTGACCGACGATTTTTGGACATTGTCTAAAATTCACTCGGCAAGATGACGATTTTTGGACATTGTCTAAAATTCACTCGGCTTGACCGACGATTTTTGGACATTGTCTAAAATTCACTCGGCAAGACCGACTATTTTTGGACATTGTCTAAAATTCACTCGGCAAGACCGACGATTTTTGGACATTGTCTAAAATTCACTCGGCTTGACCAACGAATTTTGGACATTGTCTAAAATTCACACGGCAAGACCGACGATTTTTGAACATTGTCTAAAATTCACTCGGCTTGACCGACGTTTTTTGGAAATTTTCTAAAATTCACTCGGCAAGACCGACGATTTTTGGACATTGTCTAAAATTCACTCGGCAAGACCGACGATTTTTGGACATTGTCTAAAATTCACTCGGCTTGACCGACGATTTTTGGACATTGTCAAAAATTCACTCGACTTGACCTTCGACTTTTGGACATTGTCTAAAATTCTCTTGGCTTGATCGACGATTTTTGGACATTGTCTAAGATTCACTCGGCTTGACCGACGATTTTTGGACATTGTCTAAAATTCACTCGGCAAGACCGACGATTTTTGGACATTGTCTAAAATTCACTCGGCAAGACCGACGATTTTTGGACATTGTCTAAAATTTACTCGGGTTAATCGACGATTTTTGGACATTGTCTAGAATTCACTCGGCAAGACCGACGATTTTTGGACATTGTCTAAAATTCACTCGGCAAGACCGACGATTTTTAGACATTGTCTAAAATTCACTCGGCAAGACCGACGATTTTTGGACATTGTCTAAAATTGTGTGTGGGTGTGAAAGTGTGGGTGTGAAAGTGTGGGTGTGAAAGTGTGGGTGTGAAAGTGTGGGTGTGAAAGTGTGGGTGTGAAAGTGTGGGTGTGAAAGTGTGGGTGTGAGAGTGTGGGTGTGAATGTGTGGGTGTGAAAGTGTGGGTGTGAAAGTGTGGGTGTGAAAGTGTGGGTGTGAAAGTGTGGGTGTGAAAGTGTGGGTGTGCAAGAGTGGGTGTAAAACTGTGGGTGTGAAAGTGTGGGTGTGAAATTCACTCGGCAAGACCGACGACTTTTGGACAATGTCTAAAATGAAGTGTGGGAAAAAAGGAGAAAATGAAGGTAAAAAAGGAGAAAATGCTGAAAAAAGGAGAAAAAGAGTGTCAAAAGGAGAAAATGTTAGAAAAAGGAGAAAATTAATTGAAAGAGAAGAAATTAGATAGGAAAAAATGATGGAAAAAAAGAGAAAATGAAGGTGAAAAAAGGAGAAAATGCTGGGAAAAAGGAGAAATGGAGGGAGAAAAGGAGAAAATTAATTGTATCAGGAGAAAATAGACGGGAAAAATGAAGGGGAAAAAAGGAGAAAATGAATTTAAAAAAGGAGAAAATGATGAAAAAAGGAGAAAAAGAGTGTCAAAAAGGAAAAAATGATGGAAAAAGGAGAAAATTACTTGAAAAAGGAGAAATTAGGCAGAAAAAATGATGGAAAAAAGGAGAAAATGAAGGTAAAAAAGGAGAAAATGCTGCAAAAAAGGAGAAAATGAATATTAAAAGGAGAGAATGATAGAAAAAGGTGAAAATTAATTGGAAAAGGAGAAAATATACGGAAAAAATCTAACGAAAAAAAGGAGAAAATGAAGGTACAAAAGGAGAAACTGCTGGAAAAAAGGAGAAAATGAATGTTAAAAGGAAAATATGATAGAAAAAGGAGCAAATTATTGGAAAAGGAGAAAATAGACAGGAAAAAATTAAAGGAAAAAAAGGAGAAAATGAAAGTAAAAAAAGGAAAAAATGTTGAAAAAAGATAAAATGAGTGTTAAAAGGAGAAATGATTGAAAAAGTAGAAAATTAATTGAAAAAGGAGAAAATAGACGGGAAAAAATGTAGGAAAAAAAAAGAAAATGAAGATAAAAAAAGGAGAAAATGCTGGAAAAAACGAGAAAATGAATATTAAAAGGAGAAAATGATAGAAAAAGGAGAAAATTAATTGAAAAAGGAGAAAATAGACGGGAAAAATTTAAGGAAAAAAAGGAGAAAATGAAAGTAAAAAAGGAGAAAATGCTGGATAAAAGGAGAAAATTAATGTTAAAAGGAGAAAATATTAGAAAAAAAAGAAAATTATTGAAAAAGGAGAAAATAGACGGGAAAAATTTAAGAAAAAAAAGGAGAAAATGTAAGTAAAAAAAGGAGAAAATGAGTGTTAAAAGGAGAAAATATTAGAAAAAAAAGAAAATTATTGGAAAAGGAGAAAATAGACAGGAAAAAATTAAGGAAAAAAAGGAGAAAATGTAAGTAAAAAAAGGAGAAAATGTTGAAAAAAGGAGAAAAGGAGTGTTACAAGGAGAAAATAATAGAAAAAGGGGAAAATTAAAGTAAAAAGGAGAAATTAGACGGGCAAAAATTAAGGAAAGAAACAGAAAATGAAGGGAAAAAAGGAGAAATAATGAAAAAAAAAGAAAAAGAGTAGTAAAAGGAAAAATGATAGGAAAAGAAGAAAATTAATTGAAAAAAAAAGAAAATAGACGGGAAAAAATTAAGGAAAAAAGGAGGAAACGAACGTGACAAAAGGAGAAACTGCGGGAAAAAGGAGAAATGATAGAAAAAGGAGAAAATTATTTGAAAAAGGAGAAAATAGAGGGGAAAAAATGAAGGGAAAAAGGAGAAAATGAAGGTAAAAAAGGAGAAAATGCTGAAAAAAGGAGAAAGTGTTTAAAGGAGAAAATGATAGAAAAAGGAGAAAATTAATTGAAAAAGGAGAAATTAAGCGGGAAAAAATGATGGAAAAAAGGAGAAAATGAAGTAAAAAAAGGAGAAATTATATGAAATTATCTATCACGTGGTTGGTGATTCGATCCGATTATTGTCCAAAATGGCCTTATTTTACCCAAAAAACCCATTTTTCAACCAGTTTTTCGGCTATAAGTAGTATAAATTAAGTGCGAAATGGGTAATGTCGTATATCGTTAGATGCGCCTTAAAATTATCTATCAAGAGGTGTGAGATTCCATCCGATTATTTGCCAAAATGGCCTTAATTTGCCTAAAAAACCCAGTGTTCAACCAGTTTTTCGGCCATAAGTAGTCGAAATTAAGTGCGAAATGGGTAATGTCGTATATAGTTAGATGCGTCTTGAAATTATCTATCACGTGGTGTGCGATTCGATCAGATTATTAGCCAGAATGGCCTTATTTTGCCCAAAAAACCCATTTTTCAACCAGTTTTTTGGCCATAAGTAGTCGAAATTAAGTGCGAAATGGGTAATGTCGTATATCGTTAGATGCGTCTTGAAATTATCTATCACGTGGTGTGCGATTCGATCCGATTATTTGCCAAAATGGCCTTAATTTGCCTAAAAAACCCATTTTTCAACCAGTTTTTCGGCCATAAGTAGTCGAAATTAAGTGCGAAATGGGTAATGTCGTATATAGTTAGATGCGTCTTGAAATTATCTATCACGTGGTGTGCGATTCGATCAGATTATTTGCCAAAATAGCCTTAATTTGCCTATAAAACCCATTTTTCAACCAGTTTTTCGGCCATAAGTAGTCGAAATTAAGTGCGAATCGGGTAATGTCGTATATAGTTAGATGCGTCTTGAAATTATCTATCACGTGGTGTGCGATTCGATCAGATTATTAGCCAGAATGGCCTTATTTTGCCCAAAAAACCCATTTTTCAACCAGTTTTTCGGCCATAAGTAGTCGAAATTAAGTGTGAAATGGGTAATGTCGTATATCGTTAGATGCGTCTTGAAATTATCTATCACGTGGTGTGCGATTCGATCAGATTATTTGACAAAATGGCCTCATTGTGCGCAAAAAACCCATTTTTCAACCAGTTTTTCGGCCATAAGTAGTCGAAATTAAGTGTGAATAGGGTAATGTCGTATATCGTTAGATGCGTCATGAAATTATCTATCACGTGGTGTGCGATTCGATCAGATTATTAGCCAGAATGGCCTTATTTTGCCCAAAAAACCCATTTTTCAACCAGTTTTTCATACATAAGTAGTCGAAATTAAGTGAAAAATGGGTAATGTCGTATATAGTTAGATGCGTCTTGAAATTATCTATCACGTGGTGTGCGATTCGATCAGATTATTTGCCAAAATGGCCTCATTGTGCGAAAAAAACCCATTTTTCAACCAGTTTTTCGGCCATAAGTAGTCGAAATTAAGTGCGAATCGGGTAATGTCGTATATCGTTAGATGCATTTTGAAATTATATATCACGTGGTGTGCGATTCGATCAGATTATTTGCCAAAATGGCCTCATTGTGCGCAAAAAACCCATTTTTCAACCAGTTTTTCGGCCATAAGTAGTCGAAATTAAGTGCGAAATGGGTAATGTCGTATATAGTTAGATGCGTCTTGAAATTATCTATCACGTGGTATGGGATTCGATCAGATTATTAGCCAGAATGGCCTTATTTTGCCCAAAAAACCCATTTTTCAACCAGTTTTTCGGCCATAAGTAGTCGAAATTAAGTGCGAAATGGGTAATGTCGTATATCGTTAGATGCGTCTTGAAATTATCTATCACGTGGTGTGCGATTCGATCAGATTATTTGCCAAAATGACCTCATTGTGCGAAAAAAACCCATTTTTCAACCAGTTTTTCGGCCATAAGTAGTCGAAATTAAGTGCGAATCGGGTAATGTCGTATATCGCTAGATGCGTCTTGAAATTATCTATCACGTGGTGTGCGATTCGATCCATTTATTTGCCAAAATGGCGTTAATTTGCCTAAAAAACCCATTTTTGAACCAGTTTTTCAACCATAAGTAGTCGAAATTAAGTGAAAAATGGGTAATGTCGTATATAGTTAGATGCGTCTTGAAATTATCTATCACGTGGTGTGCGATTCGATCAGATTATTTGCCAAAATGGCCTCATTGTGCGCAAAAAACCCATTTTTCAACCAGTTTTTCGGCCATAAGTAGTCGAGATTAAGTGCGAAATGGGTAATGTCGTATATCGTTAGATGCGTCTTGAAATTATCTATCACGTGGTGTGCGATTCGATCAGATTATTTGCCAAAATGGCCTTAATTTGGCCAAAAAACCCATTTTTCAACCAGTTTTTCAACCATAAGTAGTCGAAATTAAGTGCGAAATGGGTAATGTCGTATATGTTTAGATGCGTCTTGAAATTATCTATCACGTGGTGTGCGATTCGATCAGATTATTTGCCAAAATGGCCTCATTGTGCGAAAAAACCCATTTTTCAACCAGTTTTTCGGCCATAAGTAGTCGAAATTAAGTGCGAATCGGGTAATGTCGTATATCGTTAGATGCATTTTGAAATTATATATCACGTGGTGTGCGATTCGATCAGATTATTTGCCAAAATGGCCTCATTGTGCGCAAAAAACCCATTTTTCAACCAGTTTTTCGGCCATAAGTAGTCGAAATTAAGTGCGAAATGGGTAATGTCGTATATAGTTAGATGCGTCTTGAAATTATCTATCACGTGGTATGGGATTCGATACGATTATTTGCAAAAATGGCGTTATTTTACCCAAAAAACCCATTTTTCAACCAGTTTTTCATACATAAGTAGTCGAAATTAAGTGAAAAATGGGTAATGTCGTATATAGTTAGATGCGTCTTGAAATTATCTATCACGTGGTGTGCGATTCGATCAGATTATTTGCCAAAATGGCCTCATTGTGCGAAAAAAACCCATTTTTCAACCAGTTTTTCGGCCATAAGTAGTCGAAATTAAGTGCGAATCGGGTAATGTCGTATATCGTTAGATGCATTTTGAAATTATATATCACGTGGTGTGCGATTCGATCAGATTATTTGCCAAAATGGCCTCATTGTGCGCAAAAAACCCATTTTTCAACCAGTTTTTCGGCCATAAGTAGTCGAAATTAAGTGCGAAATGGGTAATGTCGTATATA
This sequence comes from Acanthacorydalis orientalis, assembly GCA_034766995.1. NCBI lineage: Eukaryota > Metazoa > Arthropoda > Insecta > Megaloptera > Corydalidae > Acanthacorydalis > Acanthacorydalis orientalis. The sequence continues at coordinate 25,644,651 of CM068320.1, forward strand.
GTTAGATGCGTCTTGAAATTATCTATCACGTGGTATGGGATTCGATCAGATTATTAGCCAGAATGGCCTTATTTTGCCCAAAAAAGCCCATTTTTCAACCAGTTTTTCGGCCATAAGTAGTCGAAATTAAGTGCGAAATGGGTAATGTCGTATATCGTTAGATGCGTCTTGAAATTATCTATCACGTGGTGTGCGATTCGATCAGATTATTTGCCAAAATGACCTCATTGTGCGAAAAAAACCCATTTTTCAACCAGTTTTTCGGCCATAAGTAGTCGAAATTAAGTGCGAATCGGGTAATGTCGTATATCGCTAGATGCGTCTTGAAATTATCTATCACGTGGTGTGCGATTCGATCCATTTATTTGCCAAAATGGCGTTAATTTGCCTAAAAAACCCATTTTTGAACCAGTTTTTCAACCATAAGTAGTCGAAATTAAGTGAAAAATGGGTAATGTCGTATATAGTTAGATGCGTCTTGAAATTATCTATCACGTGGTGTGCGATTCGATCAGATTATTTGCCAAAATGGCCTCATTGTGCGCAAAAAACCCATTTTTCAACCAGTTTTTCGGCCATAAGTAGTCGAGATTAAGTGCGAAATGGGTAATGTCGTATATAGTTAGATGCGTCTTGAAATTATCTATCATGTGGTGTGCGATTCGATACGATTATTTGCAAAAATGGCGTTATTTTACCCAAAAAACCCATTTTTCAACCAGTTTTTCATACATAAGTAGTCGAAATTAAGTGAAAAATGGGTAATGTCGTATATAGTTAGATGCGTCTTGAAATTATCTATCACGTGGTGTGCGATTCGATCAGATTATTTGCCAAAATGGCCTCATTGTGCGAAAAAACCCATTTTTCAACCAGTTTTTCGGCCATAAGTAGTCGAAATTAAGTGCGAATCGGGTAATGTCGTATATCGTTAGATGCATTTTGAAATTATATATCACGTGGTGTGCGATTCGATCAGATTATTTGCCAAAATGGCCTCATTGTGCGCAAAAAACCCATTTTTCAACCAGTTTTTCGGCCATAAGTAGTCGAAATTAAGTGCGAAATGGGTAATGTCGTATATAGTTAGATGCGTCTTGAAATTATCTATCACGTGGTATGGGATTCGATCAGATTATTAGCCAGAATGGCCTTATTTTGCCCAAAAAACCCATTTTTCAACCAGTTTTTCGGCCATAAGTAGTCGAAATTAAGTGCGAATCGGGTAATGTCGTATATCGCTAGATGCGTCTTGAAATTATCTATTACGTGGTGTGCGATTCGATCCAATTATTTGCCAAAATGGCCTTAATTTGCCCAAAAAACCCATTTTTCAACAAGTTTTTCGGCCATAAGTAGTCGAAATTAAGTGCGAAATGGGTAATGTCGTATATCGTTAGATGCATTTTGAAATTATATATCACGTGGTGTGCGATTCGATCAGATTATTTGCCAAAATGGCCTCATTGTGCGCAAAAAACCCATTTTTCAACCAGTTTTTCGGCCATAAGTAGTCGAGATTAAGTGCGAAATGGGTAATGTCGTATATAGTTAGATGCGTCTTGAAATTATCTATCATGTGGTGTGCGATTCGATACGATTATTTGCAAAAATGGCGTTATTTTACCCAAAAAACCCATTTTTCAACCAGTTTTTCATACATAAGTAGTCGAAATTAAGTGAAAAATGGGTAATGTCGTATATAGTTAGATGCGTCTTGAAATTATCTATCACGTGGTGTGCGATTCGATCAGATTATTTGCCAAAATGGCCTCATTGTGCGAAAAAAACCCATTTTTCAACCAGTTTTTCGGCCATAAGTAGTCGAAATTAAGTGCGAATCGGGTAATGTCGTATATCGTTAGATGCATTTTGAAATTATATATCACGTGGTGTGCGATTCGATCAGATTATTTGCCAAAATGGCCTCATTGTGCGCAAAAAACCCATTTTTCAACCAGTTTTTCGGCCATAAGTAGTCGAAATTAAGTGCGAAATGGGTAATGTCGTATATAGTTAGATGCGTCTTGAAATTATCTATCACGTGGTATGGGATTCGATCAGATTATTAGCCAGAATGGCCTTATTTTGCCCAAAAAACCCATTTTTCAACCAGTTTTTCGGCCATAAGTAGTCGAAATTAAGTGCGAAATGGGTAATGTCGTATATCGTTAGATGCGTCTTGAAATTATCTATCACGTGGTGTGCGATTCGATCAGATTATTTGCCAAAATGACCTCATTGTGCGAAAAAAAACCCATTTTTCAACCAGTTTTTCGGCCATAAGTAGTCGAAATTAAGTGCGAATCGGGTAATGTCGTATATCGCTAGATGCGTCTTGAAATTATCTATCACGTGGTGTGCGATTCGATCCATTTATTTGCCAAAATGGCGTTAATTTGCCTAAAAAACCCATTTTTGAACCAGTTTTTCAACCATAAGTAGTCGAAATTAAGTGAAAAATGGGTAATGTCGTATATAGTTAGATGCGTCTTGAAATTATCTATCACGTGGTGTGCGATTCGATCAGATTATTTGCCAAAATGGCCTCATTGTGCGCAAAAAACCCATTTTTCAACCAGTTTTTCGGCCATAAGTAGTCGAGATTAAGTGCGAAATGGGTAATGTCGTATATAGTTAGATGCGTCTTGAAATTATCTATCATGTGGTGTGCGATTCGATACGATTATTTGCAAAAATGGCGTTATTTTACCCAAAAAACCCATTTTTCAACCAGTTTTTCATACATAAGTAGTCGAAATTAAGTGAAAAATGGGTAATGTCGTATATAGTTAGATGCGTCTTGAAATTATCTATCACGTGGTGTGCGATTCGATCAGATTATTTGCCAAAATGGCCTCATTGTGCGAAAAAAACCCATTTTTCAACCAGTTTTTCGGCCATAAGTAGTCGAAATTAAGTGCGAATCGGGTAATGTCGTATATCGTTAGATGCATTTTGAAATTATATATCACGTGGTGTGCGATTCGATCAGATTATTTGCCAAAATGGCCTCATTGTGCGCAAAAAACCCATTTTTCAACCAGTTTTTCGGCCATAAGTAGTCGAAATTAAGTGCGAAATGGGTAATGTCGTATATAGTTAGATGCGTCTTGAAATTATCTATCACGTGGTATGGGATTCGATCAGATTATTAGCCAGAATGGCCTTATTTTGCCCAAAAAACCCATTTTTCAACCAGTTTTTCGGCCATAAGTAGTCGAAATTAAGTGCGAAATGGGTAATGTCGTATATCGTTAGATGCGTCTTGAAATTATCTATCACGTGGTGTGCGATTCGATCAGATTATTTGCCAAAATGACCTCATTGTGCGAAAAAAACCCATTTTTCAACCAGTTTTTCGGCCATAAGTAGTCGAAATTAAGTGCGAATCGGGTAATGTCGTATATCGCTAGATGCGTCTTGAAATTATCTATCACGTGGTGTGCGATTCGATCCATTTATTTGCCAAAATGGCGTTAATTTGCCTAAAAAACCCATTTTTGAACCAGTTTTTCAACCATAAGTAGTCGAAATTAAGTGAAAAATGGGTAATGTCGTATATAGTTAGATGCGTCTTGAAATTATCTATCACGTGGTGTGCGATTCGATCAGATTATTTGCCAAAATGGCCTCATTGTGCGCAAAAAAACCCATTTTTCAACCAGTTTTTCGGCCATAAGTAGTCGAGATTAAGTGCGAAATGGGTAATGTCGTATATAGTTAGATGCGTCTTGAAATTATCTATCATGTGGTGTGCGATTCGATCCGATTATTTGCCAGAATGGCCTTATTTTTCCCAAAAAACCCATTTTTCAACCCGTTTTTTGGCCATAAGTAGTCGAAATTAAGTGCGAAATGGGTAATGTCGTATATCGTTAGATGCGTCCTGAAATTATCTATCACGTGGTGTGCGATTCGATTAGATTATTTCCAAAATGGCGTTAATTTGCCTAAAAAACCCATTTTTTAACCAGTTTTTCGGCCATAAGTAGTCGAAAGTAAGTGCGAAATTGGTAATGTCGTATATCGTTAGATGCATCTTGAAATTATTTATCACGTGGTGTGCGATTCGATCAGATTATTTGCCAAAATGGCCTCATTGTGCGCAAAAAACCCATTTTTCAACCAGTTTTTCGGCCATAAGTAGTCGAAATTAAGTGCGAAATGGGTAATGTCGTATATCGTTAGATGCGTCTTGAAATTATCTATCATGTGGTGTGCGATTCGATCCATTTATTTGCCAAAATGGCGTTAATTTGCCTAAAAAACCCATTTTTGAACCAGTTTTTCAACCATAAGTAGTCGAAATTAAGTGAAAAATGGGTAATGTCGTATATAGTTAGATGCGTCTTGAAATTATCTATCACGTGGTGTGCGATTCGATCAGATTATTTGCCAAAATGGCCTCATTGTGCGCAAAAAACCCATTTTTCAACCAGTTTTTCGGCCATAAGTAGTCGAGATTAAGTGCGAAATGGGTAATGTCGTATATAGTTAGATGCGTCTTGAAATTATCTATCATGTGGTGTGCGATTCGATCCGATTATTTGCCAGAATGGCCTTATTTTTCCCAAAAAACCCATTTTTCAACCCGTTTTTTGGCCATAAGTAGTCGAAATTAAGTGCGAAATGGGTAATGTCGTATATCGTTAGATGCGTCCTGAAATTATCTATCACGTGGTGTGCGATTCGATTAGATTATTTCCAAAATGGCGTTAATTTGCCTAAAAAACCCATTTTTTAACCAGTTTTTCGGCCATAAGTAGTCGAAAGTAAGTGCGAAATTGGTAATGTCGTATATCGTTAGATGCATCTTGAAATTATTTATCACGTGGTGTGCGATTCGATCAGATTATTTGCCAAAATGGCCTCATTGTGCGAAAAAAACCCATTTTTCAACCAGTTTTTCGGCCATAAGTAGTCGAAATTAAGTGCGAATCGGGTAATGTCGTATATCGTTAGATGCATTTTGAAATTATATATCACGTGGTGTGCGATTCGATCAGATTATTTGCCAAAATGGCCTCATTGTGCGCAAAAAACCCATTTTTCAACCAGTTTTTCGGCCATAAGTAGTCGAAATTAAGTGCGAAATGGGTAATGTCGTATATAGTTAGATGCGTCTTGAAATTATCTATCACGTGGTATGGGATTCGATCAGATTATTAGCCAGAATGGCCTTATTTTGCCCAAAAAACCCATTTTTCAACCAGTTTTTCGGCCATAAGTAGTCGAAATTAAGTGCGAAATGGGTAATGTCGTATATCGTTAGATGCGTCTTGAAATTATCTATCACGTGGTGTGCGATTCGATCAGATTATTTGCCAAAATGACCTCATTGTGCGAAAAAAACCCATTTTTCAACCAGTTTTTCGGCCATAAGTAGTCGAAATTAAGTGCGAATCGGGTAATGTCGTATATCGCTAGATGCGTCTTGAAATTATCTATCACGTGGTGTGCGATTCGATCCATTTATTTGCCAAAATGGCGTTAATTTGCCTAAAAAACCCATTTTTGAACCAGTTTTTCAACCATAAGTAGTCGAAATTAAGTGAAAAATGGGTAATGTCGTATATAGTTAGATGCGTCTTGAAATTATCTATCACGTGGTGTGCGATTCGATCAGATTATTTGCCAAAATGGCCTCATTGTGCGCAAAAAAACCCATTTTTCAACCAGTTTTTCGGCCATAAGTAGTCGAGATTAAGTGCGAAATGGGTAATGTCGTATATAGTTAGATGCGTCTTGAAATTATCTATCATGTGGTGTGCGATTCGATACGATTATTTGCAAAAATGGCGTTATTTTACCCAAAAAACCCATTTTTCAACCAGTTTTTCATACATAAGTAGTCGAAATTAAGTGAAAAATGGGTAATGTCGTATATAGTTAGATGCGTCTTGAAATTATCTATCACGTGGTGTGCGATTCGATCAGATTATTTGCCAAAATGGCCTCATTGTGCGAAAAAACCCATTTTTCAACCAGTTTTTCGGCCATAAGTAGTCGAAATTAAGTGCGAATCGGGTAATGTCGTATATCGTTAGATGCATTTTGAAATTATATATCACGTGGTGTGCGATTCGATCAGATTATTTGCCAAAATGGCCTCATTGTGCGCAAAAAACCCATTTTTCAACCAGTTTTTCGGCCATAAGTAGTCGAAATTAAGTGCGAAATGGGTAATGTCGTATATAGTTAGATGCGTCTTGAAATTATCTATCACGTGGTATGGGATTCGATACGATTATTTGCAAAAATGGCGTTATTTTACCCAAAAAACCCATTTTTCAACCAGTTTTTCATACATAAGTAGTCGAAATTAAGTGAAAAATGGGTAATGTCGTATATAGTTAGATGCGTCTTGAAATTATCTATCACGTGGTGTGCGATTCGATCAGATTATTTGCCAAAATGGCCTCATTGTGCGAAAAAAACCCATTTTTCAACCAGTTTTTCGGCCATAAGTAGTCGAAATTAAGTGCGAATCGGGTAATGTCGTATATCGTTAGATGCATTTTGAAATTATATATCACGTGGTGTGCGATTCGATCAGATTATTTGCCAAAATGGCCTCATTGTGCGCAAAAAACCCATTTTTCAACCAGTTTTTCGGCCATAAGTAGTCGAAATTAAGTGCGAAATGGGTAATGTCGTATATAGTTAGATGCGTCTTGAAATTATCTATCACGTGGTATGGGATTCGATCAGATTATTAGCCAGAATGGCCTTATTTTGCCCAAAAAACCCATTTTTCAACCAGTTTTTCGGCCATAAGTAGTCGAAATTAAGTGCGAAATGGGTAATGTCGTATATCGTTAGATGCGTCTTGAAATTATCTATCACGTGGTGTGCGATTCGATCAGATTATTTGCCAAAATGACCTCATTGTGCGAAAAAAACCCATTTTTCAACCAGTTTTTCGGCCATAAGTAGTCGAAATTAAGTGCGAATCGGGTAATGTCGTATATCGCTAGATGCGTCTTGAAATTATCTATCACGTGGTGTGCGATTCGATCCATTTATTTGCCAAAATGGCGTTAATTTGCCTAAAAAACCCATTTTTGAACCAGTTTTTCAACCATAAGTAGTCGAAATTAAGTGAAAAATGGGTAATGTCGTATATAGTTAGATGCGTCTTGAAATTATCTATCACGTGGTGTGCGATTCGATCAGATTATTTGCCAAAATGGCCTCATTGTGCGCAAAAAACCCATTTTTCAACCAGTTTTTCGGCCATAAGTAGTCGAGATTAAGTGCGAAATGGGTAATGTCGTATATAGTTAGATGCGTCTTGAAATTATCTATCATGTGGTGTGCGATTCGATACGATTATTTGCAAAAATGGCGTTATTTTACCCAAAAAAACCCATTTTTCAACCAGTTTTTCATACATAAGTAGTCGAAATTAAGTGAAAAATGGGTAATGTCGTATATAGTTAGATGCGTCTTGAAATTATCTATCACGTGGTGTGCGATTCGATCAGATTATTTGCCAAAATGGCCTCATTGTGCGAAAAAACCCATTTTTCAACCAGTTTTTCGGCCATAAGTAGTCGAAATTAAGTGCGAATCGGGTAATGTCGTATATCGTTAGATGCATTTTGAAATTATATATCACGTGGTGTGCGATTCGATCAGATTATTTGCCAAAATGGCCTCATTGTGCGCAAAAAACCCATTTTTCAACCAGTTTTTCGGCCATAAGTAGTCGAAATTAAGTGCGAAATGGGTAATGTCGTATATAGTTAGATGCGTCTTGAAATTATCTATCACGTGGTATGGGATTCGATCAGATTATTAGCCAGAATGGCCTTATTTTGCCCAAAAAACCCATTTTTCAACCAGTTTTTCGGCCATAAGTAGTCGAAATTAAGTGCGAAATGGGTAATGTCGTATATCGTTAGATGCGTCTTGAAATTATCTATCACGTGGTGTGCGATTCGATCAGATTATTTGCCAAAATGACCTCATTGTGCGAAAAAAACCCATTTTTCAACCAGTTTTTCGGCCATAAGTAGTCGAAATTAAGTGCGAATCGGGTAATGTCGTATATCGCTAGATGCGTCTTGAAATTATCTATTACGTGGTGTGCGATTCGATCCAATTATTTGCCAAAATGGCCTTAATTTGCCCAAAAAACCCATTTTTCAACAAGTTTTTCGGCCATAAGTAGTCGAAATTAAGTGCGAAATGGGTAATGTCGTATATCGTTAGATGCATTTTGAAATTATATATCACGTGGTGTGCGATTCGATCAGATTATTTGCCAAAATGGCCTCATTGTGCGCAAAAAACCCATTTTTCAACCAGTTTTTCGGCCATAAGTAGTCGAGATTAAGTGCGAAATGGGTAATGTCGTATATAGTTAGATGCGTCTTGAAATTATCTATCATGTGGTGTGCGATTCGATACGATTATTTGCAAAAATGGCGTTATTTTACACAAAAAACCCATTTTCAACCAGTTTTTCGGCTATAAGTAGTCGAGATTAAGTGCGAAATGGGTAATGTCGTATATCGTTACATGCGTCTTGAAATTATCTATCACGTGGTGTGCGATTCGATCAGATTATTTGCCAAAATGGCCTTAATTTGCCCAAAAAACCCATTTTCAACCAGTTTTTCGGCTATAAGTAGTCTAAATTAAGTGCGAAATGGGTAATGTCGTATATCGTTAGATGCGTCTTGAAATTATCTATCAAGTGGTGTGCAATTCGATCCAATTATTTGCCAAAATGGCGTTAATTTGCCTAAAAAACCCATTTTTCTACCAGTTTTTCGGCCATAAGTAGTCGAAATTAATTGCGAAATGGGTAATGTCGTATATAGTTAGATGCGTCTTGAAATTATCTATCACGTGGTGTGCGATTCGATCAGATTATTAGCCAGAACGGCCTTATTTTGCCCAAAAAACCCATTTTTCAACCCGTTTTTTGGCCATAAGTAGTCGAAATTAAGTGCGAAATGGGTAATGTCGTATATCGTTAGAAGCGCCTTAAAATTATCTATCAAGAGGTGTGCGATTCGATCCGATTATTTGCCAAAATGGCCTTAATTTGGCCAAAAAACCCATTTTTCAACCAGTTTTTCGGCCATAAGTTAATCGAAATTAAGTGCGAAATGGGTAATGTCGTATAGCGTTAGATGCGTCTTGAAATTATCTATCACGCGGTGTGCGATTCGATCAGATTATTTGCCAAAATGGCCTTAATTTGCCTAAAAAACCCATTTTTCAACCAGTTTTTCGGCCATAAGTAGTCGAAATTAAGTGCGAAATTGGTAATGTCGTATATCGTTAGATGCATCTTGAAATTATCTATCACGTGGTGTGCGATTCGATCAGATTATTAGCCAAAATGGCCTTATTTTGCCCAAAAAACCCATTTTTCAACCCGTTTTTTGGCCATAAGTAGTCGAAATTAAGTGCGAAATGGGTAATGTCGTATAGCGTTAGATGCGTCTTGAAATTATCTATCACGCGGTTGGTGATTCGATCCGATTATTGTCCAAAATGGCCTTATTTTACACAAAAAACCAATTTTTCAACCAGTTTTTCGGCTGTAAGTAGTCGAGATTAAGTGCGAAATGGGTAATGACGTATATAGTTAGATGCGTCTTGAAATTATCTATCACGTGGTGTGCGATTCGATCAGATTATTAGCCAAAATGGCCTTATTTTGCCCAAAAAACCCATTTTTCAACCCGTTTTTTGGCCATAAGTAGTCGAAATTAAGTGCGAAATGGGTAATGTCGTATATCGTTAGAAGCGCCTTAAAATTATCTATCAAGAGGTGTGCGATTCGATCCGATTATTTGCCAAAATGGCCTTAATTTGGCCAAAAAAACCATTTTTCAATCAGCTTTTCGGCCATAAGTAGTCGAAATTAAGTGCGAAATGGGTAATGTCGTATATCGTTAGATGCGTCTTGAAATTATCTATCACATGGTGTGCGATTCGATTAGATTATTTCCAAAATGGCGTTAATTTGCCTAAAAAACCCATTTTTCAACCAGTTTTTCGGCCATAAGTAGTCGAAATTAAGTGCGAATCGGGTAATGTCGTATATCGTTAGATGCGTCTTGAAATTATCTATCACGTGGTGTGCGATTCGATCCAATTATTTGCCAAAATGGCGTTAATTTGCCTAAAAAGCCCATTTTTCAACCAGTTCTTCGGACATAAGTTAATCGAAATTAAGTGCGAAATGCGTAATGTCGTATATCGTTAGATGCGTCTTGAAATTATCTATCAAGAGGTGTGCGATTCGATCCGATTATTTGCCAAAATGGCCTTAATTTGCCCAAAAAACCCATTTTTCAACCAGTTTTTCGGCCATAAGTAGTCGAAATTAAGTGTGAATAGGGTAATGTCGTATATCGTTAGATGCGTCATGAAATTATCTATCACGTGGTGTGCGATTCGATCCATTTATTTGCCAAAATGGCGATAATTTGCCTAAAAAACCCATTTTTCAACCAGTTTTTCGGCCATAAGTAGTCGAAATTAAGTGCGAAAGGGTAATGTCGTATATAGTTAGATGCGTCTTGAAATTATCTATCACGTGGTGTGCGATTCGATCAGATTATTAGCCAGAATGGCCTTATTTTGCCCAAAAAACCCATTTTTCAACCCGTTTTTTGGCCATAAGTAGTCGAAATTAAGTGCGAAATGGGTAATGTCGTATATCGTTAGAAGCGCCTTAAAATTATCTATCAAGAGGTGTGCGATTCGATCCGATTATTTGCCAAAATGGCCTTAATTTGGCCAAAAAACCCATTTTTCAACCAGTATTTCAGCCATAAGTAGTCGAAATTAAGTGCGAAATGGGTAATGTCGTATATCGTTAGATGCGTCCTGAAATTATCTATCACGTGGTGTGCGATTCGATTAGATTATTTCCAAAATGGCGTTAATTTGCCTAAAAAACCCATTTTTCAACCAGTTTTTCGGCCATAAGTAGTCGAAATTAAGTGCGAATCGGGTAATGTCGTATATCGTTAGATGCGTCTTGAAATTATCTATCACGTGGTGTGCGATTCGATCAGATTATTTGCCAAAATGGCCTTAATTTGCCTAAAAAACCCATTTTTCTACCAGTTTTTCGGCCATAAGTAGTCGAAACTAATTGCGAAATGGGTAATGTCGTATATAGTTAGATGCGTCTTGAAATTATCTATCACGTGGTGTGCGATTCGATCAGATTATTAGCCAGAATGGCCTTATTTTGCCCAAAAAAACCATTTTTCAACCCGTTTTTTGGCCATAAGTAGTCGAAATTAAGTGCGAAATGGGTAATGTCGTATATCGTTAGAAGCGCCTTAAAATTATCTATCAAGAGGTGTGCGATTCGATCCGATTATTTGCCAAAATGGCCTTAATTTGGCCAAAAAACCCATTTTTCAACCAGATTTTCGGCCATAAGTAGTCGAAATTAAGTGCGAAATGGGTAATGTCGTATATCGTTAGATGCGTCTTGAAATTATCTATCACATGGTGTGCGATTCGATTAGATTATTTCCAAAATGGCGTTAATTTGCCTAAAAAACCCATTTTTCAACCAGTTTTTCGGCCATAAGTAGTCGAAATTAAGTGCGAAATTGGTAATGGCATATATCGTTAGATGCGTCTTGAAATTATCTATCACGTGGTGTGCGATTCGATCCGATTATTGTCCAAAATGGCCTTATTTTACACAAAAAACCCATTTTCATTCAGTTTTTCGGCTATAAGTAGTCGAGATTAAGTGCGAAATGGGTAATGTCGTATATCGTTAGATGCGTCTTGAAATTATCTATCACGTGGTGTGCGATTCGATCAGATTATTTGCCAAAATGGCCTTAATTTGCCCAAAAAACCCATTTTCATTCAGTTTTTCGGCTATAAGTAGTCTAAATTAAGTGCGAAATGGGTAATGTCGTATATCGTTAGATGCGTCTTGAAATTATCTATTAAGTGGTGTGCAATTCGATCCAATTATTTGCCAAAATGGCGTTAATTTGCCTAAAAAAACCATTTTTCAACCCGTTTTTTGGCCATAAGTAGTCGAAATTAAGTGCGAAATGGGTAATGTCGTATATCGTTAGAAGCGCCTTAAAATTATCTATCAAGAGGTGTGCGATTCGATTAGAGTATTTGCCAAAATGGCGTTAATTTGCCTAAAAAACCCATTTTTCATCCAGTTTTTCGGCCATAAGTAGTCGAAATTAAGTGCGAATCGGGTAATGTCGTATATAGTTAGATGCGTCTTGAAATTATCTATCACGTGGTGTGCGATTCGATCAGATTATTTGCCAAAATGGCCTTAATTTGGCCAAAAAACCCATTTTTCAACCAGTTTTTCGGCTATAAGAAGTCTAAATTAAGTGCGAAATGGGTAATGTCGTATATCGTTAGATGCGTCTTGAAATTATCTATCACGTGGTGTGCGATTCGATTAGATTATTTCCAAAATGGCGTTAATTTGCCTAAAAAACCCATTTTTCAACCAGTTTTTCGGCCATAAGTAGTCGAAATTAAGTGCGAATCGGGTAATGTCGTACATCGTTAGATGCGTCTTGAAATTATCTATCACGTGGTGTGCGATTCGATCAGATTATTTGCCAAAATGGCCTTAATTTGCCTAAAAAACCCATTTTTCTACCAGTTTTTCGGCCATAAGTAGTCGAAATTAAGTGTGAAATGGGTAATGTCGTATATCGTTAGATGCGTCTTGAAATTATCTATCACGTGGTGTGCGATTCGATCAGATTATTAGCCAGAATGGCCTTATTTTGCCCAAAAAACCCATTTTTCAACCAGTTTTTCGGCCATAAGTAGTCGAAATTAAGTGTGAAATGGGTAATGTCGTATATCGTTAGAAGCGCCTTAAAATTATCTATCAAGAGGTGTGCGATTCGATCCGATTATTTGCCAAAATGGCCTTAATTTGGCCAAAAAACCCATTTTTCAACCAGTTTTTCGGCTATAAGTAGTCTAAATTACGTGCGAAATGGGTAATGTCGTATATCGTTAGATGCGTCATGAAATTATCTATCACGTGGTTGGTGATTCGATCCGATTATTGTCCAAAATGGCCTTATTTTACACAAAAAACCCATTTTTCAACCAGTTTTTCGGCCATAAGTAGTCGAAATTAAGTGCGAAATTGGTAATGTCGTATATCGTTAGATGCGTCTTGAAATTATCTATCACGTGGTGTGCGATTCGATCCGATTATTGTCCAAAATGGCCTTATTTTACACAAAAAACCCATTTTCATTCAGTTTTTCGGCTATAAGTAGTCGAGATTAAGTGCGAAATGGGTAATGTCGTATATCGTTAGATGCGTCTTGAAATTATCTATCACGTGGTGTGCGATTCGATCAGATTATTTGCCAAAATGGCCTTAATTTGCCCAAAAAACCCATTTTCATTCAGTTTTTCGGCTATAAGTAGTCTAAATTAAGTGCGAAATGGGTAATGTCGTATATCGTTAGATGCGTCTTGAAATTATCTATTAAGTGGTGTGCAATTCGATCCAATTATTTGCCAAAATGGCGTTAATTTGCCTAAAAAACCCATTTTTCTACCAGTTTTTCGGCCATAAGTAGTCGAAATTAATTGCGAAATGGGTAATGTCGTATATAGTTAGATGCGTCTTGAAATTATCTATCACGTGGTGTGCGATTCGATCAGATTATTAGCCAGAATGGCCTTATTTTGCCCAAAAAACCCATTTTTCAACCCGTTTTTTGGCCATAAGTAGTCGAAATTAATTGCGAAATGGGTAATGTCGTATATCGTTAGAAGCGCCTTAAAATTATCTATCAAGAGGTGTGCGATTCGATCCGATTATTTGCCAAAATGGCCTTAATTTGGCCAAAAAACCCATTTTTCAACCAGCTTTTCGGCCATAAGTAGTCGAAATTAAGTGCGAAATGGGTAATGTCGTATATCGTTAGATGCGTCTTGAAATTATCTATCACATGGTGTGCGATTCGATTAGATTATTTGCCAAAATGGCGTTAATTTCCCTAAAAAACCCATTTTTCAACCAGTTTTTCGGCCATAAGTTAATCGAAATTAAGTGCGAAATGGGTAATGTCGTATAGCGTTAGATGCGTCTTGAAATTATCTATCACGCGGTGTGCGATTCGATCAGATTATTTGCCAAAATGGCCTTATTTTACACAAAAAACCCATTTTCAACCAGTTTTTCGGCTATAAGTAGTCGAGATTAAGTGCGAAATGGGTAATGTCGTATATCGTTAGATGCGTCATTAAATTATCTATCACGTGGTGTGCGATTCGATCAGATTATTTGCCAAAATGGCCTCATTGTGCGCAAAAAACCCATTTTTCAACCAGTTTTTCGGCCATAAGTAGTCGAAATTAAGTGCGAAATGGGTAATGTCGTATATAGTTAGATGCGTCTTGAAATTATCTATCACGTGGTGTGCGTTTCGATCCGATCATTTGCCAGAATGGCCTTATTTTGCCCAAAAAACCCATTTTTCAACCAGTTTTTCGGCCATAAGTAGTAGAAATTAAGTGCGAAATGGGTAATGTATATCGTTAGATGTGTCTTGAAATTATCTATCACGTGGTGTGCGATTCGATCAGATTATTTGCCAGAATGGCCTTATTTTGCCCAAAAAACCCATTTTTTGGAGGGAAAAAAGGGTGAATCTGAAGAGAAAAGTAGAAATATAAGGAAAAAGGAGTGTTAGAAAAGGAGAACACAGGAGGGTTTGAACACGGAACAGCGGTGTTGAAATCTAAATTTGTTCCACTGCTGCATTCGCTCTTGTTGAATATATATTGGATAACATGTATTCATACGACCTTAAAACCAACATAATTTATTTAGGAAAAAAATATCTTCGCTTCCTTAGCCTACATACATATATGCGATATCGGTTTTTGAACACAGGACTGCGATATAGAAGTCTAGCACTCTCCCATTGCTCTACATTCCTGACAGGTTTTCTCTTTTGAAATCAGTTGCCAATGAATACCGAAAACGTCCAAAAAACCGCTGAAAAAATAAGTTTTTAGCTCTTAAAATAAACAAATTATTAAAAATCTGGCAACTAATTCATACTGTTCGATGCGTATTTCAATGCTTTATGTAAACTTGGAGACAAAATTGAAATCAATTCACAATAGACACCGAAAAAGTTCAAAAAACCGCTGCAGAAAAGTGTTTTTTGCTCTTAAAATATACAAATTATTAAATATCTGGCAACTAATTCACACTGGTCGACGCGTATTTCAATGCTCTATGTAAATTTGGAGACAAAATTGAAATCAATTCACAATGGACATAGAAAAAGTTCAAAAAACCGCTGCAGAAACGTGTTTTTTGCTCTTAAAATATACAAATTATTAAATATCTGGCAACTAATTCACACTGGTCGACGCGTATTTCAATGCTCTATGTAAATTTGGAGACAAAATTGAAATCAATTCACAATGGACATCGAAAAAGTTCAAAAAACCGCTGCAGAAACGTGTTTTTTGCTCTTAAAATATACAAATTATTAAATATCTGGCAACTAACTGATACTGGACGATGCGTATTTCAATGCTTTATGTATAGTTGAAGACAAAATTGAAATCAATTCACAATGGACACCGAAAAAGTTCAAAAAACCTCTGCAGAAACGTGTTTTTTGCTCTTAAAATTTACAAATTATTAAATATCTGGCAACTAATACATACTGGTCGATGTGTATTTCAATGCTTTATGTAAACTTGAAGACAAAATTGAAATCAATTCTCAATGGTCACCGAAAAAGTTCAAAAAACCGCTGCCTAAACGTGTTTTTTGCTCTTAAAGCATACAAAATATTAAATATCTGGCAACTAACTGATACTAGACGATGCGTATTTCAATGCTTTATGTAAATTTGGAGACAAAATTGAAATCAATTCACAATGGACACCGAAAAAGTTCAAAAAACCGTTGCCGAAACGGGGTTTTTGCTCTTAAAGCATACAAAATATTAAATATCTGGCAACTAATTCATACTGGTCGATCCGTATTTCAATGCTTTATGTAAATTTGAAGACGAAATTGAAATCAATTCACAATGGACACCGAAAAAGTTCAAAAAACCTCTGCAGAAACGTGTTTTTTGCTCTTAAAATTTACAAATTATTAAATATCTGGCAACTAATACATACTGGTCGATGTGTATTTCAATGCTTTATGTAAACTTGAAGACAAAATTGAAATCAATTCTCAATGGTCACCGAAAAAGTTCAAAAAACCGCTGCCTAAACGTGTTTTTTGCTCTTAAAGCATACAAAATATTAAATATCTGGCAACTAATTCATACTGGTCGATCCGTATTTCAATGCTTTATGTAAATTTGAAGACGAAATTGAAATCAATTCACAATGGACACCGAAAAAGTTCAAAAAACCGCTGCAGAAACGTGTTTTTTGGTCTTAAAATATACAAATTATTAAATATCTGGCAACTACTTGATACTGGACGATGCGTATTTCAATGCTTTATGTAAATTTGAAGACAAAATTGAAATCAATTCACAATGGACACCGAAAAAGTTCAAAAAACCTCTGCAGAAACGTGTTTTTTGCTCTTAAAATTTACAAATCACTAAATATCTGGCAATTAATTTATACTTATCGATGCATATTTTCATGCTTTATGTATATTATGAGACAATATTGAAATCAGTTGTCAATGAATACCGTAAAAGTCCAAAAAACCGCTGAAAAAATATGTTTTGCGCTCTTAAAATAAACAAATTATTAAATATCTGGTAACTAATTTATACTAATCGATGCATATTTTCATGCTTTTTGTATATATTTGGAGACAAAATTAAAATCGGTTTTTTTATTGAAACCAAACAAGTTCAAAAAATTGCTGAATTACGTGTTTTTCGCTTTTAAAATATTCAAATTATGAAATTTTGTATGAGATATGACATACAATATGAAAGTACGCATCGAGCAGTAAGAATAATTTGTCAGATATTTAATAATTTGAATATTTTAAGAGCGAAAAACACTTTTTTACATATCGCGTCGTATTCCTCCTTCATGGCTCTTTTCCGAAAAGATGAATCGGGTCGATCTATGGCTTGTTGGACTGTGGTTGGGTCAGTCAAATCTTCTGTAGCGAGATAAGTGTGACAATCGGAGATTATTTTTAATTTCGGTAGTCTTGGTGAGCGACGTAGTGGCGTAGTCTCATTTTTCTCTTCGAATTTTACATCTTCGGCGAGTTCTTGTCTCTGCAGTTCCTGCGAAGAAAGGCTGGTTGGTCTGGTGAAATTCTTCTTCTTGTTCTAACTCTTCCGATGTCCTTTCCCTGTCTTCTTCAATGAAGTCGTGTGGTTCTGGTTCTACTAGGGGAGTGAACTCCGTAGTTTTTGATTTTTTCTGTGAGGTTTTCCTAAATGTTTCGTCCTCTAATATCTCTATCGAGATGTTAGAGGACGTAACAGAGAAGATAACACATCGGATTTTTACGATATTCAACGTTATTGGGTCAATAAGTCGATAGACATTTTTGATTCTCACAGTATCCTACGAATATCAACTGCTGTGACTTGGGGCCCCACTTGAGATGGTTTTGCTTCGGAATATGGGCCATAGCCTTGCAACTAAAATCTTATAGATGACTGATGTTTGGTTTCTATCCTGTCCACGCTTCCTCGGGTGTTACGTGTAGTGCATTGTTTGACGTCGTTCGGTTTATTATGTACACTGCTGTAGAGACAGCTTCTTCCCAATAGATTTTGGGTAATCCAGTATCGTGTGGGATTGCTTTCACTTTCTCAACGACGGTGCGGTTCATCCTTTCGGCGATTTTATTCTGCTAAGTGTGAATTATCGTTGTCTAATGCCTGATGCCTAACTCCTTTTAAAAAAATGAGTTTATTATTTATATACTCTTTACTATTGTCGGTCCGCAAAATTTTAATTTTCTTTTCGTTTGTGTTTCAACTTGCGCTTTAAACTCTTTTATTGTGTCAAATACCTGATCGTAACATCGAGGTTTGTTTGTTTGCTTGAAATTTTGTTTTTGACGGTTACAATTCGTAAGTAGAGCGGAATCGTTATCGCTCTATTTGACAGCTGGATGATTTGGAATATCTTGCAGCAATTTTGTTTTTATCGAGTGACTTGTGATAGCGACGCCTGATCTTTCAAGCCCCATTATCAAAAATAATTGTCTGGGTGACCGGCAAGAAGTAGAGTCCCGATCCACTCATCTTTTATCTCGAATTGAAAATCATATAGTTTATAAGCCGTCGCAATTATTTTATTGACATACTCTTCGACTGAGTTACAATTTTCTAACTGTGTAGTGATTAGAGTCCGAAGAAGCCCTACCTTACGAATAAGTCCGGAATCCTCGAATACAGTGCAGAGTTTATCCCACGCTTGCTTGGTCGCTGTAACGTCACTGACTTGTAGATAATTCACCTTATCCAACAAGAGGATTATCTTAGACTTCACTTTCGTGATTTTTCTGATGTCCTGTTCCACTCCAAGCACGCAGTTCCACAGGTCCTCGAGCTCTGTGTAGACCTGCATGGCGAATTTCCAGTCTGTGAAATTTTCACGGCCTATGAGCTTTTCGATCGGCGGTATTCCTCCTCCAGACATGATGATCGGCGTCATCGTTGTACGTTACTCTTGCTTCGGTCCGTCATTGTTTAAACAATAATAAAAACATTCACTTTTACTTTCAAGATTCACGGCACATGGGTCAACACGACAATTAAGGTTGGGTGGCGTTTTTATTGTTTGGAAACTTTAATACAAAATTGTTCTTTTTCATGATTTATATAACGGCGCACTTTTAATTGTTTTGAAAATCTGAAGCGCGTTTCCTGGACCCATAACCTGATACGACGGGAATATAAAAGAGAAGTAATAACACAATAAAGACTGTAGTTACGCCATGGGTATATATTGTCCAGCTGAATAGAGTTACAGGTCAAAGAAATGAAGTTAGTTGAACTTACCTAAAGATTATAAAGCACGTAAATTCAAAGTGTGGTTTATTTATCAACAATATATATATATATATATATATATATATATATATATGCACTTTAATGATGATTACTGGGTTAAATCTATAAACAATAGCAAGAGATACTTGAACATTTTTAAAACTAGCTTATATCCCATAATATGGAACAGTACTTCAATTGAAATTTACTTTTTAATTAAACAATAACTTCCGTTTAACTGAAGATAATAATTAAAATTGATTTCCGTCAAACTGAAAGAACAATCATCATTTTTAAAAAGTGTGTCCGTGCTATGTCGGGCATATTCACTCTTGAAAAAATATATAAAAAAGAAACAATCAAATTCTTTCTGAATGAGATTTGATCACAGTTTCGAATGCTTCATACAACTCCATCATATCACTCTGAGCCAGTCAATCGTATAAACGTTTGTCTCTGTACCAAACATATATGACGTAGTGTTTGGGAACAATAATATTCATAGATCTCGACTGTTTTTAAAATAGAAGATTTTTGTATTTTACAAGAAAAATATGATTTAAGTTTATATTTTAATTTTTTATAATAGATTTGAATTATCCGACCACGATAAATATTTTTTAATACGGATGATAATATTACGATACTGAAATATTTACAAAAAAAAGTTTTAGTTTACTAAAATTTATTGCAAACAGATTGTATTTTATCTAGATTTTAAAATAAAACGGAAAAATGTTTTTATTAAATATATTTATTTTTTATTACACTCTACATAAGAGAGACTATACTTTTTTATATAATCTCCGTTACTTTCACAGTAATTGGATCACTACTTAATAAATCCGAAGACATCCTGTAGGATATTTTTAAATTTTTTGTGTAACTAGTTATACATTTCTGCTATATTTTTTTATTAAAAAAACAGTCCTAATATTTATTTCAATGAACTAAACAGATGTAATCTCTCGGTGCAAGATCAGAGTATTAATATTTTCTAAAGATCAAATCGTTGTTTTTGAATGGACTCGATCGTTCTAGAGATGTGTATTATACCTTAGAATAAAATATTCTTCCGAGTTTGTCACGTCCTTTGAACTAGTTTTACGGCTTCAGGACGATTCGACAATTGTCATTATTTACTGTTTTGTATTTAGATATAAAATGTCACGAATGCTTACTGTGATTAATATCTAAAAAGTCAGTATTAATCTATTTTATTTACTAGAAGACAAAGGTTTTTCCACTATATACTCTACCATTTACAGGATAAATAATAACTCTAATTATTATTCAATTCAATATCAAATCTCGTCTGGTTTAACGTCCTTCATATACGAAAATTTAATAACAAAGCGAACTTTTTCCTTGATACCTATGGTTAATAAAACTTAATTTCAAAGAGCTAAATCAGAATAAAAATAATACTGATATTGTTACACCTGCTAATTGAAATTAAAATCAAAAATACATTTTTATTTTCTCTATTATGAATAAAATTAAAATATTTAAAATTAATAATTATTATGTAATTTTAAAATATTTTTTATTTAAATTGAACCTAATATACAGTTTTTATTTTCGAAAAAATAACGGTAATATAAAAGGTTAATAATTATGTGATAGTCTTATTATTATTAGTCTTTAATGACAGTGCATTCTAAATGATTTCAAAGGAATTTTCCAGACAACCACACTTTTTTCTGATCAGAAATGTTTAATAATTGATTGTTATTTTCAATTATTGTTTATATGCATTGCAATGGCGTTTACTATCATTCTTAGAATGATAAGGTAACAAATTTTCTATGAAAATAAATATAATACACACACACACACATATATATATATATATATATAAATGTATATATATATATATATATATAAATATATATATATATATATATATATATATATATATAAATAAATATTTATATAAATTATATATATATATATATATATATATATATACATATATATGCATGTGTGTGTAAGTGTGTGTATGGGTATTATATTTGTTGTGGATTGAAATCAATATTTTATTTTCTTAATCGTATTTTGAGAAAATAATTATTCAGTTATTTAAGTAAAAGTTGATATTTCAATTCGTTCAGTTTAAAATCAATGAAATTATGACCAGTTTGTCTAACTTGCCTTTTTATTAAGATTCGCTTAAAGAAAAAAATAAATGTTAGTTCTTAGTTCACTAACAATAAGGAATTTTTTTCAATTTTTCTATTTCATAAAAGATATTATTGAAAGCGTTTCGTTAATTAAAGGCAGTTAATAAGTTGAAGTGATTTATTGAATTAAATTTGTATAAGTTAATATAAATTTATTTAAACACATAATAGGTACATTTTCTAAATTACTAGCAATAAAAATAATAATAATTTAATTACTCAATACCTTGAAACTATTTGTAACACTGCGTAATTATTATAAAAGTATAATTTTATAATATGAGAATTCAGTGTATAAATCTAAAGAATTTCAGAAATCTTGTAATTATAAATATTTTTTATAATGCAATTTTATGAATTATGTATAACAGTACTAGCGGCTGGAGAAAAAATAAATGTATTATGATTTCTCCTATTAACTTTATCCGTCGGAATTACTAAAGAAAATAATTTTATAAAAATATATGTATATGTATATATATATATATATATACATATATACATATACATATATATATATATATATATATATATATATATATATATATATATATGTTCAAAACTAACATTTAAGGTTTAGAATTTAGAAAATTTTCATTCGAAATATTTCATAAAACAGATCATTCAGACACACTGCACATTTTTGAACGAATACAGG
>CM068320.1:25671480-25758980 GCA_034766995.1 Acanthacorydalis orientalis
CATTATTATATGAACTTTAGAGCTATAAATCGGGAAAAATGAATAAAATAATGTCTCTATTTACTTACAAATTTTATCTAAAACCATTATTAATGAATATTTGAAAATAAAATTTAATTTTTATGTACTTTGTTTCAATTACAGTTTCAACCATTTGTTAATTTTCTTTAGAAGATATCAATATTGCTATATAAGATTTTAATTTATAAAATATGGATTTTGTTAATGCTGTCTGTACTTATAAATATAATTAATCTATTGTAGATAACATGAGCAGTGTATTTCCATTTCATTAAAAATCTTCATAAGAAAAATATGAAAAACAATTCATATTCGGTTAATATATATATATATATATATATATATATATATATATATATATATATATGTATATATATATATATATATATATATATATAAATAAAGTAAATAATAATTATTGATTTAAATCATTTTTATCACAATTAAAAGTTAATTGTTTTGATCTTGTGAATGGGCATAAAAAATTGTACAGGGCTATTAAAAATTATCCTCGTTATTTTAAAATCGAGATCTGCAGTTTGATACGAAAGTCAAACAAAATTAAGATAATATCTGAAATAGTAATAATACATTAACGAATATGTACGTACATAAAACTTAATTTCATACTCATCGTACAGCCGCAGTTTTATTTATTTATCTCGACAATAAATTTAAAAGCCCGACACATTCAAAACTAACATACTTTCAAACATCCATTCAATACAGAATTTCCCATAACGACGTGTTTATGACATTAAATCTGCTTACAAGTTTCCCCTCGATCGCAACGGGAGGAGAGATTCGTTTCTCCTGAAGTGTTACGCGATCGACACGCCGCGTGGGGGTTACAAACAGACTACAACGACGCGAGGAGAAACGAATAAAATAAACATGCGCCGGCAAGTAGGGACTGCAGGGGAAATAAGATCGCGACTCGTCGCGTAGTGGGAGTCGATAAACAGAGAAACTAGAGTGGCGAGGGTGGTCTTTACGATTGGTGACGGACCAATGTACATGCGCGTCCAAGTAACTTGTTCTGGTGTTCACTGCGATGAAGAAAATGGCTGCTGTGCGAATATTTTGTGATTTTCTCGCCAGGTGGACACAGTGAGATTGTATTTTTGTTGAATATATTAGCCGAAGAAAGTGAGTTCTTTTTCTAAGAAATTACTTGTTTTGCTATAAATCATTCAGTCGCGATCTGGGTTGATATAACAGTTATGTTTTATTACATACCGTATTATACACACATCTACATATGAACATAATACACACGTACTTATAGTTACATACATACATCCATATATATAACATAAATAATTTTGATAAAAAATATGCATAAGAATAAAGTTATTTTCATAATTACAATTACACACAAACTAAAAGCTGTGATTGTTGGCGATTATGTCGATTAATTATGTGCAACATATTTTATCTTAATACCGAGCTTTTAGTGTAGGATTTAAATTGTTAATGATTATATATATATATATATATATATATATATATATATATATATATATATATATATATATATATATATATATGCATATATACATGACGGTGTGAGTTAAAATTATTGAATATGCCATTTCTTATATTTTTTGAATTGGTTATAATAATTATACATTTTTTTCCTTTAAATAATTGAGCTAATGAAAATCTTACTAAGCCTATATATTTAATTTTCAAAATTCTTTCAGCAATCTTAAGATAATTCTTATGTTGTATATCATATTAACGAATTTTAAAATAATTAAAAATGTTGAAAAATAAAATCATACGATATTATTTTAAATATAAAATTTAAATATTGAATTACTTCTGAACTGTTTCAGAATGTTTGAAATTTGTTGAAATTTGTATATATATATATATATATACATTTATGCACACCAGCATAAATAGAAAGGAGCGAAGAAAGTTTTTTGAGATTTATAATTTGTTTAACTCACTGGAAAGAATTATCGCCATTATACGTGTATGACAAAAAAGAAAATAGGAAAGTCGTACATTTTTTTCAGAAAAGACCTTTAAAAACGAACCGTTCCAAAAGTATGAAATCTTTTATTGTAAATTGTAATCAATTGTAAATCGTATCGTCGAATTAATTGCAAATCTCACATATTTATTGAACACATTTTCTAAACATATCTACATTATATATATATATATATATACATATGCATGTGTGTGTGTATATAATTGATGTGTACATATATGCATACATATTTTACATTAACAATTTTTACCTTCGATTATAAGAATCTACAAATTTTATATTAAATGATATAATGTATATTACTGCATCTAAAAATGTCCATACGCAATAATTATACATAAAATATTGTACCTTCTCACAATACTCGAGAAAGAAAATTTGAGATGCATGTAGGTAATACTTATAAATATTACATTACAATATTCTCTAGATCTGTGTGCTCATTTCCCTTGTCTTATTTACCTTCTTCTATGTTATATACCACAAATATATCTGAACATATATTTATCTTGAAGTTTGTCATATATATATATATATATATACTAATTGTAAGAAATAATGTAAGAATGTTCATTACTCTTTAAATAGGTTATATTTCATTGTTTATAGTTTAAAAATGTAAAAAAATTCAACAAATTAATCTGAGATCTTAAATTCAAAGATATAATAAAATGAAGGAAACAGAACTAATTAAGCATTCAGGTATTTTCGAATGTAAAAAAGATTACTGAATTCTATAAAGACGAAAAAAAAACGAAAGCTGCCACAAAAAAATCATTAATAACAAGGCATAAAATTTTTCTTCAAATATTTCATCCATACCCTGAAACTTTTTTGTAATTAAATTCTCATATTCTCAGGGGGATCCCGTTAGCACGTAGAGTTTTTAATTTATATCTCTTGTAGTGGTAGTACTGGCAGTAACAGCAACGCTGCGACGGCTAGCCGAGAAACTGCAACTTCGTATTTCCCTTCATCATCCACAAACCAAGTAACCACCTTTCATACCACCCTCCTGCCCATATTCACCAAGTTACAAAATGCTATTATTCATAGAAAGTTTTTAAAAACTTATCTTTTTTTTTCTCTTCTTTCTTTGCTCTCGCCGCACAGTAGAAATGTTGAAACTAATTTAATCTTACTTTGTTTGTTCAGTGCGGATTTTATACTAACAGTGACAGGCTGCACCGTAAATGGTTTGCGTCATTGAAAAATTGATGTCTGCTATGCTAGTATTGTGCTCAAATTTACTATATACATGAAACATATTCTGCATTTATATATATATATATATATATATATATATATATATATATATATATATATAAATTTATTCACAGGGTATAAGACTAAACGTACGATTATTTAGTTATACTAAAATATATTTGATTTAGAAATAGAATGATGTTCATGTTATATTAATTACATTTCAAAATAAATAATTTATAATACACACACAATATATATATATATATATATAGAGAGAGAGAGAGAGAGAAAATTACTAGTCTCACAAATTGTAATAATTTATATTATTTTCCTTAAGAATTACTTAATATACATGTACTCAATAACAGATAATACAAATAGTAACAGAATTAAATATAGCAATTACTTATGTTTCCATTTTCTAATTTTTTCTTAAAAGAAAGAAATATTTTTCATTTTGTAAAATTATACAGATGAATATATATTATACACATTACATACATTTAACCATTTGAAAATCGAGCGAATTATTCAATTAATCAACATCTTATTTATTAAAATAGATCCGAAAAAATGAAATTTTAAATTTGAATACTCCTTCTAATAAGTGTTTTAAATAATCAGTTAATTAAAATAATAGTGTATTGTGACTATGTAATTATCGTAAAATGGTAAATAATATAAAAGTAAAATATATTTACAAATAAAAAGACATGTATTTATTATAAACAGAAAAAAATACTTTGAAATAACAATCCAGATTAGAAATGATAACTGAAATTGAGATAAACTATCTACACAAATTTAATAATTAGAGGACGTTGAAAATAAATAATATAATTATAATCAAATTTCAATTTTAACCCTTTGCTGTCGTATTGCGCTGACCATGTGCACTCGACTGGTCGGAATTATTTTAAAGCGGTCGATGCGGCGTCTACATGTAGTCAAGCCTTAGCCTGTGCAACCTGTGAATTTTTTCATTGTTCATATAGGAAATAATTTTTTTTTATTTTATTTAATTATAATATTATATTTTATAATCTTTAACAGTATAATATCTCTCGAAACAGTATTCGATATGCAGGCCCGGTTTTAGCGGACAAGTAAAGAATAATAAACCGTTTCCCGTCTTCTTCCTTTAATTTTGTGATTAGAACATACTAAGCAGTCTTTACTACCTCTTCCTTTGATTATTCAGGGTATGTGCAACTTGCCATTGAGTATTTCTTCTGTATCGGATGTAGATGATCTTCCATGACGTACTGTAGATCCGTCGTGGAAATTGCCAACTAGTTGGTCTTTTAATTTTCTTATAAATTTCAAATGACTCATAGGAGAAGTAAATTGGTTAAATAAAGCTTTCCAGACAACTGAAATCGCTCATCTCTCCACATGTCGGGCATAGCCCGTCTCACGACCAGAACGGTAAAAGTGTTCTGTCGGGCATAGTCCTTGCGACCGAAAAGGATTAAAAAAGTAATCATCAACAACGGATGGATAAATATGGTTATTATAAATAGAAATGGATTAATCTGTTTTTAATTTTCGATATCTCGTTTTTTTTTACCGTTTTATGTTTTTGTCTGATATTGATATTGTTGTAAACTTCTAGCGAGTTGTCCAAATTTGGGATTGAATCCCTATTATCTAGACTTAAACTTGTATTATTAGCAATCTTGCTGTTTAACGGTGTCATATCTTGACTTTCTCGCTAGAAAATATGATATCTTGTTATGGACTAATTAACCTTATCAATATACAACTCTCTCTCTCTCTCTATATATATATGTATATATATGTATATATATATACACACATATATATGTGTGTGTATCTTATATTAATGTATTTAACTTTTAATGATTGTTAAAATATTATAAATAATTCAACAATTTGAAAATGTTGTTAATGTTATAATATTAACAGGCTATATTTGATACAAAGTTCAAATATATAATTAAGATATATATTGTGCAATTCAGGTATGAAAACTTGAAACATTAAAGAAATTTTATTTTGTTATAATTTTTCATATTACTAAAAAATGGTAATGATTATATATTTGTTTGCACAAAAACCTACATACACTAATTAAATCAATATTTTTTTATTTTTTAGGGGATTAAGTAGTTTAATGATTCAACGTTGCTCTCTCTCTAATATATATATATATATATATATATATATATATATATATATATATATAAAATTGATTTTATATATTAATCTTTCCATATTTTGTGGATATTTTAAAAGTATTAATTTTTTAAGATATTGGAAAATAGAACATATACAACATATGTGGTTCATAGTCAATAGTAAATTTGATAATTGCAACTAAAAAATATGTAACAAATTTATTATACATATATATATATATATATATATATATATATATACACATATATAATATTTCTAATAAAGTGGAATATTAGTGTTTATATTAAAATGAATTAATGAAAACAAAAAAATAAAAAACGATTTTTAAATTTATAATCTTAAACTTGTTTCATGAATATTTGGACTTTTCGGGCGCGTCGATTACTGTGTAAACTTGTTTAATATTTATTCATTCAATATAAAACTATTTCAAAGGTTCTATCTCAATCAAAATAAAACTATCTCAAATTGAAGAAATTGTTTGTTTCCCATGTCACTCTCAAAATAGTAGAAAATGAATATATAAATATATTTATTTCCTCTTAGTAGAAGATAAATCTTTCCGTAGTTGTCTAACCGAAAAGCTAATAAATGTTTGTATATATATATATGTATATATATATATATATATATATATATATATATATATATATATATATGTATGTATATTCTTTTCTACAGTTTAATTGATACCGATGAATATCAATAATTTATTCGAAATATGATACACGATAATTTGATTTAGTTCACAACTATTCGGCTTGAGTTAATATGGTAGCGTTCTAGAAATTTAAGACGTGTCCATAACAACAACAATTTAAATGTAGTGTATATAACGTTGTTAACAGTACAATGTGTGTATGCGAACTGGTATTAAAGAAAAGATGCAATGATGTTTCGGGCGTGTAGTTTGGAGACGCCTGGCGTTCGCCGGCCGCCAGCCAGTGACTCCCCCACGTCGCCGGCTGGGGTACACCGGGAGGCGATGAATATTCATGACGGCGTCCCTCGGCACTCCGATCGGCTGGCAGCGGGGAACGAACCCGAGGGCTCGATAGCGCGCGACGCACGATGTTACGTTTTATTGCTATATGTACAGACTGCCTACATACATACATTCATATATATATATATATATATATATATATATATATATATATATATATATGTAATGCCTATGTTGTGCAAACACACACATAAAATACATATAATGTAAATGTTTATAATATTCGATTTCTAACTTAACGTGTTGTTAGCCATAATTACTATATACGTTTTTAATTGCTCCTATTTCTGTACTAAAAGAAATACGAAAAAATAAGTTCGTTGATTAAGACAAAAATATATATAAGGATGGAATTGAAAAAGGTGATACTAAGTTAATATTATACACACACACGTGTATATATATATATATATATATACAATAAAAGGTGATATTGTTTTATTATTATGGGACACTAAGCCATTACCACGCGCTGTGCGCAAACTTAGTCTGTAAGCTAGTTTATATGTTTAGTTAAGTTAGGTTAAAGTAACAATAAGGTAGACATAAGTTAGCATAAGTTAGTTTAAGTACAAAAAAGACAATTTTTATCCCCGGTTTTTTGAAAATTTTTCCCGGAAAAACACGCATGGACAATTATAAAAATGTGCAAAACACAACACACCACATACAATTCTTTAGAGCGGATAAATACCGGCAACGGTAAGGGCACCCCAGTAAGTCTGTAAACATACCGGCCACACAAGCCCTGTACCATATTCACATATCAATAAAATTTATTTTTATTTTATTTTCATATATTTACTATTATGGGAAAGTGCAAACATTTTATTAAATTTAGTAATTTTTGTAAACTTATCACATTTTTTGTTTCCACCTGATTGTGGAAAGTAATATTCATCTGTGCGAAAGAAGGCTAATAAAAAGGACTGTTATCACACTTTTGCAGATCTGGTTTTATTTGCTATCTAGTCAATCACATTATTAAATATTTGTATTTGTCAATTTTTATTCATATAAATTGCAAGAAAATTGTGTAACATAATTTTTACTATTTTGTTGAAATACAAAGTTATTACAGAAAATATTTAAAAATGTATTAATCCTTATAAGAAAATATTTACCTGAACGTTACATTATACAATTTGCATCATATCAATAAATATATATATATATATATATATAATTTTTTTAGGTTAGTTTAGTTATTTATTGATCTGATCTTATGTTCAATGTAATAACGGTTTTTCTGTACCGGAAAAGTTCTTGGGGTTTTTACGCCCTGAATACCTACAACTGACATCTATTTATATATTGACTTCATTTCTTTATTAACTTCATTTCAGTGGCTAGGACAAATTTCAAAAAACCTAGTACTTTATATATATATATATATATATATATATATATATATATATATATATATATATATATATATATATGGAACTTGAACTGAAATATGAATTGGTTTACATGTAATATGAAATGATTTTTTTATTTTTTACGAATCGGTCAATTATCAATCGGAAAGACAGATATATTTGTTATTAATATAAATATCAAATATAAATTATATTTGAGAATTTTTTTAATAATAAATTTCTATCAAATTGTTAAAGTGAACTTACTCTTTTTCAAATCTTGACATTTATATATTTTTCTGTCTTTTTCAAAATAGATTAAAAATACAGTAAATAGTTTTATTAGAAATGGCTTAACCATATGATAATTTATAATTATTTTTATTGTTTATTTCACGTTTGTATAATAAATGATACGAAAGCCACGATTGAAAAGTATTCAATATTGGCTATTTCTTTACTGAATGTAAAAAATTAAATAGGAAATAGTGAACTTATATGAAATCATTCTACTTTTTGACTGCGTCAAAGATAGTATCGGTTAAGCGAGTAACTCCTAATAAAAAGCAATATAGTGACCAATAAAACGTAGCAGAGAAACCAAGTTACGTCGGTTCTACAAACAGTGCTTTTGCTCGCTATACAGGGTTGTAGCAGAGCCAGTCTGCGTATGTGTGTGTGTAGTATGTAGTTGTGCTCTGTTATTCCAGTCACGGTCGGATCATCGATTCGCCCTGCACTCTTCAAAATTATGCGACAGTATGTACAGAACAAGGATGGTCGATCTACGTTTATAAAGTTAAATATAGTGTTGTCTCTGTCTACGATATGTACGGAAACAACAACTTGTCGGTTTGTGCCAGTACAGCTGACTCAGGGATGTACTATGGTTGTTTGTCAAGTTCCAAGTTATTTTTATACAAGTTTTGTCGGTACGGTTAAGATTTCACGACATTGGAAAGTTGCTGCGATGATGAAAAAATATTCAATATTTAATTTCCATTCATAAGAGACCGACAATGTTTCGAAGCTCGATATTCTTCTCGATCACTTAAAAATATCTATTAAAATCGTAAATTGCCTTTAAGGCCATAATAAATAGAGTTGCAATGAAATTTTATTATACCTGTATATAAATATATGAGCGTTAAAGCTTACATTCCAGTATCTTTTTTTTAAGACTCCCCGTACCGGTGCAGTAAACTCAGTTTACAGCAAATATTTTCAATGAAAATTACTATTTATGAAGGAATAGGATTTTTAATTAGTCGAATAAGTTCGATCCTTACACTAGCGATTAGTATGAATATAACATATGTATTACAAGAAAATAAAGAAATGAAATTAAAAATATCGTGGCAGATATTTGCAAATAAAAATATGATGTCAGATGAGTTTATTGAATGGAATTGGAACAAAAAAGTTAATAATGAAATTTATACATGCAAAAATACTATTCGTTTCAATTATTGAAAAGACATTCATTTAAAATTTGATTAATAAAAACATCAATATTCATTTTTCATTTTATAAATTTTTGATATAACCAAGTTTTACATATGTGACACACCTCATGTACATATCACCATTATTCAGATACATATCATAGTGGAAGATAAAGAATTGAAAGCTCTGGCAGTAAAAAAATATTTCTTGACTATTATATTTGTTAATAGGTCACACTAACTAAACTTGAGGAAATGATCTTCGTAAGAAGAATTTATTACTGTCCAAAGAATTACTACTTTTGAAGATAATGATAAAGTTATGCATTTCTTACAATTACAATGAATCCTTGACCACGTATCACAAGAAAATTCTTATTTAATCTTCTTATAATCATGTTTTGTATCCATTTGACTTTTATCTGTTCTCTAAGTTAAATAATCACCTGAAATGTCTTCGCTTTTAAATTAATGATACGTAAAAAAGGACAAGTAATATAGCTACATCTGTTTACAACTAAAGCTTTGACTCTTGATATTCTTTTGTGATAAGAATCTAAATATACAAGATGGCTACTTCAAAAACAAACAGAATATATATATATATCAAAAAAGAGAGAGAGATAATTTATTATAAATATATATAGAGAGAGATACATGTAAATTATTATATTTTCCCCAGTCTTTTGAAACTTTTTTCCCAGAAAAAACATGTAGAGACAATTAAAAAAATTCCACAACACCCCACACAACACACAATTTTTAACCGCGGATAACTAACGGAAACGGTAAGGGCACAGCAAAACCTGTACAAACAAACCTGTACACATAAGGCATTGTATACTAATTTAAGAGCGATAAAATTATTTTGATTTGATTGATTTGAAGTTATAAATTTTTTATATGCAAAATTAAAAAAATGGTAAAGATTATTTTATTTTTAACTTCCAAGTACTAACAAACCATTTAAAAAAAGAAATACGTTTAAAAGCATTAATATTCGGTTTATTAAGTCAATATTTATATAGTCTCAATGAATATTATATATTTAATGATTTCTACCTGCATGGGCCGCCTGAGACATTATTTATAGATAATAATGAAGAATATGAAGATTAGAAAACAAAAATTTAATTTTAATGTAATTGGGAAAACTATTTGAAGCATTATTTTAGATTTAATTTAAAAGGAATATAAAAAAATGATAAATATTTCATGTATTTAAATAGTGTATATATATATATATATATATATATATATATTTACACAAATCTCTTTTTATTGAAATATAACCAGTAATTACTGACGTTAGAAATAAAGTCAAAATTAGAGTAAACCAATGACAAATTTCTGATTTACTTTCATGAAATAAAACTTGACAGGTGGTTGTATAAAACACGTCAAATGCACGTTAAACACAAAAAAGAATGCATTAATTCTTCCAACACTCGCGTTTTAAGACGATTAAACATGTAATATATTTTATAATTATACATTGTTTTCACTTATGATTCATTTTGATATAGTCTTTTCGCTGTAAATTTAATCATAAACGAAGATAAACATTTCGCTTTCATAAAAATGACATGTTTTTCATTCATACAACGTACAGTTTGTGTTGTTTTAGACATACTTGCTGAAATACATGATAAAATCGTCTTGAATTCGACTGAAGACATGAAGCTATGTATATTAGGTCATCAGACTAGGTTAGGTCAGTTAGTAGAGAACAAAAACAGAATCACTTTACGATATATGTATATATATATATATATATATATATATATATATACATATATATTTAAAACATATTTACTAAATTATTTTTAAAACATTTATAATATTTAACTAAACATTTATTGATTAATTTTTAGATGTTTGAAATATAAAAAAAATTGATGATAAAGAAATTGTGTTTACGAACGTAAAAAAATGAAATATTTACTTAGTAAGAATCT
Source organism: Acanthacorydalis orientalis (assembly GCA_034766995.1). Taxonomy (NCBI): domain Eukaryota; kingdom Metazoa; phylum Arthropoda; class Insecta; order Megaloptera; family Corydalidae; genus Acanthacorydalis; species Acanthacorydalis orientalis. The sequence goes on from CM068320.1 coordinate 25,682,649, forward strand.
ATTTTAAATAACATTTATTAATGACTATATATATATATATATATATATATATATATATATATATTTGTGTGTATTATCTATCTCAGTTATAAGGGATACCTTTTTAGTAAAAGTTTGTGTTAATAACTTAGAAAATGTTTAAATCAAAATAAATAAACAAAATAGAGCGAAGGAGCAGGAGGTATTCTTAAGAATAGATTTTTGTTGATTATACCTTACATGGGAAATAAAAATGGAGTGGAGGTTATTTAAACGAAATAACTTAATATTTAAATCTATTTGAAGAGGAACATATTTTATCAATCTACTTGTAATTTAAGAAACTTAAATGTCTTGGATGAAAAAATAATACATTACGTGCTATATATATATATATATAGTTGGTTGGTTATTGGAGATTTAGGGTCTATCGACAACGGAGGTCATTAGCACCCGAACACAAATTATAAATTAAAAACACACCCCGTTTGCGCACTTGCATTCGAATCACCCCTTATATATATATATATATATATATGTTACATGAAATAAATATATGGAAAATATATTGGACATATGGTCTTATGGAAAGTCAGAAATTTGAAGAGAGACATTGAATTTTTCAAGTTGAAAAAGATTAGAAGAGGCTTAGGTAGCAGTTGTTGATCGTTAAAGATTGAAGACGATTATATACACACACACACATATGTGTTTCATTTGTTGTATTTTAGATTATCTTTTCATGAATAAAATAAAATTTGATAGTTTACATATAAATTCTATTTTTCCGTATGTTTAATCTTCATACAATTTTTACTTTATGTAAAATACTTTTTTCATTATAACTAGGATCTTTTTTTCCTTGTAGGTTGGTTTAATATATTTATTTATATATATATATATATATATATATATATATATATATATATAATAATAATTTTGAGGATTATAGAAAGGATGAAATATTTTTTCTGAAGTTTTAAAAGTATCTCATATATATATATATATATATATATATATATATATATATATATATATATGTATGTATAGACAGACAGGCAGTTATAGAACTGAAGTTGAGTTATATTGGACAAAAAATTAAAAATATTTGACAACATGTATCATAACACGAGAGAGATATAAAAATAAGTCACATATTTTTTAATAGAATATATTTTATGCTAGAAATTTAATTTTTATAATGAAATAAAATCTGCTGTAATCAACTAACAGATTATTCATACAAATTATTAAAAAAAATAATATTTTATTTTCATATATTTAGTGTCCATTTTTTTAATAATAGAATTTCGAGTGATTTCTGTTTATTGTAACTGAATATAAAAATTTAAATACGCGTATGTAATGAGATGTCCAAAGAAGTATGTGAAAAATTATTTTCACATGTGAAGAACATAACATTCACAAGATACAAAGATAAAAAAACAAAGTTAATCCTTTAATTGTTTATTATGAATAAATTGAAAATGACTACAAAGTAGATATCTCAGACTTTTTTTAGAAAGAAATCATATATCTGAAAGCTGAAGACAATTCAAGGTTTTAGAAATAAGATATTTAAACATTATTCTAATTTGTCATTGAATAGTTTAACCCCTTAAATTGGGAGTAAGGAGTGCTTACGAATGGATATATCCTTCATACCCACTTAAGGGGTTTAATGATATTGCAAAAATAAAAGTTTAGAAATATCATTTAATTTATTGTTTAATATGTGTACTGATAAAATAGTACATTTATTTTAAGGAACTCTTGTTTTTTAATGTGATTTAGAATTTGACCTATACGAATCTTAAATTTTAAGTAATGATTAATCAAAATAGCTCATGTAAAAATAAATATATAGTAAATTGCAAGATATTCATTTTTGAATTTGAATTTGAATTTAATATATTTTGTTTTAATAAACTTTAATTGTTTACAAATACTATTGAACACATGAAACTATAAAATACTTGTAAATATGCATTTAAATAAATATATTTTCTTTTTTAATACACTTATTTTTAGTTCCCTGAAAAAGATAAATGATTTAGAATATAGTAGTGATACAACTATTAAAAATGTCGCATTGAATTAAGAGATGAAATTTGGATACGAAAATAATTAGGTAGATATAAATCAATTTAATCTGTCTTGCATATTCGTGTTTAGTCTTAATTGTTCATTGTCATATATGATTTAAATAAAATTAGATTCACGCGTATTGCGAAAATTTAACGGAAACACTTCAAGTTTTATATTTTTTATGTGTATTATGAAAAATAAAAAAATAAAATAATGGCCTATTGTCGTACAAAAAGTGTCACAGATTAAAACCGAGATTACGTTAATTTAAAACTTGAAAAAATCATCGTGACACAGAAAATCAAAACCGGGGAACATACGCGGCGAAATGAACATGCCAAAAACAGATTCGCGGGAACAAGCAAGCAATGACACCAGGAAAAAGTAAAAACAGAACAGCGGAAAATGTGTGTGGTGCGAGTGCTGCCTGTGTTGTGTATATGTGGTGTAGGTACACACTTGGTCGGCTATATATGTGTGTTGTAGTAGATTCGAACAAAACAGTCAGTGGAAAATATGGTAATGAGACAACAAGAGAGGTGATGTGGAGGTGGCTGCGACGCCGGCAACGGTGGTAGTAGTTGTAGGTGGCTTTGGAAAATCGATTCCAGCCGAGTTCTAACGACCGAGCGACCGTTGTCGTCGTCGACGCCGCCACGGGTTCAAGGATATCATCGCAGGCGGCGGTCTGTGTGTGTGTATGTGTTGTACGCTCACTATATACCGTGTTCGTTTCAACAACGTGTCCGACACTTTCTTTGTTTTTAAAATATTATTCGGGTCCGGTCGCGTATGCATGAATCGCTCTTACATTATTGAGAGCATGAATCTCCTCCTCGCAAGCACATTGAAAAATTGCTTACAAAACGCACATTACGTTGAATAATTTTTCAGCGACGTGTGAGGCCTTAACAGAATATGTTTCACAACATATATTTCTGATGCAGAATTATCATGTCTTAATGAAAAATGAAAACAACATATTCTTACGATTAAACATCAGTTTATTTTAGAATTCTGCGGAATATTTTATTATGCAAATGTACTTCTGAAGAATTGAATAAGTTGGTTATATTTATATTATATATTGAATATATCTGTTGGTTATTTTTTCTAATACTATCCTGCAATAAATGTTCAATTTCTTCTAATTTTTTAATAAACAAATTTGGGTTGTAAAAATAACTTTGAAAATGAAGTATACATTTTGTATGTAGCTCACAAGATCTCCATGTTCCAATAATTTTTGTTCAGTTATAATAAATAATATACGGATAATATGAGAAGTCAATCAGCACCATTAAAATGAAGTAATCTCAAATGTCAAAAGTTTAAACATGCAATGCAATTTATATGCTGTGTGTTTTTATTTTTCGTCTACTGGAAGATTCATTAAACAATTATTATGTTGGTTAGAAATTACAATTTTTTTCTAACTCAAAAGTTTTATTGAAAAAAGAAAATTTTATGTAATTCTAATTGGCTACTTATATATATATATATATATATATATATATTCTTTATTGAGATATACATACTTTGTTAAACTTGTAACAATTTATACTTTTACAGGTTAGTAACAAAATTTAAAAGTGATAGATACAAAACTATTCTACTACATTTTAACTATAATTTACTTATTATACTTTACTATATCTGTATATTTATTTATTTCTTACATTTTATTTGCAAATTATATTTTAATTCTAGCCTTTTGTAGAAATGCTTTAAAAGTTTTACTAAATTGACCACAGGCACTGATTCCATAAATACATGGATGATAGTCTGATTGATATTGGGAAGTAAGCTTTCTCTTAGTAGTTCTAGCCCTTTATAATATTTTAGTATATGAATATTGTTTATATGCTCATGACAAATGTATATATATATATATATATATATATATATTTTAAAAATTTAAATAGATCTTTCTAGCACGCATACTTAATTGATTAATAATTTTTAAAAGACAAATCAATCATAAATGTACTATTTTATTACAATTATGACATTATTCAATATTAAACCAGTTGAGTATCAATAATTCTAACAAAATGAAGGACAATTAAAAAAATTAAATCAAACTGCCAGGAACAATCAAAGATTTGCATATATATTGTACATTGTTACTAAGCCATAGATTTTATTATAGAGATTGCATTTTAATTATATATAGTGATTGCATTTTAAATGCAAATCACAGTGTATTTTATGATTTTATTTTAAATTTAAAATTATTTGAAGAAAATATATTTTAATGATATTATAACTGAAAGAATTTCTAATGATGTCATTTTTTGGTGTTAATACATTTGTAACAACTGTAAAGAAATCTAAAATATTTAAATAATATAGTATTTATTATAAATATTATTAAATTCCTTTTTTATATTTCTTTTATATCAACTAGAGAATGTTTAAGTATCAAAATAAGGTCGATACATTTACTTTGAATAACTTACAGGAAAAATTAAAAGTCAAAAAGTTCAAAATATTTTACAAATACTTAATAAAAATGTTTCTGATCTAATGATCCCAGCATAGTTTTTTTTAAGTTTAATAAGCATTCTAGATCTATCGACATAGTAAGTGTTACAATCGAGATTTAGTTGTAGTATTTATTTAGAAATTATAAACAAAAGTCACAGTTAATAAATGTAAATTTAAAATAAGTCAATTTGAGAGTAACAGAAAAATTTTAAAGGACTTATAGGGAATGTAACAAAGTGAAAAAGGCTAATGAATAAGATTTTATATAAAATTCTTATATTCACATTATACTCAATTATTAAAGTTGAGTATGAAAAAGTAATTTTTCATTACATTCCATGTTTTTTAATGTTGCTTTTATTTATTTTTTTGTAATATGTGTAGCAATATTTAAAGAAAATAATTTATGTGACAATGAGAAGAATAATAAAATAAATATGTAAACTTTTGGTTGATAAGTTATGACAATCTAAACTGACTTCTAGTAGAAAAAAATCATAAGTAATAAGATATTAACTATATTTTTTTGATATAAATTTGTAGTTGTGAATGATATTAGTTCAAATCAAAATCAAATCTTCTTCTAGTTTTTCTTTATTATAATTATATATTTTAAAAAATCATTTAATATTGAAATCAGCTTCTTGTAATAATATTAGAAATGAAAAAAAACATTTACATCAATGGCATCTACAATACTTCATATCTGATATTACTATATTTTTATTATCTTAATCAAAACTATATTGTTTTAATATATTTTCACAGTATAATAATTTAACTACAAATGTATTGATGATTACATCAGTTTATATATATATATATATATATATATATGTTTAATAATAAAAAAATACCAATAAAAATCTTAAAAAAATCTGATTTAACAAAATGGACACAATGATAATTCACATTGAATGAAATGCTCGTGTTTTTGAGTTGAGAGTCAGTGACTTGACAACCGATAGTATTTTAGTTCAATGATTACTTCTTACTAAACGTTTACAAATAAATCTGTATTTTTAATATGAAATGTATATAAAATATATTTAACCTACATTGAACAGTATTTTCGTCCAATCTGAAAATATCCAATACCTTGTTACCAAAAAAATATAAAAAAAATTGCCACTTGTACCGTCAGATTTGTCTGTATAATCGTGTATATATCAAACTTTTAAAACATTGAATTCATTTTTATAATAGAGAGACTATAATTTTAATATAATATTAGGTTAAATCAGATTAAATCAATATTATGCTCCTATTTTAAAATTTTCTTTATCTTAGACAGTGATAAAGAAATTAAATGTCTAAGAAATATTTCCAGAATTTTAAAAAAGGTATGATGTAAACTAACTAATGATTTGATGAAAGACAGAGAGTACGAACACTGTGAAACAAATTCAAGATTCTATGTTTTTGTAATAGTTTCTAATTACACTGTCAAATGATTAAAACATATTTAATAAAATATTATAATTTTAATATAGATCGTTTTGATTGACCGACTTATCAATATAGTCTATGTATAATCAAAAAATTGGTGTGACTGTTTCTTAATAATTATATTGATGCTAAATAATCAATACCAAAAAAATACATAACTTGTAAGGATTATGAGTAATCTTGTTTGATTTTAAATTAAGGATTGTGTTCTCTTTGTTGAACTTTTTTAATTATAAATATCAGTACGATTTTCAGTATTATTTTATTTATATTTTATTAGTAGCTTTAAGTATCATTTTTTCATAAAAAATATTAACCTTTCTATTTTTGGATTTTTTACAATAACAAATTATGGATACAAATATTCTAATTATAACACTTCTTCGAAGAGTAAATTGTCAGTTACTTTTAGACATCCATTAATGTATATCAAAAATACACTTATGTCTATCGTAAACACACTTGGGAAAAAATTAATATTCTTTGAATGGATTGCAATGTAGCGTGTTATAACATTTCAGCAAATAATATTGATTCGACAGTTATTAATCGAGTGGAATACACACACATTTGACATTTATTTATATCTTAGTTTTTTATTCACAAATAAACTAAAATATTATTTTGGCTTTAACATTAAACCACTCTTGTTCAGAATGCGAATAGAGTATTAGCAATAATTTAGTATATCGTGTGCAATTGTGAAACACATGGATACATAGACATGGACAGAGAATTTTGGAAAATAGGTTATTTTTAATAAATCAGCCAAAGCTGTGTTTAATAATAAACATTGGTAATCGAACAAGGAAGAGTTCTAGAAAGTACCTTTATTAAGACACATGCCAGACCGTACAGTTCATCTCAGACTTATTGAAAATAATTCATAACAAAATAAGATAATACTTATCTACATATATATGTAGGAAAACAAATTAGAAAATGAAAAACTTATTTATTATTATTAATTTTCAGTTTAAGATTACAAATTTGATGATTAATAACTACAGTACTAAGTTTGTTTGATATAATAAAAAAAAAGAAAACTTTTCACTAAAAAAATAAATATTATATCATTTTCAGTAATCACAGAAATGATATTTAAATGACGACCTTTGAAGTAAAAAATAAAGAAATAAAATACGTTTATATTTAATTATTTATAGGAACGGACAATTTAACCACGCCTACGTATTCGTCTCTCGGTCGTGACAACACTTTTGTAGATTTGTGGCGGCGCTAGTATTAGGTCCATTATTTCTGAATGCAATTTTTAAAAATTCTTGTTACTCATTTTACCCAAATGTGTTTCATCCGCGCGGATATACTGAAGAAAATTAACTCTGTTTCAATTTTCTTAAAATTGCACAGGGTATGAACACATATTTCTTTAAAAAAAAGCGAAAAAAATTACTGAGTTAGGTTAGTTCGTTTAAATTTTCAGTGCGCACACAAAGAATGAGCGCGAAAAGAACGATCAGCGTGAGAGATCTGAGAATTCTGTAATCAGAGAAAAAGTATTGTTAGAATAAACAAGTAAAGTATTGTAAGTACAACAACATTCTGGTGAAACAAATATAATTTATCTGAGTTTTGAAGATATAATAAAATAATATTACAATTTTATCAGATAAAAAAAATACGATTTCCAGTATTATTACAGTTCTTTAAAAACATTTTGAATGTCAAGCGAGATCTTTGAAAGTTTCAGAATAATTTAGTTTTATTATTAACAGGCAGTTAATCAAAATCTTCATAGTTTTCAATTTTCTTTTATTAGAGACTTGTGCATGTTATTGGATCATAAATTTTCTTGGTCTCCGAGGCAAAATGATTTTAGACCTAATTTACTGATTCCAGGATACTTGTAGACAGGTTAATTATATTTTTTACAATTTTAACACTTAAAATAAATGTTAATAATATATAAAGACGGAAGACGAGAAGGTGAATTTCGACTAAAATCTATTAAAACAATTTCATCTTAAGAAGAAAAGTGATTTTTTTCACTAATTAAACACAGATTTATTGAAATAATGGTAGATGAAAGATTATCAACTCCCAGCCTTACTTGAGTTCAAGATATAACATGAGAACTTTGCCTTTGTATACATAGGCTGTATTAATTCATCAACACTTATCTTTTCGGTATCCAAGTGTTTTTTCAAGCATGAAAATCGAACCTTATCAAAATATTACTTTTAAAACTATAAGAACTGGTTCTTATACTAAAGTTTTCTAGTTACATTGCGAACAAATCCTTAATGATGTGTTACGGAATTCAAAGACAAAAACATTAACATATATAAAATGATTATAGATATTTTTTAAAATATATGTAATGTTATTTAAAAGAAAAATAACAGTTTTTCAGAACTGGTAAAAAATAATATACTTTTGTTTATAAGTTATGGAAAGTTTAAATTTTGTATAAAATTAGTATTTTCTTGAATAAAAATATTAATTTATTCATATATTTAAAAAAATATCAAAAATTAAAAATCTGAAGTAAATTTAAATTATAAAAAAACTAACAAAAAATGTTTCATTAGTTTCTTTTCCATAAATTAGGGTAATTTTTCTCCACCAATTTTACTGAACAAACTCTAACAACTAATTCGTACTGAATGATATACGAGTATCCGTGTGGCTTGTGTTTTGGGTCTGCTTACTACCCCATTGTGAATGTGGTTTTCTCTGCATGCGAATGAATGTCTGTCCGTGGTTGACCATCACAGCGAGCCTCCGTACCCGCCACCACATCTGATGATATTGTTCTCATTCTTGATCATGTTGGTTTCCTGGGTCAGCTTTGTTTTTACGATTCTTTACTAACGTCGGCCAATAATTGTTTTCACCAATTGTGTGCGCGCTCTTCACATAAATGCGTTTCCCAAATATTTTGTGCGTGATTTTCTGCCAGTGATTCAGAGTTTTACTTGAGATGTTATCGATCGATAGAGAATGTGTTTGTTGTTCTTAGAACTTTTGATCTATGACAGATATGCAAATTTTGTTAAGTATGATTGTCGTTTTGTGTGACAAATCTTATGTATTGATTTTGCCTATGATGATTTGTGCTTGATAAGGATTTTATTTAAACCTTTTGTACGATTTCTTTTTAGTCACGGAAATGATTTATATGTCGAACAGCAAATATAAATTAAGAAACATTTTTTTCAAGGCTTTTTCATGTTTGTCATGAATATAATTCTATTCACAAACATACATAACAGGTTATTTTTTTAAAAAAATTGTATATATTTATGAGGCCAGTTATATAACCCTTACTTAATTTTTAAACTTGGAAAAATTCCAGTCTATTTCAAACAGAATGTAGAATTATTAAAAAAAAACTTTATGAATAAAAATATATACATTCATATATATCTTTTGTATAGATACATTTTCTGTTTGTTTGAAAGAGTATATATATTATATCTGAAACATTTGTTAATTGTTTCAGATATAATAAGGGTTAAATAAAATTGAAAATATAGAATTATTAAGAAAAAAACTGTTCGAATAAAAATAAATACATTTATATACATTTTTTGTATATATACATCTTCTGTTTGAAAGTGTAAAACATTTGTTAATTGTTTCAGATATAGTAAGGATTAAATAAAATTGAAATATTTGTTTTCTTCATGTATATAAATAAAATTTAAATTAGAAAAATGCTAAATAATTGTTACTTATTTTTATTAAAAAAGGAACAAAAATAAGCTAAGTGCTAAGAAATTATTAATAGAACTTATAAAAAGTCATAAAATGGAACAAAAAAAGATATGGCTATAATTCTTTTATTTGTAAAATGGTTTGTGATTTATACCAAGTAACTTTTTTTATAATGTAAGATTATATATTTCCAACTGACACAATACATAGAAATACTGTGTGCTAAGAAATTATTAAATCAATTCGATTATCAATTTTCACATAGGATTAGAATAAAAAATTAAGATAGGATTTTAATAAAAGAGTAAGTACACATTATCAATCTCAAATAGAAAAAAATGAAAGTAGTTTCTATTTTCTGGATCTTTCTTAATTATAAATTTATTTATTTGAATCAGTACAAATATTTGTTTATCTAAACTGTCAACGTAAGTTTCGATCAAAAAGAACAATATTTAAAACCGTGACAATAAAAATTGAACATGCAACATATTCATTAAAACTGTTAGCATTTGAACACGCGACAATAATATCTAATCAATCTTGGAAAGTTATTTTCACCTTTCTACTGATTCACACATTCTATAGATTTTAGAACGTTCATTGTACTACGATTTGGTTCTGTTTAAAATATAACAATGTTTATATTCTTAGAAATGTTTCTAAAAGAAATATGGTTTTCAAAAAATCAAATAAAAGTTTAATTACATTTCTGTATTTTTTTTTTCAGTTTAAGAATTAGAAAAAAAACTCAAGTCCAATGGAAAAATTGAATAAGGAAAACGTATATCAAAATTAAAGGTACCGATTGATATTATTAAGAAATAATTATATATATATATATATATATATATATATATATATATAAATATATTAAAAAAGAATTCCTTTGAAACGATGTCTAAATAATTCCAATAAATGCAAACATCTTCAGTGGAAAATATGTTGTAGAATTGATTAAAGAGAAGCGCGGAAACGTATACCTTCTTAATTAAAGGTATTGTTAGGCTGTAGCCCTACTGAAACCCGTGAGTAGTGGTACAACAACCACCACCCACCATCGTTATCGTCGTTCATTGTCGGTATCGTGTTTGCCTGTCTTACCGACCGCGTTTAACAACCCTTAGTCCATCTATCAAGCCGTTGACAATACTAGTTCTATATCTCTGAGATTTTATTACCCCACAAGATGTAGATGAACATAGGAGAACTGAATTAATTAATTTAGGTAAATTATCACTACAGTTAGAAGATCTGTCTTAGTTGACACTATGAATGATGTGTTTCGAGATTAGTTGTATTTGTTGTGTGAAGTATTTTTGAATTATATCCAAATCATATATATGTTGTAATATATGCGAATTGGAACGATAGCCGTCAATTTATTAGATTTAATTTACATCTTTTTTTTAAAACATTCAATGTAATATAAAATTCTGCATTAAAATCAAGCCACATTAAATATCTATTGCAGGATATTGGTTGAAATTTGTTAAATAATTAACCGAAAACATAAATAATCTATTATAAAATAGTAGATTTAAAAACAGTAAATGAATGCTTTTATAAATGTTAAAAATAAAAATTTTAACTGGTAAATTATTATTACCAATTTTATTTTGATATTACATAAATACACGAGATATACTGTATATAATGACACATTTAACAATTGATATGAAAATTATAAATAACTTTTATATAAAGCCTTACATGTTTTGAAAACAATACATTTTAAAAATAAATTCATAAACATATAAAATATTAATTTTTTATTCAAGACAAATATTTTTTAAAATTATTCTTTTTTTAAATGATATTTATATTTATTTAAGAGTTTCTTTAAAGTACATAACAGGAAATATGTTAGATTTTGAGACAAAATGTCTTCTGATCCTCAATTTGCAAGTAGATTTAATCGATTTAATATATATATTTTTGATTCAATATAATTTATTTTTTATGAGAATAAAATCTAATTCTATATGAATTCGGGTTTTAAGAGTTAAAAACATCTTTTTTAAACTTTTTGTTTAAATTTTAAAAATTCAAGTTAGATAAAAGTATAAGAAAATCATAAGAAAATCTAAAAATATTTCTCTGCATACTTAAACGATATTAAAATTATTATACAAATTAGCAATAAATAATTTTTATTCCAAGAAGAATTGAATAATGATGCATAATAATGCAAGGAATTTGATGATGAAATATATAATGCAAGGAATAATGTTGAATATTTGTTTGAAAGTTATTTTATTTTTTGGTATAAGTAAGTTCAATGGGCAACTATAAATATATATTTCTTCAATAAAGTTTCATAAATGTGTTATAAAGAAAAAGTCAATATTAATGATGTTATTGCCAATACAGAAATGCAGTACATTAACTTTGTAAGATTTATTTTAATAATGAGCAATTTGGTTAGGTTATTTTGAGTTAATATAATAAAACTTTTTACTAAGCCACGAGAAAATATCGATTTAAAACATTAATTTTACAAAATTGAATAAAAATTATATTCAGTTGAAGAGAGAGCAGTTTCTCATTAAAACAATTACTCAGAAAAAACAAAGTTAGGATTTAAAGCTTTTATGAAGGAATGTTATTTTGAGTTAATATAACAAAACTTTTTACTAAGACACGAGAAAATATCGATTTCAAAAACTAATTTTACAAAATTGAATAAAAATTATATTCAGTTGAAAACGAGAACCAGTTTCTCAATAAAATAATTATCCTCAGAAATACACAAAGTTAGAATATAAAGCTTTTATGAAGGAATGTTATTTTGAGTTAATATAACAAAACTTTTTACTAAGACATGAGAACATATTGATTACGAAAACTAATTTTACAAAATTGAATAAAAAATTATATTCAGTTGAAGAGAGAACAGTTTATTATTAAAACAATTATCCCCAGAAAAAAAAAACAAAGTAAGAATTTAAAGCTTTTAGGAAGAAAAAAAAATATTTATTAGAATTAATACGAAATAGTAACTGTTAAATAAGGAGAAGAAAAATCTAAAAAGATGACATCTTTTCTATTTTGAATAAACTAAATTTATTAAACGTTACAAGTTGAAACATTGCTTTAAATGATTATCGTTTATTCAAACAGAACGAAGTAGAATGTTTTTATAAATCTTATTCTTTTTATACTTTTCAGAATAAAATATTTATATTTAACCATTAAACAATAACTTTAGTAATTAAAACAATAACTTTAAGCACAGAAATATTAAACGGTATATATGTTTAAATCATAGTAAAAAAAACCGCCTCGCATTTTAATGTATTTTATAGAAAACAATAAAAATGATGTTAATAAAAAAGCATAACTTGCTCGAAAACGAAACAAAACCAAAATATTAGATTTTTTTGAATCAAAGCATTAATTCTTTTCTCATATCCTGTTTTAAAAAGTTATAAAAAACTTTTTGATATATACTTTTTGTTTGATTTCCAGGATATATCGCTGTAAGAAAGCAAGACCGCTGTTTATACGAGGATAAAATATCACTTCTTTGGACAGAAAGGACGTTTTATACGACGCCATAACATAAAACGACATTCAATGTATACTTTATCAAGTTTATAAGGGGATACCGTTGTCGGTTGAAACTTTTTGTAGAGCACTATGCATATAACCACACATACATATAGTAGGCTGCGAATACTTCCCGATGGCAATTGTTTTTTTCCTTCTCCTCTGTTCTTACAGTGTCTATTTTTATGTGTTGCAAATATTGTGGCTGCGTTACCACATTGTTTATTCCAATTATCGGTTCTCTAATGGTAGAATGTATTGAGAATAAACGGGCAAATGAATGGAATTTACTTTTAATTCATATAGTTTATTCCAAATGCAAAAGAAAAGACGAATATAATAAACTAATTCGAAATAAAACGCTGCAATTTACAAATGATATTTGTACGAAATAATAAATTTATTCCATTTATAGACTTTTATAAAAAAAACTTTTACAAAACAGTTATTGATAGAATTATTTTTGTATTTTTTAATAAAAGAAATATTTAACTCTAAACAATGTCGTGGGTTAAAATATGATTAATGGTGTGATTAAACTCAATCGAATTTGGAAAAAATTATTTTGTTATAAATTTTATATTTATTTTCTTCGAAATTCATTAAAAAATTAAGTGAATTTTCTGTTCTTATAATATATGTAAAATTTAAAACACACTATTAAAAATTTTGCAAATTTCAAAAATAATAAATAAAGAAAATATTAACTCTATATAAGATATTCATTGAAACAAACCAAGGAAAAGAACATATTTCACAAAATGTAAAATAGTATATTTTTGGATTTATTTAGAGGCTTTTGTATATAAAAATTACTAATAAAGAATTGTTATGATAATTATTGAATTTGAAGTAATAGATTCTTTTAAAACATTATTTTCAAACGACTTTTTTATAAATTTATAAAACAAAAAGTTCTGCTAACAAACGCATGTCTGAAATAATTCATACATCAATAATTTCCTACTGTGGATGAGAAAATATCCATATACGATTTGTTTGTTAATAAAAAATCTGTACCGTAATAGAAAAATAATATATTACAAAAATGTAAAAAGCAAATTTTCTAAAATTGAAGAAGAAAATAAAATAAAATTGATTTACTTGAAATTTCTATGTGTCTCAAAGTTTTTTATATTTATTCATATGTAATTAATATTATGAGTAATATCATAAATATAAAACATTTTATTATGAAATGATACGATTTTCTTAAAGCAAAATCAATATATTATTTTGTACGTTGACATAAAATTTCATTTTAAATAAATTATTTCATATATGAGATATAATATATATAATATTAATTTTTTTTAATCATTTTTATATATTACACTAGTATACTTTGAAATATAACCACAAAAAAACAAGATTTTAAACATATATATTAAGAAATTGTATTATGAAATAATTAAAAGGATATTTTTTTTTAATAAAATAAAATGATAAACGATTTAGATTTCACTGATTTAACTCTTGACTTATGATTTTATATTTTTAAATGAAATTACTTTTTAAGGTTACATTATTAAATTTTAAATTCTATTGTTTAAATTTTATTAGCACGACATATATTTAATTGAACAAGAAGAATTTCTCCGTACAAAAATCTTATAATAATTGATTTTCTTCAGTTATCCATATTTTATTCATAATTGAAAAAGATTCATTAGAACATTAGTAAAATATTTGTATTTGTAATTTGTTTTTTATCTGACCCTGGATTTGATCTTCTGGTTTTATTCACCTCTTTTCCACTACTATTGCAATAATGTCAGGTGGGTATTTAGTATCCCACTCGACGATGTCGAAATCGACGAAACTGGTAGTGAAAAAGGAAAATAGTGACCTCAAAACGAAAAAAAATAAGAAATCAGTCCAATAATAAGCATAAACTTTGAATCAATAGTTTTCAAAATCAGAAATGTTACTGAATAAACTCAGCATGCATGATAGTTTCAAATATAACGCCATTAAAAGAAAATAATTAATAATACTTATAATCGAAAAACTCGAGTGTTTGATATAAAATATTAGGTTATTAAATATGAAATGTATGATTTTTTTAAGTACTATTTTCACAGATGCCATCTCTGACATTTCACTTTATCTTCACAATTAAAAAAATATCAATTAATTTCAAACGCACGTTTTGACTTGTGTTTAATTTTTAATGTTTAGAGCAATTTTTGTGAAAAATTTTCAAATATGAATTCAGTCGTTGAACGAATAAAGCGCAGACAGAAATATAAACAAAGTATTTGGGAAGGATGAAGTTAAATGAGCGCACAGTACGTCGATGGTTTGATAAGTTCCGTTTTGCTGATTTTAACCTTAAAAATGAGCTACGTGGACGTTCTGAAATCAACAGGAATAATGATAAGCTGAAGACTACAGACGAATCAAATCGATTTCAAACTACATATAAATTAGTAGCAAGGTTTAATGTGTACTATTCCAATAATATTGAACCATTAGAAACAAATCAACGAGCTGAAGAAGGCGGTTAGATGGGTTCCGCATAAGTTAAAAAAGCTTGAGAAGATAAATCGTCTCGAACCTTCCTTTTCTTTGCTGTCACGACATGAAAGTGAATAATTATTATTACACCGTTATTTGTGATGAAAAAAAGATTCTTTTTGACAATCGGAAGCGTTCGGCACAATGGTTGGATAAAGATGAAACTCTTCAACACAGTCCAAAACTGAATATTCATTCAATAAATAATTTTTTGCCAGTTTGGTAGTATAGCACTGGTATTATCTACTACAACAGTTTCATGAAACCTGGTCAATCGATTACAGCGAATGTCTACTGCAACCAATTGGACGAAATGATGAGGATGGTTGTGATTAAGCAACCGAGATTGAACGATAGAAACAGGTCAATCCTCTTGCAAGGTAACGCTCGACCATATGTCGCAGAAACAACGATGCTCAAACTACGTGTTGCGGGTAGTAGGTGGGTGATCTTAAGGCGGCGCCACACATTCGATATTCGCCGAATGCTGAGCAAAAGTTTGCTAAATGCTGAGTAGTGTAGATGCACTGTGCAAAGTCAATGTTTGGTATTTGTTGTTGCTCGCCGTGACATCAAAAACAATGTCAACTAGGTTTTATTAAAATTTTACCTAGCAATCGGACAGAAATATATCAAGATGGGACAGAAATACACAATCAAGAAAAAATATAGATCATGGGGAACTTCCAAAATTACAGAAAGTCTACAGAGAACTGAAACACTGACAAAATAAAAAGAAAAACTTTGTTGTTGCTCGCCGTTACATCAAATACAGTGTCAACTAGGTTTTATTAAAATTTTACCTAGCAATCAGACAGAAATATATCAAGATGGGACAGAAATACACAATCAAGAAAAAATCTAGATCATGGGGAACTTCCAAAATTACAGAAAGTCTACAGAGAACTGAAACACTGACAAAATAAAAAGAAAAACTGAAGGAGTTATACTTAGAAACTCTCGGTCATCGAATATATTCCAGTGTCCATTGTACATGTGTTGCAGCTGCAGCGTTATGGTAACGAGACGTTGCTTAGTTACACAACACAAACAAGTGTATCTTTTGTTAATAATAAATAAAGAGTATTGGTTTTAGTTTGTCACTTGGCATTTATTTTGAGTTCTGGAATACATTTACACAATCAGAATATTTTATCCGTTCCTTTTCATAAAACAACCAGACTGTGCACCAACTGACTACCTCTTCTTCCAGGCTTTGTACCACTTATTGCAAGAAAAAATATTCAATTCTCAAATTTCATGTTTAATCATCTAATACTTTAGTCATTGAATATGATAAAAAAATAATAAATTGATGATTTATTTCATGTGGATTAATTTTTTCTCTAAAAAAGCAAATAATAAACATTTAAAAATGTTTTGAAAGATGAATATTTCATAATTTGAAGATAAAAAAATACCATACTAAAAGATAAAAAAGAAACTCTTTCATCCGATTGACACCAAATAAACGAGAACATGATCGCAAATCATTCATGGTCTACGTTTACACATTTGAATAATAAAAAAATTGCGATGTTTATCAAAAACCGTCACAGAGTAATATAAATCTACGTAAGATTCGCTTTGCATTAAGTGTAGAGTAGTGGTAATATTACAACACACGTCAGTGTAGATACTAACCAACCAACCAATGTAGTAGTAAATGTGTCCGTGGCGAATGTATTGTGGTGTTGTTGGATGATGATGCTTTCCTTCTGATGTATGTAAATGCGTTCGTTGCTGAAGCTTACACTTCAAAGCTCGAACTTGAATTGTGGGGTGCGCGCAAGCTCTCGCGAACGAGCTTTCCCCTTCGCTATAGGGTTATACGCGTGTCGACACTGCAAATACTTATCTGCATGCGTTATATATAGGCTGGTCTTTAAACATGCCCTTGTTTTTATGATAAAATTTAGCATCGCATAATAAAGCATATATTCAGAGATACTGTTCTCAAATATTGCCACCGGCTTCATTTTTTTCAATATCGATTATTAGTAAGCATATATTTAAAAATGTTTAAGAATGAAGAACAATAAATATAAATAGAAATTTGAAAAAGCGAGAATAACTTTTTTTTCAGTATATTTAAAAATATTGTAAATCAACCTTCACGATTTGGAATTTCCATTCTTATGGAATTGTGACCTAAGACAATAATCTTTTTTTATACAAGAAATAATAGAAATAATGAAGAAATACATTTTACTTGTTAATTTTTTTATGGGAATTTATCATGAAAAATTATTAAGTGAATAATTTTATTTAAGAGGCAATATACTTTTTTTAACAATAAACTATTTTGTATTCAATTAAAAAATATGAAAACGTATTTATTGAAGATATTAAACAAAATATTAAATTGTTCATAATACAAAAAAAATTCATAATACGAAATTCGTACTATATAGTTGGAAATTGATAAAAAAAGTTAAATATATCCTGAATTTAAAAATTAAATAAATTTTATTGTTAGTTGACTGATTAAAAAATTGATTAATAATGAAATCATTTTTAGTAATAGAGTAAAAATATTTTTAGTCAAAACAATGACATTTTTATATTTCATAATTCAATTCACAAATTGGATTTGATATTTTTTATGATATTCAGTTTATCGAAAACTTTTAATTACATAAATAATAATTATTTTAGAATCAGCGTATCAATTATTTGTTAAAAATGTGTTGTTGTATTTAGAGATATTTTTTATTATAGACAAATTATAAAATAAATTCACTTGAGATTAGTATTGAAAAAAATTAAATAAAATTAAAAAACATCTCATTAATAATAAGAAGAAATTCAATTAATTAAATTAAAAAATATTGAAATGCATATTTTTATTGGAAATGGAAGGACAGAATGTTTTCATTTATTTATTTTTTTTCTAAAAATTTAATTTGTATGAAAAAGTTATAAATGAAATACCAGTTTCTTTTCATTTTGATTTAATAGTCAATTATATAAATTACATTCACAGGCGAAAAAAATAATTTTATATATGTAGATATATTTAAAAAACTTAACATTGGATTTTATGATTGAAAACATGGGAATATTTCAGCCGAAAAGATTTAAATCGGAACACCTTATATATCAAAAAGCAAAGATATCGCATATACTTGCTGCTACCACCATGTCGTGTTGTGGAATGGAGTGAACATTACGTGTGATTTTGGTTTGGTGCCTGTTTAAAATCCCTTCTAGTCGCTTTCACCGTATATACATTAACTGTACTTAAAGTTGGATTTGAGTTATTTGTTGTATGACGCGACGTAAACTTCTTTATTATTGTGTTAAAATATACTTAGTAAATGTGAAACGAAAAAATTACATAAAAATATTTATACATGTGTATATATATATTATATTTGAACACTTCAACCCTCTTAGTACCTTAGAGTCTATATATCAGTAACCATTTTACCTGAGAAATACTTTGAGGCGATATATGGGCTTTTTATTTTCAATAAAATTTTATGATAACTGTTTTACTCATGTAATAATAACTATCTTCATTTTTTTTCATGAAAAATATTCTTTATCTTACATAAAACGACGTCATGGATTTTACAATAAAATGCAAAAAAAAACTTGGAGTTATCTTTATTTTTAAGAAAAATATGTTAACTTTAATTAATTGACTTTAAATAGTTTAACTGACTTTGAAATGCTTATTTTCCATGGTATTTTTGGACGGTACATAAACTTGTACACTGTTAAAAGGGTTAAAGATTTAATGGATGAACAACAAACACCATACTTTTTAAATTATTTGTCACCATACATATTATTTATAAATTTCAAAATATGAGACTTAAGTTGTGTACTGAAATATGTTAGTGGGAAACTGTTATCTTCAATAATGTTTGTTTGAAATACAATACATTGAATAATATTTGTTTATATTTTTAAATTTTACACATTTTCAAAATAATTGAGATATTTATTAATTACATAATATCAAGGAATTAATGTAAATTGATATTTTATAGATTATATACATTAAGAGTATTGCAATATATTATAATTTTAATATACTGGAAATAATACGGAACATGTAAATTTCAAAACAATATTCAAAAACTGAAATAAACCTTACATCCTCAACTTAAGCTAATAAATAAATATTTTTTATATAATGAAAAATTATGGAATTTACATCAATAGCTATCTACTCCGATATACGAGGGTAGAGTGATAATTATCAGTGCTTGATAAGAGATAAGCATGACTGATATCAAAATGCAATATTTTATAGCTATATTATTTTTCAAAATACTGTTGTTAATGTTTTAGCACAATATATAACTTAGTTTCGACGGTCATTCAAAGTAAATAATATTAATTAAATAAGGAAACAATATTAATTTTAATTATAGGAAAAATTCAGTATTAGTCAGTGATCAGATTTTTTTGTTTTTGATGAGAAAACATGTGGAGAAATTAAAGAAAAGTTACACGTTGTCTACGGAAAACTCCACAGCTTCGATGACAATAGTCAGATATTGGTTCAGTTAATTTAATTAAACGTGGTCGTTCAAGCGTTCGTGATGAAGAACGTCCTGGTTGTCTAATTGAGGTGACTACTGAAGAGATGAATGTAAAAATACACGATATTACTTAAAATGATTTTAGAATCAAAGTGTATGAGATAGGAAGTATCTCAGATGAACTTGTTCATTTTACACGAATATTTGGATATGAAAAACTTATCCGCCAAATGGGTATTATTTTCCTAGCGCAAAATTCAAGATTTGGAACAGAAAAACAGCAAGATTGCTAACAACACTTGTTAAAGTCTAGAGAAAAGGGATTTAATCCCAAGGCTCGACAACTCGCCTCAAGAATACCGAGATTGGTAACAATATCAGACAAAAACATAAAACTGGCCAAAAAAAAAATGGGTATTTGTTCACAATTTACCAAAAACGCATTCAAATGAACATTTAAAAGGAGTTTTCAACAATGTTTAAACGTAACCGCCATGAATTTTTGCATCGATATATAACCGTTGATGAAACATAGGCCCATCACCATACACCTGAAAGGAAAGAGTAGTCAAAACAATAGACTTCTCCTGGCGGACGTGCACTAAATGAGACAAAAGTCAATACAGTAGCTGGGAATGTTATGGCGACTATTTTCTGCTCATGGAATATTGCTAATAGATTATTTGGAAAAAGGACATACAATAACAGGAGCCTACTATTGATTAAATCAAGAAAAAAAAGTCCTCATTTGGAAAAGAAAAAAGTACTCTTCCATCACAACAATGCACTGGCACATAAACCAACATTTGCCATGGCAAATTTGTATGAATTACACACTATGAATTTCTTCTACATCCACCATATTCTCCAGATTTGACACAGTGTGACTTTTTCCTGTTTGAAGAAATGGCTTCGAGGGAAAGATTTGCATAAAATATGGAAGTGATCGCTCCTGCGAATGCCTATTTTGAGCAGTTTGACAAACCGTATTATTCAGAACGGATAAAAAATTGGAAACGCGTTGGACTAAATCCAACAAGCTAAGAAGAGATTATCTTGAAAATTATAAAAGAATTTGTTCAAAAAATTACACGTTCTTGTCAAACAAGGGTAATTATACCTTGAATAAATAATTAAACAAATCATCGTTTAGTTATTATATCACCATGCAATAAAAATAGTAAATTAATTTTTATTTTACTCAAACTCAATAAAGATTTCTGATTATAAATAATTTTTTTAAGGTTTCTGTGCAAATGGAAGAATAAGTATTTTTTAAATTCATATTTTTAACACTTAATAATATTTATTAATTGTTTCATTAATTTTTTTTAAATAATGTTTACACAAAAAAAACAATTGTTAAATATTGCATCGAGACACATTCAATTGTATCTCTAACAATAATTTATTTATAAATTTATTTGTTGTATAAAACTTGAAAAGGACAGATAGTACTTATATATTTTTGTAGCAAAGAAAATAATGTAATACATGAAATGCAATTGTCAGGTTCTCAAAAAAACAATATATAAATCGGTCACGCCATGCGTTGGAAGCAAGTCAGTTTCTAGATATGAACACTATGTTTAACTTATAACGCAATTTATGCAATTGTCTGCGAATTTATATAATTCACTGTCAAAAAAAATAAAAAAATTAACATTTTCAAATAGACGTATTTTTATTTATTTAAAGAGAAGTTGAGTTTTGACTCTTTAGTCAATATAAGTCGGAAGTGCTACTCGAGACAAAAAATAAAAAAATAAATATATTATTTTAAAAATAGTTTCACATAACATTCCAAAATTATCAAAAAAATAAAATATTTACAAACAAAATGTTTCAACTCAAAATTTTATGATTTTATTATTGTTATCATGTATATTACTTTTAAAATATATTTTAAAAAACTGTCATTCTATTTATATATGAACTGAAGATATAGAGCAGAAAAATAAATAAAATATTAGGCATTTTGTAATATCTGGTTAAATAGTGTGTTTATGGTAATTTTTTTAAAAATGTTTTAAATACATGATTAAAAATGAAAAGAATGTGCTCACGGCTAGATGTCGATGCATCTTTAAATCCCAACTATCTATATTTCATTAAGTAGAAGAATGTCAATAATAAATGGGTTAAAATACTAATTAATTATTATAAAGGATTATATAAATTTGAAACGAATTGTGAGATAAGTTTTAAATGTAGATAAGTTAATTATGTAGTAATTCTTACATAATGGTCTGGACTTGAATATGAAAATATTTAATAGAATTCATGTTAAAAATGATAATTACAATGTGAATAATTTATTATTACACGATGTTTTTTCAAGATTTCTAAATCAGATACATCTTAAAATGAAACCAAAATGTTCTCAATAAAAATGTTATTTTTGCAAAGCTCTCCGTAATATATAATACAAGGAATATTTTACTTTTTTATTTGAATACAATAAATAGGAATTTCAAAAAATCGTGTTCTTCTAAAGTCAACTGTGTGCGAGAATATGAAAGATAAAATGAGAAGAAATAACAGATTTAGAAACACTGATACATAAAGACAGCAGATTCACCAGCACAAGCACGCTGAATATACCCATCTTTCGGCAGGTTCCTATGTAATCATTATCACATTTCCTACCCTCATTTATTCATCAAAGTCGCCTTTGCCTTTGGTTAGCTTCGATGGTAGAAAGAGGCGGTAGGGTGTTTTGAGCGGAGGTGATGGCAGCAGCAACCGACGTGGTGCCTGTGGGGACCACGGCGGCATCAGCAGACGAGTCGGGGGTTCGATTGAACGCCCGAGATAAAAGAGACGGAATGGAATTATCAATGCCTCTCTTCACAGACACATACACACAGGGTAACCTATTAGAGAGCGTGACAAAATCTAATTTTATAGAGGAATTCTATAGCCGACGGGGACATCGTCATGGTTTGCGCGCGCCATCAACTATCGTTACGTAATTTGTTTTATATTTTTGTATGATGTCTAAATGAAGTAAGGTTGTTCAACATATGCAAAAACCAGAATAAAGACGCTTCTTCTAGTAAAAATAATGAATTGAAAATTTTTTTCTTTAAATAACATAACATTTACGGAAACCAAGGATAATATCGAAGAAAAATATATACTCCATAATAAAAAAAATACATTTAAATCAGTTGAAAATCATACAGGAAATATAAAGAAACAGTTATATTATTATTTATAACAGATTTTATATAATGAAAATAAAATTATTTTATACACAAAGGTAAAAATAAATATAACAACTTGGTCAAATTTGTGTAAATAATAGACTGAAATAGTTACGATTATCATATCATATAAATAAAACGAATTAATAAGATATTAATAACTAAATAAAACACAATTTGTTTTATTTTTTGTAATTTATTTCATTTATCAATTTAATTTATGGACTTTCAAAAAAGAAAAAAAATATTTAAAAACTAACAATTCCACAGAAATCTTCTTTATTATAAAATATTTATAATTTTAATCTTTAAATAGATCGTTTTTCAAAACTTTTCAGTTCTTTTGTATATTAATAATGATTTTATTTTTCGATTTACAGAATTATATATTTTGACAAAAAATGAATTAAATATGCAGAAACACAATGATATCATCAAGAAAGAATAACACAATCAAATTAGAATGTTAATTAACGGAAATAAAAAATATAAATAGCTACAAATATCAGGAAATAGAGAATGATTTCAATAATTTTTAGAATAATTTATAAGACTTTGTGCATTATAGAATGTATTAACTCTCTTTAATATATAATAAAAGAAATGTTTACTTTTTTATGAAATGTATGAAAGTTCGAACAAGATGCACTAACAAAATATATTATCTTAGCACATTCATGTAGAGACAAGTTGATAGCTAAAATAGATTTAAAAAATAAGCAGAATGTACTATTTTTTTAAATTAATATTTGCAAAAGTATGACTAAACAGATGAAAATAATTCAGAATATTGTTTTCATCAAGAATTTTAAGAAAAATTATAAAAAAACATCATTTTTAGTGTAAACATTTTAATCAGAATAAGTATTGTATTATATATTCTATATTCAAATCTACTACATTCAAAATTGTATAAAACATGAATGCACATAAATGTTTGAAAGAATATGCATATAATATTGAAAAAAATATTTAAGAGAAAAATACTTGCGTTTATATAAAATCATGGGAAATAAATATTTACTATTACAATTGAAAATATTTTTTTTGTATTAGAAATCGAATAAAATATATATAAGATTCATTGTAGATTGAGACTTAAAATGTGACTGAATTTATTGAATATATGTTTGAATATGTTTGTGAAATAAAACTTTTATTGCCAAGATTTATATGAATTATTTTTTAAAAAATTAACTCAAAAATGTTATGTGAAATACTGAATGTATTATTAGTATTTAAATAATGCAAATTGATTATTTTTCTTAATGGAAATTTGAATAAAAATATTCCCAGCACTTCCACCAAATTTCAAATTGTCATTGATAATTCTTTAATTTATAGTAATAAAGGGTATCATATATATAAAAATATTTAATTATATTTTAAATTGAATAAATATCATTTAATTTTTAAGTATAGAGATTATTTCACTCGTAGTAGAATTGAAAATAAAAAGTAAACACTGCTGAATCAATATTTAATAATTAATATTTCTATTGACAATAGTTTAAACATATTTTAAAATTGAGACACGTACTGAAATTAAGATCTGGATACTATTAAGAACTATCTTGTTTATTTATTTATCAGGGTTTCAGTTGTACCCTCGAATAATTAAAAAAAAAGATGGATAGTTTTTATTTTTTTGTCAGATAAATTTGAATTAAACAATTTTTATTATTAATTAGTTTGATTAGTCATTTAGATTTAAATAAAAGTTCAATTAACATTACAATATGATGAAATTACACAAACCACTTTACTCATTTTATAAAAAAAATGTATTGAAATATAGAAAAAATGAAGAACAAATAACATCAAAGTGATCATCAAAATGATTCTCTACAAGGTATTTCTTACCGGAATTGAAACGTAACCTCGACAGATAATTTAATTGATCGTCTTAAAAGAACATTATCTTGAACAAACATTCAAATAGTAAGGCATAAAAATTTATGATTAAAGTATTATTTTACTTATTGAGTAGTCTCTGTTTAATCAGATTGCAAAAAATAATTTGACATAAGATTCAAAAAACATTAAATTATAAAATTATTTAAGTTTTTAAGTTTTCAATCACTCTTTAAACTGGATATGTTACATGTTTAGTACAATACAAGAAAACGTAAATGTTTTTAAAAAATTGTATTGAAGTCGAAAGGCTTAATAAAAGATATATATATATATACATATATATATATATATATACATCAATATAAAGAAATCAAATTAATTATAATAGACATATATTGAAGCAGCAAAGCAGAAAATAATGCAAGTTAAAAAATAGCACACAGTCATATTTTCACATCGCGCATGTGCGATAGCCGTTTTTCCGTCGCCACCTATTATATACAACTCTTGTACTTATAAGATGGCGTACATCAAAAATCGACTCAAACGACAGTATCCCAGTCTGGATGTGCGTCTGGATGGTAGAGTTGTGTTTAGCAAGTAAGCGTTGCTACCGTCGCTAACGGGATAAATCTAAAGCAGGCGTCGGATCAACTAAGCGGGGATGGACCTCAATGTCTGGCCAGCGTCGCTTCGACTCTCGCACTGTCTCACTCTTACCAGTCGTTTGATTCGATAAAGGGGAGGGAATATATTAAAGGGGAAGGAATATATTATACGAGAGTATATGCATTGCGCTTGCGTACACACGGGGGTGAAGCTCGCCGTGACGTGAAGTTGGACAAAGTTGTCATCACTCGGGCACGATGTGGGAGTAAGTGAATCGGGCTTTCCTTGCACTTGTTATGGCCGAATTTCATGTTTAGATATTTGTTTTGGCAGTTATCAATGATAACTGTAGATAAACGATTATTTTATTGTAATGTTTTTCTTTTTTCAATAAAAGTTCACGTTTTTATTTTATTTATTAAATCAGAAAAGGATTAAAATATTTAATTAGTATGGTTTTATTTATGT
The DNA here is from genome assembly GCA_034766995.1 of Acanthacorydalis orientalis. Lineage (NCBI taxonomy): Eukaryota > Metazoa > Arthropoda > Insecta > Megaloptera > Corydalidae > Acanthacorydalis > Acanthacorydalis orientalis. Next base: position 25,709,050 of record CM068320.1, read on the forward strand.
ATACCAAACCGAATATTTCTATGTTTTTATAGTGACTGTATTAAAAGAAACAAATATTAATAATTATATATATTTAATACGCATAAGGATGGTATTGTTTATAACTTCAAAAATATGAAGATGTTAAATAACATACTAATAAGATACCTATGTTTTAGACTAGGTTATAGAAGAAATACAAGACGGAAAAAATGGATAGAAAAAAATATTGTTATTAAATATTAATAATCAAATATTTAGAATCAAATTTTATAAAAATCGTTTTGTATATAAATACGTTTTTAGTAATTTAATTTTCTTAAAGAAACATGTATATATAACATATTTATAAATATATTTTCATTTATTACGAGAAGAAAATGCAATTCAAAGCAAAGAAATATCTCGTAAGAATTAGTCAGATGATTTATTAGAAGATAATTTAATTCATACATCGACCGTTTTGCAACGTTATATTCTTTAGAATGATTCACTTACTAAATTTATAAAAAGTGATTAAGAATTTCTTAAATGAAATTTATTATAAAAACTCATAGACAGAAGATATGAAACAATATTGATTTAATGGCTTTATGACAAAAAGTTATTTTTATTATTTTATTTTAAAAACTTATTAGTTTTTTTAAGGAAATGTAATTCACAGCTTACACGTTTTATTCATGATGAATTAACTTATTAAATTTATAAAAAGTGATTAAGAGTGATTAAATAAAATTTATAAAAAATCAATTATAGGAAATAATATTGATTTAATTGACTTGGTAATAGATAGAGAATTCAATTCTTTTAAGGAAATTTATGTTTAAATAAAATTGAATATGAACCAAAAAAAATTTGTAATAACTTATACATTTTTTCTGTTGAAATACTTGAAAATAAAACAAGTTAAACTGAATGTTTATATGTTTGTAATAATTAGATAACAACCGGTATTATACAATTATATAAAAAAAGTAGACAACATATTTTTTATCTGATGATGAAAAAGTTAAAATACCAAAGTTAAATATCTAACTATAAGAAAAAGAAATTAATCTTCATGTACAAGTTAGTATTAAAAATTGAAATAAAATCAAGCTTCTTGAAGATTTTCAATTTGTAATGAGATCCACTTCAGAATTATCTTATCAAATAAGACATATATAAAGGAAAGAAAAATATAGTAAAAAAGTTACAAAAAAAGTAACGAACTGAATTCCAATTAAAAAAATATTTAATAAATTATGTATGCTAAGAATTAAATATGCTTTTACTGGCTTTTACCAATACCAGGTGATTCAAGTAATAGCTCAAGTAGAATTAATATAATTTAATAAGAGATAAAGTAAGTCATTGGAATTAATGAAATAATCCGTAATAGACCATTTATGAATATGAATGACATGACATATTAATATGGTGTTTAAATAGACACAATGATATGCAAAAACAATTAAAAAAATGTATACTGCTCCTTAGTAAAATTAAGAATTTCAACTTCTCCAAATGCAATCAATGGACTAATAGAATCGTAGAACAGTACTTAAAATATTATAAGTTGACAAATTATGAAATTTAAAAATGTACAAAGTACTAAAACTTTATATAAAATTTGAATAAAAATGTATGTAAACATCAATTAATCATGAAATGTTATTATTCCAGTGGAAAGATGTATTGGAATTGTTTACTTCATTTTTAGATATATAGGAAAAATGTAAGAAACATTAATTAAGTTTATGTGATAAATGATCGAATAAAGAATACATTTACATTACAATAAAGAATACATTTTAATCAAATTACTTTTTATTATTAAAAAAAATAATTATAAAAATTCATTGCAAAAATTTGCAAAAATTTTTTGTAACAAAACAACAAAAAGGATAGAAATATTAGGAATCATTAATTATTTTTTTGTCTATAATATTCTATTATTGTCACAGCTAGGACATTACTCGAAAATGGTTGAAAAAAAATGTAGAAATGTTCTAAAGCTGCCAAAGACGGACGCTTTTTCTAGTTTTAAAAACGGAATTAAAACAAAATGGATTTAAACCTTATTTAATAGTATTTCTACTACAAAACAAGTATTAATTGAAATATATATATATATTTTATCGACAACGAACTTTTCTAATTTGATTGACAAAAACATGAAGATGTTGAGAATATGAGTAACGGATTTTCAGATTTTTTCATTTTGAAACATCAAATCAATTAAATTTCAAATCAATTAAACTTCTTTCCTGCTCAATCATACATTTTGAATTCATTATAAAAAGCTTCTTTTCTATTTAATATAAAAAACAAATAAATGATATGCAAAAGAATATTTTACACAATTTAACTTTGAATATATTTTTGTAGATAACATTTTGACATACCTATTATGGTTTTATTCAATAATATTTATGGAAACAAAGCTGCATTTACTATTGCATATACAAATGTTTTTAATATCATTGTATGATTATATTTGTATATTTTACTATTTCTAAATCAACAAAAGTTTCATTCTATTAAAAGATTTGGTAAATGTATGATTTTATGTAACAGCCACTTATTTAATTATTTATCTTTTTATATATTAATATTTGAAAATTCTTCTCCATATTTTGTAAACAAGAAATATTTTCAGATTCGAAGACAGTCTACCAACCAATTTTTTTTTAAGACAATCCTTTAATTTTCGTGTGAAGATTTTAAATTGAATTTAGAGTAAAATAAAAAATTGTTAATAAAGATATTAAAAGGAAAATGTATTTAGTGTCAAGAAAAAAGTACATACTTAATAAATAATAATAGCAATTATATAAAATGTACAACAATAAAATCGTTGCAGTAAATTAGGTGTTTGTGAACTCAAAGCGTATATCGCTTTGTTATTCAAGAAATGCACGAGCAGTTTATACACTATTGGTATAAAAGATTTGTATATATTAATAAACGAATTTTTAATAATTATTTAAGACGAAGAGAGGGTTTTAATAATTTAGTATTACTTTATCCTCGTATATACATATTTTTGAAAATTGCATAAAATGTTTTCAGAATTAAATAAAAATTTTTAAAGATTTAAAAACACTCACGAGTTTGATATATTTTTTTTGGTTGTATATTATTGAATATTTATGCATATATTTTATTAATATATGATAATTCAATTTAATAATTAATAATTTAATAAATGTATTTACAAAAAGAAATTTCGATCTGGTGTACATGCTTCGATTATAGGATAATTTTAATGAAGATAACTAATTAAACTTATCTTTGTTTTATAAATCAAATATATTAATTTTAAATGGAAAATTTCTATATGGAATCATAAGATTACGATTTCCATCAAGGTAGAGATGTTAATAATAATAAAAAAAAACACAACTCGTTCAGTTGTAGAAAATATTTATCCATAAAGGGATAAGAACAAAGAAGTAAAGAAAGAAATAATCATGTGATTTATAACAATTATTAAAAAAATGTCTTCGGTTTTGAAAAAAATTCATGTAAGGTTTCATTTTATATTTCTAATAATTTATTTATATATATGACAGAAAAGACTTATGTTTAATCTTTTTCAGTTATTTAATTTTTACAACTGTGTTATTTTCATAAATATTTAAAGACATTTTCTGAATAACATTTTGGAAATATTTTTTTCATGCCATTCAATGTTTTACCATGAAAATACATAATTAACATAAGAAAATTGAAATATTTCATTTTAAACTGTACCCGATTATGTTATTTCAAACAATATAAGTAAAACATAATGATTTTAGGATATATAAGGAAATATGCAATTCTAAGAAGAAAATTTGATGATTTTATGTTAAATATAAAAATATTGTGTATTATAAAATCACCAAGTCATGAAATAATCATTTTTTTGCAAGTGATTCATTAATTTTTTGATGAAAATAAAATAGTTTTCTTCAACAAATAGTTTATAAATTTAAGAATAATTTATAAACATTTTTAATAATTTTTATAAAATAAAATATTGTGAATGAGATAAGTATATTTACACTACAGGTAATAAATTAATTAAGAGTCATAAAAAGAAGATATATAATTGAATAGATACATGATTGTATAAGAAATGAATATATTAGACAAAATAAACCATTCAAAAAAGAAGACAAATAGGTTACATTTCGAAAATAAACACATGTATCATAATTATTAGAAAAAACGCAAAAAGAATCTTCAGGACCACTGCACACACAACAAAGGCATCAACAACAAAGAATCCTATCAGGAAAATGGAAACTAGATATGGGAAAGTCATGTTGAAAGGATTTCCAAATCGTTTCTTGTTGTGATCGCATGTAAAATTATAATTTTATTTTAATAATCCTTTTAAATAAAACAAACTAGTTATCAATAAATCAAAATAATGATGCTTTAATTTATTTGCACAATTAATAATAAATTTGAATTATTCGTATTTCCAGAAGATTCATTAAATTTATTACTTTTTTTGGAATAGTCTACTGGTTTTATTTTAATATTAACTTTTCTTCCATAACAAAATATTTTTCAGTTTCTACTCAAAAAAAATTATATGTATTTGATATATTTAAAAAAAACCATATTAAACGGTTAAACATATTTATTTTAGAAAATGTTTTGCTAAATGCATGAGCTATAAATGGAAATAACAATTTTCTTTCAAAATCAACTTATATGATGTAAACATTTAGGGCTGGTAAAAATGGCATATTTTACACATTAACTATTAAAAGTCATTAAAAAAAATTGGTTATAGAAAAGTATTTTTAATTGAAACCAATGTTTTTATTGGATTGAAATATAAAATTACAAATTTTTCAGACATTTACTCAAAAATATGAAAAATATTTTTGTATCTGAAAATAAAATTGAATTATTACCAAAAAATGTTTGTACTGAATTGATTTTTGAAACATTTAAACGATGTTTATTGGAATGTATATTTTAATAAACATTAATTAATATATTTAGGGAAAATATAATGATTTAACCAGCTGTAATTTGGTTCGACTTACATTTTATAAAATGTACAACAAAAAAAAGATTTTTTCAAATAATTCTTCGGATATGTTGAAACAATAAGTTTTTTTTAAAAGAAATTCGTGAATTATATAGTGTGATAAATATAAAAATTTATAGTACTTCAGATTAATAGTACTATATATAGAGGTATTGTTACAATCATTCTTTTAAAAATAATATTTTAAGAAGTATTCATTATGAGTTAGCGGACAAATAAAAAAATATTTAGCTTAAAAAGCGTGACATTAGAAATTTGAAAATATCTATTTGTTTAACAAGATTTTTTACAAGAAAAACCATCCATGAAAATAGAAAAGAATATGTTAATACACTAGTAAAGTGATAAAGTGTATCAATTATAACACTATTATTATAACACTGTATAAATTGACTCGATGGAAAATGTAGGGACTACAAAGTTTTTGGTAAATTGAATTTAATTACGAGTTGATCAATAAAATCAATTTTCCTTTGTCAAATGTATATGGATTTTATTCTAGATGATTAATTTGAAAACTTTTTTGATAAATATGTAATATTTGAATGAGTTAGTTTCGATATGAATGAAAATCTGAATACATAAATAATGCTCAGTAACTTTTTATCTAATAATCGATGACAAAGATTAATTCAACGTTAAATTGGTGCAGAATTAATGCATACAGCTAACAAATATCTTCATGTTTAGATAATTTGAATCAAATAAATTTTGTTTTTAGAGCGCTTTACGAAAATGACCAAACATGACGACCTGATGTCCTTGGTGTCATCAAATCCGTGACCCAGTTCTTTCGCGTGGCGCCGTCCCGTGTTTGTGTCGTTATGATAATCATATTCAACAGGAATTCCTTTAAACGCACCCCCGAAACTGTTGTACGACGTCGGTGTTACATTCCATTATAATTTTACACACTTATTTCACTTGCAAAACACACAGACTCAACCTTGAACCTGGTTTCTGTTGGCGGCGATCAGCTGTGCCGTGTTTTCATTTCCAAGGCCTCGTGTGCTGTTACTTGCAATGCGGGCCGCGTTCTAACCGGGGGCTGGTGTACTAGGCGCGAGGTAGCTTTCTGTGATGGTATGCTTGACTATCCTTATTCCGGGTAGTAGGGGGTTGTATGAACAGTAGTTATTTTTAATCAAAGGTAGTAGTAATGTTATACACTTTTTTCAATATATGTATTTTTTACCGTTCTAAATTGAACTTATTATATTAAATCTTTAAACTGAAATTCCCAAGCCTTGCATAAAAAGAAAAAAAAATATTTACTACTGAAAAATTAGCTTTATTGAATATAACAATATATCATCTCAATTTAATCAATTGGGCGACAGTTCTAATGAAAATTTCAGCGTAGAAATAAATTCAAATTTGTATTATTAATAGATCTTGTAAAAGTTCAATTTGTAAAGTATATTAAATAATAATTTAGTGTATTTTTTTATAATTCTATTAAACATAGTTTATTTTAGAATTGTAATAACAAAAATTAAGTTAACAATGGACATGCTTGCGTTCAGTTTTATGAAAAAAAAATGATCATATGAAAGAAGAAATAATAAAACATGCTTAAGTAATATGACAAATTTTTTTAGAAAAGAAAATTATTTAGTCATTACTATTACACATTATTATATCTTTAAAAAAATAATATATAGCAATGTTTTTATATGTGAAATAATGAGCTTGAATTTAAATAAAGAACAAAAAATATACTTATTCAATGTCTCTTGTTCCTTTTTAATTTTTGGTTAGTTATAAAGTATTATTAAGAAGACTTGATAAAACAATAAAATTTCGTAGTAAAAAAAATTATTTAAAATGTAATTATGATAGAATACCATTTTTGTCAATTTTTTTGGCAAAGATTATATTTTATTTCAGGATAAAAACTTGAAACTCTACATACTCTCATTTAATCACTTCGTTAACATTAATAACTTAAAAAATCTGATTTTTTAGAACAGAAAGATTGAAAAAAACAAATGAAAAATGGATTTGTTTTAGAAAAACTGTTTTCAAATACTTAATCTTTAGAAATTATTTTTAAGAACTTATTTAACCAATCTGTGATTTGATTCGACTTAAATTTTATAAAATGCAAAATAAAAATTTTTCTAAATATTCAAACACTAAGTTTTGTAAATTTATTTATACTTCAGATTAGGAACACTATATAGAGTTATTGTTACAAACATTCTTTTAAAATAAAATGAGTTATCACAAATAAAAAAATATTTAGCTTAAAAAGCGTGTCAGTGTAGAAAATAATAACAAAGGACCTATTTTTTTAACATCAAAATGAACATCAAAATCTCGTTTTAAGATTTTTTACAAGAAAAACTATCCATGAATATAAAAAAGAATATGTTACTACTCTAGTAACGTTATCATAAAGTGTATCAATACAATTAATTATAACACTAACAAAAAAAAATATTTAACCCTTCTGTGTTTCCCAAAAATTTTATCAGAAAAAAAACTCTAAAACAGGGACAGAAGTGTCTCAGCAGACTTATAAAGAGAAATTATAAGTGAAAACTATACTATATGTGCTGCTGGTTTCGGAAGGGTTACATAAATAACTGTTGATTACTGATTAAGTACAAATGAAATTATGATATAAATATTTTATTAAACTTTTTATTCATACAAAAGAGATCGTATCATAAAAGTTTTTCCTTTTACTGAAACAATTGTTAAGTTAATTTTTAAACGAAACTTGGAATTGAATTACTATATAGTTTTATAAACTAATAATTGTATATAAAACACATTAAATATAAAGAATACTTAAAAGTATTAAAAGAAAATGATTTTAGTAATTGAAAATTTTAGTAAATATATCAATTTTAATGGATTGATAAATTAATAAGAGATGATAAATTATTTTATTTAATTTAATTAAAAGTCATTATTTGTAACAAAAGTAATGTAATCTCTCTTCATTTTTCAATTAAAGTCAAACACGTATTGAAGAAATGTAATGACGAATCAAAAATATGAATAATAAAATAAATTATTAAGAAAAAAATATTTATTTTTGACTAAAAATGTTCTTTTTTATGTATAAATCACTATAAGTGGGAAATATATTAAAGTCGGTGTGAAACATATTAGAAAACATTTTAGTGATAATTTCAATTCAGCATTTTCAACAATTTCAAATGAAATAATCGGACAACATAAGTATCGAATGCGAATAAAATTATCGGAAAGAAATTGAAAAAATTAATAAGAATAAATATATAAAATACAAAATATGAAGAATGCCTTAGGAATCATTTTCATAAAGTGAATATCATTATTCAATATTTTCGGCTAAATAAATTTTATTTCAAGATAAATAGTATGCAATATGAATGGGGAAATATACCATTTACATATCACATAAAAAAATAATATTATATAAAATTGAAATATCATAATTACTAGAAAATTTAACATTCTAGATAATTATTATTAGAATATTTTTTAAAGGTATATAATCAGCAAAATGTATGTAAGTCATTCGGTATTTATTGTTATGATATCTTGATATAATAATCAATAATAAATTAAGAGAGAAAATATGAATGAAGAAAGAAAAAAATATTTACTTTTGACTAAAAATGTTCTTTTTTATGTATAAATCACTATAAGTGGGAAATATATTAAAGTCGGTGTGAAACATATTAGAAAACATTTTAGTGATAATTTCAATTCAGCATTTTCAACAATTTCAAATGAAATAATCGGACAACATAAGTATCGAATGCGAATAAAATTATCGGAAAAAAAATTGAAATCAGCAAAATGTATGTAAGTCATTCGGTATTTATTGTTATGATATCTTGATATAATAATCAATAATAAATTAAGAGAGAAAATATGAATGAAGAAAAAAACAGCCATTTTATATACTTGTTTCATATGCAAATTATAAAAAAATAGTTTAAAAATTGAAAAAATATATAGTCTAGAATTCACAGAGAAATTCAACTAAATGAAAAATATTCATTTTGGGTGTATACATGTCATCATCTAAGTACAAGAAAAGAAATTTCTACATTTTTATTTTAATATTTATTTTTTATGCGATGAAATCAAATGAATAAAATAATCAAACTATTAATTTGAATTTATATTAAAACATTGAAATAATAATTTCGTGTTTTTTTTTGTATCAATATGCAATTTTTATTTTTTATAGAATTTTGGATATTATTATGATATTCAACAATGTTGTTCTCATGACATTGTAAATTAATTGTCATGAAGAACAACAGATATTTGGAAGAACACTTTATGAAGAACAACAGATAAAGATTTTGAACAACAGAAATGTGTTCAAAAAATGTATAATTAACAAATTTATACAAAATAAAAATTATTAAACACATTTTTCATTTAGAATGATTTTTCAGGAATTTTTATCAAATCTAATTGAAAAATTGAAATAGCGAAAAATAATTTAAAATTTTTATTGTGAAAAGAATTAATTGTGAAAAGAAGATTATTTAAAAAAAATCATATTTAAATATTTTTTTAAATAAAATATAACCCATCTGAACGAGATCTGAACCTAATCTATTTTTACATAAAGCCTCTTGCGCATAGAAGAGTTGAATCAATTGACATTTTTAACCGAATCAAACAAATATTTCAAATCAATAATATAAAACCATAAGTACATATTATTATTATAGACAATTGGTGCACTATGTAAGAGTTTATTAATATTTCTTTGAAAATTTCATCCAGATCCAGTTGAAAAGATTTGTCAGTTTACTACTAATGTGCGAGTAGTCAAGCATTAGCAAGCAACAATCTATCAAAAATAAATCTCAAACATTCAGGTACAGAAAATAAGAGCACCATTGAAATTTCAAAAAGAGACAATTTTAATAATAAAAGTGATTAGGATAAATATTCATGATTATTATAAAATAATTACGGATTGGATAATATTGTTTTAAGAAATAAACCATTTAATAATAAATAAATATATTAGGGCTTATTGAATTCTCAAAGAAAAAATAAAATTTCTCAGTTCATTCATAAAATAATTTTTTTTTAGGAAAGCATGACCAATATAAAAATGAAACCATAAATACATAAATTTATTTATAATTGTTAATGGTGTCAATTTATTTTATTTTTAGAGTGAAAATTTTACAAAAATACATACAGGAAATATTTATTAAAATTTATCATACAAATGAAGAGAAATATTTTAATACGGATGAGAAGAAAAATATTGTTTTAATTATTTATCAGATTACATTTAAAAAAAATAGTTAAATTTTCAATTTTTTTAATAAAATTGATGGAAAAATATATACCTCTCTCTTCCATATATATATATACAAAATTGTGAAAGGATTGACATTTTCAGCTAGCAGGAACGAAGCGCGCACATATGAACACTGAATCCTGCCGTCTGAAAATTCTTGCTTGTGCTTCATCTAGTAAGCCATGGCCACCACCCCTCCAGCCAGGGAGGCCATCTTATGCATTTTACATGAGCCCCATATCTGTTGGCGTGTATCTGCTCAGTATTCAGCGGGACATAGACATAACCTAACCTAACACTGCATTACAATGACAGTATGCAAGAAGTACTTTCACTAACACTTGCTTCAACTGTGTCTTCTCTGACCATTGTTGCAAAGTGCAATGATTAAAAAAATCACTTTTCAGTCAGTTTAAAAAAAAAATACTCTAAATTGCGACGTACAGAAAATATCTTTAGGAATAATTTATAATATATAAAGGATTTTTACTTATATATTATCAGAAAGTAGAATATGATTAAAGGATTTATTTTCTTTATATGCAATGAAAACTATCTGTAAGAAAAGGACATTATGAAAAGTTTAGTTTGAACTATTTATCGCATTAAAATTGATTATTTTCAGTAGTATTTTCTTCTAATTTATATTTTTCTATAAGTTTTTTTTTTTTAAAAGATAAAAGAAAACTCTATAATAAAAAGGTGGTCAACCAAAATTTTTGAAGTAATTTCATATACTTTTTACATAAAATTTTAATTTTGTTGACCAAAAAAAAAAGAATATATTTTTTACAATAACAATTAAAATAAAAATAATTTACTTCTTGTGAATTAAAAGAACTGTTAAACGATAGAAGAGAAGACATAATAATTTTAAAGCAAATCGAATTCTGACAGTAAAACCATTCATACATTTTTGAACAAACCAATCTATGTTTCGTTATATTTGATAAAATGTTAAGATAATATATAAGTTTAAAGAATGGATAAATAATAGAAAATGAAATCCAATAAACAATGAAAAAAGAAAATATAAATTAAAATGTCATTTTATAATTAATGTATAGAGATTTGTATTTTCATAAATAAAGTTATTATATAATCCATTAAAATATATTGTTAATTTACATAATCATTCTAAAAGGAAATCGATATTCTTTAACTAATTCTCAATTAGTTAAAAAACTAGTAACGACTATATAACTTTATTAAAAAAAATAGATATTATAGATTTTTTAAAATATTCTTCATAATTCTTTCACAATTAACATTGTAAAAAACGAATATTTTTGTTTATTTGTTTCCATACTATTAAATTTATAATTTCAACAGCGAAAATATTAAAAATATTTTAAGTTTCAGTAATAAAACTATTAATTGTTACATACCTTTTCATTCTAAGAATTAAAATTACTCATGTTCAAATACAAGAAAATTGTAAACAATAATTTGATTTTTTTCAAAATTTATAATGAAACATAGTTACTGTGATATTTTTATCGAGAGAACATGAAAAAAAAAACAGAAAATAAAAGAATATATTTACTGTAAAAAATAAATTTCAATTAAGAATGTATTCAGAATATAGAGAAACAATTATTCACATATCATTGTTAGTTAATTATTTAACTTTTCTATAATTAAATGTTCATGAAACTAATTATGGAATATAAACAATAAAATGTTGGAAAAATGTATTGTACACATATACAATTAAAAATATTTTCCTCCACTTTTTTTGTCATTTATGTAATTTTTAAAAATAAACAATAACAAAAAAGGATGAATGTATGAATTGATAAAGTAGTATAAAATATTGTAAAGAATATACAACTAATTTACAAAGCACATCTATGATTTTTTTATAATATTTACATTTTTTGATATAATTTTTAGTTTAATTTCAAAGTTAAGAAAAAATCCATTCTTAACAACATATTCCAATTAGAAACATATGTAAAAATGAAAAAAATTAGTTATGAAATAATATTGGATAATTTCAGTTACACAATTGTTTTAAACAAATAATCTTTAATTAAGAATTGAGAACATAATTATAAAAAAAATGTTTTAAAATTGGAACTAATATTAACTGAATTATGATTGAGTATGAAACAGCAAGAAACAATTGAAATATATAAACATTTATTAATAAAGTTAAATCAACTGAATTGATATAAAAAAAATGTTATAAAACCTTTATTAATAATGTCATAACACGTTGAAACTAATGGAAACATATAACTCAACTTGTTTTAAATTATTAATTGAGACAAAATTAAATGCTGATGATTCTTTAAAGCTTGATAAAAAAGAATTAATAATTTTTTTGTTAAATTACAAATTATTAATATATTAGATAATACAAATTTAAGATAAAATATCTTTTTAAGAAAACATTTATTGAAATTATTTCTAATTGATAAGAGAAAAAAATATTTTTATTTTATTTTAACATGGAATTATGAAATAGTTTAAATTTATTTATCAATAAAACGACGAAATAAAAACAAAACAGATTTCATCGATCGTTTTTATCGAAATGTATCGATCGCAATATTTAATTAATATTTTTTTTGATCACTAGTTTTTAGTATTATTAATTTTGTAAGAAATATTTAAAAATTTACACAAACTTTAAATATTTTTTTTACATATTTTGACAATCCGTTTAAAAGAAATAAATTTAAAATTCAATATAAAATATTATTCAGTAATATAGAATAGATACTTTTATTGAGTAGTATTGTTTACATAAAAAATATTAAAATAAATTAAAAATTTCATGCGAAACGGAAAATTAATTTTATTTCATAAATATTAGAAGTATAACAGGAAAATCAAACATATTTATGAATAGAATAATAATATAATAATAGAAATATAATATTGGATAAAACTTGGATGCAAAGGCAGAAATTTTATTTATAAAATGTTTTTAAAAAATAATTGTAATGGAAAATTTATTTTAATATATATCCTGCCGTTTTAAGATAAAATATCATCAATATCTGGGTCATTGGAAAACATGAAAGTATTTAAATGTTAAGAAAAAGAAAAACAAATAGATCAAAAATTCGTTTCTCAAATATAGCTCAGTAAATTCAAACAATTCTTTTGAGAAAGAAATAAAAATTATACATTTGAAAAGAATACAGACAATTTACTTGGATTTCTTTTATAAAATTAAATTGTATAATTGTAGTTTTTATAAAAATGATTTTATTTTATTTAGTAAAAATGAGAATAATCAATGAAGCTTTTTCTTATTTGATTTTAATTTGTTTCATATAAAAAATCCGGATAATTTTTGAATTTAAATCTTTGTAATATCGTCAACTTTCACTATATCCCGGTAAATAATTCTCTTAAAAAATATTTTCATTGGAATACATTGAACTTCAGACTTCATATTTTAAACACCAGAAAACAGCTGTATTTTTACAAAACATATGAATCTGTAGCGAGAATGTCAATGGTAATTGAAATGAAATAATTTTAAATTGGAAATAACAATAAAATAAACAACATAGAATAATATTTCTTTGCTAATATGAAAATAAATCATTTTCGTTCGATGTTCGAAATAAATGTGAAATAAATTTATACGTTTAGATAATTCTAGCACTGTTTGAAAAGAAAACGAATTGTTATCGCTTAGAGATGGCTAAACATTACCAAATTTATTCTGTTGTAAGCAATCAATACACTATGAACAAAAACATGAATCATCATATCTTTGCGTCCGTCGTCAAGTTCCTTTAAGAAGAAAACTGACAGAGAAGAGAAGAAAAGCAGTTGATTAACATAAAATCAATATTTTATAGTGTGTCGTCACCGTATATACATAAGGACTGTGCGCGCCTTCTGTCGGCCGGTGCGGACACTACACTAACACTGTCAGCCCAGCTCTAGGTACTGTGTGTGACGTACCAAAATATATTCAAATGTATTCAGGACATTAAAATACGAGTGGTTGCAGGGCAGGGGGGATGTTCGTGTTGTACTACACACAACAGCTGAGTGCAAATGTGAGTTTATTCTGTGAAATATAGAACGGACGTTGAACGCAGGTCCGTCATTGAGGAAATGTTATTAATAACTCATACTGTGAGAAGAAAAATCATAAATTTCAATAAGAACATTAATTGAAGATGTTTTTCTTACAGTTTTAAGGAATAAAAATCGACTATTACGAATTTACTATTTACAAGTAAATATCAAAATGAAGTAAGGATTATTTCAATCAGATTCATACAGAAAATTAAAAATATTTGGTACCTAATTTATAAATTATTTTAAGTCTTCTTTTTTAATAAACAATTACTACTTTCATAGATCCCACACATAAACATGTTAAATGGAATATATGAATTTAAAAAATATTAAAAATATTTCAAAATCTGGATTGAATGTTGACTCCAAATAACGAAATGTTACAGGAAGAAACGCTACTAAAGACTCAATAATGAAGTTTATTTGAAATGTAAAGGACGTTTTAGATTAGAATTTCCAAGTCTTGGAAATCTAAAGACTTGGAATTTTTTTAAACTGTTTCAAAGAAATAACGATAATACGAGACAATTTTCCAATAATAATTAGTTTGAATCGATAAAATTTTACACAATAAAATATGTATTAAAAATAAAAAAAATCGTTACTTGTACACACCAGAAAGAAAACGACTATAGAACATTATTTGAAATATTTAACATTAAAATAGCATGAATTACATTAAATATGAATCAACTTGTATTTTATATAATTTTATAAAATAAAAATATTAAGAAAAAATTAAAGAATAAAGATCATCAAAGATTATTATGTATTAAGTCATTTTTTCGTTAGAAATCAATATATCCACAATAAATATATATCCACAATCGAACAAATATCATGAACAAACGTTTAAATACACTTATAAAGATACTTTTTTAACACTAAAAATATCTTCATTTATGCCATGAATTTATTTGTACTTTAAAATAACTGAAAATATAATTATAAGAAAAGTTACATTTTCTTACAGTTCATGTCAAGTATATTAAGTGAATTATTAGTGAAATACTGTATAATAATTTTTAATTAGTAAATAGATAACACATTAATTAGATCACGAAATCTGAAGAAGAAAAAATTGATCTCAATTATTGAATCATGTATAAAATGTTCTAAATAAGATTATATAATAATATTCAACTAATTTCTTTAATTTAATAGGGACAATTCTATGTTTATCTATTAAAAAAACGCTTACAGACCTGTTCGTCGTTCTCAAAAAGAAGTGTCTTACATGAGTTACACACTGTATATTATTAAGATTTATGCTCAATTTATTTAACTTATCACTATCAAATGATTTTCGTGATAAATACAAAAAAACAATAAATGAAAATAATTCAAAAACATATTTTCTTGAATAAATCCAATTAAAAAAGATCTTAGTTTATTTTTATTAGTTACAATTGAAGATGATTTCATGAATGGGACATGTAAATAATTTTTTTGCCAATACAAAAAATTATGTTCAAAATAAAATAAATGGCAGAGAGTTTCGTTGATTAAATACAAAGTAGATATAAATCATATAAGATTCTCGTGGAAGAATTACAAATACACTTTTTTGAAATTTACTTTTTATGTATCAAACATAAACAGAAAAGAACCAACAAATTCAGGCTGGGCGATTGTAGATTTAAAATATATAAATTTCATAAAATGACAAAAGCATGTGACACAAATGTTTTCAGGAACTTCACATTATATTTAAAGAAATATCAAATAGTTTATAGGAATAACAAGTTAGAATTAGAATCAAAACAACAATCCATTAGAGACTTTGTATTCTATTTGAAACATTTTGCCTGTTTCGGTTCAGGAATAATATTTGGTTGTAATTCTACACCATAAAAGATCGAAAGTTTATTTAAATATTATAAATCATTTTTATATTTAGTACAAGGATGTGTAATAACACATTAATAAAGAATAAGTGCCATACAAATTGATAAAAATTAAACAACAGAGAAGTATTTCACATTTTTTTTCAAAAAAGTATTATTAGGAATTAGATCAGAAATTTTTAATTTTATATTGATAAATATCTTCATTTTTAACTAACATTATTCACAAATATAGTTAGTTATTGTTGAAAAATATTCAAAATTATTTTATTATATACTCAAATTTTTATATATGGTATATGTAATTAAAAATAAAATATGAATATTAAATAAAATTAAATTTTACATCATTAATAGCAAAAAGGGTTCTTGTAAAAAAATAATATATGTTATAGTAGATAATAAATTTATATTTGGAAACATTTTTAAAAGAATAAACAATGAGTTTTTCTTTAAATGGATATGCTTTAAAGTAAATCGATTTTTAAATATAAAATATTTTCTTGTGTAATTGACACACTACTAAAGAGAATAAGTGCCAATTCAAATTGATAAAAATGAAACAAGTAATTCACATTTTTCTTCAAAAAAGTATTAATTAGAAATAAAATCAATAATTTAATTTTATTGATATATATATCTTGATTTTCAACTAACGTTATTCACAAATATAAAAAAGTAAGTTACTATTGAAAAATATTTAAAATGTCTTTTTATATACTTTATTAAAAATCAAACTTTTATATATTAAGAATATAATATGAATTTGTTATTCAAACTGTATTGATTCAAGTTTCACATGGTTTTCCTTTGAATGATTTTTTTTTGAAATTATATGAAAGCACAAAGAATTAATAATTAGTACTGATATGTAATGAAAAAAATATTGTTTGTATTTAATGTAATTTTAAAATGAAATCATACTTGTTAATAAATAATATTCAAAATATTTATTGTACTTTTTCAAGTAAATAAAGTCAATAATCATAACAGAAATCGTATTAGCTTGAGGCATCATTGTGAAAGAAGTATATTTCAATAAATTCATATCATTCAAATTAGCAAACAAAGATTCTCGTGAAAAAAGTTGATATATGTTGAAGAAATATGTTGATAATTATTTTTATATTTGGATTTTTTAAAAAAGAATTAAGCAAAACAATGAGTTTTTTTAAAAAAAATGAAAATGTTTTAAGGTAAATCAGTTTTTAGATATGAAATATTTTCTTGTATAATTAACAAACTAGCAAAGAATAAGTGCCATTCAAATTGATAAAAATTAAACAACAGACAAGTATTTCACATTTTTCTTCCAAAAAAATATTTTACTAGAAATGAGACCAGTAATTTAATTTTATATTGATTTATAATCTTGATCATTAACAAACATTATTCATAAATATAAAGAAGTAAGGTGGTGCTGAAAAATATTTAAAATATATTTTTATATATTTTATTAAAAATCAAACTTTTATATATGTTTAAGAATATAATATGAATAATAAATTCATATCATTCAAATTAGCAAACAAGGATTCTCGTGAAAAAAGTTGATATATGTTGACAATAATTTTTATATTTGGAAATTTTTTAAAAGAATTAAGCAAAACAATGAGTTTTATTTAAATGAAAATATATTAAGGTAAATTAATTTTTAAATATAAAATATTTTCTTATATAATTAACACACTAAAGAACTATAAGTGTCATTCAGATTGATAAAAATTAAACAACAAAAAAGTAATTCACATTTTTCTTCAAAAAAATATTATTAGAAATGAAATCAATAATTTAACTTTATTGATATATATCTTGTTTTTCAACTAACGTTATTCACAAATATAAAAAAGTAAGTAGTAAGAGTATTTTTTAAATGAAAATGTTTTAAGTAAATCAGTTTTTAAATATAAAATATTTTCTAATATAATTAACAAACTAGCAAAGAATAAATTCCATTCAAATTGATAAAAATTAAACAGAAAAGTATTTCACATTTTCCTTCCAAAAAAATATTTTACTAGAAATGAGATCAGTAATTTAATTTTATACTGATATATATCTTGATTATTAACAAACATTATTCAAAAATATAAAGAAGTAAGGTAGTGCTGAAAAATATAATATGTTCAATGAATAATAAATTCATGTCATTCAAATTAGCAGACAAGGATTCTCGTGAAAAATAATATATGTTGATAATAATTTAAAGTATTTTGAAAAATACTAAGCAAAACAATGAGTTTTTTAAATGAAAATGTTTTAAGATAAATCAATTTTTAAATACAATTGAAACTTTAAATGTTTCTTGTAAATAATAAATATTTTACATAAGATATTATGGTTTTCAATAATTCTTTCGTACATTTTTTAAGAATAATTTTATATATTGATGGGATTGTACAAATATTTAGAAAATTTATAAAATATATTCACATCACAGGATAAAATTGTTCCTGTGACTTTAGTGGAATATAATCGGATTAAATCAGAGGAATTATCAATATCAACTGTTTATTATTTTGATATAGATATAGATTTGCAGTAAGTTGCAATCAAGAAAGTTCTTCAGATGCCTTTTTAAATAAAATATACTCATGACATTAATACAAGTTACTAAAAATGTAACCATGTTATTTTCATTAGATCCAAAAAGTATAATAGTCACTAGTTTTATCAGAAGCAGAAATCTGTTAATTCAAATGTTATGGAGATGAGTTAAGTTTACCATACAAAAATTGGTAAATAAAAGCACATACAACGATGCATATAGAGAAATTTTTTTTACTAGAAATGTAATTAAAGGTTTCGATAAATTTTTATTGCTACACAAATAGAATAGAAACAAATATCTAAGTATTAAAAGATTATTTCCAAGTTCCATAGATCCTATATCTCAATCTACTATTCTTTTCTGGTAATAGAATTAAGTGTAGTCATCAAACAAGTATCACTATAGTATATTTCTTTTTATGACAAGTAAATAAATTAATTAATAGTTGGAGGGAAAAATAACAAATTTAATATTATTTCTGTACTGTAGTCATTATTTCAAATACTGAACTTTGTACAATAAAAAAAATATTTTTTTACATATTACAATTTAAATACAGACACGCAAATTATTTATTCGTCAATAAATTATCACATAGTTGAGCCTTATAACGCTCGACACATCAACAACCCTTCATTCATTATTTCTTTTGCTAATTCGCCCCTAACGTTACCGTGCAGATGAATCTAAACACACATACACAGAAGATAGACAGCTCTGCAAGGGAGGGTTAGCGAGATAGTAGTGCGGAACTGTTAAAGTCGGATTAAATGATTATCAAACGAATGATATATTTGATTGTAAGGACCATTCTGTTCCTTTCATTCATCATTACTTAGGCATATGCATGAGTCAATTCGTCTACGATTATTAAGAATTCGTTTTATAGGGTTGATAATGTGTTATTATTAATCTTCAAGGTCTGTCGTTTAATAAATTCAACTGTATTGATTCAAGATTCACATGGTTTTCTTTTCCTTTGAATGTTTTTTTGAAATTGTAAAACGTATATGAAAATGCAAAGAATTAATAATTAGTTCTGATATGTAATAAAAAAAAATATTGTTTGTATTTAACGTAATTTAAAAATAAAATCATAAATTGTCAATAAATAATATTCAAAATATTTATTTCACTTTTTCAAGTAAATAAAGTCAACTTATTACCTTGAAGCATCATTGTGAAAGAAATTTTATTTAGAAAAATATATTAAATAATATTAAACAAAACTTTTATGAATTAGAATTTAACACATAAATTGTGGTAAAATAAAAATTATAATATTTTGGTAAAATGAAAAACCCTTAGTAGCAAGCACAACAAAACACATGGAATTTGTAGAAGTTACAAATACAAAATAAATTGTAAGAATTATAGATATAGATATATTTATAGAAGAAAAATCAATATTTCCTTTTTATATATGTGTCATTAAATGCATAAATATATTTTTAATATAGTCATAAAGAAATATTTTGAAAGATTTTTTTGAAATACAAATTAACAAAGATTAAATAATAACAAAACAATACTATGAGTGATCAAAATTGAATATTCCAATTTATTTTAGTTCTTCAAACAAAACATATAAGTAAAAACGAAACAAATGATTATACATTTCACTAAATTGTGTATTGTTTTAGGTGTTTTCTCATTTGAAGATATATGAAGAGCTTTTGTTAATATAAAGAATTGCATTTAATGTTTATAATAAAAAATCAATTTTGGAATCTTTGAGATTAATAAGATAATTTAAAAGTAATAAGCAGATATTATTTATTTTCTTATCTAGTTATCAACTGAAGAAATATTTTTCAATGATTTCCTATAAATGAGATCACAAATAATTGATTATGCACAAATGTTTCGAAATTGCAAGTAAAATATGAAAATCAAAAATATGCTGAAAGAACTAATCCAACAAATTAATTCACGCTTAAAAAATATTTGTTTAAAATTGCAGCGATTAAAATAAAATACGGTTTAAATTCCTTATATTTTTTTTTGTCTCAATTTAAATTAATTCAAAATTATTTTAGATTCAATGATTTAGAAGAAAATAAGTAAAAAAAATCCAAAAAATCCAGTTGATCCAAAAATTATAAATATAGAAGATTTCTACATTTTTTCTACATGAGAGCATTTAAAAATTCAATATAAAACAATTTGTTTTTTACTAGAAGTACTGAATGTAACTCAGTAAAAAATATATGAAAAGGTTGTGATATTTAGTTAAATAGTATATTTAATTAAATTTAAATGACACCCAGACTTATTTAGGTAGGAGCATTGATTCGTACACTTCATTGTGGTCATTTTGAAAAAAAATTAACGTGAGTGCTGTATTTATAACCACATTCAAATCGAACATAAAGACATACTTGATAAATATAAAGAATTTATTAGTTTCTTTTCAAAGATAATATACGTATTAGCTTATGATGCAAATTTTGCTAAATATTTATTTAAAGTATTATTTATTTTTTCTCAAAAATTCATTGTTAGTAGCGAAAAAGATTTTCAATTAACAAAAGTTCAGTTTAATTTTAAGAAGTAAAGGACATTTTATTTAAAAAAAATGGATTATGAATGATAATTGTGTGGAAAATTAATTATTAAAATAAATAAGGATTTTTATGTTTCTAATTGTTTTTCAGACCATCTTTACAACAATCTGTTGTACAAAAAACTTGAGTACAATGTTTTTAGTATTTGATAATTTGTGAAAATTATTGTTTCTATTTAGATTGAACAAAAAATAATAGAGAACAAACAGAACAATGAAAAAACTATAAGTGAAATCTATCAGTTACTACAGGAGACTATTCGATTCTGTTTTACTAGTATATCCCCATATATCAAATAATCTTCACGCCCTCATATTTAAATGAATCAAATGATACGAGATCTAAGTCTAGTAACGTCATATCAAATATTGCGATCAAACGGCCAGCTATACTTTTGTATAATGTTGCGCGTCACTCGAAGTCATTTTCCCCGTAGGCCACGGTTCGCACCCCGTCGTGTTCGTACTCATTCCACTTTGACGCCTTTTTGATAGGTACGTGCGATGTGCACACCAGTGGCGATAAAGGCCTTAGGGGACACTCGTCACTAAGTCCCTTTGGATTTGTGCGTTTTTAAAACCCAAAGGCGTGTCGGTCGATCGATGCCGTGTCTGTGTTCGAATCCACGTGGGGTATTAGCCAAACGAAATTAAATGCAATGTGTTCAATTAACGAATATATAACACACACACATATATATATATATATATATATATATATATATATATATATATATAGTTATGTATTTATACCATTTTCCATTCTAAAACAGGTTTTATCACAAAAGAAATCACAAGATAAAAATATAAAAAAAATAATTTTCTCGTTTTAAACAATTATATATAGCATTTATTAATATTTACTTTTTCAAATGTGGATTTTAATTGTATTCGATTAAGACAATTTTAAAAAACAAATTGATAAAATACTAGTAAAGTTGATTTAAATTTCAAGAAAAAAAACATATCTTCTTAGCATCAATACGTTGAAGATGGGAAATAAGATAAGATATCTTGTTTTTATGTTTGATTTTATTTCGATTTTCGGTTTGAAAAAAATTGAATATTCCGGAACATTATATAGATCAGTAAAATTCCAATCGATTTTAATCCACTTTATTTTGAATTCAAGAACTATAAATCGAAGTGATAGATTTTTCGAGTGAAGATTTGTTGGAAAAAGAGGCAATTATATAAGATATACAATTGTAAAGAAATGTCTATTGGTGTTGAGCCTTTTTTTAACAAACAACTTAATCAACTGGACAATGTTCAATTTTAATCATTTTAAAAAAATAAATTAAGATGCTTGATTTAAAAACAGTTGTGTATAACTAACTTTTTAGTAGATCAACTTAATATGCACAGCGAAGAGATATGGAAATAATATATATTAATTATTTATTAAAATCACTGTTGGAGAAAAATACTGTGATTTAAAATAAAATATAAATATAGTTTTAAAAAAATTAATAAAGTAAATTTATGATTAGAGGATGTGTGTTAGTTTTTAAATAAGATAATACATTTAAAACATTTGTATCCTGTATTTAATAATAAATTTAATATTTGAAATTTCAATAGTTCAACCTTATGAATACGGTTACAAGCATTATTATTTGTTAACTATATTTTCAATATATATATTATTTATTCATATGTATCAACAAAATATATGATCTAAAATATCGATTGATTTGATAGTATACGAAAATAAATTTTTGAATAAACAATCATGAAATATATTCAAGAAAAAGTAAAGAATATATATAGATATACTAGATCATTAGTAGAAAACATTTTTATGTGCACGTTCCAAAAATTTTCAAATAATGTTTATCAAGTTATTAACGTGCCGGACAATTAATTAATAGGAAAAAATATTATTGCAAAATTAATGAAGTTTATTATTTTAGTTTGATAATTTTTAAACTGAATAAAATAAATAAATAAGACTTTCATAAAAAATGAACACATAACTTAGTAGAAATATTGATATCAATTAATGAGATTTTTACTGTTGTATACTGGATGCTTAATAATATACACGCCGAACTAGATTCATTTACATGACAACAGTCATTCTATTTTTTGACCTGTTTTTTATAAAATTCTTGTCGGAAAACAATGATTCACAAGAATATATAGAGGAAAAAATTGATAATATAATCGTTGTTAATTTTATGAAACTAAAAGTTTCGGGAATGGCTTTTAAACACACCTTTTTTTCACAATGCATATTTATTTTTGAAAACCACTTGCATGAAACCAGTAGGAGCGGAAGGAAGTCCTTTATTGTTTTATTTACTAATTTTAAAGCAAATAATATAATTTTTCTTTATTAAAATGAAGGAACAGGACACGAACCCAGCAATAACTTGGGAAGTATCCCCAATCTGAATTTTAGTCAACAATTTTATATTTTCTATCTAACCATGTATTTATTATTCATCTACCAGTATTTAAATAAAGACAAGATATATTTCAATTTATATTGTATCAAGTTTTAGGAATATAATGTTGACTTATGTTAAAACGGATATTCTTCAGGAAAATTACATTTCATTCACGTGCCATGGGTTCACCATGCCTGTACTAGAACATATTATTCTTTTAATCACAGGTTTTGATAAACGCCATTACTTGAATTGGGATAATTATTATAAATCATGTTGAGAATCCATAATTATCATTAGAAACAAAAATTATATTGAGAGAGATTCAGGAGCAGTTAAAAAGATATAGAGTATCAAGTACCGAAATGGTACACAGTTGTAACACAACAGAATTATAAATACAGAAATACAAATTTTGAGACTTCTCAATTGCAATTCATTGTAAAAAAATATATGAAATGTGTTGATTATGTGGATAAATATCATTAATATTATTTGATATTTCAGAAAAATGTAAAAGGAATGAAAGATAAACGATATTTTTATATTATAAGCATTTCTCGATAGCAATTAAACAAAAAAAAATGTTCCAATATAAAGACTATTTATAGTCTAAGGATCGGAAAAAAGAAAAAATAAATTACATTCAGATTTATTGTTTCCAGCTATGATACATTATCTGATCCTTTCAACTTTAAGAAAATTTTATTTTTCTGTAGGGTTTTATTCTATAAAAGTATGCTTAATATGTAAAATACATGACGAAAAGAATCAAACCCCATATATTTGTAAATTCTGTGAAATGCCATGCACAAAGGGCGAGAGGCTTGACTACTTATTTTCACATATTGATAAAGTATTTAAGTTGTTTATATGAACATTTAAAACATTTATTTAATATAATAAAAGATTATTTATTATTTATATTTATTTATTATACATAATTCTCATTACTGTAAGGTTGAATCATTAAAATTCGAAGTAATATAACATAATTTTAGTGAAAATATATCGGTAATTAATGTGTATATTATACACAAACAGCATTAAAGTCACTTAATGTACGTGACTTACCAAATACTTTATCTTGATTTAAAAAAAAAAAAAAAAAAACTGAAATGGACTTCTTAGTACTTATAACTAAGTACTGTAATAATATTTTAAATTTAAAGCTTTAAAATATTATAAGGTAAACTTACAAACATATTGCAGTTAATATTTTGAAAAATTGGAATAATAATGACATATAAAAATTTGAAAGAAACAGATATTTTAAATGTTTAAGAGTGAATGATTGAAATACAAAAGAATACTATTTGTATTTTTTGAAATGTAAAATTAAATAGATTGACTAAATAGAAATTCATTTTTCAAAAGTTAAGCCGATTTTAAAGTTTAAAAAATTGATCATATATATAATTTGTATAATAGAAAAATACATTTCACTTGTATGAACAATTAAGAGATTATTCATAAAACGATTCAGTTGGAAGTACCATTAGAAATGCAACATATTATGCTTGAGTAAGCATCATAGCAGGTATCATATTGCCTGAAGCCATTTCAACGTTTATTCATTAGCCTTATGCGATTAAAATTTAGTGATTTGGGGTAACATCTGTTACAATACAGAGAATTATTATTATTTTCAAATGAAAAAATATTTAGCAATATAAAAACTATTTTATTTTTTTAAAGAATCGAATCCGAGTAAGAGAAAATATTTAAAAGGAATGTCATAAAAATATTCTTAATTTTAGTTCAAAAAATGTCTACAATTTGATTATAATTAACGATAATCTTAATTGTTTAATGTTTCAAAAGATAATTTTAATTTCAGCTGACAAACTTATTTCATTTTTAATAATTTATTTTTATATAATTTAAAAATTGTTAATGTCATATATCACGAATACATTATGAACGATCAAATATGTATATTTTTAATGCATCACAAATTAAAGTTTACAAAATTATTTAAAAATGTTTTGAATATCAATCAATGTAAATAATAACTATAATCAAACACATCTAACCTTGAATATTCTGAAAAAAAAATTGACAAGAAAAATTTATTTTCACATTGATATGAAACAAGTTCAAGAAAAAAATATAGTTTAAAATTGAGTATTAAAAATTATTGTTAACAATTAAAATCAATATGAAAATTATTTTTCATATTTTACTTAATAAATTCAACAATTATTTTATAGAAAATTTCTGTTTTGATATATTCATATTTACATGTATTAATAATTTGTATAAGAAGTGTATACTAAAAAAGGCAAACATTAAAAATATTACTAGTCATTTTAATCATAAAAATGAAAATATTTTTTATAAAATTAACAATAGTGAAATATATAACTTCTAGAGTTCTCTTAAGATATTAATTATTAATATTTTATTATACTTTAATAAATTAAAAGACAGAAATTAAAATTAAGAAAGAGCAAAGATCATTTATATTATCTATATTAGAAAGAATCATCTTTATTAGAAAGATCATTATTAAAGATCAAAAGATTTTTAAAAGATAATAAAAAGGAATCCAAAAATAACATAAAATAAATTTTTAAAATATTTGATTGAATGCACACATGTTTGCAATAAGAATCTTGGAAGTATTTGGATACTATAACATACCTATGTGAAAAATTATTTTCTCTTTTGAAGAGTAGCGCTGAAAAATTCACATAGATCGTTGATAAATAAATATTTAACACCTAATTTAATATTCTGATCACAAAAATTAAACCCAATATATTAAGGGGTATAAAATTACTTTATACCCAAATAATTTTTACCAAAACATGCCAAATTTCTAGTAAAAAATATTAATTTTTTTTATTTTCTCTAATTAAAATTTTCTTACAACATTTGATAATTAGATCTCAAATTAATGTACATTTTTATTTTTATAAATTCATCAAAAAAACAAATGTCAAATTTAAATACTTCATTTTCGAATATCAATAGAACACTTTTTTATTCGCACGATAATTTTTTTTTATATGATTATGAAAAAATCACTATTTCACTTAGAGGATCACTGTATTTAAAATATTAATTTAGTACAACATTTTAGAACATTTTTATAGTGATTAATACCGAGTGAAATAAAAAATAAATAAAAATGATTCCAATGAATTAAAAAATGATTTTTAATGTTTTAATTTTATATTAATAAATATAATAAGAAAATCATTAATTAAAAAAGAATTGAAAACATTGTTATCATAACATTTTCGATACCGTGCATTCTATGCCTTCTAAATTAAGAGAAAATATTATAAAAAATAATTTCTAAAATTTTAAGAGTTTCAGCACTGTTAATAAAACAAACACTCGAATAAAATAATTTAAAACAAAAATATTAAATATATATATTTAAATAATATATATATATATATATATATATATATATACAAACAGTAAAATAATAATACAATCGAAATCGTTTTAACAGAAAATCTTGTTGAAATTCAGAACTTGTCGCCTACTCGTATTGATTCAAGCTACTGTCTACACGTTGCGTTTCAAGCATCACGTTTTCAAGTCCAGTTTGTGCGGACATTTCTTGAAAAAAGTAATAATACACATATATATATACATGTGTACATAATTCTTCTAGTCGATTTATGAAATTTATAAAAATATTCAAAAGAGTATTAACGACTCAAAACAATTGTCTTTGTATAATATTTTACGACTTATTTTTTTTTTTGAAACTAGATATTTAACAATACATTTTCCATTAAGATGACTAAGTTGTATGGAAGAAAGTTTAGAATATATAAACTGAAAAATAATATTAAAATAAATTCATCATTTTAATGAAAAATTAATATAAAAACGTTATCAAAAAACGTTATCAAAAAATTGAACTCTTCATTTATATTATAAATAGTAGATTTGAAATTAAATTGCAATATACATTAGAATTTGAAGAATTAAAAAAAATATATAATGAAAAAATCGAGTTGATTTCATTGTAGAAAATGTAAAATTTTTTGTTAATTTATTACAAAACATTGTAATAAATTTGGAAAATTGATGAGACATGAAATAGTTATATAAGACAATAAATGTTGACATTACAAAGATAAAAAGTTAATAATTGTCAAATATACAAAACCATGTCATTAAAAAGAAAAAAATAATTGTTTACTATAAACATTTAATATATTGAATATATTGCAAAGTTGTGTTCAGAAATAAATCCATTTAAATTTTTAGCTCAGACCAAATAAAACAAGGATTTTTTTTTATAACTCTAGATAAAAGTTAAAAACACTGTTTATCACTTTGTTAGTCCTTCATAGTATAAAATATGAAGTTGTCCAATGTAAGATTATAAAGAATACGTTATACTCTCCATAGATGACGAATTAATTATAACAAATGTTACATGAGTAAATAAATAAAGAATTTAAAATGTGTACACAAAAATACAAACGGTCTTTTATATTTTTTATTCAAATAGTTTTATTAGATAATATTAGCTCATTTTAATAGCAAGACATTTTTAAAATAGAAACCTTCAAATTAATATAAAATATCAAATGATCAATTCTCATTGAAGTGTTATAGCTAATTTTTTAGCTGGTCATAAAAAGATGTAATATTTTTTTAGTAATATAAATTAAGTTTTGATTAGAAAAATTCAAGGACTCAGTAATATTAAAGAAATTAATATCCGTAAAAGAGGATAATCTTATAATTCAAGATTTGGTTCTAAAATCGAACAGAATAAGAGATATGGAAATGAATATCTTTTAAAAATTAATATAAAATAATATTGGAAAGATACAGTGAAAAGTCAATATTTTATTAATGGAGTTATAGTATTTTATTACGATTCCATGTATAGATTTTTAATTGAAGATTTTAAATATTGGATGAAAAGTACCATGAAGTAATTTTATACTTCATTAAAAATTAAATTTTTTATTTTTTTGAAAAGTTATAATGTAATATCAGATTTAAAATAAAGTAATATTTTTTAATAGTGTAGTACTATATAAATATATATTATTTTCTAAATGAATTAAATACTGATATACCAAATCTCAATAGCAAAAGAAGAGATAAATTTAATACTGATACTAAAAAACACTGATCTGAATTATTACACTACTGTAACGTTAAATACAAACTTTTTCAACAGTATTTTAAAATTATAATTGGTCTGCTTTAAAAATATTAAGAAATTTCTTAATGTTACACTTTTCGTTAAATTACAAGGAAGACAATTTAAAAAAATATAATTAATGTCCTACATTTCATGAAAAATGTGAACAACTGAAAATCGATAAGGAAAAAAACTTTTAATAGTTAAATTTAAAAAAGAATGATTTTTTAAAAAATATATCATATATTATCTTCAACTTTTAGAAATATAATTGAATTGAAAATAAAATATCAAATTAATGCAAAGAAAGATGCATGGATAGAACAAAAATGAAATGTAATTAAATATGAAATAATTACTACAGAAATCTCATAGTTCAAAACACTAAAAAAGCGAAATAATATATAGTTGAGAATGCAAAATAGTGTAATCTTGTAACTAGTAGTAATCAAATTAAAAGTAATCCAAATGTGTCTTAGTTTGTTAACAATAAGTAAGCTGTTTATTCATAATTTTTATTAGAAAATATTTTTTTATAGTGCAAACACTAAAATTTTATAAAAATATTTACGATTTGTAATTTATATATTTGTAGACTTGGAAATTAAAATTTAACAAAAAAATTCTTGTTAATTTCAAAAATATATTCATAAAAAATAACTGGAAAGCTTAAAAAAATCAAATAATTTTTTTAATTTATAATCAGAATATTTTTACAGAAAATATAAAACGTGAGAAAGGAAAATACAATTTCACGTTTGAAAAAAGAAATATATAATTTAATTCTTGGCTATAAAATAAATACATTTAAAGTATCAAAATTAAAACTCGAAAAGTAATTCATAAGTTATTTATATTCGACACATATTTTTTACAATATATAGTATTGTATATGTGCGATTGAGACTAACTTTCAAAGACTAATTGGGAAACAATAATTTTAGTCGAGTTTTAAAGAAGTAATTGAATTAAAATTATTAGAAAATCGAAATAAAAATACAAGTTTAATAATAAAATATTTATGACATGTATTATATATATTTTAATAAATAATTGATTAAGAAAAGTAATTTTTATTTTGAATTTTTTAAATAAGAGTTTTGCTTATTATTTTGAGTCATTTAAATCTATTCAACAAAAAGTTTATTTCAAATAAATTAAATCAGATGATTTTACAAATTCAAGTCATATTTTTACTACAATGGAGTTTATAATCATACAAATATTTTTAATATATGCATAACAAGATAAATACTAAAAAATAATCAATATTTATAAAAATGTTTGATGAGAAAGATCACTAAATATTTATTGATTTATATTTTAACAAATTGAAGTAAAATATAATGAAAATACAAAATCCACATTTTTAATATCCTAATAATACTAAATAGGAAATTTTGAATTTACCACATTTCAAATTTTGATTCATTTTCAATGAAAAAAATCTACTTTAATTGCAATAGTTTCAGATAAAGATAAGCTACGAAATTATTTTTAAACTGTATTACAGAAAAAATGTAATACAAAAAAATGGTCTTGAAGACAGACGGACAGACTAGACTAAAAAAAATAGTTTCAATGTTTATCTCAAGGAGGCTATCAAATAATATATAGTTGCATACAAGAAGATCAACGGACTGTAATCTGACAGAGTTTGAGCTGTAATTTCACACTGTCGTGATCTTTGACAGCATTGTCATCGTTAGCTAACAACAATGACATCCACATGCCGGTGTTTATAAGTGGTTATAATGTCGATGTTATTAGAATTTGTATTAAGAATTTATGATTCATCTTCAAGTACACATTTTAAATATGTACAAAAGGATATTCAAGACTTAAAGCTTTTTTAATATGATTTTTAATGTGTTATATTTGAACATTTATATAAATGAAAATTGAGATGCATCAATGTGCTTTTGAAAAAGAAAATACAATTTTTTGGTATTTCAAAAGTCTATATAATATAAATATAATATAATTCTTTTACAAGAAATTCGAAAAACAATAACACAACATTAGTTTAATGAAAAACTAATTGATTCAGTAGCAGATATTTAGTAGATATTTCATTAAAATCAGTTCAATTTATATTATTTAAAAAGTGTTTTCAAGAAGTCACTAGTTAATAAATAATTATACAATTGAAATTGAATTGAATGAAAAAAAATATAAATAACGAATGAATGGGATGATGAGAAGAATTTTATAATTATTAAAGTTATCAAATAAAACAGAAAATGTATTCAACTTTGTATCTACACAAACATTTAGAAATAGGAAATGTTGTAAAAGACACACTTATGTATTTATTTTAATATTTAAAAAAGGAATACGATTTTAAAAAACTTAAATTAATGAAGAAGTTAAATCAATTTTTAACACTTGAGATTGCCATAAGCAATGAATACATCAAGTGTTCTAATTTTAAGAACAATATTCCAAGAAATAACATGTGACCAAAAAAAAAAACATTTTTTTTCAAATTAAAGAAATGAAAATAAGTGATAGAAATAAAAAACGCTTGGAAGAAAATACGGTTTAAAATTTTAAATAAAATTTTCTCAGGAAAATAATTGATTCAGTACCAGTTTTGATTTTCAAATATATTATCTGTAATTTGAACTGTATAATAAGAAATATATATTTTGAATGTAATATAAAATTCATGAAAATTCAATAATTCTATCATCACCATCATCTTCGTACAACTTTTCGTCTTCAGATAATTTTCAGTACTCTATTTAGATCTATAAGTAACAGTATTTATTATACTCATATGTATGTACAAGTGTACATATGAGTATAATACTGTTTTATAAAAAATACCACGTGTAAAAAAGTCTCTTATTTTGAAAATTAACTAATGGATTTATATAAAAAATGATTATATTAAAAAAAAAAGACATTTGAAATAATCAACAATTTATAAATAAACTCTTTTCATTCCCAGATTAGTTGATTAATAAACACACACCGTTGAATGCATGAAGCATTGTGGAAAATTAATAAAAAGTTTCATTTGAATTTTATTAAAGAAAGTGAATAGAAAGATTATAAAAACATTAAAGACAACTCATTAAATATTCAGAAATAAATATACAATGGATAGAAAAATTACAACATTTGCAGCAAAAATTAATTAAAAGCTTGGAAAATGCTCAGTTTAACTGTGCTGCAAATGAATACAACTATGGAAAGATTTGTCTATAAAATTTTTCCAAATGAAAAAAGTAAGACATAATGCTAAATCAAAAATAAAAATAAATTTACTTCTAAGATATCCTCTAATGGGATTCTTTTATCTATCAAAAAATATTGGAAATCACTGATCTGCTTTTGGTTTTTCAAAACTAGTTCACTTTTATTATTGAATTGTAATCAAAATCACAATTTAAAAGCACAATTTGGAATTAATTTTATCCAAATTAATAATGTAATTTAACAAATTTATATGCTATAAAACAACTTCTAAAAAAAACTTGAAATATTCAATTTAAATTGATAATATAATCAATAAATGTCTGGAATTTTGTAATTAAATGACATTTTTAAAGTATTAAATTCTTCATATGTTTGTACTTGCTAAAAAAAATTTTTATATATATATATTGAAAGGTTCTATAAAGGTTATACATATGTATTAAACTATGTATTAAATATAGAAAAATTATTTAAAATATTTTTAAAGAAATACAATGTATTAAAAATGATTCCACTACTACTTTATCGTACAATTTTTCTTCAAACTTTATAAGCACAATTTTTTGTATATATTTGCAATAAATATTAATTACAAATATTCGAAACAATAATGCATTCAGACAGGAATTCTTACTTAAATGAAATTAAATATTTTTTCACAAAATTTGATTATGCTGTATAACGTTTTACAAAACCATAATCTTTTTTAATAGTAGCCAAAAAGTGGACATAAACAAAGTTTGATTAAATTAATATTTTTGTTATAAAATAATTCAATTAAATAAATAATAAAGCATATCAAACATAAGAAAGTAGGAAAGAAAACTGTATATTCAAATTATTGAAAGTATGTATGTAGACAAAATAAATGTAAAAATAAAAGTAAGTAATTTTAAAATACGTTTGAAAAACTACTTTTATCAACATTTCTTTTATCTACAAAATTATAAATAGAAGTATTAATTGTGAAATATATTCTTTAAATTAAACAGAATGTCTGATAGACGATAGTAACAGTTCATATTTAAAACAAAATAATCAATTAGGATATATAAAGGATTTTTATAGCTTTTACAATGACACCCATATACTTTTTAACCCCCTCTGTTGTCAATAGGGAATACTTGAATTTTAATTCAAGTCACGTTTAGCATTATCTCCATTTTGCATTATCTTAAATGTATATTTATTGTCTACAATTTCAAAACTATTATTGTAAATTATATAAAATATACATTTCCACTCAGAAAGATTTTGTGTTTTTTTTTAAAATACAGAAGTTACATTTAATTGCTTAACAGTTTTTCAATGTATTTCTTTTAAAATCACAAGGTATTCCTTGTGATTTCATCAAAATTTATTATTTATCAAGTTATTACTTGATAAATAATAAATTTTGAACAATATAAAAATATATATAAATCCAGGATTATAACTAATAATTTTAATTAAAAATATATTTTTAAAAAGTATATTTTTGGACATGGAATTATTCGTCATTTCAATTCTTTATAAAAACAGTTAAAAATATAAAATTTATGTTAAAAAATTGATTGAAGAAGTTTTCAATCATTTTTTTCTATCATATTTCCTTTATTTTTTTCAAAAAATAATAAATTGGTTTGTACAGAATAATAATTAATAATTCTGTGTTCTTAGATTCGATGTAAATTTAAATATTTTTGAAAAAAATGAATACAAAATGTCTATAGTAATGAATTTTTTGTTTTCATTTCAAAAAAAAAAATAATATGTTGCAGGTCTGAAAAAATAATATGTTGCTTTATTTGTTAGAATCCACACTTTAAGAAATCCAAAAGAAAATCTTCTCGATGAGAAAATTAATATTGAACTAATGTTCAATATCAGGAAAATATATTGTTAGTTAAAATTAAAATTTTAATATATATTAATAAACATCAATAATATTTCAGTATTCATTAATAAATATTTAATATAAATTATAATAAACTTTTATTCTGAAATATAAGAAAATATTTCGAAATGAGAATAAAAAGTACAAATTCTTTGTTGTATGTTTAAAAAATGAAAAAAGTTATTTTTAAACAATATATCGTACTGCTCGTTTAACAGAATAAATATATTTTATGTATTAAAATAAATATTTGAAAAGTAAAACATTAAATATATTGTAACTTTGAAATTTGATTCTTAACACAAAAAAAATGAAAGAAGTAAAAAGACATGGAAATTTGTTAATAAATTCATTTAATAAATGTTAATAAATTAATATTTCAATTAGATTTAATAGTCATTGTTTTAAATTTGGAAATAAACGTTAATCTTTTAAAAAGTATAGTAGAATTTACTTTTTACGAATAATATTAAATACAATAGTTTTTTTTTCAATCGATAAAAAAACGTTGGTTGGTTTATTGAGAATTATTTTAATTTTACTATTTCTAAGGTAAAAGCTGTTAATTAATTAATTGAAGAAAAATTTTAAAAAATATACAAACGAAATGACCATTCTTCGCTTATATTTCTTTTATATAATTCATTTTGAAATGTAATTTGTATTATATTTTTATCTACTATTTAGAAAGAACGAATATTTTC
This sequence comes from Acanthacorydalis orientalis, assembly GCA_034766995.1. Taxonomy (NCBI): domain Eukaryota; kingdom Metazoa; phylum Arthropoda; class Insecta; order Megaloptera; family Corydalidae; genus Acanthacorydalis; species Acanthacorydalis orientalis. The sequence goes on from CM068320.1 coordinate 25,743,685, forward strand.
AATTAATATTCAAAAAAAATTATTTGTTTTTAAATAATAAGTTTTTTTTAAAAAAAATTACTTCAATCAATATATTTACTAAATATATGAAATTACAAATTGTCTTCAATACCACAAATAATTTTGACTATCGACTCTAAATAAAAATAATAATTCATAAACATAAAACAACTATCTCGATAACAATTAGATGTAAAGTGTTTTTTTTTATGAATTATAAAACATAAAAAATATGTCTCAAAATTTGTACATAAAAATAGTATTACTTGGAAAAATTTTCAAAAATCACAATCAAAAAATCATTAAATATAATGAAAGGTTTGTAAATTTTTAAAATTAATTTTACTATCAATGAAAGTAATGTTTGTTGTTAAGGAAACTTGAAATATTAGATTTAAATTGCTAATATAACAATTTAGTTTAATAATTTGAGTTCATTTATGAATATATCATCAATAAAAAATAATTCAATCCGGATAAAGATATTTATAGTAAAATATTACTAAATATCCTCTTTTTTATAAATTAAAAATTTGTTTTAAGTGATTAATATATGACCTGAATAGTATTCGAAAATTTTAAACATATTCCAAATATAACACACGAATATGCAAAAATTTATCAGAAAAAAATATCCACAATTTAATGTACCTATTAATATAAAAGAATTCAAATAGTCATTTAAATAGAAGATGGGGTGTATAAATATACACATAACACAAGTTAACAATATCATAAAATAAAAATAATCTTTCAATTATTAGTTTTAAACTGAAAGAAATGATGAATTTACTTTATTGAAATCATGAGTAATCAATTTGATTATACTTTACAATGATTAAATAATATCTCACTCTCAATGAGAAGAAAAAAATAGTTTAATTCTAGTAAACAAAGAAATTTATATCCTTATTAAACAAAGCAATTAGTAATTCATCTTCAGATTAGTTTCTTCAGTTAAATAATGGTTTATTCACTGATATAGCAATTTTTAACTAGAAATTACAGGACTTATTTTTAGAATGAAAAAGTTTTAATCAAACTCATTAAAAAATAATGAAAATTCTTTTTTAACAAAAACAAATATATGTACATGTATGTACGGAATTATACAAGCTTCACAATTAACTTGTTTCAGTTATATGAATAATTTATTAGGTTAGTGCAAAAATAATGACGGCTTTTACATTGTTCTAAAATGATAAAAATCGGAATAATTTTTCACCACTAAATATTTTAAATAATTATATATTTTAACAATTAAATATTGTATCCAAGTTCCAAAAAAATGTGGTGTTTTTTGTACTAAAAATGAGTTAAAATTGATATAAAATAATTTGGATAGTAAATAATACAAAATTATGTAGTAAATAATATAAAAAATGTAAACAAATTACAAAAAACGTAAAAATTCTTCGTTATCACAAAAATAATAAATTTTCAAATAATTTTAGAAAATTTACATATTTGTTTCTGTAGTTTTTTAGTAAATAATAAATATTAGATAAATATATCAACAATAATATTCTCCAGGAAAGACAAAAATAAAATTCTTAACAGCAATTTTATAGTGTTCAAAGATTTAAAAATTAACTTTTTTATATTTAACAAACGTTTTCAACAAACAACAATGTTTTTATTTTAAAAATGTATTTTTAATTAATGATTATCGCACAATTGAATTTTCATGTACTTAGAAGGAAAAATTGAAATTGAAATATTTTTTTTAATTAAACAAATTAAAAATATAAGAAAAAATTCTTTTATATTTTTGAATTTAAATATTTTTTGGTTTCAAATAGTGTAAATGTAATAACACTGTTCGGAACAGCGACATGATTACAATAATGAATTCTTCAAAAACAAATCGTTTGATGTTTTACCGACTTTGCTGACTTGTTCAGTTGGAGAATATTTCATAAATAAATGTTATTTTTAACAATTGTTACTTAATTTATGAAAAAGATTGTAACGGGATATTTTAAATATGATAATTAAAATAAACATAGCATAATATCAAATATTAATATACTTTTAAAAATATATCATTGTTACAAATGCATAAATTATGATCAAAATTTAAAAACAATCAATAAATTTGAAATATGCATAAAAACTTAAGACAAAAACCTTAAGTTTCTGCTAATATTTTGAATTTATTTATTTGAAATTAATTTTTTTTATATTATAATAAAAAATATTGATGAACAATTAAGAATACTCTTTTTCTCACTAAATACATTCGTCTCATCATAAAATTTGAAAAATGTTTAGTATATAAAAATTGTATCTAAAAATTAAAACCACTGTTAATTTTATCAAATATACAATTTAAAAATACAAAACTGAGAAACAAGAAAACAACGTACTACCAAAGAAATATTTCTATTGGAAATATTTTCATGAATATTTTTAAACTTTTTATTTGCAATTATTGAGGTAAGGTATTAAAAATTATTGAAATAATTGTTAAGTAACATTTTGTGGAATAAAATACAATAGAAATAAATTAATAGTTCTTCCTGAAAATTATTTTTCAATGTACACTTGAATAATGTACACTAACAATATTAAAAAAGTATTAATAAAAGCGTTATGCGTATTTTCAACCAAAATTTCACACTTAACATTGAGAAAAAAAATATCTTCTTTAAGTATCCAAATTATCTCCTGCTTATAATAAAAATTGCAATACATTTTGTTTTATATGTAAATATATCTTTTCTTGCTAATGAGTTTTAAAACATTACATAAAATATAAATAAAATATCTCGATACAAAAACTGGATCAAAATGGAAGTTAAAAACTTCATTTTTGTATAAAACGAAATGAAAAAAAATACAAAAAACCAAATGAGAAAACAAAATAGTAATCATTTTTAAAAAAACAGCAAAACTTGTATTAAAAAAACCATTAAAAAATCATATTGTAATAGTTTTGTCACAGATTTAATTGTTGAAACAAATATAAATAGTAATAATCAATTCAAATATTTTGAAAAAATAAAAAAATTTTGACTTATAAGAATTATCTTAGATTGTTATTTAAATTAATAAAAATATACCACATTTAATAAAAAATCTTCTTGATCTTGAAAAAAATGAAAAATAATCTTCTTTATTTTGAAAAAAGAAAAAATAATCTTCCTTATTTTGAAAAAAAAATGAAAATATTCTTCATTTTGAAAAAAATTAAGAATAATCTTCTCCATCTTGAAACAAAATAAAAAATAATCTTCAAATCTTGTTCACTAAATATTAAAGAAAACTTCTTTAAATAATTATAAACAGTATATACTTTCACAAGAAACCAACATTACATATCCGAGTCTTGTAACAAATGAAAAGTGTCTGTTGCAGCAGCAGCGCTTTATATACGTTTTTAGACAAGGTTCGTTGATCTTTTGCCAACAACGTATTTTTCAATAAAGCAGAAATATGTTCTGACAAAGAAGCTAGTTAAATCACTTCATTTATGTATAAAACTAAATGAAAAATATACAAAAAGCCAAATAAGAAAACAAAATTGTAATCATTTTTAAAAAAACAGCAAAATTTGTATTAAAGAAACCATTAATAAATCATATTTTAATAGTTTTGTCACAGATTTAATTATTGAAAGAAATATAAACAGTAATACTGAATTCAAATATTTTGAAAAAATAAAAAACTCTTGATTTATAAAAATTATCTTAGATTGTTATTTAAATTAATAAAAATATACCACATTTAATAAAAAATCTTCTTGGTCTTGAAAAAAATGAAAAATAATCTTCTTTATTTTGAAAAAAGAAATAATAATCTTTATTTTGAAAAAAAAAATTAAATTTTTTTCATTTTGAAAAAAATTAAGAATAATCTTCTCCATCTTGAAACAAAATAAAAAATAATCTTCAAATCTTGTTCACTAAATATTAAAAAAAACTTCTTTAAATAATTATAAACAGTATATACTTTCACAAGAAACCAACATTACATATCCGAGTCTTGTAACAAATGAAAAGTGTCTGTTGCAGCAGCAGCGCTTTATATACGTTTTTAGACAAGGTTCGTTGATCTTTTGCCAACAACGTATTTTTCAATAAAGCAGAAATATGTTCTGACAAAGAAGCTAGTTAAATCACTTCATTTTTGTATAAAACTAAATGAAAAATATACAAAAAGCCAAATAAGAAAACAAAATTGTAATCATTTTTAAAAAAACAGCAAAATTTGTATTAAAGAAACCATTAATAAATCATATTTTAATAGTTTTGTCACAGATTTAATTATTGAAAGAAATATAAACAGTAATACTGAATTCAAATATTTTGAAAAAATAAAAAACTTGATTTATAAAAATTATCTTAGATTGTTATTTAAATTAATAAAAATATACCACATTTAATAAAAAATCTTCTTGATCTTGAAAAAAAAATAATCTTTTTTTTGAAAAAAGAAAAAATAATCTTCTTTATTTTGAAAAAAAAAATGAAAATATTCTTCATTTTGAAAAAAATTAAGAATAATCTTCTCCATCTTGAAACAAAATAAAAAATAATCTTCAAATCTTGTTCACTAAATATTAAAAAAAACTTCTTTAAATAATTATAAAAAGTATATACTTTCACAGAAAACATATCCGAGTCTTGTAACAAATGAAAAGTGTCTGTTGCAACAGCAGCGCTTTATATACGTTTTTAGATAAGGTTCGGTTGATCTCTTGCCGACAACGTATTTTTCAATAAAGCAGAAATATGTTCTGACAAACAAACGACAATGGCGGCTATTTTAGATGTTTTTACAACAATTAAAAGAAGTATATTTCTAAATTCCATATTCGTTTATTACCAATATTTTTTGTGAACATTTGTCAGCCGTCCATTATTGTATTTTTCAATTGTGCTTACTTACTAAAATTTAGAAAAAAAATATTCTTTAAGTACCCAAATTATCTTCTGCTTATAATAAAAACTGCAATACAATTTGTTTTATATGTATATATATATATATATACATATATCTTTTCTTGCTAATGAGTTTTAAAACATTACACAAAATATAAATAAAATATCTCGATACCAAAACTGGATCAAAATAGAAGTTAAATCACTTCAATTTTGTATAAAACTAAATGAAAATAATACAAAAAACCAAATAAGAAAACAAAATGGTAATCATTTTTAAAAAAACAATAAAACTTGCTAGTTTTGTCACAGATTTAATTATTGAAAGAAATATAAACAGTAATAATCAATTCAAATATTTTGAAAAAATAAAAAATTCTTGACTTATAAGAATTATCTTAGATTGTTATTTAAATTAATAAAAATATACCACATTTAATAAAAAATCTTCTTGATCTTGAAAAAAATGAAAAATAATCTTCTTTATTTTGAAAAAAAATGAAAATATTCTTCATTTTGAAAAAAATTAAGAATAATCTTCTCTATCTTGAAACAAAATAAAAAATAATCTTCAAATCTTGTTCACTAAATATTAAAAAAATCTTCTTTAAATAATTATAAACAGTATATACTTTAACAAGAAACCAACATTACATATCCGAGTCTTGTAACAAATGAAAAGTGTCTGTAGCAGCTGCAGCGCTTTATATACGTTTTTAGGCAAGGTTCGTTTGATCTTTTGCCGACAACGTATTTTTCAATAAAGCAAAAATATGTTCTGACAAATAAACGACAATGGCGACTATTTTAGATGTTTTTACAACAATTAAAATAAGTATATTTTTAAATTCTATATTCGTTTATTACCAATATTTTTTGTGAACATTTGTCAGCCGTCCATTATTGTATTTTTCAATTGTGCTTACTTACTAAAATTTAGAAAAAAATATTCTTTAAGTACCCAAATTATCTTCTGCTTATAATAAAAACTGCAATACATTTTGTTTTATATATATATATATATATATATATATATATATATATATATATATCTTTTCTTGCTAATGAGTTTTAAATCATTACATAAAATATAAATTAAATATCTCGATGCCAAAACTGGATCAAAATAGAAGTTAAAACACTTCATTTTTGTATAAAACTAAATGAAAAAAATACAAAAAACCAAATGAGAAAACAAAATAGTAATCATTTTTAAAAAAACAGCAAAACTTGCTAGTTTTGTCACAGATTTAATTATTGAAAGAAATATAAACAGTAATAATCAATTCAAATATTTTGAAAAAATAAAAAATTCTTGATTATAAAAATTATCTTAGATAGTTATTTAAATTAATAAAAATATACCACATTTAATAAAAAATCTTCTTGATCTTGAAAAAGATGAAAAATAATCTTCTTTATTTTGAAAAAAGATAAAATAATCTTCTTTTTTTTGAAAAAAAAAATGAAAATATTCTTCATTTTGAAAAAAATTAAGAATAATCTTCTCCATCTTGAAACAAAATAAAAAATAATCTTCAAATCTTGTTCACTAAATATTAAAAAAAACTTCTTTAAATAATTATAAACAGTATATACTTTCACAAGAAACCAACATTACATATCCGAGTCTTGTAACAAATGAAAAGTGTCTGTTGCAGCAGCAGCGCTTTATATACGTTTTTAGACAAGGTTCGTTGATCTTTTGCCGACAACGTATTTTTCAATAAAGGAGAAATGTTCCGAGAAATAAGCGACAATGGAGGCTATTTTAGTTGTTTTTACAACAATTAAAATAAGTATATTTCTAAATTTTAAATTCGTTTATTACCAATATTTTTTGTGAACATTTGCCAGCCGTTCATTATTGTATTTTTCAACTGTGCTTACTTACTAAAATTTAGAAAAAAAAAATTCTTTAAGTACCCAAATTACCTTCTGCTTATAATAAAAACTGAAATACATTTTGTTTTATATATATATATATATATATATATATATATATATATATATATCTTTTCTTGCTAATGAGTTTTAAAACATTACACAAAATATAAATAAAATATCTCGATACCAAAACTGGATCAAAATAGAAGTTAAAACATTTCATTTTTGTATAAAACTAAATGAAAAAAATACAAAAAACCAAATGAGAAAAAAAAATAGTAAAATTTTTTTTAAAAAACAGCTAAACTTGTATTAAAAAAAACATTAAAAAATCACATTGTAATAGTTTTGTCACAGATTTAATTATTGAAAGAAATATAAACAGTAATAATGAATTCAAATATTTTGAAAAAATAAAAATTACTTGATTTATAAAAAGTATCTTAGATTGTTATTTAAATTAATAAAAATATACCACATTTAATAAAAAATCTTCTTGATCTTGAAAAAAATGAAAAATAATATTTATTTTGAAAAAACAAAAAATAATCTTTATTTTGAAAAAAAATGAAAATATTCTTCATTTTGAAAAAAATTAAGAATAATCTTCTCTATCTTGAAACAAAATAAAAAATAATCTTCTTCAAATCTTGTTCACTAAATATCAAAAAAAACTTCTTTAAATAATTATAAACAGTATATACTTTCACAAGAAACCAACATTACATATCCGAGTCTTGTAACAAATGAAAAGTGTCTGTTGCAGCAGCAGCGCTTTATATACGTTTTTAGACAAGGTTCGTTGATCTTTTGCCGACAACGTATTTTTCAATAAAGCAGAAATATGTTCTGACAAATAAGCGACAATGGCGGCTATTTTAGTTGTTTTTACAACAATTAAAATAAGTATATTTCTAAATTTCATATTCGTTTATTACCAATATTTTTTGTGAACATTTGTCAGCCGTTCATTATTGTATTTTTCAACTCGGCTTACTTACTAAAATTTAGAAAAAAAAATCTTTAAGTACCCAAATTATCTTCTGCTTATAATAAAAACTGCAACACATTTTGTTTTATATATATATATATATATATATATATATACATATATCTTTTCTTGCTAATGAGTTTTAAAACATTACATAAAATATAAATAAAATATCTCGATACCAAAACTGGATCAAAATAGAAGTTAAATCACTTCAATTTTGTATAAAACTAAATGAAAAAAATACAAAAAACCAAATAAGAAAACAAAATTGTAATCATTTTTAAAAAAACAGCAAAACTTGTATTAAAAAACCCATTAAAAAATCATATTTTAATAGTTTTGTCACAGATTTAATTATTGAAAGAAATATAAACAGTAATAATCAATTCAAATATTTTTTAAAATAAAAAATTCTTGACTTAAAAAAATTATCTTAGATTGTTATTTAAATTAATAAAAATATACCACATTTAATAAAAAATCTTCATGATCTTGAAAAAAATGAAAAATAATCTTCTTTATTTTGAAAAAAAAATGAAAATATTCTTCATTTTGAAAAAAATTAAGAATAATCTTCTCCATCTTGAAACAAAATAAAAAATAATCTTCAAATCTTGTTCACTAAATATTAAAAAAAACTTCTTTAAATAATTATAAACAGTATATACTTTCACAAGAAACCAACATTACATATCCGAGTCTTGTAACAAATGAAAAGTGTCTGTTGCAGCAGCAGCGCTTTATATACGTTTTTAGACAAGGTTCGTTTGATCTTTTGCCGACAACGTATTTTTCAATAAAGCAAAAATATATTCTGACAAATAAACGACAATGGCGGCTATTTTAGATGTTTTTACAACAATTAAAAGAAGTATATTTTTAAATTCTATATTCGTTTATTACCAATATTTTTTGTGAACATTTGTCAGCCGTCCATTATTGTATTTTTCAACTGTCCTTACTTACTAACGGACTTACAAAATTGTATTTTATTCACTTCAGTTAAATAGATGTTGTTAACAAATATTTCGTACTTCATTAAATTTAAAGAAATTTAAAAAAAACACACAATTTATTAATAAGGAAACTCTTCATAGATTAATTTTATTACATTTAAACAATTAGTTTTGTAAATATTCCAATTTTATCATAAATTTAATCATTTTTATTCTAATATATACAATCAGTCACAAAAGTATGCGGCCACTCTTATACTCAGTATGTTATATTAATAAATTAAGTTTAGTGTAGAGAAGAAAATGTTTTAAAATATGTTTGATATGGTTTATTACTGTACTTCAAAATATAATATTTACAAATAATAATATATACACGACATGTTGAAAAAGATGTGTATTCAATTCAGTATGTCATATTTATACACACAAAAGTATCCGACCATATACAATAATTAGAATTCATGGACGTACGAATTTATAAATTTCTGAATATTTTCTCTTGCAACCCTAATGTGAAACCTCACCATTGTCTTAAAATTCTTCGGTAGTATTGGATGTGCTTCTTTTCAATCTTACAGTATTTTAATACTACAATAATGTCGAAAAAACGTGAAACAAATATATCAGAGAAAACTCGTTACCTCTCTAAATAAAAAAGCCACCTAAAATTCCTTTAAAACACTTTCCGATTAAGACCTATATATTAATCCTTTTTTAATAGTCCAATGAAAATATTTTATTTCAAGTAATATTAAATATCTTTGGAAATTATAATTACCATTAACTCTTTTTTATGAAAAAGTTCTTTCTTTTATCTACTGATTGTGAAATTAAGTTATTCATTAATTATTAACATAACGGTCGTGTTATTAAGTTATTCATTAATTATAACGGTTTCTAAAAATTATTATGTTTCATTTCAGTTGCTATTCTTTACCAATTTTTAAATAATGTAGAAAACTGAAAGAAAAACACACCGACGCATTTTATTTAAGGCAGCATCAGCCTAAGATATTGATGGTATATATATATATACATATATATATATATATATATATATATATACATATATATATATATATATACATATATATATATACATATATATATATATACATATATATATATACATATATATATATACATATATATATACATATATACATATATATATATACATATATACATATATATATATACATATATATATATACATATATATATATATACATATATATATATATACATTGTTAGATTATGTCTATGAACACGTGTTCTTGTATGTATGAGAATCTTTGTTTGCGAGAGAGTGTCGACATTGAAGTATGTTCAAGCGACAATCGAATGTTGATTGTCGAATGTTTCTATGTTAAAGATTGAAGTTAAGAAAAATATGTTTGATAAGTGAATTTAGACGACAATTAGTGTCGTTGTATTACTTGTTTTTTTTTTGTTCTGCGATCATTCATATGGTCGGTCGCAATAAGCCGTTCGTCAATATAACATGTTTAAATTCTGATAAGTATTTTATTCACAAACTCAATATTTCACCCGTTCCTTAATACAACATACATATATATATATACATATATATATACATATATATATATATATATACATATATATATACATACATATATATATACATACATATATATATATATATATACATATACATATATATATATATATATTCAGCTCTATACACTTTTCCCAGCGATGTTCAATAAGTTCGATACCCTTTTTATAATAAGAACTGTCTTGCTCCTCAAAATACCCATTAACTGCCGACATCACTTCTTCATCGGTGGGAAATCTTTGACCACTGAGCCATTTTTTCAAGTTTGGGAACAGAAAATAATCCGAGGGGGTTAAATCTGGCGAATAGGGTGCATGAGGTAGCAATTTAAACTTTAATTCATTAATTTTGGCCATTGCAATAACGGATTTGTGAGCTGGTACATTGTCTTGATGAAACAAAACTTTCTTCTTAGCCAAATGCGGCCGTTTTTGCTTGATTTCTTCGCTCAAACGTTGCAATAAGTTCGCATAATACTCGCCGTTGATAGTTTTTCCTTTTTCAAAATAGTCAATGAAAATTATCCCACGCGCATCCCAAAAAACCGACGCCATGACCTTGCCTGCAGATGAAACGGTCTTCGCCTTCTTTGGAGCCGGTTCTCCCTTTTCAGTCCATTGTTTTGATTGTTCTTTTGTCTCGGCTGTGAAGTGATGGACCCATGTTTCATCCATGGTTATGAAACGGCGCAAAAATTCTGCTTTGTTGCTGTGAAACTTCGCTAAACACTCAATTGAAACATCTTCACGACACTGTTTTTGCTCGAGTGTGAGCAAACGCGGCACCCATCTTGCACACAGCTTTCTCATGTCCAAATTTTCAGATAATATGCGATGTACCGCACTTTTTGAAATACCTACTATGTCTGCTAGATCGCGCACTTTCAGTCGACGATCATCCAGTACCGCTTTGTGGATTTTCTTCACCATTTCTGGAGTCGTCACCTCATTTGGTCGACCACTGCGATGCTCGTCTTGGCAGCTCGTACGGCCTCGTTTAAAATTTGCTACCCAATATTTCACTGTTGTAAACGAAGGAGCAGACTCACCCAGAGTAGAATCTAGTTCCGCTTTTATATTGGTTGGGCTGAGGCCTTTCAAATAAAGGTATTGTATCACGTAACGATGACCAATTTTCTCCATTTTCACAAATTCACTGAAAACGTTTACTTTGATGGCTGCCAAACAAATACTAAACAACGTGGCGTCCTCAAACTTGAAATATATGGTTTATAGATTGTGTACTTTCTAATACAGTGATATTTTTCAAACAACTACCGCAATCTCTAGGTCAGGCCGGGTACTTCTGGGACAACCCTCGTGTGTATATATACATATATATATACATATATATATATATATATATATATATATACACACACACACATATATATATATATATTGTTCAATTTTATTTGTTTATTTTGTATCATTCGAAATTTTGGAATTGAAGGTCGATACAATTTACTTGAACGTCGCGTGATTGTGCAATTTGATACGGAAGAAACCGAGATAAGGATAAAGAGAATGCCTTAAAAATTCACAAATTTCAAACTAACCAATTGCGCATTCATTAAAATAAAACTGATTATCATTTCAGATACAGTGTCTATTATGATATTAATGAATATCTTTATCATGACCACACACACACTATTAGATATTCAAAAAACAATTATCATAATAACGTTTATCTGTTGGGATTTTATCGTTTTTGCATATCTATACGTGACTAGTATGTTCGACAATAGAACATAATGGCAAACACGTCTGTCTGTACATGATGCAAGACCTCCTTCAACACGTAATCAGTATTCGTGCCATCGGGCAACGGTCAGCATTCTCTACTCCCTGGTTCAAATCCCCGGCCCGTTCTCAAATGTTGACGCCGCGTTACGAATTCCGTTGAGATGTCCGTTTAACGATCATAAGAAGCTTACAGATGTCGAATGACTATGCGATGGGGTCTGTAGTTACGATCACAGATAGAAACGTGTATTGCGTAAATGTTTGCATTGACTTTTTTTATTTTCATTCGTTAATTTCATTCAATTTAGATCATTCTATATACTCAAATATATGTTCATACGGAATTGACTTTTTAAATAATATATGAATTGTGATGAAAATAATAAGAAAAATGTATATCATTCTCATTTTATATAACAAGAGTACAAAAATAATACAACAAAATAAAAACCATTCAGAATTAGTATGAAATTAATTGACATAAATATTATAATTTTTTTAATGAAATATTATTATTCATAGATACATTAAATATATTATTTCTAATTTAATTAATGTTCATTTCTTGAATTCAATTAATATAAATTAAAGTATAAGTATAAATTTCATTTACACTAGGATAATTCTGCAATTATAATTTCGAATACGAATAGAATCTCAATTAATTAACTCATTTTTAAATTTTTTATTTTAAAGAATATTATTTGGGATATATATATATATATATATATATATATATATATATAAGGTGATTCCATTTAGGCTTCTACATAAGTAATAGAAAGGGGTGCAGGAAAACTGTCAAGATACTTTTTATTAAGTATTTTACTTCAATTCAATACTAAAATAGAATGGAATTATTTGCTTGGTGTGAAAATAATTGCGGTTTTTGTTTTCTGAATTCTAACTTTAACTTTTTTCAATGAAAGTTTCATTTTAAAGGGAATTTTTCGAACTGTATTTTGGTGGCATCGATTTTGATTTTATTATTAATTTTGCTTCAAATTAAGCTATTGTATTAAAGATGGAAACAGAGCAAATTTTTTGTATGAGTTCATAACCTGTGGTAAAGGAGCAGAAACTATTCGTAAACTAAACGACATTTTTGGTGTTGGTACTGTTAAGGAACATAAGATGGAATGGTGGTTCCAAAAATTTCGTGCCAGGGATGAGAAAATTGATGATGAAGTAGGTCGCGTGGGTTCTTCAGTTTATAACGACCAACTGAAGGCGTCAGTTGAATCAGAACCACGTATAACAATTCGTGAGCTTGGGCAAAAATTAGCCGTTAGTCATCCAATAGTTCTGAACCACTTAAAATCTCTTCAATTAAAAAAAGTAAGTGAGCTTGAATGTCACAAATCGTAATTATTTTTATATCAACCTGATAAAATACTGTGGGGATGACATGATAACAATGAATGATAACATTTTTCAATTTTTACATTTTTTTTATAATTTTGTGTGGAAGCATAAGTTGAATTACTCGCCCTTCTCTCTCTCTCTCTCTCTCTCTATATATATATATATATATATAGAGAGAGAGAGAGAGAAATATAGATCAATCTTATTTTTATATAACGTAAAAATAATGTTTAATGGACCTCTTTTAGTAAGAATTTATTGATAAAACCATGAGAAAATAAAATTTATGAAGAAAATAAAAGTAAGGTATATTTTACTTAGAAGAATTTTTAGAATTTCTTATTCAAGGCATGTATTCAGATTCATTTGACGAAAAATTCGATTTATTTATTTTATGTTTCCTTATCTACGGAAATAAAATATAGATTTTAAATTTCAAAATAATATACTGACTTCAAATAACATAGAAATATGTATATTAGAGTAATATAAGGAAAATATAGAAGAAAATTTAGAAAATACCGATAATATAGAAATAAATAGTAATTATAAACTACAATATTGTAAACATTTTGGCTTAGAGCAGTGGATTAAATGAGAGAGATTCTAATAAAGACTACATAATTAACTTAAATCGATTTTCTTTTTCAATTTATTTTTAAACATTTTTTCTTGTGAAATGGTCCGATTTTAAAATACAATGCGGTAGGTTTTGAAAATATTAACATTTCTATAATAATGACACTAAATAAAAATGAGTGCAATATACTGCAAAAATAGAAAATACTAGAAATTGTTCACAAGAACCAAATAATTGTCATTAACTCTAGAAAGATATCAAAGAAAATCTTGAAATGTATAAGAAAAACATATATTCATTCAATTAAACACATTTTAGAAGTTTCCACAAATAGTTTGTCATTAGACTGACTATTATATATATATATATATATATATATAGATTCATTTTAAGATTATAGTTATGAACATTGATTCAATAAAAATGATGTATATTTAATTGTACCAAATCGATGTTAAAACAATTCTTTTATTACTGATTTTTCTTTATAAATTAAATACACTGACTTCACCTCATCGCACGCTATAATAAAATTTGAAATTATAACTGAATATAATATTCACTTGATTAAGATCACTATATATATATATATATATATATATATATATATATATATATATATATATATATATATATGTATATAAACATATAATGTCACTAGAACAGAATATAAAAAGAATCAGACGATGATTATCGTTAAGTACTGTTAAGATCTTTAAAGAAATACTGTGTTAACCGCTACATACCAATAAAATCGATTTGCAGTGACAGCGTTCAAGCACTCTATAAAAGACGTTTCAGGATCAAAGGACAGTGTGATAACTGATCCCAAAAGGACATTTTCTGAGGGGCATTGATCCTGACCGATTGACTTTTGCACCCTATAAAATGATAGTAGCTTACATTTATTCTACGTAGTGTACATTGGTAGATTTTGTTTGACGTATACTATATGTGTTTATCTCAAATTCAGTTTAGGGTAGTATATATCTTTTTTATCAAACTTGATAAAATATTATTAATTTAAATATATTTTTCTTTGAAATGTTAATATATGTTCATTTATTAACTCAATTACATTTATTTATTAACACTATTGAATAAATATTTTTTACATGAATACCATAAGAATAATTGAATATTTTTAATTTTAGGACGCGTCGATAACTATGATCATTAGCACTAGAAAATAAAAAGATTGGGACCATTACTTTATATTTATATGTAAAAACATTTTATTCTTTTTACATTTTGCATGATGGAAGTATTTAAGTCAATAAAGATTTTCCAGTTTCACA
>CM068320.1:25761480-25896480 GCA_034766995.1 Acanthacorydalis orientalis
CTCTCTATATATATATATATATATATGTGTGTGTGTGTTGTAGTAAAACATTTAAATTTTTGTATCTTAACGGTTGTTAAGGTTGCTAGCCAATGATTATTTTTGTCATGACGACAATGACAATATAATCGTGCTGATCTTTCGTATTAGTGATTCACTCACTCGGTCGTTCTCAGTTAATGTAGATGCTATATATTTAATAAATTGTTTCATGATAATGAATGAATGAATGTACCAAACCCCAATTTCCATCCAACGCACAGTAATTTCGGCGTTGAAACATGTAAAATTCACCACAACAAAATATTTTTTGATTTTGATTTGGTTTTGTTAATAAATGTGTTCAGTTAATATATATGTCTGCAATTCATCAACTATATATATATATATATATATATATATATAGTAAATAAAAATATATTTAAAATTATGAAATATTAAGAAAAATTCTAACAGGATTACGAACTTTAATATATATGATGAATTTGTAGCAGTTTTCAATTAAAATATGAATGTTAACTACTGAATAAATTTTATAAAGTAAAATAAAAGAAATGCCACTTATTATAATAAACTGTTTTAATTCTTCAGAATGTACACAAGTCATACTTTGAAAAAAAACACTTAATTTATCTATCATAAATCTCTGACCTATACTTTTATACATGTTTCAGTTAAACAACAATTCCATATAAAATATTTACAGTTACAAGACTGTCCTGAAACGAACCCCTATTCTTGTATCTGTTTTTACAAAAATATAAAAACGAGATAGTATGTTAATTGGCATTTATATCGAGATTTTATACTAAACTAAGGAATCGATTTAAAATTATGACTTCCGGACACACCACCTGGCATGATTTAGCATACATAAATATTTAACATTTAAGACAATCGTGACGAAGTTGATTAGATCGAATTTAAGGTTTTGATTTTTATTCTGTTCATTTTTTTTACAATCTTAAACGGCAATCTTTATTTTATATTGTTACACAACACCACATTTTAGTCAGATCTATGGTTTTAGATAGTGAATCTTTTTATTATTTTTATTTTATCTGTGACCAGTTTTTTTCTACTGTATGTATTTTATATATATAGTAACAGTTCCCAAAACGAAATTAAATTATTCTTTTCCGACGATTACTTCCATTGATGTGTAACTTAGAAAATAATTTAAATTAATTTTAATGGATTCTATAAATTATCATTATTTTGATAATATTATTAGGTATGAATTTAATTATATTTTTAATAATTAAATATTAAAATAGACAATAAAAGAACCTATTAAAAATAAAAGTAAAAGTACATACAGATCTGAATACGAACTAATAAATTCAAATTTCATTGATTCACAGAATAAAATAAAAATAATTGTTTCATAAAATTGTTAAAAATACATCCTATCACTAAATTCTACTAAGAAAAAATTATAAAAAATTTTATTAACAGTATTAAATGAATTCGATTATTTATAGAATTTGATTGCAATGTAAAGATGTAATTTTTTTTAAAAAAAAGCAACAAATTTAAAAATGTTAGGTTGTATGTTGATATTTTTAGCAATATGTAGGAAATTTTAAAAATCGCATTTATATCTCGTTACTAGTTTAATGAAATAAATTCTATTAAATTTAAATCACTTTTTTCGTATTTAAGTATTAAAAGAATAGATAACATTTGTAAAATCATTATCGTACGTTGGACGTTCGATAAGTTTGGCAAATTTCTATGATATGGCACCACCATTTATTTAGTAATATTATGGCTATCAAGTGTCACTTTTCAAATAAGCATAGGCGAAATTTCATCCACAAGTGACGGGTTTTTCATGTTCTAGAGATGTTTGAAGCGAGCATTGTAACAATTTCCCCAAAAATAGGAAAAAACTAGCCTGGAATTTTTGCGTTCATTCTTCACCATGGATGAAATATGGATCTATCATTACACACCTGAGTCGAAGAAACAGTCAAAATAATGGACAACAACTGGTGAAAGTGCCCCGAAGAAGGCGAAGACCGTTTTATCGGTTGGTAAGGTGATGGCAATTGTTTTTTTTGGGACTCTCGAGGAATCATCCCGATCGACTACTTAATGAAGTGAAAAACGATAACATGAGCTTATTTTACAACATTATTGGATCGTTTGAAAAAAGACCTGGAACAAAAATTGCCAAGATTGGCACACAAAGAAGTACTCTTTCACCAGGATAACGCGCCGTCCTACAAATCGACCGTCGCAATGACAAAATTGTTCGAATTAAGCTTCGAATTGATTCCTCATCCACCCTATTCTCCGAACTTGGTCCTGTGCGACTTCTTTTTCTTCGCAAACTTGAAAATTTAGCTCGGTGGGAAGAAATTTTCATCGAATGAAGATGTCATCACTGCCATCAGTGCACAATTCGCAGACTCGCTGGACCGAGTGAATAGCTCACAATGAAGACTTTGTTGATTGAAAAATAAAATCGAATTTTTACTGTTTAGCTTGCTTAATTACTATTTTTATCAAACAACCCTCGTATTTTATGCAAATAAATTAATATCTTCAGATTGAATACTTTCTTCAAAATATATTCACCTATTCTCTTACTTTCATATTGTCTTGAAATTTACTATTCTTTTAATGAAAATAAGAATGAAATAATATATTAGCTGCTATATGATACAGGTACAGTATGTGTATCGAAATTTGTTTATATTTGAACGATAATTGAGTATTATCTCTTGAAATAAAATTATATCATAAAAATCATTGTGCATTCAATAATTAGGAGTTGATCAAGTTGATAATAATCAAATAATAATAACATTTGATACATATCTATAATGACTTAAGTAATTATATGGTATAAACTATTTATAACACCAGTGTATACATATTAATGAATTATAATATAAAACTTACGAATAGAGAATACCGTTTTAATGAAATTAATTATATTTGCAATTTAGATAATTGTAACTAGCTTCGGCTAAGAACGATCGTTAAAACTGAAGGCATTAACTGTAAAAACTTGCAAATAATAGTATTTTCTACTTTCGTATTTTTAATTATAAATTTTGTTTTAAATACATTGTATTGTTTGAAATTCAGCCGTTTTAAATTTTATTCGTTAATTACATAGTAATGTATGTTACGCATGCAGAAAATTGGCATTGAATTCATTGAGCCGTTTGACAGAGTCATAAATTACAACTGACACTATTAATTACAGATACAAATTAATTGTAACAATAGTAACAAACAAAAATACTACGGAACCACAAAGATAAGCATCATGGCACATCATAGCTCCACTACTAGATTTCTAGATAGGAATGAATGAACGAACGAATATTGTTTCCTGTTTAGATGCTTAAATATATTTTTATCAATACATGCACATGGTATGTAAATTAAATTTATTTTTAACTCCATTCACATCAAATCACATTTTTATCCGCTGATGACCTCCACTGACGTACAATTATTTCATTAAGTTTATGTAGAATATTAAGTAATAGTTGTTTAAATATAGCGAAGCTTTGTTTAGTATTTTAAAAGTTTACAAATAAAATCTATCTAATAAAGTCTATTTAAAATTATATATAATTTAACTCTTGTATATTTCAACTATTCCATGAGAAATTTACTTCCTACATTGAATAATTTTTTCTCCCTTATAAAATATATAAGTATTTAGTCAAAAAATCAGACAACAGATTAAAATACTCGAGATAAATGTTTTTTCTTTAAAAAAAAATATATTTATACCTATTTAAGTAATAAATATTTTCAAATGCAGTTGTAGATGAATAGAATATTTTTATATTACAAAGAAAATACTGTAAATATAACTTGTTACGTTTTATATATTTCAATATTTATATAATTTTTTTTTACTTAATTTTTTAGTTATTAATATATATATATATATATATATATATATATATATATATACATTGTTGGATAAGAGATATGTCTTGTAGAGTAACATTTGTTTATGATAACAAGAGACGAATGGTGTTTCATCGCATAAAAGTTTCAATTAAAACCGCATATTGCATAGAAATAGAACCTGGATATGTAGAAAATTAAATCTTTGACACGGCGTTGCTGTCAAATTGCAATTTTGGTATCATTTAATTTTAGAAAAATCCCCCGACTTGGCCGTCGCAGCCTCATCATAACAATGCTGGGGAGCGAACCGAGGGTTTCGGAAACAAAACCAATCAGTTTACAACGTAATATATCGTGGACAGCTGTTGCCCGGCCGCCATATTGCTACCGCCGCGACGCTTTTGGTTCACCACACCGCGACCACACATTGTCTACTTTAGGGTGACTACGTTAGTTCGCATTTTAATCGGCCTGTTACACTTTTCGCTTTTTTGTATTCGTTGCTTTTATTAAAATTGACGTGCTTAAAAAGATCAATGTCATATTTTATTTCTTACAGATTGAATAAAATAATGTAGACAGTGTACAAAGTTTTTATTTGAATTAATTATAGTAAGATGTTGGTTGTTAAGATAACTAGTTTATGATTAAAGTGTTTTTAAATATACTCTTATAATTTTATCAAAAGAAATGAATTTTCAAGATATTTCTTCAGGAGCTTCAGTTTTAAATAATTGTATTCATACATTTATTTTTTTATACTTCTCAGGGAAAAAAGTTGTTTATTTTTATCAATAAATTGATTTACTTGAAATGTTTAAACAAATAAAAATATTATGAAGTTGTAATTAATATTGTTTTATATATTTTATTATACTTTTTTATTAAAAGTATTTAAATCCCTAAACAAGATATAATTACAAATTAATAATATTATACATTATATATTTTCTTAAAAGCATTAGTGTTATGACCCGAGTGTGTGTGATCGGCGTCAGAAGTTTGTATTCAACAATTAAAAGCAGTAGACAGTCTGGCCGGTGCCTACGAAGGCATGTTGCATTGTTATAGCAGACTAGTGTTGATAGACACGGGTTTTGAGGAGTCTTTTTCGTGCGGTCAACAAAAGCAGTTGAGTTTGAAATTTGTGGCAGTCCACAATACAACACAGCACAATTCAGAATCGGATCTGCATTGATCATTACTAAAATAAAATACACTGATTATTAAATTAATAAGTGCGTGCAGTTTTGAGATTACAGAAGGTCTGCATATGTTTGCTGCATCAAATCATAATTGTACAATTAGCTTATAGATAATCTTAATAAAAATAAAATTAATTCATTTCATTGTGTCTTTAAAATAAAAAAAATATTATCATAATTAAGTAAGAAGAAGATGTTAAAATGGGATAGTGCATGTGTACATACGACGCCGACTCCAGTTAGAGACGCATAGCCCCTCTCTCTTACCAAATTTCGACTTTCATCTCCAAATAGTCAACCCTGATTACCTGAGTAACCTCGATCTAGATCGGGTATCCTCGATGGCGAGAAGGGTTAGTGCTAGCGAGATCGGAAGAATGGTCCTCCGAAAAAGGGGTTGGGAGTAGGGCTAACAACCTTATCTCGTAAAACAACAAATGTTACGAAACCTCAAGAGAAGCCTTGGACACTGGATGGATTTGCTCTGGCCTGCACCAAGAATTCGGTTAAAGAAAAAATACTTCTTACCCAATAAGTTCATTCTACCACACTCTGGTAGTAGTAACAGCTGAGTGCTAGTATAGAACTTATATAATAGAAGAAGAACATTGAAAATGAAAAAACAATACAATAAAATAGAACAGAAGATACATCAAATAACAAAAAAGTTAGTACCGGCAATTTTCCACTACGGGCGCTTCGTATGAGATTAACTGTATATATGTATATATATATATATATATATATATATATATATATATATATATATATGTATGTATGTATGTATGGATGTGTATATGTCACGGAAAAGGAAAGGGTGATCTTACACCAAAATAAGGCTGTCTAGGTTTTTTGAAATTTTTCCTAGAAATCAAAGTCAAGATATGACTGAAATACAGCAAGGTGCTATCACAATCAGGTTAAAGTCTTGGTCAAAGAGATCTATCCCAGGCACGACTGACCTCATAAAAACTACTGGAAAAATCAACCACACTAAGCATATATTAAAAACTGCCTAAAAAAACTGGATGGATTTAAAGACAAACAACCACTCCAGTGGAACTGTTGGGTGTAAGGAATTGGAGAATGACTGCCAGGTAGAAGGATGTCTAGAGGTAGAAAATGACGAAGCCAAGGCCCGATTAGAGCTGTAGTGCTATCAAAGAAGAAAAATAAAGTAAGAATTTTTTTTTAGAATTGTAAAATTTAGAAGCTGTAAGAATTTTATAAACAATCAAACTCATATACACACATACTTTGAATTACTGAATTTAATTAGGAAATAATATACGTAATAACTGAAAATTAACAGTTAAATCAAGATACTTTTTAGTATTTTTATACATATATTATTTTTCCTTAAACCGGACAGGAAATTGATTTTAAAATTATTATTTACAATTCATTGTTTGATGAATTATCTAGAATTCATTTTATTATAAAAAAAAACAATAAAAATAATATATTAGACTGATAGGTGAATAATTGCGGATTTTGTTTTTTGAATTCAAACCTTATTTTTTCCATAAAAGTGTCATTTCATCGTATTCATGTTAATATCATTTTAAAATGAATTTTTCGGTCTGTATTTTGGTAACATCGGATTTGGTTCTATTATTAATTTTTCTTTAAATAGGGTTATTGAATTAAAGATAGAAAATAAGCAAATAAGAGCAATTTTTTGTAAGAGTTCAAAATTAGTGGTAAAGCAGCAAAAACTGTTCATAAACTAAACGATATTTTTGGTGTGGGTACTGTTTATGAACGTACAGTACAATGGTGATTCCAAAAATTTCGTGCTGGAGACGAGATCCTTGAAAATTAAGAAGGTCACGGGAATCCTTTTTCAGTTCATAACGTCAAACCTAAGGCATTAGTTGATTAGAACCACGCACAAGAGCTTGACAAAACTTAGACGTTGGTCATCATCAGTTCTGGCACATTTAAAACAGCTAGGAAAATTATAAAAGAGAAAAATATGTATAGATTTGAAAATCATAAACCGCAATTATTTTTCTACCAATTTAATAATTGTGTTTTATTTTTTAAATTTTAGTCGATGACTATATTACTCAGTTTATTAACCTAATAATATACGATAAAAGATTAGAAAATGTCATGAAAGTAATATGTAATTATTGTATAAAAATGTGTACTTTGCAAATTGTACTTATTTTTGTATTTACAAATAAAGCAATCAAAAAACAATAGATCTAAATAAAAACGATAAGAATATTCAAATATTTTCAACTTGTAATTCCATATTGCAGAGAAATCTGTATTGAAAAAAATTAAACAGTATTTTTGTTTACAAGGCCTGAGAATTTCAAAATCGTCTGTATGTTTTGAATAAGCAGGTCATTTATTTAATTTATTATTGATTGATTGTAACATGTGTTTCAAAATATAAGTGTAACAATATCTATAAACAGATTATATTGTTTGGTTTGATAATCAATAGTAAATCAATTTTTGTTTTCATGTTTTATATTATATCCAACTCCTACTGAAGTTATTCATACATTTTGTATGTATATTTTCATTTAAAGCCATCCAACAAATTTCATTGAATTAGTATGAGAAGTTGTGACAATATCTGAACAATAATTGAATTAATTCAAATAATATAAACAATACAAAAATATTTTCTACACCTTATGTTATTGTAGACATGTTCACATATGAATATTAATGAAATTTAAAGTAATAGAATTGCATTTAACAATAATGACTCCTATAATATATGTTTATATGACCTTCAATAATTATGCAAAGGTATCAAACGATCTGATTGTTACAGATGTCAGAGTTCATTTCCTTTTAAAACAAAAGATTGCTATACGTTTTTCGGTTGACCTTAACATCATTTTTTCGAGTTTGAATTATTCAACGTTATTGTAAATATTACATTGAAATCGAAAAATTAATAATGAAATTATATTTCAATATATATTGTAAGTAATTGTGACCGTTCGTTTGTTAGAGACTGATAAAAGGATTGTTGCAAAATGTACAATGCTGTTTTTTTTAAAAAAAAAAAATCTAGGACATGTAGAAATATGAAATGTGTTCAGATGCTGAAATTGAATTATGAATGGATATTAAAACATGTCTCGTGGTATATTATTCCTGCCTTGATATAATAAAATGTTAAAAAAATCATGACATATTTTTTAAATAGAAAAATTAGATTTCGCAAATATTTTTTTTACTCCATAAATCAAAAAAATTGTCTAGTCAAATATTTTCAATAAATTATTATTGATCATTTTTAATTGTTTCTTATGCGCATTTAGATAACAATGCTATTATCTTCAGTATCAAGGTACAAAAAAAATGATTTAGCTCTTAAAAATGATTTAACGTTTTGAAAATGATAGAATTTCCATCAAAATCTGTATGGGGATCAATCAAAAACGATAAATATTTTTTTATGGAACATATTTGGGTAAAAAAAAATTTCTGTGATTTGTGGGGTGAAAAAATAATTCATTTATGAAAATGAATTTAACCACGGCGTCAGAATTGTATTATGATAAATATTTTATATTAATAATAAATTGATAATATTTTTGTCCTGTAAGAATTAACATACTGTTAGTTTGAAGCTAATGTAAATTCATTTAAAGAGAAATTAATAAACATGCATATAATTTACTTTCAATTAAATTAATGAAACATCTTGATTAATTCTCAGAAAAGTTACCTTATAAACTAGTTTTGAAAAAATTAAGCTCTAATTTCCAACAAAGTATTGAGTTGGTAGAAAAATAATTACGGTTTATGACCTTAAATTCATATACATTCTTCTCTTTTTTGATTTTCCTAGATGTTTTATGTGGTTCAGAACTATTTGATGACTAACACCTAACTTTTGTGTAAGCTCTCGAATTGTCATGTGTGGTTCTGATCAACTAACGCTTTCAGTTAGTCATTAAGAACTGAAGTAGGATGCCTGCGACTTTCTTCATCTTCAAGCCTCTTGTCCTCAGCACGGAATTTTTGGAAGAACCATTACATCGTATATTCCTTAATAATACCGACAACAAAAGCATTGTTTAGTTTACGAGCAGTTTCTACTGCTTTATCAACTGTTTTGAATTTTTAAAAAATTGCTCTTATTTGCTTCTTTCCTCTCTTCAATTCAACAGACCAATTTGAAGTGAAATTAACAATTAAACCAAAACCGATGTTAGCAAAATACAGTCCGAAAAATGCACTTTAAAATGATATTAAGACGAATACGACGAAATGACACTTTCATAAAAAAAGTTAAATAAGATTAAGGAAAATTCAGGAAAAAACTGTAATTATTTTTATTCCAACTTAATATTTCGTGTTAATTGTTTTTGGATAATAAAATAAATTCTGAATAATTCATCAAGCAATGAATAAGAAGTAATAATTTTAACATAAATTTCCTATCCAGTTTCAGGAAAAATAATATAATATGTATAAAAACATTAAAACGTATCTTGATTTAACTGTTAATTTTTAATTATTAAATATATAATTTGAATGATACTTAAATATAGACCGAAAATGCACTTTAAATATAATATTAATATTAACAGGATGAAATGGCACTTTCACTGAAAAAATTATGATTATAGAATTCAGGAGAAAAACTGTAATTATTTTCCTACTAACCTAATTAGTGAATTTCAAAAAATATATTTTGATATTGATATTTAATACTTATATATTTAATAATATATTGATATTTAATATTTATTTTATATATAAAAGTTGCCACTAAGGCTAACTTTTTATTAAAGTTTTCATACGGTTCAGGAATTAGAAGAAAAAAATTCATGAACCTTAAAAAATATGATTGCTTACTTTAATAAAATTAAAATGACTGCAAATATTTCTATAATATATACAAGAATTTTTTTTAGACATACTGTAAAGCTATTTATCTTCAAGAGGGTTGATTTGAAAGTGTAATAATCATATTTTTTTAAAAAAATTGTGGCAGTGATAGTAGACATTAGTTTCTGTATATGTAACTATTTTAAGAACAACTAGTTCTTAAATATTATACTATTAATAAATTTGAAATTAAATTGAAATTAATGACATTTTATTAGAAATCGTTTTTTATTCTTTATATATATATATATATACATATATATATATATATATATATATATATATATATATATATATATATGAATATATAGTGCTGACAAAAATAAAATATTTATGAATATTCATAGAATGTGCCTGGGTTTACTGCGTTTTGAAAATTCAAAAAATAATCGCAATGAAACATTTATATCTGTAATGTTCAATACTAATTGAAGTATGGCCGGATGTCAAACGGCGGTGTCTAAAGATTACCGTCACTTTTTGTGACCTCTCGTTTACGTCAAACAACGACCAATTGTTTATTCTAATTTGCATTAAATGTGGTTGATATCATCAAAATCTTTCAAAAGGTCACTGCAATGTCATGCACACAATACGTCCACGATAAATCGCATGTCATTCGTAATGCACGACATTTTTTTCGGTTGGTCGTCATACTTTAACGATCATTTATCTGATACCATGAAATCTATATCAGTTAATCTTTGTTGTAACAAAGTAGCCCTAATAAGAAAAATATTGTTGCTAACAACAAATCAAAATGAAGAATATGTTATGAGGTGAATTAATTTCTTGTCGGAATTCTATTGGTTCCAGATTTAACGTTCATTGTAAATATTCTTTGGAATAAGGTCGTGCGTCTTAATGAAATGAATCTGTGTCGAATGTGAATAGAAAAATTGCATGATATAAATTTTCATTCAAATATAGTTAGAAAAGGTATTAATTTACGAGAAACATTAAAGTATCTCCTTAGAACAAATATTTACAAATATTTTGTAAAACAAATGTAATAAAATTAAAATTTTAATTATGCATTTTTATATAATACGTATTTTTTAAATTACTTAATAACGAAACAAGAAGTAAATTTATAAATTCATATATATATATATATATATATATATATATTTGTTTTATTAAAAATATATCACGATAAGAAGTCCAAAAGTAAGATTCTCCATTTTTTAATTTTAAATATAAAGTACCAAAAATTTGTGTAACAGTGCTTCAACTGTGCTTCAGTTTTTCTTAGTAGACATTTCTTCCTAATTCGGTAGTCCTGGGGGTTTTACGGCCTGAATACCAACATTCGACTTCAATTGATTTTTTAACTTCATTTAATTATTATCTTCATTTAATCGCTAGGAAAAATTTCAAAAAAAATCTATTAACGGCGGTAAAGTATAAAAATAAGAACTCTCTTCTCTGATCCAAGTAAATGGACGATTGAATATCATACAAAACTGACATAATATTATATATTTTTGTTAAAAAAAAATTTTTTATCTGTCTGTACAAATACTTATATGTTATTACTATTAAATATTTACAAATGAAAACTGTCTCAAATTATTTGTAAAAGTCTGCATAATTTACTGAAGAAAAGAGTCGCCTACAATTGGAAGTCCCCCCACCCCCCACGGAAACGTAACTGTTACCCAGATTTGGAGGCGATCAAAGTGTTAAGAGATATGGGGAAGAACAGATCTTTTTAGGTACTGCCATCACTGGAGATAACAATAATTAAAAGCACATCTGATCAGAACAGTAAATGTTAAGGCAGTGAATCCTTAATGAAGTATGAAGATTTTATTTTAATTTTTCTTACTAACTTACCTCTTAATTATATGATCGAAAGATTTTATCGATGAATACGATGAATTAAATATGTAAAAATGAAATTATTTTCAGGCAAGAGAATTTGTATTGAAAATGAAATATTCATTCACTGATTTTTAATAGATTAATGTGATTTTAAATACATAATTTTATGTGATTTTAATACATGGATGATAGTGCATTGCAGTTTGGAGAATAAATCACAATAAATGTCCCAGAAACATATTTCTATTCTGATAATTTGGCATTATTGGATTCTCACCTATTCACCAAATCAAAGAAGCATCTGTGAGATTTAAGCTTTCAAATTGATCAAGATAATTACAAGGAATATTAAATGATGATGACGACTGAAGAAAACATATTTATTATCAGTGCTTTGACTTTCTAAATGATCGCTTTGATTTGAATTGCTTCAATAGGCATAACTTTCATTACAAAACAGACAATATGTGCTCACATTTCATTCAAGTCTAACTGAATAATTTCTTTATTTTCAAAAAAAAAAATAAAGACTCTCATTTTCAGTCCTTTTCTTTTTGTTATAAAGCTGATAAGAAATAAACGTTTATCAAAAATCATTTACTGTGTTATTATTCAAAATATAAAATAAATTTCTTTTTTATCTGAAAAAGTTGTCGCCTATTGAATATGTTATTACGAAATGTTTTTATTAGGGTAATATTTCTTTTTCAGGAACAAGAAATGTATTATTTAAACTTTTTATTTTACGATAATATTTAAAATATAACACTCATTCTATTAGAAAACGTATTTTATTGGTTTAAACGAGATTTTATAAATCTTTTATTTGGAAAAAAAATCCTCCAAGCATAGCTAAAGAAATATAAGTGATAATAAATAACGCTCTAACGTGTTCAAATAATGATACGGTTAGAATTTAATGAAAACGAAAAACGTATCAAACATCCCACGAGAGAAGATAAAGAGCAATCTTTAATAAGCTCTATTCTGCTATAAAGTTGTACCAGTACTTTATTATAATCACTAAATAATCTTAAACTTTAAACCAACAATTTAAAGTTATACGGAGTAACGCACATACACTAGTCCATATTAATATGTATTGTGCGTGTGTATTGTGAAGCGACGAGATATAATTGAAAAAATCGTTGAGCCGCTGTATTGGGAATTAACTGCACTCACATATAACATACAAGAAAGATACATGTGTTTGAAAAAGAATTCCTCGCGAAAAACTAAACGAAGTCTATTGTAAATTTACCGGAGGCTATGCTTCTTGTCTGATGCCCCTTTCCATTCAACATTTTTCGAAAGGGTGGGTGAAGAAACAGAGGGAAACAGACTCCCGAACGAGTGTAAAAAAGGGCGTTGAGGTAATGTCATTTTTGGTACGTTTTGCTGCAGTGTTCCACTATTCGACTGGGAATTACAGTCAAATGGAAAGACAAGACTTTAAAATGACGAATCGGGCGTTGCGAAATTGACGGTTTGATTATATTCGCTGTCAAATATTAAAATATTTGAGGAATAAAATGTGTGTGTGTTCATGTATTTGTTTATTTTAAAATTTATTGAAATGTCACTTCTTTGTTAATAAATATATACATAAATATATATGTGAACACACAGTTATCATATATATGTATGCATTTGATTTTTTTTTCATTTTACTAATATTATTTTACTCTAAAAAACCGTATACATCATTTATACTACTTATATTCATTTGTTCAATTATATTAATTCAACTTTAAACAAAGAATTGCATATATTTTACTATTAAGTTTATATATTGTAAATTTTTCTGACAAAATTTTAATATTATACACACACATGTATGTGTAGTTAGTCAATCCACTGTTGAATTAAGGCCTCTTCTATGACTTTCCGGTACAATTAAATGCCTCTATTTTCCATTGATTTTCAATAAAAATTTTATTTTCCTTATTCCAAGTATTCTTTAGTTTCTTTCTTGATCTTTTTATATTCCTTTGTTCCCAGTTAATAATTTCTGTTACCACCAGTTGTCTTCTCTTCTTGAAATATGGTCCACCCATTTCAATTACAGACTCTTTACTCTTCTTATTACTTCTGTGACTTCTGTCTGTTTTATATATTATGTTCTATTCCTATCTTTTCTTGTTGTTCCAAAAATGCATCTTTCCATAATTCTCTGAGTTGTTTGCAGTCTTTGAATGATTTTAGCGTTAAGCACCCATTTTTCCTACCGTAGGTAAGGACTGGTAGAATGTATATATGTATATATATACATATATATATATATATATATATATATATATATAATCATACTGACTTTTTGATAATCAGCCCAATTGATAAAGATCTGTTTCAATTTGAAACTGATTCTTGTTTTACAGCTATTTCTAATACATATATTAATAATGTTATCTCGCCTATTCACTGTAATCTTTTTGAAATTTTTAATTTTTTTTTGGCAGTGAAACAGTTTTCATTTTTTGTATACATCTGTTATATTTCCTCGAATGTCTTACATGCATTCCTATTTGAAATATTCTAATCTTGTTATTGAATATTCAACTTCTATTTATTTACTTATACATTCCAATTTCCTCTTGTTTGTCTTTTAATTTTAACAATTTTTTGTTCATAAACGTTAATCTTGTTTAACGTTGTTGAATTATTTTATTTTTATATAAAGAGAGAGAGAGAGAAGGACCAAATAAGTGTGTAATTTTATTTAGAATACATTTCAATTTTGGAAGGAGGAACCAATTACATATTTGGTTATTAATTCTTATTAAAGAAGATTCTTATTAATAAATTTTGTTCATTAGAAAATCTAAGAAAAACCTTACGAAATATTTGTAAAGTACTTAATTACAGAAATTGTTTTCATTTTTATTAATTAAATTTCTAAAATATCGTTCAAATGTATATATATATATATATATATATATATATATATATATATATATAGGGAGGGAGAGACGGAGAGGTGGAGTTTTAACACATATATTTGAAATAGAACCTATATAGAAACTTTCATTTTTCTCACTAGAAAAATAGTACCTTCACAAGAATGACAAGAAAAGGTACAACTGGTTTTTAATTGACACCATATAAAAATTGCCGAGTTTGGCCTACACGAACAAATCGCCTTTTTAACAAGTACTAATAGCATCAATCACGAAATTACCTACAATATATTCCAATAAAGTGTAATAAACAAGCAACCCTTAAAGTTAGCGGTTATAAATGATGACGGTGTGTGGCGATTTCAGCAGACCATGGATTGATGACGTATATGTGTGTGCACGTCTCCCTCCCGTATGGTCTTCCACACCAGCCGTCATATAAGTCACGTGTATGACGATACTCAATCTCCCTTATTGATGATGGAAGTGGGATGAAATGTGCGGGGTGAAATCATATCGGTGGAATGTGTCAAACGCGAGTGATATGTCGACAGGCTTGAGGTTTCTCTGTAAAAGGGATTTAGTAATGTGTGTACATGTATATATTACATAAACCTATATATATATATATATATATATATATATATATATATATATATATACATACATACGAATACCAAAGGTAACGTTGAATTATTGTACGATTTTGCACTTTTGAATGGTTTTTATGAAATCGAAAAAGTGTATAAAAGTACTATATTACATTTTTTGACGAAAAATTTGTTGAACTAAATATGAGACTCATAAGAAAGAAAATTTTACAGTTGAAAAAGTTAAGATTTTAACATAAATTTGTACCTTTACTATAAACTTTTCTTTCAAACGCATGAAAATTTTTTTTTAGTAATAAAAATACTCAATAGAAATTTATTTTTGAACATTTTTATATTTTAGCAATTACCAAAAAATTACAAATGTGTAAAGAAATTGAGTAAATAGCAATATATATATATATATATAAATACATTTTTATATATATATAAATACATATATATATATATATATATATATATATATATATGTGTGTGTGTGTGTGTGTGTATGAATGTTTATACGAATTTGTATCGACACATTTATAAGATTTTTTTTTAATTTCTAGATTTGTCAATAATTCCAAAAATTGTGAAAAAATTCATCGCCTATATTTACAACAATTTTGTATTTCCATCAGATAAAATAAATGTATAATAATTTTTGGTCCTATTTTGTATTATTAATTTTCATAATTATTTTTTATTAAAAATTAAGATTGTTAAAACACGCAACAAATGAAAATCTTCAATTTTGAGCTTTTATTTTTCTAGATTTCTCCAAAAAGTGTAATTTCAATATCGTTTATAATAAAATTGTTACAAGAATTGAACTGCAAATCAGAAATTCATTTAATTTATTAACATATCAGTAATCTCTCACACAAACTTACAAATATACGTTTATATTCGACTTAGAACTTCTGGAATTATTTTATAAAAATTGATAATTTTTAGTTTTAATATATTTTATTAAAACACAATTTTTCGTTTGTAATTCAATAAAACAACCTACACGAATTATGTCAATGAATATTTTATTTTTAGAATTATAATAAAAGATAATTATAGTTTCAGAGATATTTTTCAATTTTTATATTATAAATTATTACAGTGCGTTTTTTTATCAAAGTTCAAAAAAAATTTCTTAGAACGTTAAATAGAAAAAATATTGCATAATTACGTTACTCGAGATGTTAACAAAAATTTAGGATTAAGATATTTAAAAACATTTATCAAATAGTTGCAAAATTAAAAGATAATAAACTATTTGCGAGACATCCACTAACAACTGATATCTTTATCAAATTAATTTGTATAAAATATATGTAAAATTATTTCGGCATCATTATTTTATATTAAAAAATCAATTCTAATTTTATCTCAAATTATTCATTCTTTTTTAAATTCAAAAAAAAATTTATATTACACTGAAAATTTTCCAGTAATATTTTTAGGATATATATTAGTAATTTTGAGGTTATTACCTTAAAATATAGTTGAAGCACTTGTACCCTTAGCGCACTTAGCGCTGGCACAACCTCGAATTATATTACTTTAATTATTTGTTACAATTTGGAGGAAAAAAAAGTTTTTTTAATATGCCTGATTTTAATATTAAGAAGTAACGGACGAAAATAGTACGTTAAAATTAAATAAACTAGAAATAAAAATAATTTATATTACTATATAAAAAAGAACTGATAAAAAATATTTCTTCTTAGAATATTCGATATCGATATTTTTTGTTGTATTGTTTATTAATATTTTTAGTAAAATTTACATTTATATTCTGTGTGTTAATTGTATCTCTCCATTTTTCTCTCTCTTTCACACACAAAGATATATATATATATATATATATATATATATATTGTGTGTGTGTTACTGTCCACAATATTTTATAATTCTATAAAAATTCCTAAGCAAAAATGTAATTTTTATATAATTAAAAACAGAAGATAAAATCAGATGAGCATGTATTTTTAATACTCAAGTGCGTGACTGAGTAATGTATAAATATTTATAAATTGAGATTAAAAATACATTCATAATAATTAAAATGTTAAATAATTAATTTTCTATTTCATGTAAAAAATGTGACATCGTTTTCGTTGCATTCCAAACGTAAAAAGTAAATAACTTTTCATCTGTTCGTTTCAAAATAAAATAAATAAATAAATAAGAGAGATAAATATATCAGAAGCAGTTTTTCCATAATTTAGCTTTTCTTGTCTCACATACGTATAAGGGAAGGGAAGACCGAAGTGCAATAACAGAGGGACACGAATTTGTTTGCAGAAACAAGTGACAATGAAATATGTCATGATGGTCTTCTAGCTATGCGTCTATACCCTGTCTATTAGTGTCATCTCATTTATCATCTGTTGTTGGTCATCGCGTTGTTGCCCTATTCTCGACTTTTTGATCTATTGACGATGTTCACTTATCACATTCGTGTTATATATAGATAAAAGACGAAATGATTATTCTGTGTTTGATCTGATAGAGGTTTTCTTTATTTTCAGTTACTTTTTCATTGAGAACAAACGTCAAAATAAGGATGAGATGTGAGCATGAAATGAAAAGGAAAGATCTCATCTCTTTTTACGTACGGCGATATAATTTCGCAAGAAATTGGAAGTTTGTGTGTTAGGGGACCTATACATGAGACATTATTATCTACGGAAGTTGACCAAAGGAAGTGACCTTAGTTTAGTGTCATGAAGGGAAGAAATGATATCTATTATGGATTATTTTATTAGTTTTTGAGATAATTGTGTAAGTGACATATGTGGTGTTTGTTATATTGTCAGATTATTTCTATCACTGAATTTTCATGAAAAATAGCATTACGTGGCAATTATTTTCATAGACATAATTCATAATTATTATATATGTATTTGTGTGGATATATATATATATATATATAGTTTATTAAAAATAATTAGTAAATATGTAAGTAGGTCGAATATATCTTTGATTAATGAAAGTAATTTTTGAAAGTTTAATTATAAGACACACTTATTATTTTAAAATTTTATCTTCATTCATGTATATGTTTTATTTTTATGATAATACTCTCTAAAATACAATACAAAAGAAATAATTACTACAACTATTCCAGTAGACAATACGTAGAAACGAATTTTCTTATTTTACTCCAGAAATATCAGAAAATGGAAAAGCTATTTACTTTTTGATGAGAGTAAGTGTGACAGAAACATCGAAAAGTGTTCGTTAAGAAAAGAGAACTGTATACGAATAGAAAACAATAAATCTAGAAATATATGTGTTTAACGGACTTGCTTCACTATTTCACAACGACATTTTAAACTGAATTTCTTAGCTTGTAGGGAACGTGTGCAAAAAATCACACAAATTTAATTTCTATCTATAGAAATATATCAGTACAGGTAAGTTTCTTTTTTTAAATACCCATTCTGAATAAAAGCACTTTTATTATTTTGAGCATTATGTTTGTTCCATTGTTTATTATATACTCATTCACTTATATAATTTTCAATTATATTACATATATATATATATATATATATATATATATATATATATATATATATATTCGGATAAAAATATATTCACAAGATGTTGATTAGGAAACAGAAATCATAAGTTTGCCTTCTAATTTCCTATAGAGAATTGAAATCTTGTTGTTTAGTAAAAGTGACGAGGAAAGAATTACTTGAAATGTATTATTCTAAAATTACTTTGTACAACATGGGCAGTATATATCGAACCGATATCTCGTTCTTGATCGAAATTCAGAACATACTTTAATTATACAATTTCTCATGTACAATATGCGTACGATAGGAAAATAGAAAAGATTATAATAAAAGGAAAATTTGCTGGAAACAAAAGATCTGGTAGATAACTGTAAAGATGACTAGACGTCACTAAGTCTATTCATTATTACTATTTTACAAAACATTCAACACACCCAAAGCTATAGTCGAGTTGAGGAATATTATTAAAGACATACCGAATCAAATTCTTGTCTCTTTTTTAATGTATTTGGCGAGTTTCTGGATATATATATATATATATATATATATATATATATAACATACCTACATTTAATGAAATTAATATTTGATATTAGCCATATATTTAAAAAAATAGATGATGAAAATTGTTATATAATGAATTATATTTACTCGAGATTCATATTTGTTTTCAAAAAATTAATTTATTATCTTCATGATGGTAGTAAAAAAAAACAACGGATTAATATAAAAAATAATTTAATAATTGACTTAATAATTTCGACGCAACTCAAAAGAATAAGTCGTAAAATATATTTTATAAAAATTAAATATTTTAGCAGTTTGTATCCCCTAGAAATTCAATAATTTTAATGGGATCTATTTCATCACTTAATATTAATAAACTTTAAAACAAGTTAAATATGAGATGTTGCTTTAATTAAAAAATAAACATATAAATTAGTTTAAATTCCCAATCGTTTTTAAAAGATTTTGAGGGTAGCTTTTCTATTAATATTCCATTCATTTTCCACTCAAAATTGCAAAAAAAATCGTTATTTTCAATAATATGAATTATTAGACAAACAAGAATTTTTAAATTGACCATTCTGTTTTTTTTAATTATACTAAAAATATGCTAATCTTAAACTGCTTTTTATTTTATTAGATTTGAGTGCAAAACTTAACAAAGTGGTTATTTATTGTATTTATTCAAGTTAATACATAAACTTTTAAAGAATTGAAAATGAATTAGAAATTAAAGAAAATTTAACTAACTTATTACAAACTAAAATTTAATTATTTTTTTTTTCATTTTTAATTTAACACATCTGATAAGTGTACACATATTCTTTCTGACTTCCATATACGTTCTGATAATCCTGTGGTTAATGTGTATTATCGACGTTATGTCAATTCCCATAATAATATATAAAAGCTTCAGTCATAATTTATCATATTATGGTCATATATATATATATATATATATATATATATATATATATATAATTATATATATATATAATAATAGTGACTAAATTTAAAATTATTGTAAAAGTAATAATTTAGTTGTGCCAAAATAAAAAAAATATCATATTTATTAAAAATTATGCATAAATAAATAATTTGGTCATTTTTAAAATTATTCTTTAAGATATTGAAGATAGAATATAAATTTAGAAATCTTGCTATTACATATATTGATTTTGCAATCAAAAGAATGATATTCAAAAATTAGAAATGCAAAAGAAAATAGAAAATATAAAAAGTGGGATATTGAAAAATGGTGCCAATGAAAACAATTTCTTCTCTGAGAACGAAATTATTGTCTTTTTTCTTATATTGTTAATAAATGAAACTTTTAAGATAGAAATTTATTCAATAAAAATATAGAACATGAAGCCATACGATATACCGAATTGCAAATCCGTCAACCGGTTGGTCGATATTTTTGAGTTCGAATTCAATTGCCCAGATATCGTTTATCATTAAAAAAATAATTTTCTTGGATTGTCAGCACGGTTCAATCTAGACATAATGTTATAACGATTTATATCAAATAAAGAAATAGGATGAAAGCGTATATTAAAATGGTACATTAATCAGTAAGCTGATATAAAAGGAACTCTACTACTATTATAATTGAAATGAAAATAAATGAAACCATGAGATTTAGAGTTTGCATCAGATATAAAAATACTGATGAGGAAAATCGGCACATGAGACAAAGCAAAAAATAAGAAATTAATTGAAAACTAATAAATTCAATTAAAAGAAATATCATGGTAACGTTTCCGACCTTCCGATTTGTACATTTTAATTTCAAAACTTTATTTCTTTTAGTGTTTCATTTACAAAATTTTATCTATCGTTTTGCTCTACATCATGACGACATCCCAAAAAATTTAAGCATCGACTACGCGTCAAGATGTGTTTTGAAGGAGGAGAGGGTGGCTGTTGCCTCCACAATACATTCAGAAATAACGTACATGTGTGCACATATACTGATATGATCGTGTCTGTGTATTTCTATGCCTGTTTGTGTACATGAACGCGCGTGTGTGTATGGTATCGGGGATGCTGTTGGTAATAGTATTGGTGTGGGTGTAATTGGTATGCAGCTCACAACAACGCCAGCCCGCCGCCCGCGGGGGAAGCGGACGACGAGATCAAGTCGCCGTAGACGCGGGGGCCCTCTCGCTACTATGCCCCGGAAGTAAGTCCCCGGATCAATAAGACTATACCACTAGTGTACAGATATTCCTCCTGACTTCCATATACGTTCTGATAGTCCTGTGGTTAATGTGTATCATCGACGATATGTCTATTCCCGTACAACTATGTAAAAGCTTCAGCCATAAATTATCTTAGTGTAGTCATATATATATATATATATTTATAGTAGAACAGTGATTAATAGGTCATGATTTAAAATCTGTTCTCATAACCATTTTTATCGTAAATCGATTATCTTTCATGATATTCAATATTGGAATAGTTGTAACATAATTTAGTAGTGATTGTGTATGTACATATATATATATATATATAATTACTGGAATTGAAAGTATTATCGAATTCATTTGAAAATAGAATATTTTTAACACTATGTCTCTAAATTCAATCTCGTAAGTGAACTTTTCATAATCAATAATTAATTGTTCTACTCCATTATATAAAATAATTATTTTGTTAACTGACTAAGCGTATTTCGATGGAGATTAGTCATATTTATGATGCAAAAACACAGAAAACTGTAAGAAATAATCAAAATTGAAATGAAGATGAATAATTTTTGAACATTTTGCAGAAATATATATATATATATATAATATGTGGTATCTGGAGAGTGATTAATTTGTGAAAACGAATTTAGCTTTGAATCCAAAGACCATGTCGTACTTTTTGTTGATTCTTTTAACCCTTTTCACTCGAAATTTTTGTAGGCTAAACTTGCAGCAACTCGGATTTTTTTGGGTTTTAATTTTTTGGAATAAACGATTTGTTTTAAAGTAAGAAAAATAAATATTTTTTTAAAAACGTTGTTTAATTATTTATAATAAAATGTGAACATTTTATAGATAAATCATTATATCAATATCTTGCTTAATGCCAGTATAATAATGTCACTATCATCAGAATCACTGCTTGATCTCTCAACACAATCACTTTCCAAAGGAATTTTTATATTATTCAAAAACAAATTCATCATCACTGATATCTTGGAACAATTTACTAACAATTACATTTGAAGCCATGGCGAACGGTGTATTTTTTGATTTTTTCGGACAGAGAATCGACTAAATATTGATCAGGAAGAATACTGAATACAGAAAAGACAGAATATGTAATCGAGTTGAACTGTAATTTAACTGTAAATCACAGTTTGTATTCTCTATTATACTATATTATTGGTATACTTCTAGTATACCAGCAAATATTTCTTGGTCTGGTAGGGGTACTTCGAGTGCAAAGGGTTAATATAAATATATGCGTATATATAAATATATGCGTATACATATATATATATATATATATATATATATATATATATATATATATAAACTTACAAAAAGCATCGAAAATTAATTAATAAGAGAATATTAATATGTTAGTTACATATTAATAAAATTAATTAATAACAGTAAATAACAAGAAAAAAATTTATAAAGTATATAAATTAATTATCAATATTTGAATGCAGATAGACTGTTTATCTTGAACAAATAATATTTCTATATGATATTACTATATTATTGATAAAGATCATGAATTCACAAATATTTTTAGTAATTATAAAAAAATGATTTTTAAGTGAAATTGTGTGGAGGTACTCCTGAAAAAGTATAAAAATTTATTTATATATATATATATATATCACTGAATTGTGGATAGTAAAATAATAACCCATCTTGCAAGTTTGTGTAATATTTAAAACCCAAAAAGTCATATTTATTTAACACAATAGATATGTAAACTAATCTGTTATAAATATTCATTTCGATTTTTTTGAAATCGCGAATAAAAATTACAACATGTATTGAATTAAAACATTTTATATGAAATGTGTTTCTAGACAATGTTGTGCCATATCTGTTTGTTTTTCACTATAAAAAATGCATTATTTTAAATTTTATTTGTATCTATGCGTAACCAATGTTGAACATTTTTCAAGTACAAAGAATTGAATAGAATATCTTTAATACGAGCACGTTCCTGGTGATATATTATGGCCGTTTTACGAATCGTCTAGATAATTTGAATATTTTAGCGAAATAATAAATGTTATTCTTTAGTTTTAGAATGTTTTTTTTTGTAGTAGAATTTATATTTCATTCATATACCAATTAAGTAAATTTTATTTTTCTCTTTTATATCATATTTATTTTACATTTAGCCAATTTAAAAAGTACAGTGCTAGAAATATCAATTATATTACAGTTTCATAATTAATATATAAATCCACTAAATCAATTACTTGATAAATTTATTCTTACAAAAAATTATAATTTAGAATGACGTGTACTTATTTATATAGAAGCATACACACACACACATATATATATTTATATATATATATATATATATATAATTTTTATGGTTAAATTCCATAATTGAATAAGACTGAGAGCAAAAGATAGCAATATTGTTAATATTATATACTTTTATTATCTATTATGCTTCATGAATAAATAAAGTAATATTAAAAACTATATTGTGGTCTTTATTTGGAAAGGAAATTCAATTTAATATTATTTACAGCTATATATATATATATATATATATATATATATATATATATATATATATATATATATATATCAAAGAAACACATCAAGTAAATGTGTTACAATAAAATTCTGTACATACAGATATATTCATTTTAAAATTGTAAGTTTGTCTTATAATAACCGAAAATCATGTAACAAATGTATATTGACACATTATATTTGATCATTTCCATTTGAAGTATTAATTAATGT
Source organism: Acanthacorydalis orientalis (assembly GCA_034766995.1). Classification (NCBI taxonomy): domain Eukaryota; kingdom Metazoa; phylum Arthropoda; class Insecta; order Megaloptera; family Corydalidae; genus Acanthacorydalis; species Acanthacorydalis orientalis. The sequence goes on from CM068320.1 coordinate 25,785,752, forward strand.
CAACAAATATCAATAAAATGTAATAATTAATGAATGGCTGTCAACGAAAACGCCTTAGGTGTTAGTTAATGTGCAGAAATGTTTAACCCTATAATAAATGTTCATCAACCCTTTCGTGGCCACGGGCATCATCACAGACTATGTCTCTATATTGTTACTTTACGATACGCTCCGATGCATCTTGCAGCGTTGTAACAACAACGAATAGGGTGTTAATAAAAGGGTTAATAGATGCAACTGCGCTCTGCTTAATTAGGGATGAAATTAATGGACAAGTCGAACAGTTGTTGAGTTCTTTATTTAGGGATTTGATCTTGATTTACTATACTGCAGTTGTGTCGGTATTAAACGACTCGAGAACTGCTGATATTTATAGCAATCTAGTCGTTTTAAACGGTGTAATGTGTACATTGGTATTTAATTAATATTTTGTTCTGGGAAATTTATAAGTTATTATTTGAAACAAAGTATATTGGTAGCTGACAGATTCAATAATTAATTTCAAAACAAATTTCTTAAATCAAAAAATAATATATAAACTGTTCTAAAGTTAAACGATCGTTGATATAGCTTTGTAAATATTTTTTTTGAATTAAACTATATCAAAATATTTTCTTGAATCGTTTTGTGCTAATTATTCTATTTATTAAAGGTTAAAGCGTAAAAAATAAAAATGAAATATACAATGAATTCACTTAAATTAGATTTTTGGAACTTTTTGTAAAAAATATGTATTTTCAAAAAAAATTATCCACAAACATCTATGCTTAACAAAAATCCATTACAGTAGACTCTCCCAGAACGACCATAATTGGTGTATGACTAACGGTCTTTCCTTAAAACGGTCATTGTATAAGGAACCTTTATGCGTAAATCTTATAATTGATGCAAAGATGCCAAACTCTAACCGTACATTAAATAAAATTTAATTTTAAAGGTTCGTATAAGAAATGAAAATAAATTACTGTGCTTTACATTTGTTCCTAATAATCTGTTTTTATTTGATAATGGCCCACACCAGCAATATACCAACGCTGATCTTTAGATGAAAAATCAACGTCCATGAAGATTTCTGATAATTCACTACTAAAAGGGAATCAATTCAAGCCTTTTTCGTGGCATTGGCACTAGATTGAGAAAAAGTTGAAGCTTTAGTGATAAACATATTCGAAATGGACTGCCTCTGCCTATTTCTTTTCAATTTGTTAAAGCACAATATTGACTTCAACTAATTGGCACATATTGACTTCAGTCTTTTCAATTTCCGGATGAAATTTTATTTTACTTTTAACAGCTGCTCATGCACTTAAACTTTTTAATTCGTCACTAATCATAACATGCAAACATTCGTCAATTTTCTCCTCCCTACTATTATTCTCTCCTTCAATGATCTCCTCCAACTGCTGAAGTTATTTGTACCCCTAGTGTACTTTTTATCACTTTGTGCTGCCTAAAATATGTGGAGTCTATGAATGATACACGAGAAGAGGCTTTCAATTCAAAAATGTTAATAGCTGAAAATATTATTATACTTTTCTCAAAATATATATGAACATGGATAGAGCGTCTATATCATTGCATTTAAACGAAAAGTTGGTTGACAAAAAATGTCTTCCTTGCGAATATCTCAATAAAATTTTAATTGTAATTAGAAAAAGTGAAAAGACTTAACAGTATTTTTTAAGATATGAAACATCCATACAATGAGACATAAGAGGAAGAAAAAAAAACACGTAATTAAATAAATAAAATACTATGAAAAATCTTCAAAAATATTAAATCTCAAATAAGAAACGAAAACAAAAAGAATACGACGATTTCGTACACAGAAATTAAAAAATAAATTAACAGAAAGAATAATATTAATCGTGAAACCATAATACGTTTCGCTGACTTTTCGAGCGGCGCAATAATTAAAGAAGATTTATTATTTATTATTAATTGAAATTTATGTACATTTTAAAGGAAGTTTCAATCAAATATGGATCACACAGGTGTATAGGTTCTCTGCACACGAAATGATGCTCAGTTAGTACTTCGACGGAAACCGGATATGTGTATATCTGTTCACCAAACAACTGTGTCGGGATGCGAAGGCGTGAATACACGCCACCGGAATCGGAAATCGTGACACAAATGATTGACAGCAACAGCGCACTCACGTGTCCTATCTGACACCATGAGATTATGATCTCAAGGTCGTAGGGTACGAACAAATATAATACATTATATATATATACATATATATATATATATATATATATATATATATATATATATGTGCGTATAATACGTTTATACCTTACATATATATATATATATATATATATATATATATATATATATATATATATATATATATATAATTTCAAATAGAAACGATATTCACAGGTATAACATTTGAAAAACGATATTTTAATTTAATTTCCGCCTTCAAAAAATTATTAACAAACACATTAACATAAAATAATTAAATATTTGCATATACAACTACTTAAATTTATATGAATAGAGATATAATAAAAACAGTAGACTTCGTTTCTATAATTAGTGACTGACAGACCTTTTTTAGAAATGCACATTTAAGGAAAAATCAAATTAATATTTTGAAAATTATATCAGTTATATATATATATATATATATATATATATATATATATATATATATATATATATATATATATATGCGAATACTTAGGCGTTTGAAAATTGTATTTCCATTAAAAACACATTCAATTTAATTTAAACAGAGATGAAGAATCATAACAATATTGTGTTTTATAATAATGATCATGACAGAAAATTCCAGCGAACTGAACAATAATCAGCGAGTGCAATTCTGTCATGTTAGGATTGGCGGATTTCTTTTATTACATCAAGAGAACAATTATAAAAGCTTTTCTACATCTCAGCAGGAATTATAATATTTCTCGAGTACTGAATTGATTCTGTTTCTTTTTTTAAGTAACTAACATCGACGTTGAAAGTCTTGCAGAAATTATAATGTAATTTTAAGTGTTTAAAAGTATCTACATGTTTTTTTCAGTTTTATACAATGTGTATTTTCATATAAATGAGTAAATTAATATTAGAAAATAAAAAAATCATTCAAAATTAATCTTTATTATATTACTTACATCGAGCAGCAAAATGATATCAGAAATGTAGAATTTATTCCTTCTTTGACTCTAATTCACTATGTATATTTGAATGGAAAAATCCACAGAAGGAATCATGAAGGAACTGAAAAAAAATATAAGTGTAAGTAATTTAATAAAAAAGAGAATAATACAATAATGAATTTTTTTATATTGAAAATAACAATATTCCAAGAACAGACAGAAACACAATGCCAGAATCTAACATTTTTCAATTAGTTTATTATACATAATATCACAGGTTCAATACAAAGAGGAATAATTTGTTTTTTTGATTATTACTTTAAAGCCTTAGTTTATTTTTGTATTTATTTTTAAGGTAAAAATCATTAAATTTTTTAAAGTGATTTAGGATGATGTTACTTATTTTACAGTTATTTATATTAATAAAAAATATCTCACACAGAAATGTCATTTCATGTATATATTACACCAATAGGGATATGTTTATATTCTGAAAAAAACCATTAACTATAGAATAATTCTTTGTTTTTTTTTCCAGCTGACAACTATTTTAAGTTATGCTTATTTTAAAATTGTATTAGAAATTTATAATAAAATCAATTGTAATAAATTCCTGTATAGAATTAAAAATAAGTTACTTCGAATTTTAATTTATATATTGGAAGAAAATTTATATAGTACATAAGACTCATTTAAAGGAAAAATATATTAATTTTCAATACAAAATATTCATTATCATTTACAAAATATTTCGTGGTATGAATATTTTTTTTATATGATTATCTATTTTTAAATTAAATATTTAAAGGAGATTGTTAAACGTAATCGCCTATAAATAAATTATATTTAAATATGTTATGTACACGTTTTTGAAATTGCATAAAATTTAACTTAAATATTTTAATTAATAATATTCGTTTATACTACCAGCTAGTCAAAAAGTGATAGGAAAGAAAGAGGTAAAGAAGAAGATCAAGTTGCAGATAAATAAGTCAATGTTCCTGTCAACCAATTCCTTCCTATCAATATTATATGGAGCAGAGAGCTGGATGACACTCGATAAGCACACAAGGCGCATCACGGGAGCGAAAATGAAGTTGTTTTTGTGAAGAGTAGCAGGGAAAAGAAGGAGATACTGCATAAGAATTGAGAGGATTAGAGGACGCTTGGAGGTAGGGACAATGAAAGATGTATTAGAAGAGAGAGTCGAAGTAGTGTGGACATACATGCATATCAAGCGAGGAAATGTTTAGAAACAAGGTCTCAAGGAACAAGAGGAAGAGAGAGACTAAGAACTATGTACTAGGGATACATAAAGCAGCTTGGAAGACGGCGAGGAAGCACCATGTAGGAGATAAAGAAATTGACCAGTAGCTGAGATAGATGGAAGAGATGGACTGGGACCGCTCGTACGCTGAAAGACAGATAGGGAGAAACGAGGAAGAAAAAAATTTATCCGTATCATTTTTAATTATCAATAAAAGAATATTTTAATAATAATAATTATATATATATATATTAGATGATTCAATTTAGTCTTCCACATGAAAGAATTAAAAACAATGCAAAAATTAAAATAAATTTTGCGATTTTTTGTAGTACTTTCCTGTGGAAGCGTCAAATCAAATACAATTCTATTTTGCTGAGGTGTACATACAACGTCGCAGTGCTGTATGTTGGATGGAAATGGGTGTGTGTATATATATATATATATATATATATATATATATATATATATATATAGAGAGAGAGAGAGAGAGAGAGAGAGAGGTACGGGATCTTAGTCATACGGCTTTTAGGCCGGTTTTGAAAGCAGGGTATGTTTTGTATAGAAATGGGTACAGTGTGTGTTTGGAAGTTTGGAATTCGGAAAAAAATTTCAAAAAACCGGGGGGAAAACCTCTGAAAGCGTAAATTGAACTACCTTATATATATGTAGATTCATATGTACATGTATATAGTGTGTGAGAGAGAAAGAAAAATAATATGTATATATTTGTACCAAATAACTGAGAGTATTCTTAGTTCTTTGTTTTGGACATATTAAATAAATTATTGTATATTTACATGTTAACGTAAAGTTTCGTTATATTTTAAAAAAAAAGTAATTTCAATATTTTCTTTTTCATTTTATCAATTTTTATGAAAAACTTATCTCAAATTCATTCCCCAACTGTTGAAATGATGTAATCTACATCCTATCCGATAAAAACGCGAATCAAATAAAACGTCCCGGTTTGTTCAGCTATTTTATTCTTCTTTCTGTCCGATCCCTAACAGTAAATTTACAAGTCATCTCTCAGTGCATGCCTCCGTCGATCCGTACGCAAACCGCAACGGAATTGGCATGTCAAACGAAACTTTAAATGCACGAACAGACCTTTTATAACAATAGACGAACAGCGAAGTATGCCTGAGCGCTAAATTCATGCGAGCATTGTTCATTATTCCGTTCAGACAAAATGTTTTCATCCCCTGAAAGAAGAACGTCAAGGGTTGATGGTGGTGAATTGTATTAATTAGACTTTTGTGACGAGTATATTAACCCTTCTTCTTCTCCACTATAACGAGATGGAATCTTTAATTGAGAACGTCTGCCAGTTTATTACGAATTGTTTTTGTTCCCGCGCATGCAAAATATTTTTAAGGTTATGGCATGTCGGTGGGATCACGTTATCATTTTTATTGTTTCAGTGCGGTGTGCTTTTATGATCATATGAGGTTTTAAGTCAAATATTAATTATCATTTTCGTATATGCACACACATTTATATATATATATATATATATATATATATATATATATATATATATATTCACGGTTTAATTAGTAATAAAATAATATATCCTCTTTCATTTTCTATACTTGTTTTATAGGTATGAAATATATAAAATTTATATTATCCATGCATTAACAACAGTAACAATTGTTACTAACAGTAAAATTATATGATTGAATTATATGATATTATTTTTAAATAATTACATAAATTCTGTATTATTTTTTATTTAGTATTTTATTTCAATTTAATACTAAAATACAGTTGAATTAAAATATTAAATGAAGGACATTTTTTTATTTGTATTTTTTTTTGTGTTTTTTTTTTAAATTATTGTGTTTTTTTTAATACTTTCCTGTGGAAGCCTAAGTTGAATCAGCTATGTATATATATATATATATATATATATATATATATATATATATATATACAATTTAAAATACTACAATTAATTTATAGCTCCTCTGGAAATTAATCACGATTTCATTAATTTAATTGAAAGAAATTTATATGTACATCTATTATTCTTTATTGAAATTATTTTATTATAGATTAATTTAAAACTTGTAGAAAATTAATTTCCAGTGAACAGAATTGATTCTCAATTTATCAAAGATAAAAAGTATTTATTACAAATAAGAAAAAATATTACAATATATTGATCATTTTTAATTACCTTAAATTGTAATAAAATAAATAAGAATACTTCAATAGGAAGTGTAGTAATAATCAGAATGAGGGATATGTTTTTCTTTTTGTATCAATATTTTTATATCTATATATATTATTTTTCTTCTCAATTTTAAATTGTTATTGTTACTAAATATTTATTAACAACAACTTTAAACTTTACTTTCCTGTATTACTTAAAATTATAGTAAATGTTTCAAGTTTTAAATCAAACTATTATTTTATCACTAATTGAGGTTTTTACTATAGTATATTGTTTAGCATCAATACCATTTCTATACTAAAACTGAAATAAGTTTCCTTTCGATAAGTTCATGATTGATAACAAAATTTAAGAAGTCTATGAAAATATTAGAAAAAATCGAAATATGTTTTATTAAAATAATCATTTTGATCTGATTAATATACATATACATACATACATACATACATATACATATATATATATATATATATATAAAGGAATTACCCATAAAATATGTGAAACGGACAAGTTCCTGATGTGTAATGTGAATGAAAACAATCTAACAGCTACTAAGTGCATGTCCACAATATAAGCCATATAGGAACAGTTTCATACAAGTTAACTAATTTCCAAACATAATACTCATAAAGACCATAAGTGAAGCAAAGAATCTATTTTATTATATAACTTCAGCCTTGAAAATTATACTTTATATATATATAAACTATAATTCCTATTAGTCTCTAATACTATTATACATTAATGTACTATTTTATTATTTAACTATTATCTAAGTATTCAAACTAACCATTATTACTATTTAAATTGTAAAACTGTATTATAAAAATAATCACATGTAAAATAACACCAATCACCTTTCTAATAGGTCATTATGTACCTCTGATACAAATAAATATATTCATTCATTCTTTTATATATGTATGCATATATATATATATATATATATATATATATATAAATGTATATATATATATATATTTATAATGTTGGTAGCAAAATAATTGCGGTTTTTGTTTTTTGAATTCAAACCTTATTTTTTCAATAAAAGTGTCATTTCACCCTGTTTATGTTAATATAATTTGTAAATATAAAATATTGTATGTTAATATAAAATGTATATGAACCTAAAGTCCACAAACCGCAATTATTTTTCTACCAACATACTATTATTTAAACAATAAATATATATTGAAATGTTGCAAAGTTAAAAAATAATAGAAATTTAATTAAGGTAGGCGTTTAATTTTAATAAAAAATTTTATGGAGTTATTGAATTCAAAAAGTCAAATTATTTGTGTGCAACTAGCAAATGTGTACTAACCTAATAGTCAAAATTACTATACATAGATTTTAAAGAAACGTTGAAAACGGTAGTAGATAAAAAATAAGTATGATGTAAACATGGCAAAAACACTTGTTAAACAACACTGTTAAATATAATAGAATCTTATGTATGGAAATGTGAAGAAGGTTTTTAGTTCAGTGTTTCTAAAATAATTTGACTTCTTATTTTTCAAGAAACAATTTTTTTTCGGTTGTCTTATGTAGAATTATTTTTAGTATATTTGAAAATCAAATTCTTTATGAATATGATTTGTCTAAATGTTCCGTATCGCTGATATATAAACGGTTTTTGAGATAAGTTTCTCTACTCATTTTGATATTATAACGTTATTAGCTTTCGTTTATTTTTTAACCCTTAGCTGCCACTGTGGGTCAATAAAAAATATTTTTTTTTTATAAAAATAGCAATTTTTTCAGTTTTCCTGACACAATTTTTGTTCAATAGTCAATTTAATTTTTCAATTATATAATCTATTCCATTCATTAAAGTAACCCTTCACTATAAACGAAAAAAAATCAAGTCAAAATATTGTATAGTTTTTTTGCAATAACAATTTTTAATCTCCGGGGTCATATTGACCCCATGTGGTAGCTATGTTATACCAGATAAGTGTGGCAGCTAAGGGTTAAATATATCTTAAATACATTAGAAAGCATAGTTTTACGTTATCAGATTTGAGTAACGGTATTAAATTTGTTGATTGGTATTCTTTACTATTAGGTTTGTAGGAAAATAATTCCGGTAAAATATATAAATTGAAAAGTCAAACTGCATTTATTTTCCTACCAGCCTAATATTAAGAATATATTCAATCTCAATTCTAACAGTTCTCTTGATATTAATTTTTAATATTTTATATGCATTTAACATCTTTTATTTTATTATTTAACAAAAAACCATCATACACTTTAATTTTGTTATTAATATTCAAAATAAATACAAAATTAAAAACAAGTTTTTATGCATAATTTTATTTTATTCTCTACAAACATGTGTATTGAAAACAAAAATTAATATTCTAATCAGATCAGTAAAGAGTACAAAATAGTGAAAAATAATACTAATATTTGTTTTAAAATTTTTTAACTTGCTTATATTTTTTACTGATTTATTACAATTTATTTTTACACAATATAATAACAAACAAAAGATTTCATTATTATTAATTATATTAATTATAAATATATAAATAATGAGTTTGGTTCTTGCAGAAATTTATTTCTTATTACTTTCCAGATTATTTATTTAATTCTGAAATTAATTTATTTCTATATCAATTAATCTATTGCTAAAAATAGATAGTATTTGATTTTTATTCCGAAATAAATAAAATAAAAAAACAATAAACAATTAAGTAGTTATAAAAATATAATAAAATTATAATTTAATTATTTTTTGTATAAATATTTGGATATTTAATGTTTGTTTTATATATATATATATATATATATATATATATGAATGCATGAATATTTATTGAGTAATTAAATTTAACTATTGAATAAAAATAAAATTATCTCAAAATTGATATATAAACAGAAACGTCCATACAAACGATATCCGTTCTGTGAATATCTGTGATAGTTTCGTTTTTTTTCCATTAATGAAAATTTATAAAATAGTTTCCAGACACATCGGCTAATTTTAAAATTGTGTTATGTTAGGTAACTATTTACATAAAAGGTATATTTACATAATATCCGAATAGTTTATCCAATTAATATAATTTAGGTTTAAAATTCGTATGCTCAATTTTCGATTTTCTGTGGAAATAATTATGCAAAATTTAAAAACAGTAAATATACAAGAATTTTATTGACTAACATCTGCATATATTAATCGCAATATCACGCTTCTACATTCCTGCACGATTTAAAAAGGCTTTTCAAAATAATACAACACTTCAAATTATTTCTATTCAATTTGTATGATTAAAAAACAGTCATATGTTTGGTGTTTTAGTTCCTTTTTTAATTAACTTTTTTTTCTTTATTTATTTCATTATCTCAATTATGTAAATTTTTCTAATTCGAATTATTATAAAAATAATTTAATCCTCGACATTTGAAAATAATTTCATATATTTATTCTAATTACAACAGACAGTGATGTTTAGCCATTACAATGAACTGCATATTGGGTACTTTTGGAAAGTTGAACTATGATAAGAAATATATTTAATTACTGCAGATTGTATTTTAGATATGATTTTAAAATTCTATTATATGTATATATATATATATATATATATATATATATATATATATATATATAAATGATGAGTTAAATTTTTACAATATTCAATTTCTGTATAGATTTGACTGTTCAAAGTCTAGTCGTTTATGTGTAAAGATGAACGATTTGAAGTATTTACACACAAGCGAATGCAGACGATGCCTCGAGCACGGAACTAACAGTTTGCCTCCAAACTAAAGAGTGATCATTTCCCACAACAGCAACGGTAAAGGCTTACATCGGTGTTACAAACACGGTAAATTTATTGTAAATATTAAAATAAGTATAAACAGTACATGACAGGGATTATTTATTATTGCTATATAATTGAATACGTTTTTATTCTCGTTTTACCAGAATTTCTTATCAATTAATTTTCTATCACTTCGAAACAAATTTAAATTTGCGTTATTTATATGCGACTAATTTGAAACGTAAAATAGTCAGCATTTATGTCGTTTGACGATATATATATATATATATATATAAATATATATATATATATATATATATATATATATATATATATATATATATATATATATATATATATATAGCTTCTATTTCGTACATTTGTATGCAAAATATTTGTCTACATTCAAATATAGATATTTTGTATATTCATATAGTTTTTACCCAAACACAAACGTGTATGAATGTATAATATTTTATTGCAAATTTTTATTTGTGAAACAACTTAATATTTTATCATAATTTAGTATAATGATTTTTCTGTAATTATAAACTATTTATGAATAATAAGAGAGTAAAAGATATTAATTTTAACTAGTTTTTTACACATTTCTTTAACATTTTAACGCAAAGAGATTTCAGAGTTCAATGTGTTTAAACAATGATATTTTATAACATTAAAAATGTTTATTATAATCATCTCTTAGGTATATGTTACATGTCTTAATTAAGATTAACTATACAAACACTTAGAACAGAATTATCATGTGAACACAAAATTATTTAATTTTATACATTGTTGGCCATGAAAAATATTTTTTATTAAAACTTGCTATTAATTTACAACAATAAAATTATTTTTATATTCATAAACTACGGAATGATTTACTTTTAATTTATATACATTAACACACTGGTATATATATATATATATATATATATATATATATATATATATATATATACATATATAAATATATATATATATATATATATTCATTTTATTGTTATATATTAAATTATTTAGATTTTTTTATAAATTGAGTTAAATGCAATTTATGAATCAAAAAATAAGGATTTTAAATAAAATATGATATCTTCATTTTAAACCACCCTAATATGTCTCTTATATTGTGCCAAATAAGATGACCATATATGAACCGTATAAAGAAAATATGAATTATACAAACCATATCTGGTTTATATAAGGTAAGGGAGAGGGCCAGTATGATCCATATATGTTCGTTAAACCTGTTAAATGTGACCTTATAAGGTGCCCATATGAGTATTCTGATCCTTATATGGATTGTATAAGGAATATCTAAAACCTTATGATATAACGGATGATATACGGTTGAGGATTACTAGGACAGTCATTAATAATTAGTCGAAAAAAAAATAGTAAAGGAAAGCTAATTTTTTACTAGAGATTATTACTGGAATACTGTAGTTTAAGTAGAATTCAAATACAATTTGAGAAAATTGGAATATCTAGTATGTAAAAAGATGTTAGTGATTTTATATTATAAGTTCAATAGTCTTAGTAAATGCTAAAAGAAGTAGAATGGATTACTTTAATAAGGAGGAGACATCCTACAATGCTGCTACGTTGATTGTTGTTTTCAGTTATTTACAGAGTATCCAGTATGGTAAAATTTAAATCAAATATTACATTGATCCATTTTACATACGTAAGCATAATCAAAAACATGACATTAAAGAAGAGTATTGGAGAAAAAATACGGATAATTTTGAATAGAATTGTTATAGAAAGAAGTGCAAACTTGTATTCCGGAACCAATGCTATCTACTTTATCTGATTTCAGTAAGAAACAAGAGATTAAAAGCTAAGCGACGAATATGCGATAGTGATATTCATTTTAGTTAGAAATATGCTCACTATAAAATAATTTTCATTAATTTTTACATTATATATAATTAATAATTGAACACCTATATGTTAAATATAGGCATAGTTGTGTGAAAACAAAAGATTTATTCTATTAACACTTTGTGGAAAGTGACATTTGGAATAATTAATTGTGAACTCCTGAGAGAAAAGTATATCGATTACTGACAAGAATCTGAACAACCACATTCGAATGATTCACATGTCACGCTACATTCCAGGAATTACATTCATATCTCATTGTTGAACACTATTTTATTTGTAGTCATTTAACAGAAATACAACGAGCGTATTGAACGGCGGCAAATTCAAATTATCTCTCTTAACTACATTTTGTTAAACACACATACACATTTACATATATATATATATATATATATATATATATATATATATATATGTATGTGTTTATATATATATATATATATATATAGAGAAAGAGAGAGAGATAATTAAATAAATAATGAAATCTTTTAATTAATTTTATATTTGATTTAAAAAGGTGGTTTAGAAAAATCTTAAGACATATTTATCACATAATGAGTTCTTATATTCTAAAGGTAGTAGTAAAATTTTGTATTTTTCATAGATATGAACTTTTTAACAAAAACATGACTTTTGACTACTTAAGGACCAAAAATATTTTAATACAGAGTCTGTCTATAGTTCTAATTATTTTTTGTTCACACACTCAAATGCATATATATATATATATATATATAAAGAAAAAATATCATATAATTACAATAGAACAGCTATTATATATATATATATATATACACGTTGAAAAAATGTAATTAAAGTGATTGGAAATAATTAATCGTCATAAAGATAGACACAGATATAACGGAATATATATATATACATATATATATATATATATATAAATGAATGCCATGATAATTTTTTATAAATATCAGTTTGATACAACTTTAAACGCTCAAAACTAATTACAAATAATCTAATTACAGAACAAAGAACATTTAATAGATATTGTAGTTAAATTTAAATCAAAAATCTTGTTCGTGAGATTAAAACTGTTGCGGGAGTAATAGACATATCGAAGCTTGATCAGTAATTTCGACTTGTTCCACCTGAGGCGTGTCTACTTCTTTCATCCCTGTTGAAAAATCCGTTAACTAACGCTACTAGGCATGTAAACAGATTAATCAACGTTACTTCTATATATAGAAGATTACTGCTGATCAAATTTAGACATAGAATAAAAGAAGAAAAACTTACGAACAAGAACTTAATTATAAGAATTTTATAATTATCGATACTCTATTTTTATAGTGTTTTTTTTATATATATAGAAAAAGGACACATTGCTATAGTTTAATTCGTGTTTTTATAATATTGGCTTTTTTTAATACAATATGTCAACATTATACTCTAATAGAAAATTAGTATTCAAGTGAACGAATTGAAATAAAATATTCTTCTTTTTTTCGATAATTTCTTCTCTTGAATGAATATATATATATATATATATATATATATATGTATATATATATATATATATATATATGTATATATATATATATATATATATGTTATGAATACATCATTTCATACACAGTTACGTATAGATGAACTTTTATATCAGAATTTCATGACAGAAGAAATCAGATTCAATGAGATATAATATATGACCTAGTTATTTCTAAGTATAAAAAATAAGTATGACATATTTGTAAGGATAACAAAATATGAATCAAAAAAAAAACAGAATTTTGTCAGTTTACATATAAATTTAATATTTTCTAAAAAAATATAAGCAGAATATATTTCTAAAATTGAACACTGTTCAATGTTCGAATTTATATTTTAAAATTTTTACTTTTATATGTATATATATATATATATATATATATATATATATATATATATATAAATAAATTTAAAATCATTTAGTAAATATTCATTTGAAATTAGATGAAGATTGAACTATTTCAATATACTTGAAGTACATAACAAGTTTGTATGAAATGTTTTTGATTTTCTTATTAAAAAGTGAGATCTCTATTTAACGAATATAAAATTTTTCAGTTTGTTTCGAAAAAAATATCTTTAATAAACATATAAACTGCTATAAGAATTTTTATGTTCAACAGCTTAATTTTTTTTGTCAGAAAAGGTAAATTTAGGAAACAATACCAGACGAGAAAAAGAGAAATATGCATAAAACTATTTAAATAAATATATATACATATATATATATATATATATATATAAATATATATATAAATATATATACATATATATATATATATATATATATAAATTATATATATATAAATATATATATATAAATATATATATATATAAATATATATATATATAAATATATATATATATATATATATATATGTATATAGATATGTATATAGATATGTATATACAAACATACATATACATAAATATATATATATATATATATATATATATATATTTATATATATATATATATATATATTGAAAAGTAAGCTCTCTGTGTAAAGATTATGATATTTTCCAGTTTATTTCAAAGAATATATCTTTATTAAACATAAAAACTGTATTAACAGGTTAATTTTGTTTGTCAGAAAGGATAAAGAAAGAAATAAGAGTTGAGAAAAAGAGAAATAAGAAATAAACTATACACAAAACCATATTAATATATATACATATATTAAGCATACACAATTGCATGTAATTTTGCTTTACTATTATAATTATACATTTGTCAACATGAAGTTCGAATACAGCTAAATCATATTCAAAGCTCGTAATTGTTTGATATCTAGCCCATAGTTGTCGTTAATATATTTCAATCAATACAAATATTTATATGGTTCAATAAATATTAGTATTGATTCTGTTCAATAAATAGTGGTATTTAGTGAGTAAATAAATAATTATTATTACTGACATCTGCTACGAGATACATCACCTGCAAAAATTATGAAACGAATTTGCATACATACAATTATTTTAACATTTGTATGAAAGCGTTTATGTCATTAACAATCAATACAATTTACATTTCAAAACCATAAGAATGTGAGATTAATTTTAAGACTATAAGAACAAAATAAATCATATATTATAATAGTGTAAAAATGATTTCGAATTAGGTGTTTACTTAATTATTTTTTTTATTATTAATAAAATAATATTTATTATTTATTAACTCCAATTATTATACAGAAAATGAGCTCGAAAGTATATATTTTCGTTACATACTTAAAATTTCATGTATACATTTCTTTCTCTCTCTCTCTCTCTCTCTCTCTCTATATATATATATATATATACTATGAACTCTTACTGTTATTTTTTCACATTTAGTCAGTGAAATATATATTAATATATTCCTTCAAATGTTTTCAAATGAATATATAAAAGTGGACATTTATGCAAAACGTTAGTTCAAAATGACAGTTTGAATTCCATAGAATTGAGATAAAATAAAAAAACTTACTTGGTGTCAATTAAAATGAACTAACTCACAGATAAACTTCTGTTGTACTGTTAAGATTTTAAATACACTGTTCGTTTTCTATAAAATTCTTATATTTCAATAACCAAAGTAAAATACACACTGTAACAAAATACAATTTAGAACTGAACTAAATATATTTTATAATACAGAACGTTTTATTTGTTGGAGTTATATAACGGAGCCGAACTACATCTAATACTAATTTATGCAATTAAATAAAGAACAAGAATGAACATGTCTTTCTTCCTTACTGACCTTATAAAGAATAACTAGAATATAAGTTATCTGTCAACATCAATAGTGAGATTAGGTACAACAAGAAAAAAATAAAGAACGTTAGGAATAAATCTGACCGAACATAATCAATGTATCTCTATGAATTCGATTTTATTTCAATTGAATGATATTAGGTCTCATTCGCACGACCGTTAAAAAAACGCATCAACGCTCGTTTCTTTTTCATCTTTTCAATAAAACATAAGAAACTCAGAAGTGATTTTAAATGCTCATATGAACACTATATTTGCGAGCGTTTTAAAAGCGCTAACGCTAACTCTGAACGCAACGTTTTTTTAACGGTCGTGCAAATAAGGTCTTACTGTTTGTGTCTGTTTTCTGATTACATAACGCAAAGATGAATGAATAATGCTGCATTACTTAGTATTACAAATGATGTATTATATAATATTTTTATAAACAACATTTAATAGTATTATATTTATGTATCGGTTATTTTAAATATAGTTCTATTAAATGTTATACATCGGGGGAACGAAATAGTGGACAGACTGGCCTCATTAGGAGCCAGGTCCGCAGTGGAGGGGCCAGAGCCCTTCGTAGGGCTAGCGAGATGCTGGTCCAAGGGCGCTATTCGGGAGTGGGTCGAGTCAGAACACTCAGAATGGTGACTAAAGATTGACGCTTGTCGACAATACAGGGTACTCTTAGGCCAAGCCCTAAATAAGGACTGGATCAAGAGAATCTATACAAGTAGCAGATCTTTCTCTCAGCTCCTGGTGCTAATTGTCACAGGACACGGGAGATTAAGCTACCACAAACATATACAAGGCCGAAGGACGGACAGGAAGTGTAGATGGTGTGGGGGTGGGGCAACGAGACCCCCATTCAGCTCCTCGCGGAATGTCCGGCATGGGTCAATTTAAGGCGACAATGGTTTGGGGAGTTTTTCCTCACCGCGGCCGGACTAGGGTCTATAAACTCGGGCAGGCTGATTGGCTTTTGGAAGGAAGCGAGACTTCCCGAGTAGTTTTGATCAAGTCGAAGGAAGACATAGTGGACCTCGAGTCTAAGTGCCGGGAGGGAAGATATATTCCTCCCCCCTCAAACATAACCATAACCATCGGTTATTTTTATATCTTTTATATCTATTTTATTAAGAAAATGTTAGTTGACAATTGGTGATACACATACATACATACATACATACATACATATATATATATATATATATATATATATATATATATACATACATACATATATATATATATATATGTGTGTGTGTGAGTGTGAGTGTATGTGTGGCTTTGGCCGAAATAAATATGTGTGCGTTTAGTGTGTGCGTGCGTGTATAATTATTTTAAAATAGATTATTTAATAATGAATTTAACAAATGAATTCTTGTTGTCAAACTGTGACGCAATCGAGTGCGATAATCCATTATTTTCTTAGCTAATGATTACTTTGTCATGTTTCTGCGATTAGGTGGAAAAATGGATTGAAAAACAAACATTCCAAATATCTTGAAGATGTTAAAAACCGTGAGCCAGCCAAACTTAGCGCACGGGTCATTCGAGCTTGTGCCAATATTTGCCAACACAATACAGATTTTTATCTTCACCATGTAGTTGTAGATTCAACAGCAGTCAACCGAGAAGATTGTTCACGAAATGGTCAGCAGCGAATGTCAAACACATACATGCGTGTCATTCTGAAACAAGACGATTGTACGGCTCATCCCATATGTTCGGTAGGAATGTCTTGTTCTCACACGATCTGCTTTTATGTGGTCAGTTCAGGATGACAGTTGCCACACAGAAGTTTGTGAGCCGTACGTGTCAATATTAGTTGTAGACTTAACTGTTTTCTTGCGTACTTCTCGTAAAAGTGTGTTTACTCAATACCTACAGTATGTTTTTAAGAGTTTATTCCAGCAAGTCATTATAATTATTTTTTTATTGTTACCTGAACACAGAAATCAAATATTTTACACAATTTATTAAATATATTCTAAAATATAGCTAGATTCAACTATATACATTTAAATCGACTATATATTTAACTATATTTTTCTCTTTAATTCCTACAAGAATATAATTATGATTTAAAGTAATATTTTTTTTATATTACTTTCAAATAAATAAGATTTGTTTAACAGTGTAGAATTTATAATAGTTTTATTAATATTGAATCTCTTTAGTAAATAATTTCTGTTATATTTTCATCAAATGTGAAATAAGTAAGTTTAAAAAGCTTCAAATAAAGATATTATATTATATATTTCTACTCGAGTATCAGGACGTAAGATAAAAATTCTTTCGATCAGTTTCATATTAGGATATCAGATTTATTATATCAAGAATAAAATAATCATGAATCATTTTCATGTAATCCTGTTATTGTATCTCCTCAGATTGAGGTTTTCTATAGTTTCACAACAACACCCAAAATTAATTGAGTGTTCTTTTTTTCTATTGTCGTCAATGAGTATTTATTTTTTTTAAAAAAAAAAAAAAAAAAACAGAAAATAGCTTGAAATTATTTGAATAGTATTTCAAAATTAATTTACGTTTTTAATAATTATAAAAACATTTTTAAATATAACGTTCTCGATAAGTAGGATGTGCTTTTTCAAAATGTCTGACAAATGCACATTTACTAAAAATTCTTTATAGTATTTATAAAAATATTATTAAGTTCGATATTTTTTCAAGTATATGCATATTACACAAAAAACTGATTTCATAACAACTATTTGTAAAAATATAGTCAAATGTCACATATTTTCTGGCACAGTTCAAATAATATGAATTCATTTTTGATATTTTTTTTTGAATTTAATTGTACTTTTTCAATGATTTAATTCTAAATAGAATATTTTTAAAAATATACCCGTGTATTTAATCTATGTTCATCATTTTGTTAAAAAGTACCTTTAAGGATGATCTTAATTTAAGATATTAGAACTATTCATTCTAATCACTTATACACAATGTGATTATTGTAAAAAATATGAAATTTCTTGCATTAAGTATAATTATCCGGTCTCAAATTTGTATTAGAAAATACAGTTTTCAAAAGCGATTTGATTTATATATGATAATTATTTATAATTGTTTTATACAAAATCATTTTTAGTAATTAAAATTATTCATTGTTTGAAAATCAGCATATTCTATATCATTATATAAAGATAAACTATCAATTAAAGTGTAAAGTGTACACGCTTTTTAATTTTTATAAAAATAATACAAAAAAAATCATTTGACATTTTTAATAAACAAAAACTAGACACACTGATAAAAGTATAATTAACTTTTTACTATAATAAAATAACTTTTTAATGTTTAAATCGTAAATCGGTTTCATCTTCTTAATTTGTTCATTTTGTACACCCACAGGCTTCAAGTATGTGAATCAATTACTTTCTTAATAAAAGATGACATAGATCGAAGTTAAGATAACATCAAATTTAATTGTTCCGATTGAGAGCGTATGACACAATAATCATATATATATATATATATATATGTATATATATATATATATATATATATACATATATATATATATGTATGTATGTATATATATATATATATATATATATATATATATGTCTGACATCAGACGTCAAACCTATAATATTATTGTTTATGTAAATAAAGGCACACCTAGTCTACTTAAATCAAATTTAGTACAAGAAAGTTTGATGTATTATAAAATGCAGACATGAAATCAAAATGTCACGTGAAATCAATAAATAGAAGTTACTCATGACAAAGATTAAAAATTTAAGATTGACAAACATGCAATTGATATTTTTAAAAATTTATTTTAATCATACTAATTTTTATGTTCCGTTTTCATATAATAAGTTTATTAATATTAATATACTCAGCCTATTATCATTTTAAAATTATTAATATTTTAAAATTGAAAATCTACATATATATATATATATATATATATATATATATAGTTATTTTTTATACAGATTATCAACATTAAACTTTTTCTTATATTATTATATTCATGTTATTAGTTTAAGGATTATAATAAAAAAAGCTTATTGATAATTATTCATATTTATGTTAATATATTATGCTCCATTGTTCAACGGTCCTATTATATTTTTAACATATAATAAAATTATCACAGCACCACAATTTACACGAATGTATCGAAATATTCATATTTTATTGGTTTAAAAAAGGTATGATGCTATTTTATCGTTATTTTTTTTATATTTAATAACGACAAGTTCATATTAAAGTTTATTTATTTAAATAAGTAAGATTTGAGTTAAAATAAATTGATTTTAAAATCGATAATGCTACAAAAATTATTAATCTTGAAAAAATGTTTGGATTCCGTTATACAATTAATTTTAGGATATAAAGTAATTTTAAAATTAGTGTCCATATATACATAAATAATAAAATATATGGTACAAAAATCAAAATTCTTATTAAAAGTATCTTCCGTCTTCTTAAACCTGGGAAAGGTTTATTTTTACATCATCATTTATCGAAAATTTCTAAAGTTGAACTTTCTCTATAGAAGAAAGGAATTGGTCTAGTGTGCAAGATTGAACTTCATTTAATAATTTCATACTTCTGTTAAGAATATAATCATTGCCAAAATTATCAATAACGTTTTTAACAAGCCAGTAACAGAGTCATCAGAGGAACTTGGAGCTTCTTTGGAAGAAATCAATGATGTCTTCAAAATTACTCTATGATTGTTTCAAATTATTTTACATACCTGACACAGTTAAATTTTTTTAATGAATGAGTCATGAATCTCTGTGTTTGACATCCATAGTGTAGAAACCTTATAGTATTGGACTATCAAACAACTGTATATTTCTTGGTTTTAATTTTATAGATATAAATATTTTTATTGATGTAAGTTGGAGAAAGTATCCTTTGATTTAAGTCAGGATATATTAAAAATTTATTAAACAACTTCAATAAAAAAATAATGATTTAAACTTTTTCTTTTTTACTTCATTTAATTTATCGTAGTTCTGTACTAATTCGATATTCCTTTTTCTGGAATTATTATTGAACTTTCACATACTGTTATAATATTCTACCAATGATCTCATAATCATTTTATAAACTCCATCTTACTACAATCCTATGACTTAAGCATTGTTGTTAAAGACAACAAAAGCTGATCGAATTGTAATATATGTAAAAACGTGAAAACGATTCATAATATACAAGTAGTCTCAAATTGTATTGTGTCTCTTTGGAAAACATTTTTTATAAAAAATTTAGTTTCTGATTAATAATATCTCTCTACAAGTAAAATTTGGTCCTCCTCTGGAATGATTACTTTTATTTGTGTTCTGATTGGTTGATATCGGTCACGTACTCTCTGTTCTGATTGGTTGATATCAGTATATGATCAATATTCTGTTTCACGGTGTACAACAAAAGAGAGTATTCGATTTAAGTGTAAAATTGATAAGAAATTTATTCAAAATATTGTAATTACTGAAGTTTTAAAATAAAAAAATTGTTACAGATTTAAATTACGACATATTATTTTGTTATGTTAATTTTATAAACTTTTCCAATAAAAATTTTGAGACTTACATTTATGCGGATTATTTATGTGTACAATTTATTAATTTCTGCTATTTGTCAGGAATGGAGCTCGGGTTAGCGATCGGGTCCGAAGCCTTCTTCAGTCATTGGCGAGCAAAAGGTAGAGTATTCTAGTCTTAATAAACAACTTAACTAATTTTACCTTAATCGCACATAAAAGAGTGACTTGTTGGTTCACTGAGGTATTAATTTTCATAAGAATTGATATCTATCAAAACTACACATATTTACTTATTCTTCTCTATTTACTTTCATATGCAGCTAAGAGAGATAAAATCAAGATATTTGTAACGAAATGTCAAAAAACTAGTTGTTATCTCAACAACAATGCATTCTATAATGCTGTTTATTAAGAAAACTAATCCTTTGAAAAAATGAAATTATCATGAAGGTGAATGTAATTACTTTTCGGATATTCGAATGTCTTTTAGAATTTGATATCTGAGTTAGCTAGCAATATTTCTCAGTGAGTAACTAAGACAAACTCTTGGTAACTGAAACGAAATATTGAGAATATAGTTGTCCACTTGTTAATATTGAAGTGAATTATCTATTAACAAAGTCCTTATATATATATATATATATATATATATATCTTGGAAAACTGTGGAAAAGAAAGGCACTGAATCGAACAAAATGGAAAATCATGGAAGAGACCTTCATCCAGCAGTGTATTTACAGAGGCTGAAGATGATGATGATATATATATATATATATATATATATATATATATATATATATATATATATATATATATATATATCGTATAAATAAATAAAACTCATTTAAGGAAATGAAAGACATTTAAGTCAAATAACAGATGGTGTATAAAAATAAATTAGTTGATATACAAAAACTTGCAGGAAATATATAGCTAAATTCTAAAGATTAAAGTTACAATAATTACTATTTTATAAATACAGTGATAGATTGATAACTCGGAAATTTAAAATTCTGAGATTGTCCAAATTTGTGACTATATTTTAAAGAAAAAATTTCCAATAAAACCAAGTCTATAATAACAAGTCTATAATTGTGGTTTATGGACTAAAAAAATTAAAAAAATCGCATAACTTTTGTACTGTTCATTTCATCTCTCTAAAATTAATTAACACAGTTCATATTTAAAATATAAAGCATGCTAACTAGAAATACTACTTTTAAAAGAATAGTCCATTTTTATAGAGTTATCCTATTCAAAATACTGGCCTCATTTGTTTCAATTATAATGTACGTTTTATTAAATTCTAATAATTAAAGAAAAAATATATTCTGATATATATATATATATATATATATATATATATATATTGAAATGAATTGAATATAAAAGTATTGCGTTTTAATAAATATAGTGTAGGTTTTTTGAATAACTAGACAGAATATATACAAGAAAAAAATGTTTTAAAATAGATGTTACTTTGAAAAGGAAGTATGTGAATTGATATTGTTTGATTTTTCAAGCTTGTGATTTTGTATCCATTCATTATATTTGTTAGCCGTACAACATGTCTTTGGATTTTCCTATGTACTGAAATTACTATCGTCGTTCACGCAGTCAGTCACATTTAAAAGTATACCGTCATATGTGTACACGCACATGTGCTTTATAGTGAAATGAGCGTGCGATTGTATGAATACCTGTAACGCTTGTTTTTAACCATTGTCAGTAGATGGTGTTTCATACATCTATTAATGATCAAAATAATGAAAGGAAACCCGCGGGATAGAAAATGAGATTTTGTAAAAAGTAATTTAAAATTTATCAATAGTCTAATCATTAAATGTTATATATATATATATATATATATATATATATATATATATATATATATATATATATATATATATATATATATATATATATATATATAAGATTTATACAACATGGATAAATGATCTAACATTGAGTGATTAGCTCTAATAAATTACACTCTATTTACATGGTCCCAATTTCTATTTAATTATAAAAATGACGTAAATGACACAAACACTGTTGAAAGTGTTGTATTTTCGGACGATAAAAAATTAATCATGTTTTACCGTTGTAGATTGCTGTTTAATGATTAATAATTTTACTTATTATCGATTATAAAAAAATACATAGCTATTAGATTTTATCTGATATGGACCTGTTTTTTTTAAAAAAAAAACTTGTCGAAGCTACTTGACGTTTTTGTTGAAAATCATTTTATAGAACACAAAGTAAGTCTTAAGTTACGCAATAATTTTTATAACTAAATATTTTTTTCACTAAAATTGGTTTGGTGTTTATAAATTTAATCTGTTTCTGTGTTTCATTGGAACAATATTTCCATGATTTTATTATGAAAAAATACATGCATTTTAAAAATATGTTTATTCAATACTCTGGTAATTATTTATAACTGGATTGTACTTATGAATAAAATATTTTCTTCGATAATGAGATGTGTTAAAATCTTATATTTTCGTTTTAGGTTGGTAGGAAAATAATTACGTTTTTTTTCTGAATTCTTACCGTCATTTTCTTCAATGAAAGTGTCATTTTAAAGTGCATTATTAAATCTATATTTTGATAACAACTTTGATTTTATTATTAATTTTACTTTAAATTGGAGTATTGAATTAAAGATGGAAAAGAAGTAAATGAAAGCATTTTTATGAGTTTAAAACGGGTAGTAAAGTAGCAGAAACTTCTCATAAAAAATGATGCTTTTGATGTGGGTACTGTTAAGGAGCGTACAGTGCAATGGTGGTTTCAAAAATTTCGTGCTGGGGACGAAAGACTTGAAAATGAAGATCACAGGAATAATTCAGTTCAGTTTTTCTTCAGTTCATAACGACCAACTGAAGGCGTTAATTAAATCAGAACCATGCATAACAATTCGAGAGCTTGCACAAAAGTTAGGCGTTTATCATCCAACAGTTCTGGGCCACTTTAAACAGCAAGAAAAATTAAAAAAGCTGTAAATGTACATGAATTTGAAGGTCTCCAACCGAAATTATTTTTCTACCAACCTAATAAAGTCTCAATTTTTAAAATTTGTTTATATATTTATATTAAATTTCTAATTTGAATGAATTATGTTCTATATTATTGTAGAATTAGACATTTGTTAGGTATTGTTAATTGAAAACTGTTTGGTTAAAAAATTACGATAGAATAAAATACAATTAGAAAGGTGCAAATTTTTTTTAATTTTTTTATAAGATGTTAAATATTAATTTCTTAGTAAAAAATTTTCAGCCGTTAAATAGTATTTCTTTGGATAAATTTGGTCACATATACACTCATAGATATCTAAATTCTTTATCTTTCTCTCTCTCTCTCTCTCTATATATATATATATACCTTCAATTGAAATAAAACCATTAATTAATAATATTTATAGGTCATTTTTCAAGTCAAATTAATGATTACTTTAAATGAAACATAACATATATACTTTTTTATTATTACAGGTATAAACATGATTAATTCTTTTTAAATAACTGTGATATTTTTATTTTATTTTTCAAACAGATAAATAAGTTTATGAAATTGAATAGAATATTTTTAATTAGATGCTCTTGTTTCAATATGATTTCCTTAACGATTTAAAATATAACAGTACAGTTTTTTACAATAACTTCTTTTGATTTAGTTAAAGCAAATCTGTCTTAACACTTCAATGATATTAAAACTGACAAAGTAGAGGAAGTTGCTATCAGCAATGTGTACGTTTTAAACGTAGTGTAGATATGATAAACATCATCAATACCGTTATTCAGACATGTATTGAATGTATTGTAGTTGAGTTCGTGTAGAGTATATAGTTTTTATCGTTACGAATTTTATTTCATTAAGTAAAATTGTATAAAAGTATTTTTATGAGTGCTACTTTACGTTAGTAACAAAATTTCAAAATGAATTATTTTTAGTTGTTGTTGATTATAAAAGTCAATATAAAATGATGTAAGAAATAAAGTTTAATAACAGTACTATTATGTATTGAAAAATATTAATAAAAATGTTAAATACTTGATGGAAATTCTTGGTAATCCTTTTGTACAAAATAAATATGTCTTTATAAAACATTATTGATTCTTGGTAAAGATTCGTAAAAAAATATTTAAACTGTCGGATTAATGTATAAACATATCGATTGAAACATTAATTTTAAAAGATATCCAATAAAAAAATAATAACTGCATCGTTCATGTTTTGCAATCGTAAGCTAATGGGGTATGACTATTTGTATTCGTGCCATTTAACAATAGATAAATCATTAAACTAGTAAATAGTGACATATTTTAGAATAGACTGTGTATTGAACGGATACCTTACAGTTTTACTAAAAAAAAAGTGTCAACTACAAGAATCAATTCTCGAAATTAAGACGAAGGAGAAAAAACTAGTTAGTATTTACAAAATGTATGAGAGAATTTATGAAGTCCGTATGAAAAAAGAAACATGTTATAATCGCATATAACGAAACGCGATAAAAACTTCAACTTTTACGATACCAATAAAAATAGTGATCTTAAAGGATCAAGTCGATTAATAAAATAAAAAGCGGCCGTTTTGTGTGTTCGTACGTTTGTATGTGTTTGTATCTGAATCACGGTCTTACGTAATCGCGCATTCCATCTGCAGACAACTTAATGAATTATTTACTTAAAATACACTTTTAATTTATGTATGAATTCAATGTTGACATATGCAAATGAACGCAAAATTCAACAAAGTGGTCTGCTTCTTGCGAAGTACGTTGGAAAAATCATTACACGGAAAAACTCGATATGAAATCAAATGGTAACGAGTTCGGTTTCATGTTGTGATAGTAGATTAGAGAATTTTACAAGAATCGCGTTGTGCTTTCGCTTGAATTTTTTTTTCTTTTATATCGGAATTCATTCGCGTTTCCGTCAAATACAATGTTTCTTAACGGAAGTATTTACTCATTTTTTGTGTAAATCTCTCTTTCTTTCTCTCTCCCTCTCTCTCTATATATATATTGTTGATATTAAAATATGATATAAATTTTTACTTTCAAGTATAGATGTTTTGTATTTTTTTTTATATCTATGAAATCATTATTGTACAATATACATAATTATTACAGGAATTGAATTTAAATTATGTAAAATAATAAATACACTATCTGACGTGTCTTTTTAAAAAGAGAATAATCAAGTCCTGACAGTTAATTAATCTTAGTATAAAATTCCATGATCAATAATTTTGTTGAGTAGAATTTATTCTTTCTATAAAGTAAAACGATTGTTAAAATAATTAAAATCTAGACAAAACTTGTGACCATTTTATTTATATTATATACACTGAATTGATAAATTTCGATTATATGTTTTGATTAAACTATATTAAATACATTTTTATTGCAAGTGTACAAATGGTAATATTTAGAGAGTTTGGTTTCTTGAAATCTATTTCTCTCTCTCTCTCTCTCTCTCTCTCTCTATATATATATATATATATATATATATGTCAAAACTTGAATAAAAAGGAATTACACTAAAAGTAGTAAACTGAAACTAATCGATTATTTATTGAAATTGAGGTTGAAAATGGTATATATTTTATTTCTCGACGTTTCCATCTCACATAACAATTGTCAAAGATATAAAAAGAAACGTGTACTTTTAAATCTATTATATATATATATATATATCATTATCATCTTCAGCCCCTGTTAATCCACTGCTGGATAAAGGCCTCTTCCATGATTTGCCATTTTTCTCGATTCAGTGCCTCTCTTTTCCACAGTTTTCCAAGAAAGTTTTCAATATCCTTATCCCATCTGTTCATTGGTCTCTTTCTCGGTCTTTTCATATTCCTTGGTTCACAGTCAATAATTTCTCTTGTCCATCGGTTGTCTTCTCTTCTTGCGATATGTCCTGCCCATTTCCATTTCAAACTCTTTACTCTTCTTATTATATCTGTGACTCCTGTTTGTTTTCGTAATATATATATATATATATATATATATATATATATATATATATAGATGTATATACATATATAGAGTGACAGAGAATAATTCAGCTATTAGGATACATCACACGAAAGTATTAAAAAAATGTAAAAATTAAGAAAAGCAGGTTATCCTCCATTTAGGATTTTAGTTCAATTGTATTTTAGTTCTAATTCAACTGAAATACTCAATAAAAATAACATAACTTTTCTTATCCCTTGTGCTCCCTTTTAATACTTCCATGTGAAAGGCTAAATTGAATCACCATATACATATATACATGCATACATATATATATATATATATATATATATATATATATATATATATATATGTATATAATCTAATTTATTTAATTTAAATGCTTTAAAACTATTGTATCTACAAAAAAAATACATAAATATTTAATAACCTTCAATATTAGGAACTCTATTTTTTTTAATACTTTCTTGAAACGTAATGAATGTAAAATAATTTAACTTATCAAAACAAGAAAGTAAACTTTTATCAATATTTAACATGATATTTAAATAAGAAATGTCTGATTCTATTTTTCTTACATTTATTCTTTTTTAGTTTTTTTATTTTCAGTCAGGTTTCAAATAAAATTTCTCTTATATTTATTTCGCATCAGAAGTAGGTTATACAAACGATTGGTAGTTATTCTTTTCCTTTGACTACTGTACGTAGAAAATTCATAATAAAGCAATTTGTTGTTTTAATATATATATATATATATAGGGTAGTTCAATTTAGGGTTCCACATGAAAGTATTAAAAAATCGCAAAAATAAAAATGTCACAATATTTTTTAATTTTTGCTGTTTTTTTTAATAATTTCATGTTGACTGAATCACCCTATATATTTATGTATATATATATATATATATATATGTATATATGTATATATATACATATATGTTTATATATATAAGCAGTTCTTGAATTTAATTTGTAGTTCATTATAAATTTGGGAATTTACAATTAGAAGATATCAAAAATATAAATCAGAATAAAATTATAATCATATGTATTTATACCTGTGATCCATTGAAACGTTATCCAGGTAGTCTTCGCCCTTTTGGTTTAATTGAGTGTCTATTCTATACAACTAGTTTCAGTATGTGTATCATCTTGATGTACATATTATACTCTCATTAGATTCTCCAGACCTACCGTAGTAGACGTTAGAGATTAAAGAGAATGAGATGAGGTGAACTAACATCTAATAAGATGTTAGAGACTATAGAAAGAGTCTTTGATATCTATTTGAAAATGACATTCGTGCCGAAACTAACTGTGGTAAACTGATACTTAACTGATCCATAATTATGGAGACCACCAGATTGTTCAATGTAATTCACTTGATATATAGATTAGACTAATTTTTTTGATTTTATGTGTAATTTTTAAGTAATATATTTACTATTTTAATTTGAATTTATTATTTAACTTTAAATTTAAAAATTCTTACTCTTATTTATGATGTAATACTTTCAACCTGTTTATAAAAACTCCATGTATACACACACACACACACATATATATATATATATATATATCCGTTCTATTTAGTTTGTATTAGAACTACATACAAATAAGAGACAGGAAAATAATGAATTGAAATCTATTGTACATGTAGTGTATGACATTTAATTAAAGGAAATTAATTTAAATTATATGTAAATTATAAAATTACTTCCAAAGAAAAAAATATTTAATTTCATCAGCATTGATCATTTTTTGAATTTTAAAAATTTTATACACAAACTTCATTAATATTTGTAATAACACACACAAACACACACATACACACATGTGTGTATATATATATATATACATGCATATATATATATATATATATATATATATATATATATATATATATATATATATATATATATATGCACAACTAAACTGTTATATTGTTACAGTTTTAAAGCCTCATAATTTGTTGATAAGAACACAAAAAATTATCTGACGTATCAACTGAAAAATATATTTTTCTCTGAATATAAAAAAGGCTCTTAAACATATAGGTGGTTACGTGTAAGCGTGAAAGGATCTATGAGCAGACAAGTATGAATTTAATTCTATATTATGATAAAAATGAACTTAAAGAATTATTACACATATTTTATATAACACTTATTCTTTTTTTATCGTACGTATACAACCGTTTTAAAATAATTTATGGTGGTTATAAATAGGTGATATATTCAAATAATTTATTTTATTAAGATGTATACATATATTAAGGTTATATATATATATATATATATATATATATATTATATATATATATATATATATATATTTATACACACTATAATAATTTTTTCTGATTTCTTTAATTTATAAAGTAAAATAAAAAATATAAATTATTATAAACGTAATATAATATATTGTTCTTCGAGATAGGTCGGATTTTTCTTATCATAACCAGATTACACCAGTATTGTTGAATAAAGATGTTTGTTTTCTTAAAGGTCGTCTTTATAAATAATAATATTTGTGATTTTGTAACAATTCACATAGCTTTTGAGTACTTTTTTAATATCGTAATTTTAGATAATCTGTCTTAAGTGGATTCCTTAAAGACAGAAAAGCATTTTTCTACATTCGAATTAATATATATATATATATATATATATATATATATATATATATTAGACAAGCATAGTGTACCTTCTGACTTTCAGTACTTTCAGTACTTCAGTACTTTCTGACATTCAGATTAAATTCATTTTCACAAATTAAGTAATTTTTTCACCTCACAAATCATATAAATTTTTCTTGTCAAAAATGTTTAGAAAATCATTGTTAATAATTTTACCAGAGGTTTTCCTATAGATAGGGAAAAACCGAGATTTTTCTGTAACTTAACTATTTGAGTATAAAATAATCGTGACTGAATCACACATAAATAATAGTCAAAAAGAGTAAATAATGATTTATTCAACATTTTTAACTATTAGTTTGTATTATAGTATAACGTAAAACATGTTTTACAGAAAATATATTTCTTTATTTGAAAGTAAAAATTAAAATAACTTTTTTTTGTGTAAAATATCAAATCTATCCTTGAATAATCAATAATTAAAACAGTTTTATTGAATTTAATTCTCTCTCTCTCTCTCTCTATATATATATATGTGTGTATTTAATATATAACCTAATATGGTTACTCAATCCAGTATAAAATTTTCAGAAAAAGAAGTACAAACTGAGTAGATTTTTGAATTTAAAAAATGATGGCCACCGTTTTTCAAAAAAAAATGTTTTTCAATTGAACCTTGTGGGAGTAGAGTTCTGAAAGACCAGAAAAAACAATTTACTTTTTCAACATACATGAGCTTTCAATACGATTGCTAATAAAGCTGAGATGGTGGAGACTGAAGAATTCTTAGATGGATCATCAAAAAACACATTCCAGCTACTAAAACATACTACATGTATATGGATCGAAAATTTCGATAAAGTATAAAAAACAGACAATTTAAAACAAGTGAAAGATAGCATCTTGGAGGAGTACATTCATTTTACAACGAAATATTCAGCTGGTCAACCGAAGTAATGGAAGACTCTCTGCTAGAATCCAATAGCGAATATGATTATGCACCTTAATATTAGATTATAAGTGAGATATATATTTGTCTTCTATAATATAATATTTTTTAATGAAGAATCGTAGTTAAAGAAATCTTTTTTAATCAATTCAATACTATTTTCTCTAAACAAAATATATGTACAAAACAATTTACGTTGAATTCTGATACATTAAGGTTTCATAGCACAGTAACTATTAGGTAACTAACAAATAAATGTCTAAAAAAACATATTAACAAAGAAAATCTTTAAAAAATATTATTATTTTTGTGTCACGCAGTTTTTATTGAATACTGTAAAATTCAAATTTTGTGACTTATGTAGTTTTTGAAATGACCGATTGATTTATTTTCCAAATCATTTAAAAAACATGGCCAGAACGTTATTTAATTCCTTTTTTAATAATTTGGTAACTAGTTATAAATAAAAAGCAAAGATTTGAATCTATTTCTATCTATGTTTGTATTAAAACTATCTTTCTCAAATGAATTTTTGTATTAGTAACCCATTCTTAGCATAAACAGACAGTAGTATTATTAAGCAACTAACTAAATTAAATACCTAAAAAACATATTAACAAAAAAAAACCCTTAATATAATTTCATTATTTCCTGGTGGCGGATTTTTTCCTGTAAAATTTAATTTCTGTAACTAATGTAGTTTTTGAAATGACTAATTCAATTATAAAGAATGAAAATCGTCAGATGAATTGTTTGAATACATTTGTGTAATTTAAATAATCGTTTGTATTGTTTCGTAGTTTATATTTATAATTGGAAATTGTGATTGACTTAATTTCTAAGAAAGAAAGAATAATTTAATCACAGACATTTTTATATCGGACGAATCAACATTTGACTATTAAATATTTTCATATGTTACTCAGTATTGCAATGGAAATTCCATTGAAATACAAAGTATGAACATGCCTATGGCTACTTAGTATGTGTTTGCATACCTCAGCTTTTAGAAGAAAGTATTTTTTAGTGCGTAAAGTGTTAATTCATGGATGTTTAGATTTAAAAAAGATTACTTGGTAAGGAAAATACCTATAAAAAATATCTACAGAGAAATATACAATTTTTAAAGCTATTTCTAAGTATAAACAACATAAGAATTACAATGCAGCTATTTTTTATGCCATTGTAAAATTATACACTGATTATTCTTCTTGGAAACAGTTTAATTCGTTAAAATAAAGATAAACTTATTGATAAAAGTAAAAAATATAGGTAGTCAGCATTAAAAAAAGAAAACGTTTTAATGTAACTATATAAATAGGTTATATTTTTTATTAATGTTTATATGTTTCCTAGACATATCAATTTCTTATCACCCAACTAAATATATATATATATATATATATATATTTCAATATGGATTTGCAAGAACCTCGTCTCAGTTTAACTATTTACGATCGAGAAGCACTAACTTCCCTCATGCTAATAAAACGCGTAGTTTGCGACGTCACCGGCCTTCCTCATAAACAGGCGTGCACCTGTTTTTCAAATACTTTACTGTAATACGCCTTGGACATTTTACGACAAACGGATTCCTGCTGCCACTAAAATACTTCACGTATACTTTTACCTGTGACTTGCGCGTCGATTGTGAATATGCACGAAACAGGTCTTTGAATTTGAACCGTAAATAAAATACCGTCGTTTCTGTGAAATTTGTCAATAATTTGATGTCATAAATATAAAAAAAAGAAAGATTATCGTTTTTAATATTAAACCTTTCTTTCCAGTGCTTATATCTTAAGGCAATATTAAGGTAGTAGAAAAATATGTGTTAGTAGGTTGTTATGTTATACTCATTATTTTTATGTTTTTTTTTTTATTTCTCAGTGACATTTATAAACGGTATTAATTTATGAAAATAAACTATTAATGTTTAAACTTATGATTATAATTAAGAAAAATAAACAAGCTGGATACACACATCATTTAAGATTAATTGTGATTAATAAAATATATTATTAATTCATTCCTAAATATAATCGGTCTATTTTTAAATTAAATATTTTGGTCATAAAAATAACAATTATTTGATCATCATTTTATACCGTTATTATAAAATTTTTTCTACTGACTTAATATTAAATTTAATTATCAAACTTCAACTTGTCAAAAATAATATAGCTATAATTTATATCAACACTTTTATATTAGATATATACATAATTTATCAACAATATTTTATCATAAAAATGTTTTTGTAATTTATACAAAATTTAATTATGAATTTCACCTGTTGATCATAACATTTGTGGCTTGATTTTATTTATGCGGACATTAAAATATTAGGAAGACATTGTGTGTGTGTATGTATGTATATATATATATATATATATATACTCGTATATACATGAATTTTGAACTATGTAACTTAAATAATTTATTTTGTATTTAAAAGAAAGTTGTTTCTTATATTTATCTGTAATTGAGAAGTTATTCTGAAAATTCTTAACTAAAATATTAAGTTGGGAGGAAAATAATTGCGGTTTTTGTTTTCTGAATTCTAACCTTTTTTCTCAATAAAAGTGTCATTTCATCATGTTCATGTTAATATCATTTTAAAGTGCCTTTTTCAGTCTGTACTTTGGTAACATCGACTTTCGTTTTGTTATTAACTCTGCTTCAAATTGGGCTATTTAATTAAAGACTGAAAAGAAGCAAATAAGAAATATTTTTTGTATGAGTACCAAATTAATATTTGTTTATATATATATATATATATATATATATATATAGATTTTGGTTTGCATGAGTAACAAATGAATTTTTCACTCTTACCAAAACCATAAAATGGTCAAAAACTTTCGATTATTAGTTGTTAATAATTTTCCATCTTGGTTAGTCGTATTTAGAAGGTCATACCATTATTTTCAGAGTTTTAAATTACAAAAAAATCTCTATTAGAAATATCCTTATATTTAATCCACTGAGGACAAAATGCAGATTATGAACAATCAAAAATGGTCAATAAGTTATTTGATTTTTTGATCATAAAAATATTTTTTGGTTTAATAAAAATGAACACATTTATTAATGAGTGAATTTAGTTACAGTTTTGTGATGATATTGGCATCATTATATTTTTAATATTTTCAAGACTGTCCCGTTTTCCTTATAAAAGTTATTGGTTTCTTCTGTCAATACATAATTTATAATTTTAAAATTATGTATATTTATAATTCTAACAAATTTTAAAAAAATTTTTATTAGTATACGTTAAATGAAATTTGATAAATCCATTGATATAACCTTTTATACATATATACATCTATATATACATATACATATATATATATATATATATATATACATATACATGTATATATATATTCATATATATA
Source organism: Acanthacorydalis orientalis (assembly GCA_034766995.1). Classification (NCBI taxonomy): domain Eukaryota; kingdom Metazoa; phylum Arthropoda; class Insecta; order Megaloptera; family Corydalidae; genus Acanthacorydalis; species Acanthacorydalis orientalis. Next base: position 25,820,281 of record CM068320.1, read on the forward strand.
TATATATATATATATATATATATATATATATATATATATATATATATATATATATATATATATATATTATTAATATTTTCTAAAGTTTTTGATTACAAAATATTTAACTACATGTTAAACAATTATTATTAAATTGTACGCAAGTTACTGGTTCTATATCAACATGAAATGTAATATATATATATATATATATATATATATATACAGACCGGACGTAACTAGTTACCGCACTTGGGTTACAAATCAAATGCCTCTCCCTAAATTTTGTTTAAATGAATTAAGAAAATCCACGACTATAGACAATTTTGAGAACATTTCAACAGAAAAGAATTTAATGATCACTAAAAAGTTAGTCAAATTTTCCATTCAAAAGTATGGAGTTCTGTTACATAAATTTCTGAAACAAAATTTGAACTACAGACATTATTAGATTTCATTTTTCATTTCATATTTGCCCTACCTGTACATCGAAATTATGATTGAAAATGAAATTTTCAGCTTTTCAAAATTTGTCTCTCCTCAAAATTGCTACCATGGTAGTGGCCGATATTACCCCTGTCTAAATCCTACGCTGTATATATATATATATATAAATTATTTTTATGAGATGAAATATTTTTTTTATAAAGAAAGAGTTTAGTTCTTTTCGTACAAAACATATAGTCAGATATAAAAATTCATTTCTATTCGCTGTAAGATATTGAATTTAATATCTTCGAATAGTAGTATCTGACATAAATCTAAAAAAAAATATAAATAATTCGAACAATGTTTGATTTTCACAAATTTTAATAAAACCTATTCCAATAATCAAGATTTTCTAGTTCAGAATTTTTCATCAGAAGTACTACATGATTAAAATAAAACAGATACTTTAATTGATTTCATCAAAAAATTATCTATCTTTCAAGAAAACAATTCAGTTTCAATTGCGCATTTCTTTAATTTGATAGCTGAAAAATTACTTATCAGACCGTGTAATTTTTAATGTCGCTGTATATGAATTAGATTAAAAATAAATGTGTTTTTAATAAGATATAAATAAATATTGTCGTTGACATTTAGTCTTTACACATAGTTAGATATTGACTTTAAGTATACGATAAAGCAATGACCTTTCTGTTACACTTTCAAACTATAAATCAAAACCGACAATTTATATAAAATGTTGTATTTGAAAAGGGTTTACGTAATTAAAATTTCTTTTACATCTATGTAGAACCTGCTTCACGTACCTAGAAGAAACATGTACACACACACACACACACCTTAGTAAACATCTCGAAGCAGATCTTGTACTTCGATAAAAATTGCATTAACTCCATGCGTATAGAACATCACACGTATTTTTCAACAATTCTAGACGCAGTGGCCTTTTTACAATATCATACACAAGAATTACGACTTACACGAGAGAACGTAAGCAATTATAACCACCTTACACGACAAGGAGATAAATTTTGACGCATACGGCGGAAAGTTATTTTATCTCCGTTCATAATTACAATTTTTACTTCGGTCTTATGGCGTCTGTGTGGCGTTTAAAAGCTGAAACGAAATCATACATTTTATGAATCGCGATGTCACGTTCTCCTTTTTTTTCATTCACCGCATGTTTCAGTATGTAGACATAGCTTTGATAACAGGTTGGTTTTAACTGGGTCTGTCCATTTAGGGATCTGGCATAACTTGATTTAAGACTGGAAAAAAAATGTCCTCATATATACTACCCAATATGCTGTTTACACTCGTTCGATTCTGGTGTACGGTGAAGTAAGAGCTGTAGAAATGAGATATATCTGATGTACGTGTGTGGTAAACTTATTGTTTTATACACGTTAAATTATCGTTTTATCAGTCGTAAGTTCGAGTTATGGTAGATGTTGTTCATTGTTTTTACGTTATTTCATGTTGTTTAACATTTCGTTGGAAAAAGTTGTAGCTAGAGCAAAGTTTAGCGAATATTTCAATTAATTGTTTAACTACAATAAGAACTCCGTGACATGTTACATACACACACACACATATATATATATATATATATATATATATATATATATATATATATATATATATGAATTACATTAATAATAATTCAGTAATACATTAAGAAAAAACTCATATTCTTTTTAATAACAACATAATAAAATAACAATTTCTTGATTGATTTTTTGACACTCATCGAGTTTCTTCTAATACTTAACTGAGAAGTGTGAAGGTGTGCCAAAATATTAATCTAAAAAAAAAGAATTATGTACAAGTTAATCATGCAATTTCGATTGCAAATCATAAAAATCCAGGTCAAAAGACTAATGTACAAGATTTTATTTTATCTTTTTTATTTTATATTTCGATAAAGTAGTTTATCGGTACTCGCTGTAACTAGTAAAATACAATATATACTTGAATTTAAAAAATAATATTATATAGATTTTTAGATAACTCTGCTTGAAATTGTATCGGATGGATTGAGTAGACCGATGCAATTTTTGCTGAGCCTAAGCCGGGATAAAGGAGGAAGGTTTGAATTCGAGGTTAACATCTAACCTTCTTCTCTTTTTGCAACATACCACACACATTTCCATTTCAGACTCTTTACTTTTCTTATTACACTGTGACTTCTGCCTTCTTTCGTATCCTTCTATTCTTCCTATCTCCTTCTTTCTGTTCTATTCTTTTTCAATCTCTTATTGTTATTCCTAGCATGCATCTTCCTATACTTTTCTGTGTTGTTTGTGTCTTTGAATGATTTGGCGTTAAACACCCATGTTTCGCAGCCACAGGTAAGGACAAAGGCAGAAAAAAAGTATTTGATCAATGTATACTACTACATTAATCAAATAATTTTTTTTTCAAACACAGTGGGATTGTTGATTTAGATATCAAGGCGTTTCGTCCAAACGTCCTCTATCCTATTTTTAAACTCCTGTTTTTTTCTGCAATGAATGATCCATTTCTCTCTCTCTCTCTCTCTCTCTATATATATATAAGGTGTAAAGATTAATTCGGTGCTTTTACATTAAATGAATCATAACTGTTTTCAATTGAAATATTTACTCTCTAGGATTTTGAAATACCAACCTTAACATTTGAAAATACTATATATCTTGGGAAAGCAATTGGTATAACCTTACAAAACAGTGGTGAACGCAATGGCGTTCAAAAAGTTGTATATTAGGCATTGCATATTTTTTGCGTTTTAGTTGAAAAAAATGCTGTCGAAGCCGCGGGAATAATTTGTTCAGCTTTGGGAGAAGGTGTTGCAACACATAAAAAATGAAAATAATACTACAATGGAAAATGTATTATGAGTTCATCGATTCAAAACCTCCATCATTTTTCGACAAGTGATTCGTCATTTACTTTACAGATGAAGAATAATAATGGGAGATATTTTGAAAATTGTAACGTATTATATTTTTCCCTAAGCATTCATTTTCTACAAAAAAGGCATCGAATTAATTTGTACACTTAATAAATGCGTGTGCAGTTTTAATTTTAATTTAAATTGTTATTTTGCCTCTAATTTAATTCAGAAAATGTTATGTTTTCATTATTCTTCTTTATTTGTTAGAATTTGGACAAGTATTTTCTATCAATTTCTTCAATTTGTTACTGATTTGAAACTAAAACGTTTATAACAAATATTTATTGAGATTTCAATTTTTTTTGAGATATATTTTTTAACTATGGTGTATTTATATGTGTTATAAGTATCTTTTGATATATATATATATATATATATATATATATAAATTTGTGTTTGTGTGTAGCATTAATACAATTCAACGAAATCGTAATTAAAATTAATATTTAAAATATTCTCATATAGACTCAGACATTTTATAATCTACAACTAGGAAAATGCAAAAAATCTATTCATATTTTTCTATTGGCAAATTCTTAACAATTGTTTACAACAATACTAATAATAACAAAATATTCTACATATTAAATATTAATAAGATGAGTTATAAAACAAAAAAATAATTTGATTGAAATAAGAAAAACAAATATGTTAAATATTACCTAAGAGAAACGAATATAATTAACTATCAGGTTTAGTTAATTGCCGAACGTAACTTTCGCAGATTTGATACCAGATTGTACAAATAATTAATAATGAAAAGAAATAGCATTTCCAGTATACCATGTAATCACACCTTTTGATTGAATGCTTTCTATTAACACTTTCGACCTGTTATACATAAAAGTAAAATTCTTTCTACTTTTGATTCGGCCTTAATAAACAGTATGATGACCTTTTAGGTTCTTCGACCGTAACACACTGACCAAGTGTCAATAAATTCTTTCAAGTCATAAGGTAATAATTGAACGTGTGTTTGTATGAATCTATGGATGGCAAGTCTGTATATGTGGCCTGTGTGTGTGTGTTTGATACGTATATACGCGCGTGCAGTATTTCACATACAAAGATATGAACTAAACAACAACAACACCGCATCTAGCTTATATCAAGATATAAACATTAAACGTACACGCACATTCACGTATGAGAGTGGAAGCGAACGAACACATGCACGTATGACAATATTTTGTGTCCTAATTGGGACACAGAGTTGACAAGGCGACACTTTATGCGTATGACACGGGGACAAGCCTAAACCACACGTGCACTTTCTCTATAATTCTCAACAAAAATCGATCTATTCGATATCGGCCTGCACGAAATAAAGAGACGACGTACTTGTATGCATGAAAAAAGTGCTTTTCTATTCTTGTCGGACGAACGATGACGCAAAACTAGAAATCGATTTTTACGTCTAAAAGTCTAAATAAAAATCAATCTGACAGTTATTTGAATATACCGAACGAAGATATTGTGTATGCAGTACCGTTCTCTATAGATTTCTATGGCCTGGAAAAGGGCATTTTTCTAAGACTAAGACAGAGTACCGATTTCTAATAGCATTAAAAGTCCACAAGAAACACACAATGATTGATTTATATTAAAATGTAGTACCATATACTATTTATTGAATTTTTAATTTTGTATTTAAATAGTATATTTGTTCATTATCAATAATTCATTGCGACATTCTTCGTTTTAAAACCACAAAAATGGATTTTTAATTCCAAACGTTTGTTTAAATATTATTTTTATTAAACAAATCAATTATGTACTCTTAGATTCTTACCGATTATACTACTTTATGTTAAAGTACACTTTTAATTATTTAGAAAATCAAAAACATTTATTCTCAATTTCAATTCAAATGTATTTTTTTCATGTATTTGATGTATTTGATCATCTTGGTGTTGTTGTCCGTACCTGAGGGTCTGAGACCCTGACAACAGCCTTTTGCTTGTAATAGTATTAGTTTTTAATCTTGTTGTGATCAAACACTGAACATCTGGGAAAAGTTTCATAAAACCCAGATAAATCTTATTATAGAAATCCTCTCACCCGTCTTTCCCTAGGAACAGATTCGATTCAAATTTAAATAATAACATTATTTATAAATGAAAATTGTAAAAAAAATTTTAAAAGACGAACAGTGATATTTTTAAAAATATATTTTGAAACTTATTAGCTTAGTTTCATCAAAATACAATATTTTTAAAAAAAAATTACATATACTTTCTTTAAATTTATGTAAAATATGTGCTTTAATGAGTGTCAAAACTATTTGAAACATGTCCAAACGATTGTTTTTCTAATATAGTTCTAAATTTTTATTTCTTCAGATATATTCTTATATTCTATATCTACAAAGAGAATTAGTTATGAATTAATTTAATGAATATCAATAAAACAAAATTATTTTACAAAAAATATTTTTAATTATATTTTTTATCAATTAATTATTTTATTTCTATTTTATATTCCTTTCTTTTATTACACACTTTTAAATTAGGATTTATAAGTGTAAATGAAATAGTTTTTTTTTAATAAATCTAAAATTGAATGGTTTCTCTTTTTGATTATTGACAAATTTTGTAATTGAAATTTATAATTTATGTAAGAGTATGAGTTTTAATCATATGAAATTCTATTTAATAATGTTAAAAAAATCAAATGTATTTGATACAGGACTATAAATTTTATAAATACCTCAAATTTTGAAAGTAACTGTTACTATTTATAGTTATTATTTTTTTAAATACAATTTTTATGATAGCCTATTATTAATTATCTTTACTAATTACCAATATGTATTTCCTACTTATATGAATAAAATCATCACTAATCACTTTAGGTGCTGATGTGCCCTTAAATCTTAAATAATCAATAATGAAAACCAATACTATGTATAAATAAAATCAAAATTGTAAATTATTTATCAAACTAATGAAATAATCATTTACAAAAAATGAATTAATATTGTATAAACACAAATTTAAATTTTTAGTATTAGGTTGGTAGAAAAATAATTGCGGTTTATGACATTCAAATTCGAATAGATTTTTCCATTTGTGATCCAGAACTGTTAGATGACTAACATCTAACTTTTGTACAAGCTCTCGAATTGTTGTGCGTGGTTTTGATTCAACTAACACCCTCAGTTGGTCGTTATGAACTGAAGAAAAACGTCCACGACCTTCTTCATCTTTAAGGCTCTCGTCCTCAGCATGAAATTTTTGAAACCACCATTACACCTTACGTTCTTTTATAGTACCTATTCCAAAAGCATCGTTTAGCTTACCAGCAGTTTCTGCTGCTTTACCACCTGTTTCGAACTCAGAAAAATATTCTTATTTGCTTTTTTTCAGTTTTTAATTCAACAGACCAATTTAAAGAAAAATTAATAATCAAACCTAAGTCGATTTTACCAAAATGCAGACTGATAAATACACTTTGAAATAATATTAATATGAACACGATAAAATAACACATTTATTGAAAAAAATAGGTTAGAATTCAGAGAAAAAAAATCATAATTATTTTCCTGCCAACCTAATAATTTGATGGTTTTATAAAACATGTGGCAATGAAAAAATTAAAAATAGTATTTAATTTTTTTATAAGAATTATATTATAAAAAGCTAAATTTGTTCGATGAAATTTTCTAATTCTTTTTGTAAAAAAAAAACATATTCAGTTTGATATAATTAATTATATGGATAAAATAATGGAGTTTATGAATAGAGATAGTTGTAAATTATATGGTTCTATGCTATGTTATAGTTGAAAATAGTACCGTTATTTTAATGACTAAACGTTTGTTTAAAACAATTTAAACTAATCTTAATAGCACTGCTGTAATTGTAAGAATTTATATACTTTTAAGTCTTATGTAATCACAACTTGAACGTTCTTTATTCCTATTATATTATAAAAACTAAACGAATTACGATAGTAAATATAAAATGCACATTCTAGAAGTATTGAAAACGAATAAAACGTTAATTTATTTCCAAATAAAAAATGTTTGAGACTTAAACGCTAATTAAAATAAAATATAAAACTATTTACGTTGATCTTAAACCGGTACTGTATCTACATAAAATTTATCGGAATGTTCGAACTGAACTTCTCTGATATTATGCACTAAGAAGTTAAATCGAAACTCATTTTCTTTTACAGCGGAGTTCGATAGTTGAAGAAATTAAGACGTTTGTCATTAGAAATATATTTAAAAGTATTGACAGCGAGTGTTTTGTTACGACTGTCGCAACCTACTTATAATTTTAACGCCAGATGGATCTCCGACTGGTTAGTTTAGAACGGTCGCAGACGCTGATAAAAAAATTAGATTAGACGTTTTGCTGTATATATTTGGTCATGTCAGATACGATATTTGTTATTTTTATTATTTTATCTTTGACAACTGGACATATTGTCTTTAAGAAGTTTTTATCGTGAAGGTAAAAAAAACTTGAAATTTTATAATTATGTAGTAGGTGTGTTTTGCTTTAATCTCCTTGTTGAAAAATAATTACAACATATCAAAAATTTGATTTTTTTAACATTTAGTATCTTTGTTGCTTCCGTTATTAAATAAACACTCTGTCTATTAAGGTTTTTTTTTGTTAATAGACTTAAACGCGCATTTCAATTTAAAATAACGGAATTATATTGATTATTACAGTTAATTTTAATTACACTTCCTTAAAATTATATTCTAATTATTTTCATTATAAAACAAAATTTAAATAATTTTTGTTTTAAAAAGTTTAAACACACTTATAAATATTTCACAATGATTATATTTTATAAGGAATTATTTAAATGTATTTTCAAAATTTAAAGTTAATTCAACAATTGATAATCACTTAATTAACATGAGAAAAAGGTTGTGAGAGTGGATTTAAATTTAAGAAAGGAAATCAAAAATTAAAAGGTCATTTAAGAAGTAAAAAAAAAAACAAATTCTGCATACAGAATTTTTATTAAGATTCTTTTTTATATATTTCACTCTACCTTCTATGTACTTAGTCAAAATCTTAGAGTTTCAAGTGTCCATTCTAAAAGAAGTTGTCAAATCATTTGGTCATCACTGTTCCCTGATATTAATTACCTTCTCATCAAAAAAACACTTTTGTATACTAGCTCTTCTTTTAATGGCACAAAAAGGTGAAAATAACTTGGTAGTAAACTAGGACTATATAGTAGGTGGTCTATGAATTTAAAATTTAGATCTTGAATACATTGATTTAATTTTATTAACCGTGCAAAACATTATCTTTGAACAAAATTACACCTTTCTAAAGTTCCACACGCCTCTCTGACTTCACTTTTGACTTCAGTACTCGCAAAAGATCACAGTAGCTGTCAGTATTTATTGTTTTGTTTTAGTTGTGAACTGAACTAAAATTACATCCATCATATCCCAAAAAAATATCATCATCATTGGACATAGAAAGCTTGAAAAATTCGCCTCGCTTTTTTGCGGTATTAAAAGAAGAGTGAGGCAACAAATGTGTGTTTCTAATGGGAAGGTAATTAGTACTGTGTAAGATTGGCTGTGCAAGAGATCAATTATGTAAAGGAATGATATTAATAAAAATATGTATCACAAGAATAAAAGTTTTTTACTAATTAAAGGTCTCTTTAGATTTGGACTTGTCCTTGTATTATACATTGATTAATATATTGAATATTTTCAGGTATACAGTTATATATATAATTATACATATACATATATATATATATATATATATATATATATATATAATTATATATATACATATATATATATATATATATATACAAATATATATATATGTTTATATGGATGCATGTGTGTGTGTGTTTTTGAGGAAAATTTTCAAAATGTTTTTCACCTTTGGAAGTAGAATATGCCTCTCAAATTCCAAAATATTTCTATGCTTTCACATGACTCAGGAAAGAATGAAGACGTGCCTTAAGAATAATAAGTAGACACAAAAAACAGAATACAGTGGATACGAAAATGAATATCGTTTATAAAAATAAGAAAAGAAAAGAAAATTCCAGATGTAAAAAAAAATAATTGACTGGTAGTTAACACGTTAAAAAAATCCTAAAGTGTCTAACATAATGAAGACAGTTGAGATAAGGATATGATAAATGTTTGAAAATAAGAGAAAATGAATTACACAAATTAGAACAAATTATAAGACATTTTCATTAAGTAGTGAATTGTCAATGATTGAAGATGATGACAATAAGATTATAACAGAAAAAAACTTAATTTTTCTTCTATCATAAAAATTAAATATATAAAAGGTTGTAATGATTTAATTAGTGTGTTATTGAGATTATGAAAAATACAGTATTAATTAAAATATAGCAAATATGGACGAAAAAATAATATGAGAATCTGTCATGAAGGAAATATTATTATAAATTATACACTATAAATTTGTTTACATATACATATGTATATATATATATATATATATATGTGATTTAAATTTCATATCAGAATATAAATTGTGAAATTTTGTCTAATTTTATAGTATACAAACAGAATATCAAAATCGTTAAGATGGTGATCTGATAATCAATCTCTGTCTTAAATATTGTTCCATTCAAGTCGAATACGATGTCATTTAGAATTCAACATGTAAAATACGATTTTTTTTGAGAACGCGCTGTTATTACAACTAATAACAACTGTAAAAGTATGAAAAGATTGAACGGACGACCACTATCCATTGTGCAGATGTATTTTAATGACTGAACGTGCGAGATATCTATTTGTCACATTCCTTTAAAACACAAGTGAAATAATTTAAAATAGAACGCGGCATGTCGCTTCGCAAACAAAGACATTCATATCGATACCGATGTGTCGATACGAAAATGATCTTTGTTAAATGAACATCTAACAATCACCAAACCAATTACGGACAATTTTTCTGTCACGTCGCAATAGATTTCCTATGTCCGGAATTACTGAGCCATAAAAAAGTGTTGATGTTTATGTGTTAAATGTTTTGGATGTGTGTAATTAAGATTGAGTTGAAATATGTATCTTATTATCGCAATGGATTTTTTTTATATGTTGTACTTGTTTTGACATATTAAGTTTATAAATACTTACACGTTAGATGACGAGTTAATTGATTTGATTTCAAAATTTACGTCTGATTAATGACCATTATCTGATATTTGTTCCAAGCAGAAAACATACACCAATTAATTTTCGTTACGTTTGTCGCTAAGCTGATTGTAAAAGTGGATTGATATCGTATCCAGTATCCCAGTTTAAAACATATTATTGGACGTAGCATATTTTAATTGGATTCGTGAAAGAGACTTATTTTCGTCGAATAAATTACCTAGGTCTTGTTTCTTTAATTTTATGTCATTACTTGACTAAATCATTTGCCGTTTTAACAGATTTACAAATTCGTACCTACGAGATAAAATATTTGTAACTGTAATATCAAACAGTTTAACATGCGAGTGTAACAAGCAATCAAGATTAATTTACGAAACGGAGAAAAAAAATTGTTAAATTAGAAGAGTAGCACTTGCAAACATGTCAATTTCGACATGGGTAGCGAAAATAGTTTTAATATCGTCAGCGGATAACTGTTTAAACAAATAAAGCATATCTGATGAAATATCAGTATGATTCAAGTTTAACTGAAATGTTCCTGACACTGCTAAAAGTTTTTATTTTTTATATTTAAACTATATATATATATATATATATATATATATATATATATATATATAAATACATATACATATATATATACATATACATATACATATACATATATATATATATATATATATATATATATATATTACACTATTAATTATAATTACTTTTACTAACTGCTTAAGAGTACTAAATAATTTTATATTAAGTTTCATATATATTTTTTACATAAAATAAACTATCATTATGTTAAACTGCTATTAACTATTACCATAAAAAACGACATTAACTAGTGTATCAATGGAATTTCTTATTATATTCAGTCTGCATTTTATATCTGTATCATTGAATCGAACAAAATCTATATAATGTAATGATTAAACGGATGTGATAATCTCTTTTAGATCATTAATATTTTTCATTACTTTCATACCTAGAATGGAATTCGTTCCAAATTCCTGTTTAAATGTTTTTTACAATAAGGAATATTAGTCAATTAACACTTAAAAGTATCATTAACAGTTGAAACAAACTATCAATATAACTGCGTTTTTAATAGAAAATGGAAAATATACAAATCATTAGTAGAAATTTCAACTAATGATTCGGTGATAATCATAATATTGTATTTACCACCCGTGTTCATTTGAAATAATCGTATTATTTATTTATACTTTTTTATAATTATATAGAATGTTCTTTTTTTCAACACTCATATACCTCCCACATATATACATACACACACAAATATATATATATATATATATATATATATATATATCACTTCTTAAAATAAATTAGTTTTAATTAAAATAAAAAAGAAATTTGTAAAAAATAGCTGTAAATAATAAATCGACTAATATAATTTTAATATCATATAATAAAATTATTAGCTTAATATAATAAATTGCGTTTAATTTTATAAGATTTTACACATTTTATAATATTTAACTTAAAAATTATAATTGTTTTGTATAAAAATACTAAAATGAACTAATATACAAATTATATATTTTATTCGAACACTATAGAATAAAATATTTATAAAGATGAAATATTTAATTATTAAATGTATTTTCTTTGAAAAAATTAATATAACGAAGTAAAGAATATAGCAAAGATAATAAATTCAAATAAAATAAGGAATATAGCGATGATAATAGATTATTTTAAAAGAAGAGACAGTAATATTTTTTTAAAAAAGAAGAAAGTTTAGGATAAGGTACTTTAAAGTTTCCATGGAACTATTAAACAAAAACTAAAGAATTTTTCTCCTTAAAAATTAAATTGACTGACAAATTCGATTATTATTAAAACAGTAAAATATTACTTATGAAGTTTTAATATTTCAAATATAGTGTAATAAATGTTTCTCAGAATTAACTTGATTTATGTAAATTTTCTTTTACATAATTAATATATATGAAAAAATATCGCCATACCGATTTAAAATAGGCTTTTTTAAATTTTAAATAAAGTTTTATTAATAATTAATAAACATTTGATGAAAAAATGCAAATATCATATTAAAAAATGAAATGAAAAACAATCTATGAGATCATTTAAAGTTACAATAAATTTCAAAATATTCTTAAAAAATATTCTACATACTATTTTATTGGTTTCTTTTGTTTGTATATGTTGATGTAAATTAACAGATAACTAATTAATTAAACAAATTGAGATTTTGTACTGAATTGATGATTAAATTTAACATGTGTATAAAAACTAGGTCAAAGTCAAGAGTATTATTTTATTTTCACAAAATATAAATCAAAAGCCTTGATCTCGCAAGACAAGTATAACGATTTTATGTAGTATATGTCATATATATATATATATATATATATACATATATATATATATACATATATACATATATATATATATATATATATATATATATATATATGTATGTATATTGATTAAAGTTATTGTTTAAAATGTTCTATAGAATTACGTCAATACAGTAAAGTTTATGCGTCACAGCAAAAGGAAATGAATTATAACTATACTTTATGCTAAACGATCTTACTTTTATGTACTTCCTATTTCTACTTATTTTACAAAATATGGTATATCAATTAAATAAATCTATGAAAAAGAGAAAATATAAATAATGTACAGACAGAACAATAATGTACAGAGAAAATATACAGTCTACAGTATTTAATATAATTTGAAACTATCTAACATAAATTTGATGATGTGTTTATCTTTATAAAATATTATATTTAAGAAGATTAAGAGACTAATCAAAAAATAAATAAATGCATTCGTTGTGTTTGTTAAAATGATTTTAAGTCATAGTTATATAAAACACTTAAATTTGGTAAGAAATTAGTATTTTTAAAACAAGTATTAAAATATTAAAAAAGGAATTAACAATTATAATTATAGATAATAAGTAATTATAAGATTACAAAAATGGAAAATAACAATAATAATTTTTAATAACAACACGATAAAAAAATCTATATATTATATATATATATATTGTATGGCAGATGAGATTTTATGATATATATTTGTTTGGAATTAAAAATCAAATAAAATAGTGATTTAAAATAAAGACTACTATTTTTTGTGAAAAATATATGTTCAAATGTTGTACATTATTTTCAGATCTTATTTTCAGATCTTATTTTCAAATATTACTTGAAAAGATCTTAAATTTACTTCAATGTTATATTGAAGTAAAGTTAGGAACTTTTATGAATATGAAATTTTCATGAATATTGATTATTACAGTAATTTTTATTTTTAGTTCAAATTGAAGGCTTAGACAAAAGATAGTTTGATAATTTAATTTTCATATATATATATATATACATATATATATAGGATATCAATTTCGGCTTCCACTTGGAAGTATTAAAATGGAGCACTTAAGTTACGAAAAGTCTAATTATTTTTTATTTAGTATTTTAGTTCAATTCAATACCAAAATGCAATGGAATTAAATACTAATAATTAAAATACTTTCGTATGGAACCCTAAGGTAAATCAGCCTATATATGTATGTAATGAATGAACAAGGAATATCTTTTATTCAAGGAATTGAACAGATCTTTTTGTCTAGTGATTTCTATTATACGTTATTTCCATGAAGCATTATATTTTGTTACTAGAATAATAAATATTTAAATAATAACTAAACAAAAACTAAAAACCAATTCATTTCCATTATGGAAGCCCCGATCTTGGATCTCATAATTAAATATCGGAGTTAACTTCTCTAGATACATAGTTTAATACTTTCATAATCATGAATTTGTTTACTTATATACTAAACATTTGCATATAAGGAATTATTTACTAAGAAGTAATAATAAAGTATTGAAAAGTTCACAAAAAAAGTAAGGATATTATAAAAAAGATATATAAGGATATTATAAGGTAAGTATATTTAAAAATAGTATTGGACTAATCACAAAATAGTATCATGGAATCTTTTAAATAGCTAACCAATTTATAATCTTAATAACGTTGATGTTTTCTTAACAGAAATATACTGGAACAGTAGTATGAAAAATAATATGCAAAAAAATTGTGAATTATTAGTGGTGTTAAAAAAAGCCATTTAGATATAAAAAGTAGCGACATATTAGATACACAAATTAATTCCACGCCTTTTTTTTATAGAAACTGAATGTTTACGGAAATTCAGAATACATATTAATCTTCAAATATTCCACATTATTTTATATAACTTTACTCCATATGTTGGTTGACAGACGAGTCTCTTGTCGAGAAAAAGATGACTGCTTTCAGTCGATGAATTTGTAATGCATTTTTGAACTTCTTCCACTGTTTTAGCTTTTTTGGAATTTTTATGCATCGCATCATCTTCTCCACAGCTGAACAAATCATTCTCACAGCAGTTTTTGCAACTGGAATGCGAAAAGTATGCAATGCTTAATATATTGCTTTTCGAATACCATCATGTTCACTGCTATTCTGTGAGGTTATGCAAACTGTTTGGCCAAGATGTACAGTGTTTTTGAATGTTAAAGTTGATACTTTAAAATTCTAACGCGACAAGAAAATATTTTAATTTAAAACAGAGTTATGGTTGATTCATTTTAAAAGTACAGAATTATTTTGTACACATTATATATATATATATATATATATATATATATATATATATATATATATATATATATATATATATACATATATGATTAAATGTTAAAAGAGCTTGATTTTTCTGTAATTTTATGTTCTAAAAATAATGACATCGCCATCAAAATGTGCATAAGCAACAATCGAAAATGATTGAACATTTTTGATCAAAAAAATGTTTGTATTTGGGGCTGAAAAAGGAATTCACTCGTGAAGGTATCAACAACTTCAGGTTTTAAACATTACATTACCAATAATTAATATTTGTGTGTATGTATATAAGAATTAAATGTAATATTTCAATGCATGGAAATTAAAAGTTCACTTGATAAATTGTTATACATTTATAAATAAATAATATGTTTCTATTGTACGGATATTTCATAATTTCAGATCCGAAACTAATTAATCATATTTAATTTAGTTGTACACTTGCTTTTAATCACATGAATTTAAGACAAAGAGTAATATGTAATTATTTTTTTTTACAAAATTAATTATTATAATCAGTACAATTTTACATCTACTTATGTGTGACGATATCTTTTCTAATTTATTTTCTTATATACAATCCGCATTTTTTATAAATACATTACTTTTTTGTATTTTATCTACTTTATCAACTTTATCAACTAAAAACTAAATTTGAAGAATATTTATCAGTCTATTTTTTTGCTTAAAATCATTCTATATCTGTGGTTCCAATCTAGATGTTAATTATTGATATTGACAAGAATAGGAGTATGTTTTATATTACTACAAAAAAAAATGTATTTAATTAAGAGTTATATTAAAATATTATTAATATATTTCATTAAAGTGCAATGATAAATTTTCGGTTATTGCAAACAGATTATTCAAGCTATAAAAATAAAACCGTTATAAAATATTCGATTCTTTTATTAAGATTGTATAAAAAAGAATTTAATAAGTAATATATTTCAATTACATGACAAATGATGATAAATGGGTGTAATTTTATTTGTACTGAATTAATTTATTTCAATATATAGTAGCGTATATTTTAATCCATGTAATATAAGTTAATACATGAAAAAAAACATGTACACTTTCTCTGTACAAACAAAGAATCGTGTAAAGTTTGACCCATTATCAATTCTAGATTCATAATGAGGAAATTATACTAATGCAGTCAACAAAAAATACCTTACTGGCTAATTGTTATTCAAGACGCTCATTTCAAAAACAAACATGCATTAAAGAAGTTCGGTGTATAAGAAGTCGCAGTTGTAAATGAACAACACACCACCTGAGTAACTGAATATCTCTAGATGATTAAACAACGCGTTTAATAATGAATTCAGAAAATCGCCAAAACTGTGTTCCGCAGGCTTGTCAAGGCCGCCCGCGACCACTCCGTGACGACATACATGGCGACAACTTTCATAGCTTCCTAGATAGATACCGGCGACTGATATCAAACGTACCTCATGTCTTAAGTCGTTGCGTTGTCTCGTAACACGCCAGTGTAGGTATGATGCCCTTGTAAATTATGTACATATATATATATATATATATATATATATATATATATATATATATATATATATATATATATACACACATATATATGTGATGCAATTTAACATTCTTATACTAGTTGCTGCAAGATGTTTTCATAAACGATTAATATAATTGTTATACGAAATTACAATTCGATGTAAATAAATCTGCAAGTAACAAGAATTTTATACTGATATAGAGGAAATTATACATGAAAATGTTAATGAATGTAATTACATACTTTATTAATGTACATTTATTTTGTTTGTATATAGATATATGCCTACATAATAGATTTAATGTTCAATTATATATTTTTTATATACTTATTAGTTCATACTATTTTTACGGTATTATTTTTGTTTAAATATATCTTTACACAATTAAAACACTAATATAATTAATTATTCTCAAAACTATTGTATTTATATGCAAGAACTTGAGTGTAGGGCAGTGCTGGGGAGCATTTTCATGTTCGAAGTACGCATTTACTTAGCTGAAAATCAAATAAGGCCGTTTACAAGAAATTTCAATTAGATATACTTAAAAGTGTATATTATTGTCTAAAAATTCAACTACTACATACTTAATAATTTCAAAAAACGAAAACTATTTGTTAATTTTAAAGTTAATTAATGTTTTAATGATTTTGTTGTGTTTGCTTTTTGTTGGAAATCATTTGGGTCCGCAGTTTCAGTTGATCCTATAGATAGGTATCAGTCGTTTGTAACCTTAAGGGCGTCTTGATTTCGATTAGATAGGCCCTAAATCCCCAAATCTCCCCCTCTCGATTAGATAGGAGAATGTAGATTCGCAGCAATAAGTGGTTGAAAAGCAAGAAAGCATTTTTCGGAAGATTTAGGAAGAAGTTTCACTTCAAAAAAAGGATTTGTTCTGTAAAATTTGGATTCAGTCAAAAGGCCGCACTTAAGGCTCTATGAGGCAACAGTTTCTCAATCACTGGTATATAATAAGAAACGATGCATTATAAATATTATTTTATATAAAATTTTATAAAAATCGTATTAATGTTGCTAATATGATAGTTTTTATTATTCATATTTTTAATCGTGAATATTAGGGAGTTTGAAGTATTGTTAATATTTATTGATTAATTAAATTATTAAATATTTTTATTATATATATATATATATATATATATATATATATATATTATATTCTATAGTCATCGTTTGACACTGTGGATAAATGTATTTTCAGAATATAACTAAGCAAACAAAATTATAGAAAATTTTTTTATTTAAAATGTTCAATAATTGTCTTACTATCTGTTTTAATACACTAATATCGTGAATGACACGAATACTGCTGAAATGTGTATAAGTGTATTAAAATGCATCGTAATCATTGTCTGTACGTTATAATAGAGAAAAGTTTGACAATACAGTGTTCACCCGTTTGTTTGTCACACAGTACTGTATAATATCCAAATATATATTTAAGAATAAACGGTGAAAATAGAAAGAGTTAGCGCTTTAAAAGTAAAAGTGAAAACGGAATTCCTTATTTTACTAAGAAAAAAAATTTTGTATTTCTATATTCTTATATATGTATATCATTAACAAATACTCATTTACATATATGTACGTTTTTCATTAAATTCAGGCTATTTATTTTAAAACCTATTGTATGTTTTAAATAGTTCTGTTTTCGAAATGTTAGTATTTTGATTTTTTACAATTTTATCCTCTCATGATAACATAATGTTAGTAAAAACTATACATGATTTTTCCTAGTTCATATTTAAAATTACAGTAAAACCGCAATAGTTTTATTTAAATATTTTACTGGTATTATAGACAACAGATGTATGAAAATAAATCTAATTTTATTACCTTTATGTTTACAATATTTATAAATTAGTTTATGAAGGTTTGTGTGTCTAAATATTTATATTCATTTCAAGTACATACTTTAATTGTATAAGTAATATTTATTTTTCGAAAAATAGTTTACGAGAATTGTATTTTAGTGCTTTTTATACAATTCTATTATATCGAAAATAAAAATATGTGTTATACATACAAAAGAAAAACACTACTATTTATTTTTTTGCAGCTTTGTCGAATATATATATATATATATATATATATAAGTATTTGACCAATGCATACTTCCAGTCCTTTAACTACGCCAGTGAAACATGGGTGCTTAACGCCAAAACCATTCAAAGACTCCAAACAATAACAGAGAAGTATGGAAAAATGCATGCTCGGAATAACAAGAAGAGATAGGAAAAGAATAAAATGGATATGAAAACAGATAGGAGTCACAGATGTAATAAGAAGAGTAAAGATTTTTAAATGGAAATGTGTGAAGTATGTTGCAAAAAGAAGAGAAGACAACCGATGGATAACAGAAATTGTTAACTAGGAACCGAGGAATATAAAAAATCAAGAAAGAGACCAATGAACTAATTGGATAAGGAAATTAAATTTTTTATTGGAAATCGGTGGAAAAGAGAGGTATTTAATATTACATAACGGAAAATCATGGAAGAGGGTTTTATCCATCAGTGGATTGACAGAGGCTATATATACATATATATATATATGCTTATATTGACTGCTGGGTGTGTTTTAAGTATGTGTAAATATTTACAGCATAATTTGAAAATTAACTCAAATTTTTAGTGTTTTTGAAACTATTTGGTACATACATCAGACTACAAATCATACAAACTACATAAAAAAATTAAATAAAAACTTTCAAAGTACTGTATATCCAAACTATCGAGTAGTCAAAACAACTCAACTCTGTTGTATATATATATATACACGTATGAATGAGTGTGTGTTTATAATTAGAAAGATTGCATTGATATATAACTGAGTAATATTTTATTGTATTGCAATATTTCTTTGTGATTATTTTGAAATGTAATATTTTACTCTGACGTTAATTTACTAAGTCCTTTATAAAGAAATTATCACAAATCATAGATGGAACTTTATGATAAAATATCTGGTTGTTTCTTATATATATATATATATATATATATATATATATATATATATATATATATATATATATATATATATATATATATATCGAAAAAAACAATTTCATATTACTTAGACTCATTTATATATTTCAAACTCGTTATTATCAAACAAACATCAGTATTATTCTGTTTTAATTTCACAAAATTCAACATACCTATTCTATAATATATTATGAATTCTTAATACCTTCATTCGACTTATCAACCAGATGGAATACCGCTATGACACGCGGTGTAATTTGAAACCTAACGTCGTCGTCAAAGAGTTAATACCAAATTTGTAAGGTTTCATAAATAGATTTAACGACCGACGCAGCCGCACAGGTCGTTCGATAGTTGTGAAAACGTTATCCACGAAGTCTATACGCTACGTCTGTTTTAATTGGACAGACGATTTATTGAAATTATAAAAGATATCTCTTTTTTATTAACTAATATTCACGTGACAGCGGACCGTTATTGGATTTCCAAGCGCCCGGTGCCAACATTCAAAATTGCGCATTCCTGCTCTCCAGCTACATTTATTTGTTGGGAAAAAATCTCAATAAAAAAGTTTCATTAAATGATTATAATGATGCTCGACGAATTAAATGTTGATGTTTCTAGAGATAATTATGGTCGTTAAAACGTGAGTTTTAGCTACCATAAATTTTAAATATTGTTTTTCTTTATTATATCATATTTATCTGATATTATGTTAATTGTTTTATTTTTTTTTGTAATACAGTTTATAGTTCTTATATTTTAACATGAAAGAAATAACAGTAACAATGAAACTAGAAAAAGAAACGAAAACATAAATTAATTAAACTGTGTAAATAAATGATTTGTTTGCGATAAAAGTTGATTTAAATTCGACACTATTGAAATAGATATGATAAGCTTTACACACACTTAAGTTACGATTGAAAAGTCCGCACTTTCTTTTAGAGAAATCTGTGATTTATACTGAGATGTATTAAAATATTTTCTGATATTAAATTTGTGTATCTTTATCTACGAAAAAAATATTTATTACTAAAATCTTTTTATAATTTTTATTTTCTAAGATATATACACTTTTTTAATTTTATTGTATTTATTGATATTATTTTTTAAAATATATTTATAGATTAATAAGTTTTCTTACACATTTTTAAATATCTAAAATAAGATATAAGTTCAATTAATTCAATTTCATTGCTTCATATTAGTGAACTTGTCTATAATTTGTATGAAATATGTAACTTTCATAAAACTAACAATTTTTGTAAATACATTCAGTATAGATGGTTACTTGGAAATTTTTTTTTGTTTCAAAAAAATATTTTACTGGTACTAAATTATGTTGTTGATATAATGCATCTATAGGGTGATTCAATTTAGGTTTCCACACGAAAGTATTGGAAAAATCAAGTTATTTTTTTATTTACTATTCTAGTTCAATTTTATTTTAGTACTGAATTAAACTAAACAAGTAAATGAAAAATAACATGATTTTTTTTTAATTATTGTATTTTTTTTAACATTTTCATGTGGAAGCCTAAATTGTATCTCTCTATACATATTTTTTCAAATTTATCTGGGAAAATTACTAATTTTTGACAATAAAATTTCCAAAATTCTATAAAAAAATGAAAAATCAAATTAACACGTTACTATTTGCAAGCCGTTAATTTCATCTCTAATATTGTTCTTTAATGCCTCTGTGACTAGACAGGCTTTTCATTAAATATTTTCTTACAGATAATCTTAAGGAAAGAAATCTGTGTCTGTTAATCAATCATTTGAGGAGGACAGTTAAATTAATATTTATTTTAAGATTATACCTTTGACAAAAATTGATTCTAAAAGGACTATTGGATTTCAAGCAGTGTGTGTTGTTATTCGATCTTCTTTAAGTGTATTGTTGAAGTGTATAAAAATTCTAGAATTAATTTTCTTTCGATTATAGATCGGTAGCCTTAATAGAATTTACAGCGCAGTCAGCATCATTATCGTTTTCAAATAAATAACACCTTTACAAAAGACCTAAAACCTATCCATTGTAATATTGTAACAAAGTGAGTAAACATGGCACTCGTGAAATACTTTTGGATTCACAATTTCCTATCTCTCTTTTATTTTCTAACTTTTTTATGCTCTTTTTAACCTTTTAATCTCATACATATCATTGGAATAACAATAATAGATTGTTAATTTTTTAAAATAAAATTTAATAATTTTAATATATTTTTTTAACAGTGCACTTATGTTGTTCAATTGTTTTATGTCCTACAAAGAAATTTTTACAACGCACATTTTTTGGGAAACTGATTTTTAATCATTTAGTATACACACACACACACATATATATATATATATATATATATATATATATATATATATATATATATATATATATGACATCTATAGAAAAGAAACTAAGGAATTTTTTTGTTGAAAATGGAAAATATTACTAGAATTCTTTACTTAGTAGTGGATAATTAGATTCAAATTTATTATAATTAAAATAGAATTTGTTATTATAAAAATATAATATAAATTAAATATATTTATATTAATGTCCTCAAAAAAATTAATATTTTTTTGCTAATAAAATAATGTATAAAACTATGCTCTAAAATATTTAGGACAAAAATATGCTTCAAAATATATATTTTCTACCAAAACAGTTACTACCAAATAATACAATTAAATTTATTCGATGTGATTTCATATAATTTGAAACACTCAATGTTGTTAAAACACAAAGTATATAAGAAGTATTTTAATTTATTCGACAATACTCAATAAATCTTCTATAGCAAACAAAACATTCTAGAAAAACCTTAAAGTACAAATTTATCTTGAATACTAAGATAACTACCTGCACGTGTTCTTATCCCAATAGAAAAATCTATTGTTGTCACAGCTTAGCATTTTGATAACAATCAGGGTTAAATTTAATTCCGAAATTCTATTTCTTCACAAGATTACTTAATATTCAATGAATAATTCGGTTTTGAAGGACAATGATTGAATAATTGTTAATTTAGCACTAAAATACCAGCATTCGCAGATATTAATCTTAATCACTGATTGTTTGACAAATAAAATAATTATTATTTCCAAAATAGATCCTGGAAATTTTCTAATATCGATATGTTAGAATTTTTAATTAATTATTTTTTTTAAAATTAATTAACCTAATATGTCTAGTTCCATAAAATGTATACCGTTGTTTAGAACTGAACCAGTATATTTGATAGTATTTTAGTAATAGTTTCATAGTGTTTTAATAAAACAAGAATATGTTGTTTATCAATTCTGCACATTTGAAATATTTCACATTGTAGAACGAAATTCCAATAATTATCAAGCAGGAACTAATTAAATTCATAAATTCAAATAAGGAATCAGTTAAATTACTAATAAGTATGTTAATTAATTAGTCTGTAGATAAAGTTGAAAAAATATCTAATTTTTAATTAATTGATATAATTCCTACTTAAATTAACCGATTTTATCGAAGATTTATAAATCAATACGATACAGAAAATGGCTAATTATATCCGAATGCGATGATAGAAGGTCATCATTTAATTATTATACGAGAAGAGTTATTAATAAGTCTTCTATAGATTTTTAACAAATTAAAACTATATCCGTTAGTGTTCAGTTTTCTAATCTAATTAGTTTCATCTTATATATAGTTAAATCGGATATCAGTTCTCATATTACATATTGTTTGAAATTGTTCAACGGGATGTAGGAATATATATATATATGTACATGTATTTAAATATATGTGGGATGATGAAGATTATTTCTAAATAAAATCATAAAAAGAATGTAATATATCAAACTCCGGGCCTCCCATATAGAAGATCGTTATCAAGTAGCCGTTGTATGAAATATTTGCATTTTTTATGTTAATGTTCTTGTAATATACTTTTATTGATGTTTTGCTCGTTTCAATATTTAAATAAATTGGTACATATTTTTAATTTTCATCTTAAGTGTGTGTTGAGTATTTTTTATAAAATATTTTATTTGTTAAACGTGTTCGTTCCAATATCATGTTTTTATTACATACACCATTAATTTTTATATTATATCATTTGAAATTAACAAGCTTTAATGATGTTTAGATGTATTTTTAATGTTAATTTTATTCGTTGTAGCGATAAACATGAAAAAAAATCAAAGTTGTGATATCTTTAAATATGAATATGAGTTTCAATATGTGGATAGTTAATTATTGTATACACTGGTTCAACTATTAAAAAAACAAAACATTTTTTTTAAAATATATACAGAATGTTAAGAATATTTTTATAGTTATAAATGTAAAGAAATATATTTTTATATAATGGGACATAATTACTTTAAAATTAAAATAATTCTGGCTTATAATTAAACACACAATTTGAAAGAAAAATTACTTGTAGGTTTTAGAACTAATTTAATTTTACTCTAAATTGTATTTTTCAAATATTCTTATTAATTCTATAAAGATGAATTCAAATATTAGACATTTTAATTTATCTTTATAAACTATTAATCGATTAGTTATAAAGCTTATTTTACAGAATATATTCCAGCTGTAAAGTTGGACAATTAATCTGTTCGCGTTTAAAAAACATTTACAAACTTTGTGAATAAATTTACTAAAATAGAAATCTAATCATTTAAGTTAATTATTAGACATTATTTGTATTTAATGAATATAATTACATGGCATATTTTGTATACTTGCATATTGTACAGTATGAATATTGTTCTATGTTTTAAATGATATATGATTAAATTTTATTAAAATTCAAATTTAAAATGAAATAAAATTGATTTCATTAACAAAGAAAAATCATTATTTTTGAGTAACTAAAAAATTAACAAGTACATAAATTATTATTATTTATATAAACTATACATTTATAACAACTAGATTTTATTACAAAAATATAAAAAATCAGTTCATTTGATTTTTTATTAAATTAATAATAATATATAAAAATAATCTTTTTGAAATGAAGAATAAAGAAAGCATAACTGAATATTTCTCTCTTTTATATATTTATAAATGAAAAGAATCTAGAAAAATTCTTTCAAATAAAACCAAATGTACTTCAAACGAAGAGTTTTAAAAAGAAGTAAATTTTAGAAAGAACAATTTAAAAATTAAAGTATTTTTTTGTTTCAAAGGTTATAGATTAATAATTAAAACAAAAATGTACAAATATGATAATCTACCTGAAAGTATTAACATATTATAAATTTATTAAACTGTCATCAGTACAAGTTTGAACGGAACTATAACAAGTTATAAATTTTGTTTATCTGTCAAAGAGCTATGAAAGTTTTAATCTCTTTACTATCGCTCGTTTAAAAACTACATTATGTCGAACTGATTAAAAAATAACAGAGATCTAAACAAGCGATTGTTGCTTAATTTCTAGTTTGAAATTCCATGTCAATTCTTTCAAATTATTTATTCGAATTTTTTAACAAATTGTCTGTTAATCAAGAGAACACAAAATAAATGTGTTATAATTCATTTCATAATATATATATATATATATATATATATATATATATATATATATATTGTAGGTATTCTATTTTGAGAGTAGGAGTTAAAAAATTTGTAGATTTTTGATTAAATAACGTATTTTTTAAGTAAATATTCTTTTAAAGAGTTTAAATTTAACAAAAATAGAAATATTTTAAATATAATAATACATATAAAAATAAATATAATAAAAAATATTGAGAAGTATATTATATAGACTACATAAAATTTCAAATAATTTCCACTGCTTTAAATCTTGTATTCGAGAAGCATTCTAATACTTTTTTTCATCAAAAAAGGAACAAGAAAATCATTGTTCAACTAATGTTAATTTTTTTTATTTATTCCTAACAGAGAAATAGGAATCGTTTAGTTTTAGAACCTTTAAGACTCATTCTGAAAACCTTTCTATACCATCTTTCTTTCTCTCTCTTTCTAAATATATATATATATATATATATATATATGGATATTAATTGCTGTATAAAAAAAAGTAAATTTATTAACATGCTTGATTAACAGAAAAATTGTCTGTTAATCAAGAGAACACAAAATTAATGTATTATAATTTATTTAATAATTTATATATATATATATATATTGTAGGTATTCTAGTTTGACAGTCAGAGTTAAAAAATTTATAGATTTTTGATTAAATAACATTTTTTTAAAGTAAATATTCTTTTAAAGAGTTTAAATTTAACATAAATAGAAAATATGGAAACGTATATTATATAGACTACATGAAATTTCAAATAATTTCCACTGGTTTAAATCTTGTATTCTGGAAAAAAGAAATTCTAATACTTTTTTTCATCAAAAAAGGAACAAGAAAATCATTGTTCAACTAATGTTAATTTTTTTTATTTATTCCTAGCAGAGAAATAGGAACCCTTTAGTTTTAAAACCGTTAAGACTCATTCTGAAAATCTCTCTATCCCCTCTCTCTTTCTAAATATATATATATATATATATATATATATATATATATATATATATATATGCATATTAACTGCTGTATAAAACAAAGTAATTCTATGAAATTATAATCAATTGAGTGTTTAATAATCATTTGATTTTTCTGTAAATATTATAAAGTTTCACAAATAAAATTTCAGTTTCCATAAATCCTACACAAAAATATGATAAAAACATTCGATAATTGATTATAATCATACTGATTAATTCGATTCCTTGTTCACAAAATGGTATCGCATAGAATAAAAAAAAAACATTTTCTTATTAGACAATTATTGAACATTGAGAACAGTAAAAGAATTGTGTGAATTTTTGTGGAATAAAAATATATTTCTGAAAGGATCTTGGAAAATTTGCAATACAGTTAGTCGAAAATACTGAAATTGATTGAAATTTTTAAATTTCTATGGATTCGTTTAAAAATCTGAAATATTGTTTTACACATATCTTGAAATGTTTTGTTGTCAATAGTTATTAGCTGACCTTGTCTTTAATATCAAATATCCAGAATAAAAGATGACATTGACATTATAGAATCGTACTATTACCACATATCATGAAATTTAGTTTTATCATTTTTATTTTAATATTTTCTTATTCCAAAAAGTTAAAATGTAACATTATTACATGTAAGTTTACCATTATCATATACACTTTTAACTACAGTTATTATTATCTACACCTAGTATAAAATGTCCATTATTTATTTAAATTTACATTTATTAAAATTTATATCTAGTAGATATATATATATATATATATATATATATATATATATATATATATATATATAATGAACGTACAATTAGATATCTGTCCATAAAAGCGATGTGCCATTTTAAGAATTGTAAAAATTTTTATCTTTCTAAGATATTTTCAGTTTTTTCATCTGTCTTCATAAAATGTTATATATATATATATATATATATATATATATGTATATATATTTATAATTTCTTATGGAGATCTTTGAGAAAGTAATAAATGGAGAGAATTTAATAATAATTAAAATAATGAATATGTGTTTGAAAATAATTTTTAATTAGCAAATAGTTCTCTGATTAATTACTTCAACATGACATTACAGATTTATGTCAAATTAATTAATATGTTACTTGCACACACTCACACATATATATATATATGTGTATATATATATATATATATATATATATATATATATATATATATATATATATATATATATATATAGAACATATTAATTAATGATAATTATACGGATATTGCATTGAGATCAATTAATGATTTATATATATTTCAACTATTTACTGATTATTTCAAATTATAGTGTGAAAATATTATTTATTATAATTTCAGTCTATATTTAGCAGACATAAAATAAGGAAAAATTAATATAAATTTTTTGATCCCATTTTTTGCCAGTATCAAATAAATAGTAGTTTCCAAGTATTTAAATTTGTACAAATATTTCAAAGATTTATATTCTTGATATATATATATATATATATATATATATATATATATCAAGAATAAAAATATAATTTTTATTAGTGTTATTTAAAATACCTCTGAATTTATGATAAACGGTTATAAATGAAATATATTTTTTATAATAAAATAATGAATAAGTAATTATTTATAAGTTATTATTTTCAGCATTTTAAAGGCGGATTCAATTTAGGTTTACACTTGAAAGTATTTTAAATAATCGGAAAAATGAAAAAAGATTATGCTATTTTTTATTTAGTGTTTTAGATCAACTGTATTTTAGTATTAAAGTGAACTAAAATACTAAATAAAAAATAATATGATTTTTTTAATATTTTTATGTGGAAGCCTAAATTGAATCACCTATATTTATAAAAATATAAGTCAGCAATTATTAAACAATTATCACATTGTTGATTTTTAATTGAAAAAATTTTTTATTAATAGTGAAATATTTTTAAAATATAATCATATTTATATTAATTGATTTTATATTCTCAACATGTAGATAATATAACATGGTTAAGTTTTATATCTAAAAACTAAAAGGAACATTTGTGTGCATGTCAGGGAGAATAATAAGTAATAATATTTCACTACTAAAATTTCTGAAATATCAAATATTATCGTCAATAAAAACGTAGTAGAGTAACATTCGTTGTACGTTTCACTAATACGGATTATTTTATGTAAAATTTTATATTTTATACCTCCTTACTTTGGTACTTGAATGATTAAGTATGATTTGATAACACAATAATGAAAATATAATGAAAACTTCATAAATGAATACGTCAGTGAAAGTGTAAAGCGCGGTACTGTATCACAGCACACAACGCGAAACAAATTACCTATAAAATTTACACATTTGAATTTTTATGAGTGCATTTTGTCAGCTGTTCACAACGTTGGTATGGTAACTGGCGCTCACTTGACGCTGTACCCCGACGAACCCCTACCCAAGTCGTAACACCGACCCCATGGCACGCGCATCACAAACTCGTTTACATATCAGCTGTTTTTGTTTTTATTGTTTAATCGATACTTTGTTTAAAGATTGGTTAAAACAAGGTTAAGTTTTTTTTTTATAGAAAGAAAACAAGTTTCTCTTGACTATAAGCATGTAAATACAATAACAAAAAACTAGTTTCCGTAATAAACATAATTAATTAATGACATGAAACGTGAAGTTTGTTAGTTGGAATTAATCGACTATAAATTGTTATACAACAAACTGTTCTGCATGGTTCGGTTGTAAGTTGTAAACTTTAAGTGGATCGTTTACTTAGAGGCATTTATTTAACTGACTGTAAATATTGTATAAAAATAATTAATGTAAATTGTTAAGAATTATTTTTTTACGAAAAGATTATAATAATTCTTACTCATTGATTGTATAATGAATAAGAATTAACTTAATTAGAAGTAACTTAAGTTAATAGAAGTAACTTAATTCAAGTTGGAATTTCTTTTATTTTTTAATTTAGTATATTAATAAAAATTTAGTTACCAAACATTTGTAACTATATATATATATATGTTCCGTAAAATTTCAAAAATTGAAACAAATTTGAACAAAGAACGTGTTGAGATTTTGTATTAAATTATTATTAACGATGACACCAGAAGTACATGAAAAATTATGATATTGGTATAGTAAAAAATGCAATCAAATGTGCGACTTATAAAACAAACGGCGCAATTTGATTGTAGGAGAGATTAAATAGATATACACACACACACACATATATATATATATATATATATATATAATGATATTGAGCTAATATATGCGATAAGAGCAAAACGAATCAGGGGAGCGAGAGGGGAAGTGCTCCCCGGGGTTCATGAACTTAGCGACTAGGAGGCATACCCCCTACCATATATGTGTGTGTATATATACTCGTATATATATATATATATATATATATATATATATATATATATATAAATGCATGTATAAAATTCACCAATACATAATTGTATGTTCAAATCAAAAACATGTTTGTAAAATAATGATAATGATACAAAAAAATCACTGAAAAAATTCGATTTTTTTTTAAATTCAAATTATCATGGTTTGATCAAAAAGATTTTATCTAATCTGAAAATTGAACGATTCGATAAATAAATTTTGAATAATTTTTTTCCAAGTGTTGAAAATGAAAAATGTATTATTTATTCATTAATCTTCTTTAAAGTTTGTAATGAACACATAATTAAATTAATAACTATTAGAGGTATAAATTAATTCAGTGCCTTTTGTATAAATTGAATGTTTATGGAAAAATGGAATACATTTCAATCTTCAAAATACCTCCCATTATTTTGTATAAATTTACTCCATCTGTCATATAACTGATGAATCCCTCGTCGAAAAAGTATTTGGAGGCTTTGAGTCAATGAAATCTTAATGAATTTTCGAATCTATTTCACTGTTTCAGTTTTTTTTGGCATGTTTTATGCATCACAACATTTTCTCCCGAAGCTGAGCAAATAATTCCAACGAGTTCAACGCCATTTTTTTCACTTGGAATGTGAAAAGTATGTAATGCGTAATATACTGCTTTTCAGACACTATCATGTTCATTATTGTTTTGTGAGGTTATGCAAACTGCTTGGACAAAACCTAATATTTTTAAATATTATATTATATATAAATAATTATATTAATATTAAATTGATATTATATTAAAATTAATATACTTAATATTAATATAATATTAAATTAATATTATATTAACATTAAATATTATCTTATAATTTATAAGTTAACATTTCAAAACCCTAAAACGTCGAGAAAATATTTCAATTTAAAACAGATTCATAATTGATTTAATATAAAGGCACCGAGTTATTTTGTCCGTCTAATATTTAATACTGAATCAATTAAAAAAATATGTTGTTTAAGTTTTATTGTCAAATATTTTCACTTTTGATAATTTTTAAAAGTTTCAATAAAATGTAATAAATTAATAAAAATTTACATTTATTACACTGTTTTTTTTTCTTAATCATTTTCATTATCTTAGAACGGACAATATCAATAATATTAAAATAATTCATATTCTTTCCTTCCATTATATGAATAGTAAAATTTCAATTTACAGAAAAAATGAAATATTAGAATGATTTTCAGAATAAAATATAAAATGAAACATAAAATGTTAAACGGATTATTTACTATAGTTAAAATATCAGTGTCAAATAGCATAAAATCAATTTTTAATATTTCATACCTACTTCCTTGATTAATTCAACTTAAATTTTAAGTACATATATATATATATATGTATATATATATATATGTATATATATATATATATGTATATATATATATATATATATGTATACAGTTCCAAAGAAGTCAATTACTTTATTTAAAAAGTATATATTTCTTCTGTTTGACATTCTTTTGAAAAAGTCTTGGACATTATTGTTTATAATCATATATTTATATATATATATATATATATATATATATATATATATATATGAATATATATAACTGAAAATATCTGAATGTTCAAAAGAGTTGTTTTGTTGTAATTTTTTGTCACCCACATTCCTTAATTGCGGGCCTTGGGCATGGCCTTTTGTGTCAAAATCAAAAGACATAAATTTGTCTAGCGCCTAAATTCACTGCGTATTTCTGTATTCACCGATAAATTTGTAATCTCTGACACCTGGCTATGTAAAATTTTGTTTAGTTGGTAGCTAAAACATATATAATGGATAAGATTACAAATCTTAAATATCTTGACATTTCGATTATTTATGTTTTTATATAAAAAAAAATTCAAATGAATTTCATTAGTGGATTTTTGTAAAAGTGCGGTGACAATTTTTTCAGTTTATCTCGAAATAAAAATAATCTGGTAATGTATTTTCAAATTAATTATGATAGATAAATGTATGTGTCGAAATAAATAAATAATTAAGTTGTTTGTGAGTAAGTTGTGTGGTATTTCTTTATCTGTGTATATAGAAAGGTAGACAACATATGTATGTAATTTTTCATAATGTAAATAAGTACGAAACTTGAATTTCATGTTCTAATAAAACCTATTAATTATTATTTTTTAAAATCTGAGTCTTAATCGCATTGTGTATAATGTGACATTATTTATATTTTTTTAATATTTTCAATGTTATATAAACATTATTTTAAATAGTTTTCGATTACTTTTTATTACCTTTCATTATAACACGTAATCAAGTAACTAAAAACGGTATCAAATTTTATAACATAAGTAAAAGGCATTTTTAATTTAATTTTTACATTTGTAAGTAAAAAAGTTAGTGTCATTACTACTTAATATTAGATATTAATAAAATTTCAAAACAAATCTATAAGGAAATCTTTAAACTGAAACAAAATCGATCAATACTTAAATTAATTGTTTTTTTTTTCATAATTTTTCTGAATAAGAAAAAATATTTGTTTAATTTTCTGCATGATTAAATAAAAATATTTTTTAGTACAGCATAGTCAAATTTATATCAATGCCACTGTTCTACTATTTTGTAATATTCATTTAAAAGTTAAATAATAAGATATTTTAATAGTAGAAATAGTGTTAGAATTCAAAAAAGGAATAAATAGTTTAAAAGAATATAAATTATCTATTAGACAATGAAATTATAATCCTTGTTATTATTAAGATTTATAAGATATATTAATAATCATGAGTATATATTTTAAATATGATTTCCCAAAAGAAAAGTTTATCCATCTTTTAATATACTGCTCTTGGAATCTATCGAAGATGTCTGTTAATTTATATTATTTATAAGAATTCAAGAATCATGTATATTTAATATTTTTAAATATTGATTGGAAAAATAAAGAAGTAACCGATAGATCAAGTCAAAGTCGGTCGTTCCTTGAAAATCATATGTAAATATTAGCATATAAATTTTAACTCATATTGAATAGTGTCTTGGAAATTCTGAGACTAAAATTAAGTCTTCTGCTATAGCATATTTTGGAGAAAAGTGTATCTTAAAGTATGTCTTGTAATTAAAATCGTACCGAATTAATAATATATGACTAAGATTGTAAGAAGTCTGAACCCGTCATCAAACAAAAAATGTTCTCATAAATAGAGACAACTTTTCTTTTTAATGATTTCTATGTTAAATTAGTCGATGAAATTATTAGGAAGATAATATATTTTTTAGTTATTTTTCAATAATTTGAATTCATATTTCTTCTTAAGTATTTTTTTTATTCCGTTATCATTAAATAAATTACATAAGAAAATTAACATTAATTAATTACTATTAATTAAGTATATATATATATATATATATATATGTATATAAATGAATATGTATATACGAGGGTAGAGTGGTAATTACCTGTGTTTGACAAGAAATGGCACCACTGATATCAAACTGCAATATCTTTTAACAGCATTCTTTTTCAAACTACTGCTGTCAAATTTTGAGCACAATACGTTAATTAGCTTAATTTCAACAGTTAATTAAACCAAAAATCTCTTCGTTTTTAACTATAGAAAAAAATCAGTATCGGTCAGTTATTAGATTTTTATTTTTGGGTGGGAAAAACGTGCTAAAAAATTAAAGAAAAATTACACACTGTCTACATAGACTCTGCACCTTCGCCGACAACCATCAGATATTTGTTCAATGAATTTAAACGAAGTTGTATAAGCGTTTACGATGAAGAATGTTCAGGTCGTCCAACTGAGGTGACTACTGAAGAGATTATTGGAAAAATACAAGACATTGTTTAAAATGATTTTAGAATCTATGTGCATGAGATAGTTGAGATATTAAGCATCTCAGATGAACGTGTACGTTCATCTGATTTTATAGATTATATATATATATATATATATATATATTAATTTATTAAGAATATTGTAATATTTTATTATAATATTAATATACTGGTAATAATATGAAACATGAAACTTCAAAATATAATTCAAAAACTTTGAAATAAACATTACATCCCTAAATTAAGCTTATTATAAATAATTTTTTTTTATATAATGTAAATTATAGAATTTCACTTTGTTGTCTTATGAAAATATCAATAGATATTTTCTCCGATATACGAGGGTAGAGTGATAATTACCGGTGACTGACAAGAGATAGCACCACTGTTATCAAAATGCAATATCTTTTAACAACAATATTTTTCAAAGTACTGCTGTCAAAGTTTGAGCACAATCCGTTAATTGGCTCAGTTTCGACGGTCATTCAACGTAAACAAAGGCTCATTTTTAACTATAGAAAAAAATCAGTACCGGTCAGTGACTAGATTCCTGTTTTTGATGGAAAAACATGTGGATAAATATGAAGGAAAGTTACACGTTGTTTACGGAAGACTCTGCACTTTCGATGACAACAGTCAGATATTGATTCAGTGATTTTAAACGTGGTTGTACAAGCGTTTGTGATGAAGAACTTCTAGGTCGTCCAACTGAGGTGATTACTGAAGAGATTATTGTGAAAATACACGACATTGTTTAAAATGATTGTCGAATCAAAGTGTATGAGATAGTAAGTATCTCAGATGAACTTATATATCTTACACGAACATTTGCATATGAAAAAGTTATCCGCCAGAAGGGTGCTGTATTTGTTCATAATTGTCCAAAAACGCATTCAAATAAACATTTCAAAGGAGTTTTTAACAATGTTTAAACGTAACCGGAATGAATTTTTGCATCGATATATAACCGTTGATGAAACATGGGCCCATCAAAATACATCTGAAAGGAAAGAGAAGTCCAAACAAGAGACTTCTCCTGGCGGACGTGCACTAAATAAGACAAAAGTCAATACAGTAGCTGAAAATGTTATGACAACTATTTTCTGGGATGGTCATGGAATATTGTTAATAGATTATCTTGAAAAAGGGAAAACAATAATAGGAGCATATTATGCATCGTTATTGGACCAGATGAATGATGAAATCGAGAAAAAAGTCCTCATTTAGCAAAGAAAAAAGTGTTCTTCCATCACGACAATGCACCGTCACACAAATCAACAATTATGATGACAAAATTGCATGAATTGCACTATGAATTACTACTACATCCACCATATTCTCCAGATTTGACACCGTGTGTTTTTTCCTCTTTCCAAACTTGAAGAAATGGCTTGGAGGGAAAAGATTTGCATCGAATTTGGAAATGATCGCTCCTGTAATTGTCTATTTTGAAGATTTTGACAAACCGTACTATTCAGAACGGATAAAAAATTGGAAACGCGTTGGACTGTATCAAGCTAAAAAGAGATTACCTTGAAAAATATAAAAGAATTTGTTCGAAAAAAGTTTTCTTATCAAAAACAGCTACTTATTTCTCTACTCAAGTATACAGTAATTATATCATATTTTTCTAAATTAACCGTACAACTAAATGAAATAACTAATAAAATAATAAAAAAAAATATTTCATAATAATCTTACTTAAAATTTCAAAGTAAAGGAAATGATCTAATTTAATTTAAATATAAATATTTATATTTAATATTGAATATGAATATGTTATTTAGTACATATTTATATTCAGATCCAATTTAAGTTTTCTAAATAAAAATTAAAGTACATTGTCTTTGGTTTCAAAGATTAAAATCAATAAACTAACTACATCTTTACTTGAAAAAGTAACTAAATTTTATCCACACACACACATTGAATTAAATAATACGTACACACACACACACACACACATATATATATATATATATATATATATATATTCTTATTATCGAATATGTTTTAGTATATAAAAAAAATCTTTTTCTCTGGATTTTATGCAAGACCCGAAGAAACTATATAAAAAGATTCTATGACTTAAAACATAAATCAGGATGATCGTCCTTAGTGTCAATAGGAAATTTATGTTATAAAAAAGTTTTACATCACACGACAACTCATGCCAGCAGCTTCGAAGCTCGATCGTTTATCGAAATAAAAACAATATCCATATTGTGAAAATAAATATTTGTTCGCACGATAAATATAAATTTGAATATGTATATATATATTACAATCAATATTATCTAGTATCATATAACCGATCACATATATCATACCCGTAAATAAATAATGGAGACATCCGTTATATATATATATATATATATATATATATATATATATATATATATATATATGCGATATACAGACCAATGTATAGAGACACAAGTCATAACGATATCTTCAAAACAGAATTATAGTTATGTGTGTGTGTGTCGTAACGACGGGAATCGAACACTCAATCCCGTGGGACATTCCCGTTTGCTCCCCGGCGACGTATAACTGTCAATCCAGGCATACGCTAACCTCGTTTTTGGACGATATCGTTGATATATTGTATCTATATACCATCAGACGATAGTATAGAATACCTCTTAGGTACACGGTATTGAATCCATGGATCCTATATTCATTATCTTATCTGTTTGTTTTTACGTCGTCGAATAAAATTTTATATATATATATATATAAGAGTTTTTAATAAATATAAACTAAAATTTTGATATTCCTTTCTATAATATATTAAAAATGATAAAATACTTTTATATAATTGATATAGTACAAATTGTATGGAATTTAAAATTATTCACCGTAAAGAAATTAATTCCATTTTATTTACATTGAATCAAAATAATATTTCAGTTGTAAATAAATAAATTTATACAAAAATTTCATTTGTATCGAAGAGATATGAAAAGTGAATATGAATAGATACTAACAACGATGGCCTTAAAATATTAATTTATATAATAGATTAAATTATGCAAATTTGTTATTAGTGATACTAGTTAGAGATTTTAATCAATATATTTATTTATTTTTTTTTGATTTGTTTATAATGGATTTTAGTTTATGTCTTAATTAAAATAACTAATTGTTAGATTAAGTAAGATACATGTATAATTATAACAATATTTCTCGAAAAACGTGAAAGAATATTTAGTGAATATTAAAAATAATAATAATAAATATTAAAAAGATACTTTATCTAAAATTAAAATATTTATGTAACTGTTTTAAAGAACGGTGATATTTTAATAGCAAGTGAGGTATAACAATAAAAATTTAACACGGAGAATAAAATATTCGATATATATATATATGAATGTATGTACATATTAGGTGTTCAAATTCATTCCGTGCTTTTTTTTATAGAAAATGAATGCTTAGGGAAAAATGGAATACTTTAGAACTCTCAAAATATACCTCATTATTCCTCCGTCTGTCGAATAATTGACAAATTCCTTGTCAAAAAATGACCGTTTCGAATCGATGAAGTTTTAATGCCTTTGTTGTCGGGCCTCTATCACTGTTTTAGCAGTTTTTATACGTCACACGTCCCTCCAAAGCTGAACAAATCGTTGTTAGTGTTTCGGGACCATTTTTTTCAATTAAAATTCGAAAAGTATGCAATTCCTAATAAGCTGCTTTTCAGACGTCATTGTGTTTAGTACTATTTTGTGAGACAATATCAACTGATTGGTCAAAATATAAAGTTCAGTAGACCCTCGTCCAACGATTGTTCCACCGAACGACTGATTTTTTAACGACCGGGCCTCAAGAAGCACATATTAATCACCATGAGAGGGTCATATCTCGCGAAATACCGACAGTGACTGACTACACTACAGCGTGTTGGGATAAAAATAACCTGACCCTTAAGATGCTTCTTCTTCTTCTTAACAATACTCCTTGTCATGACTCCAACTTAGCTTTGTATTTGATGTCTTAGTATGACTTCATAAAGCTTAAGTTCTTAACACCTAATACCACACCTTTACTGCAACTTATTGACCAACAGGTAATTTTTAATTTCAAGAAACTTTATAGAAAGAGAATGTTTAGGGCATGTTTTGATGCTACTTAAAAATGAAATAATCATTTGAAAGTTTTCAAAAAAGCATTATAACATCCTCCATGCTGTGGAAAATAATTGTGAATGCATGAAGTGATATCACTGTATGTACACTGGAGGTCCTTATTGTCTGATATGGTGCATGTTCGTGATTTTGATTATATAGAAATAGACAGAAGGAGCTATGGATATATTTTTCCCCAAAACGTCAATTTCTTCCCAATGTAGTGCTACAGTCACAAATAGGGTTAGAATTCTTTCCTCTTCTAGTAGTAAATTACCAGAAATCTTCATGAAGTGTGATTTTTCCTCTAAAGATCAGCATTAGTAAATTGATGATGTGTCCA
The DNA here is from genome assembly GCA_034766995.1 of Acanthacorydalis orientalis. Lineage (NCBI taxonomy): Eukaryota > Metazoa > Arthropoda > Insecta > Megaloptera > Corydalidae > Acanthacorydalis > Acanthacorydalis orientalis. The sequence continues at coordinate 25,858,224 of CM068320.1, forward strand.
CCATCGAATAGAAATAGGTTATAAGCAACAAATAATTTATTTTCATTTCTTACACGTGCCTTAAAAATTAAATTCTATCTAATGTATGATTAGAAATTTAGTCGCTTTGGATCAATTAGAAGGTTTACATATTACAAGTGTCTTATACAACGATCGTTTCAAGGAACGACTGTTAGTCTTGCACCAATTACGGTCGTTCAGCAAGAGACTACTGTATTTTTAAATGTTAAGGTTAGCACTTCAAAATCCTAAAACGACGTGAAAAGATTTTAATGTAAAACACAGCTACAATTGACAGAGAATTGAGGCACTGAATTAATTTTTACGACTAATATATATATATATATATATATATATATATATATATATATATAGAAATATGTGTGTGTACACACATCTTTTTGTGAGAATTTTATAGGAGTAAAATATGAACCATAATTTAAAATTAAAGAAAAATACTTTCATTAAAGTTACATTTATATATGAAAATATTAGATACATTAAAATTAATGGAATATATCTAAAAATTCGAATTCTTTCAGCACCAATATAACTTATTAAACTGAACAAGTAATAAACAAAGTTCAGTTTATCAAATAAAGTGCTAAAGAAAGATCTAATAAAGAAATTAATATGGAAGAAAAATATAGATGAAATGTTGTCAACACTGCATTAAATATTTAATCAGAGAAAAACATCAATAATATTACAATTAGTTGAAATAAATAAGAAAACAACGAAAAAAATGAAAAAAGTTAATGTTCTATTATTGAATAGAAAGAAAAACAAAGATTTAAATTATTTCCACTCTTTTTTAAGCAAAAACATAGGCATATATGAAACTAATCTGAGAGAAGAAATACAAATAGAAATACAGTTCTGAGCATCTTAGATCAAAGGAAAGGGAAATGCAATAATAATTATTTATTGGTACTAACAGAAGCATAAGTTTTATCATAATTTTTGTGTATGAATGTATGATTAGTAGCTATTGTTTATTAATCTAACGGTATATATTTTGTGACAAATATTACAATCGTGAAAATATTTACATATATATTTTTAAATAGATTTGGTTCTAATATAACCTCATCAAAGATCTTTTCATAATAATATGAGATATTTTTATTTGTTATTTATATTTTATAAAAATAACTGCAACAAATAAAACGTACATTTAGTTATTTCGATATATTTTTAAATATTAAGTTCATTGAGTTATGATTCTTCTTCTTGAGGTCATTATTTGATTTTTACTCCCAATACCATTTTCATCTACTAGTTGAAATATGTAAGAAAACAATAAAGAATAAAATCAATGATGAAAGTTAAGGATCTATTATTGAATATAAAGAAAAAACAAAGTTTAAATTTATTTCCACTCCTTTTTAAACAAAAATATAGAGGTTGATATGAAATTGAGCAACTGAATGAAAAAATACAAACAGAATATATAGTATTTTATTAGAACTAGACAGTTGGAAAATACATGAAAACTATTCAATTTAAAGTATATGATTGTAATTGTAATAGATTCATTTATATATTAATATAATCTTACTATTTTTTTTCAATATCTTTTTTAGTTATTGTATTTAATAAAACATATTATTGATTCTCACTTAAGAACCGGTAATATTAAGAGTCAATGATACTAATATCCTACTCACACTATATGTTGAACATCTGTCAACTTTAAGTCATTATAACAAAGACAATACTGTTCACATTACATATTTAAATCGTCTATATTCCCATCTGATATGTAGATTTGTTTCAAAGTCGGTAACCATGAAATTATTAAAAGTACATATTTTATTGTTTCCTGTTCTTGTCTGGATAGAATTTTTAGTTATTTTTGGTGTTATTTATTTATTTTCATTCTATTTTGTTATTTATTACATGCAATTGATTTCATTTTCAATTAAATTCATTTTCGGTGCAAATTAAATAGTAAATATAGTTGTAAATAAATATTATATTTTTATTCTAATACAGTTTTAAAAAAATAAAAATTTCTTATATATAGTAAAGGAAAAAACTATATTAACACGAATAATAAAATACAAATTGAGTTTATATTTCTGTGCTCTCATAAAAACTTAATTAATATATGAGATTAGAGAAATTGAACTTGTATTAAATAACATTTAAGGATTCAGTTGAAGTAGAAAAAATATACCACATTTATTATTTCTAGTAAAATAAAATTTACAAGTTTTAAAAATTATTTTATTAAAGATTTTATTCTTCCCTACGTTTTAATAAAAATAACTCATTTTATTTTCTAGTGTTTTATGAAAGAATCTGTCATTTTATATCCATGTTTTACTTATAAATTATCAAAAATAATTGTTAAGACGTATATACACACTCAGTTGATAACATCTATTTTATATTTATCCAGAAGAAACATGTTGCGTTAGACACAACTATCTTGTCTATCTATCGTGCTTCTTACCTTCATTGCAAACCCTGTTTCATCCTGATAATTTTGATGTTTGATACGAGGGAAGATAGTTGAGAGAGGGAAAGTGTACTTACTGATAGACACGATGTGTATGATGTGATTTGTCTGTTTATTTTGAATTTAGATAATTGTATTATTAATTTATAATTTATTGAACAATTTTCTCAATAGAATGAAAAAAAATTTACTTGAAAGATTATTTTGTATGAATTATTACTTTAATCAATAATAATATATATATATTATTGATTAATATATATATATATATATATATATATATATATATATATATATATATATATATGTATATACATATATTAATAATTATATATATATAATATACAATTATATTATTATGAATAATATGGTTATTATAATATATGAATTTTATTTCTTAACTGATAAGTATTTTTTATAGAAACTTCTACTACTTGCAAGAAATTGTAGAGTTTAATTTTAATTTTTTCCCCGTAATTCATGCTAGAATGTTTTTAAAGTGATAAGAGTTCATTTTTTTCATAAATTTTAAATATGTAGATTTTTTAATACCATCTGAAAAGAATGGAAAATAAATTTTAAATCTTTTTAAAAAAATATTAATAGAAATAAATATTTATATTTCACAAATATACCAGTTTCTACTTAATTATTTATTAAATGCTGAAAAGTGGTTTATTTTCTAGATTACATTTTTATATGAAAGTATTTTTTTAAATTTATTTAAATGATAAAAACTAGATTATAAATTATACTGGTCTGAAAAATTTGCATTTTTTTTTTTTGGATCTACGTTTAGCATCGTCTAGGTTTCGAATTTCATATCAATCATAATACTTGATAATTATTGGAAGTGATGAATGATTTTTTAGTATATGTATGCTGTAAGTATTAATTGCTATAAATATTAATTCATTTGTGAAAGATAATTTAGTTAAGTTCTTAAATACACATTTTTAAATAGATTTGGTTCTAATATAACCTAATCGAAGATTTTTCCATAATAATATGAGATATTTTTATTTGTTATTTACATTTTATAAAAATAACTACAACAAATAAAACGTACTTTTAGTTATTTTGATATATTTTTAAATATTAAATTCATTGAGTTATGATTATTCTTCTTGAGCTCATTATTTGATTTTTACTCCCAATACCGTTTTCATCTATTAGTTGAAATATGTAAAAAAATAATAAAGAATAAAATCAATGATGAAAGTTAAGGATCTATTATTGAATACAAAGAGAAAACAAAGTTGAAATTTATTTCCACTCCTTTTTAAACAAAAACATAGAGGTTGATATGAAACTAAGTACCTGAAAGGAAAAATATAAACAGAAACAAGATTCTAAATATCTTAGATCAAAGAAAAAGGGAAATGCAATAATAAGTGTTTACTGATACTAACAAAAGAATATTGTTTTATAAAAAATTTTCAAAAAAATATTTTATATGATCTTCAGATGGATCCATCCGAAGATGTTGATAGATGAAATCGATAGATGAAAATAGTGACACTGAGGACTAAAATCAAATTCAAGTACACAGATATGAAACAAATGATAATTATTAAATTTATAGTTTACAAATTATTCCATGATTTCAGTTTTCTAATTGTCAATAAATTTTAAATGAGACAGATATGTAGATATTAAATTTAAGTAATGAAATATAATAATAAGAAATCGTACGGTGGTGTAAGTTTATAATTTGATAAACTAAAAACAATAAGAAAAAATTATATAAATAATACCTAGTGTCATATTCTGAATACAAAAGCTTCAGTAATAACATAAGATAATAATTTTTAAAAGAAATGATATATAGGAATTTCTTTGCATATTATTAGAAAGTAGTATAAAGGTGATTTTCTTTTACAAAATATTCTTCCAGTTAGATTAAATAGATTTCCAATTTTTATTCTTTATTATTAGCGAGCTTATGTTTATATATATATATATATACTCGTATATATATATATATAAACATATATATATATATATATATATATATATATATATATATATACATATATATATATATATACAACTTGTACACCGTTGCTACATGAGAAATTATGAGCGAGGGCCATGATACAACTGTGATATATTGACAGACGGGGCGTAGGAAATTGGAAACACTCGGAAGAGATATTGTTTTTGACAATCGTGGTAATTTTATCGACTCTTCGGTCCCTACTTTGCTCTCTCGTACGTAGCAAACGTAACGTAGTGTGATATGTTACATTTATTTTGTTTCCCGATTGATGTATATGGCTGAGATGTCAAACAAGAAATGTGGGTTCCGACTTTCATATTCATTTCATTTTCTATTTTGAATATAAATGAATTTAGTCATGTATAAAGGGTTGATATACGAAATATGTTTGCTATGGATAATCCACAACAAAAGTTATATCGCAAACATTGCTCTGATTGTGAATTTAAGACGTCAAAAATGTAAACCATTATACATTTATCAAATAATTTTTAACCTTTTTTAAAATTTAATTTATATATATATATATTTATATACAAATATTTGATATTAATTAATGCTGAAAATATTTTACCTTACAACAAATACATTTGTTATAAGGTAAAATATACATTTTTTGATAGCTCGAGATTAAATTTAAATTAATTATTTCACAAAAACCATAATTTTAACATCAGTTTCTTCATTATTCTTATCAAAAAAGTTTTGATATAAAAGATCAGAATATAATAAGTTTAATTCAATAGTTTTTACTAAAATTCCAAGTTTTTATATAAAATGTGAATTTAAGCCATTATTCAACTTATAAATTATATATAAATATATTACAGTTTAATAACTGTAATATAATTACTAGACATTGTATGTACCTAGATTTAATGCTGAAGGATTATCTGACATTGAAAGATTATATATATATATATATATATATATATATATATATAAATTGGTGGCTTTATTATAGATGATTATTTATGGAAAAATGGAATATATTTCAATTTTTATATTATTTAATATTATTTTATATAAATTTTCTCCATCTGTCAGTTAACTGACGAATCCCTTTTTTAAAGATGGTGATTTTGAGTCGATGAAGTTGTAATGCATTTTCGGACCTCTTCCACGGTTTTAATATTTTTGTTATGTTTTATTCATCACAAAATCTTCTCCAAAAGCTGAACAAATCATTTCCGCAGCTTCGGAATAATTTTTTTAAGTGGAATGCAAAAAGTATACTTTGTCTAATATGCTGTTTTTCGGACCACATTGTGTCCACTACTATTTTGTGAGGTTATGTTAATTACTTGGTCAAGATATGTAGTATTTTCAAATACTAAAATTGACACTTTAAAATCTTAAAACGACGAGAAAATATTTTAATTTAAAACAGAGTTATGATTAATTCAATTTAAAGACATCGAATTAATTTGCACTCTTAATATAAAAGAATCAAATACTAATTTGATTCTTAAAAACTTTATTTTAATCCACCAAACTTTAGTATCATATTTTAATTAATGACTCTTGTTATAAGAAACATTTTATTAATAGTCAAATTTTTGTTAATAGAGAAGTTTTATGGTAATGTGTGTGTAAATAAATAAAATAAGTTACATCAAAATATGTATTACAACACTTAAATCAATTAAACTTTAATGAATATTATTAATAATTATTATAAATATTTGTTTTTTTCTTCATTCTAATCGATTAATTTCTCTATTTTCTTTAGGATGATTGATTTAAATTGTTAAAAATATATCAGAAAGTATTTGTTTTCTATTAACTATTATAAAGAATATATAAATATGATTATTTTGATAAATAAAAAAGCTGAGTATGTATAATTTTATTCTTCAGATAAAACTTAATGTATTAACATTAGGAGATATAAAAACATTATTAAAATTTTATCATATATTGACATAATTGTCGATTTAAAGAGAATCTTCTTAAAATGGGTGTAATTATATATTTAATAATTATATTGATTAAATTTTATGTATGAAAGTAAAAATAAATTTTGTTGTTAAAAATCATCAAGTTTATATTTTGTTACTTCCGATCAAAATGTATACTTTATTTAAAAGTATGTGTTCGTTATATTGACCAAATTATAATTCTAGAACAACTGCATCAAAAATGTCCTAGAAAAACAATAAATCAGATCTTAATTCTGTGAATAGTTTTAAATTCTGTCTGTGCACGATAAAAATCAAAGCTGAGCGTTATTTAGAATTTCAAAGAATATCGACATGACACGCTCTCATTTAAAAAAAATACATATATATTTATCAGATATATGTGAGCAGACTATATATTTTATTGTATGAACTCTTACGCGTTCGCCATTTCATTTGCTGTTATATTTGGATGTGCCATAGGGTAGTTTTAGACGAAGCTGTCAAGATTAGAAGTTAAAATGTAAAGATTGATTTACGACTGATGTATTGAAATTTTTGTAAAGCTTTTTTGCATTATTGAATACAAATTAAATAATATACGTGTTCGTTCTCGTATATCAAGATAAAGATATGCTAGGGGAAATAAATATTCAATATATATAAAATCTGATATACTCGAACATGGTCATGTCTCTTCAAAAATAGATTTTATTTGGTTTGTTTTGGCGTGTTACACGACGAACAATTGATAAAATTATATAAGTCAGTTTCGTATTTAAATGTTAATTATGTGAAAAATTAAAGACTACCAACCAACATCGTTCACTTTTTGAATTTTTAATATTCATTTGTATCATGCAAGAATAATATTTTTGAATACATTAATATTTTTATACTTCAGACTGCACATCTAGAAAAAAAATCTATAATTTCGTCCTTTGCATCACTTAATTAAATGTTTAATTTTATTATTATAATACATTCATAGATAGAAGATACTTTTTATTGTACTTTTTTTTATGAAAAAAATCAACCTTCACATATTTTCTATTAGGTAATATAAGCATTGAATCAACGATATCAATCTTGATATTTCTTTCAACAACTGTTGTTTTTAACTACTGCAACATTTTTTACTGCAAATGTTTTATTGCTATAATTGAATCACTTCAACCTGTATATAAATTAAAGGGGCGTACATTATTATAATTTTTTTCAATACATTAATTAAATTTGCGATAATATTTCAAAGCGTTTAATTAAGATATAACATTAATTAAACACGTTCTTTTTATTAAATTTAATTCATATGTAATTATAATTATGCCTTATAAATAATTCTGATTTTCATAGATTGATTTTTAAATAACATAGGTTTACATCTTAAAAACTTAGTTATTTTCTGTTGTATACACTTAAGCATAACAGAAAATAAATTTTTATTTTAAGTCATATTTATGAATGAATTGTTTTTGTTTATTTTTAAAATCTTGTAATTAATATTTAATGAAATAATTTTCTATCATTTTAATAATGAATTTGCATTTCATGTGAAAAATTATTGTGTAGTAGAGGAATTATTTTTTTTAACTATATTTAATTTGGCGATTTCTCAATATTATTAACATATAGGTAGTTCAATTTACACTTCCACATGAAAGTATTAAAAAAATCATGTTATTTAGTATTTTATTTCAATTGTATTTTAGTATTGAATTGAACTAAAAACTAAATGAAAAATAACATGATTTTGTAATTATTGTGATTTTTGTTAATACTGTCATGTGGAAGCTTAAATTGAATAATCATATATATATATATATATATATATATATATATATATATATATATATATGATATTGAAGATCGTTTTTTTTTCTAAAACGTAAAAATTGAATATATATTAACTTATTTAAAAATGTAGAACCACTATATCGATAGGATGTTATATTGGTTTCTTAAGATTATTAGAAACTTCAAATTTATTAATTAGTAATTTATATTTATCAATGTTTATGTCAGTTATATTTGTAATATATGTGTCCAAAATTTTTTATAACCATTTTTTTGAAAAATGAAGAAAACTTTAATCAATTACCTTTATTTTTAATATTGAAGATTGAATTATTTTAAAATAAAATGTTGATTTTCGAATGATCATTATATATATATATATATATATATATACTTCTTAGAGATTTATTTTATAACTATTTGTTAATTTATGATTTTGACACTCAAAGTAGCAATAAAATAATACTTTTTGCTACCTGTAAGAGCAAATGTTGAAGGAATGTATTTAGTATTGATATAAAAAAATATTTCCAATATAAAACAATCTCGACAAGCTTCAAAGATTCATTATTTTAATATTTCAAATTGAATATTTAATTTTATATTGTTTTATTATTTTTTTGTTTGTATTTTCGTTTGTGCGCATCTCGATGGTGATATAATCTTTCTCAACCGACTTCCATAGATCTCAGACACCAAATTTTTAAAGTAGATTAAAAAGTTTACAGTTATAGAATATTGACAATGTTATTAAAATTCGCGTAAGCGTAAATTAAATCGAATAGTAATCAGAGTGTGCACAATGATTTATTTGTGACAGTGTCTATTGTAGTGAAAAACTGTAATTGGTGCATAAATATATTTAACACATCCATATATATATATATATATATATATATATATATATATATATATATATATATAAGGTTAGAAGAAAAATAATTGCGGCTTATCAGTTCGTACGTAACGAATTGTGAAGCGTTTTTGATTTTCCTCGTTGTTTTAAGTGATAAAAAACTGTTGGATAACTAATGTTTAACTTTTTTTGCAAGCTCTCGAATTTTTGTGGGTGGTTCTGATTCAGCTAACGTTCTCAGTTGATCGTTACGAACTGAAAAAGAACACCCACGATCTTCTTCATCTTCAAGTCTCTTGTCCCAGCATGAAATTTTTGGAAACACCATTACAGATTAAATTCTTTAACAGTACCGACACCAAAAACATCGTTTAGTTTACGATCAGTTTCTGCTGCTTTATCACCTGTTTTTAACTCATACAAAACATTGCTCTTATTTACTTCTTTTCCATCTTTAATTCAATAGCTCAATTTGAAGCAAGACTAACAATAAAACTAAAGTTGATGTTTCCAAAATACAGACCAAAAAATCAACTTTAAAAGGATATTAACATGAACACGATTAAATGACCCTTTCATTGAAAAATAGTAAGGGTAGAATTCAGAAAACAAAAACCGAAATTATATTTCGACCAATAGATAGAGTGCAACAAGAATGATATTTTGTTTACTTTTTTATAAAAATTAAGTTTTCAAATTAATCTGTTTTAATTTGATGTGAAAAATTGGAAGATAAACAAAGAACTATTTTAATGGATAAGAATGACTGGCTTTAAAAGTAGTGGTACTGGAAAATAAATTGGACACTTTATTACCTATGCTAAATTACATATATTTTTTACCTTATTAATAAATCTTGATATCTACCTGTCTGCATATATATATATATATATATATATATATATATATATATATACAAATAAATTTAATATGCAAAAGGTAATTATGTACAAAATATATAAATAATCATGTAAAAAGTGACAATATTAACGACGTATTTAGAAAGGTCTCCAACGCTGTCATGTGAATACATATACCATCCGAGTAAACACTATGTTTCCGGTGGACTGAACTTCGCCACCACTGATCTGGTATTCAAATGAGCAGCCCGCTGCAGTGTGTGATCCAACAGGTACGTCATATTTCATTCTCGCAACGGCCGCATAAACGGCGTATTTGTAACGGAATTCGCGATTTCGCTAACTCTTTAAGTGTTTCGTCTGAGATATGTGCGAGAATGGGAACGTTCACCGGTACTGTACCGTATATATTGCACATAACAAGTTTGTTTGTGACAGTAGTATCACATATTTCGCTACTAGTGGAATTTTAACATCGAAAATCGAGATATATGAGAAATTTAATATGCTAAATACATGCTTGACTTGGAAATAACGAAAAAAAAAACTGAATGTACATATTAATATTTAATATCGAGAAATTTTATAGTGATTCAATAAATCATATTTAAATGGTTGAGTTTTTTGTTTACGTATTACGATGGGAATAAACATTTTATAGTATTTTTTATACTTATTTTAAATGTGTTTACAAAATACATTCTTTCTTTATTTTTTTATCTTTGTTTTATCTATCTATATATATATATATATATATATATATATATATATATATATATATATATATATATATATATATATATATATATATATTAGAAATTACTTACAGCGTTAAACTGTTATTTCAATCCCACTTAAAGTAACATTCTTAAAATTCAAATAAGATGCTATTCCTATAGGATTGAAATCAGTGTAATGTATGAGATTGGCAGAACAATAATTGCGGTTCATGACCTTCAAATTCATATATATTTTTCACTTTTTTGATTTTCCTAGCTGTTTTAAGTGGTTTAGAATTGATGGATGACTAAAACCTCATTTTATAGTTGACTATTATAACTTATTTTATATCTATTAATTTATTAATAGATAATTTTTATTTTAATGTATTTTTTTAATATATTTACTTTAAACAATTAGTTTGATAGTAAATTATACATAAATACATATATATATATATATGTGTGTATATATATATAAAGAGAAAACGTTTGGTGTTTAAATATTTTGTAGATGAGATTCTTTCTAATGTGCTGGAGTAATCCTGAAACTAAGAATTAAAAGACAAATAAACTACTTTCTAACTTGTTTGTATAATACGACTGATTAAAAAAGTGATCATTGGTTATATTAGGTTGGTAGGAAAATAATTGCGGTTCATGACCTTCAATTTCATATATATTTTTCACTTTTTTTCCTAGCTGTTTTAAGTGGTCCAGAACTGTTGGATGACTAACGCCTCACTTTATAATTGATTATTATAACTTAATTTATTAATAGATGGTTTTTATTTTAATTGGTTTTTTGAATATATTTACTTTAAATAATTAGTTTGATAGTAAATTATATATATATATATATATATATATATATATATGTATATGAATATAAAGAGAGAAAACGTTTGATGTTTAAATATTTTGTAGATGACATTCTTTCTAATATGCTCGAGTAATTCTGAAACTGAGAATTAAAAGACAAATAAATCAATCAAAATTCTTTCTAAATTGTTTGTATAGTATGACTGATTAAAAAAGTACTCCTTGGTAATATTAGGTTGGTAGGAAAATAATTGAAGTTTATGACCTTCAATTTCATATATATTTTTCACAAAAATATATATGAAACTGAAAACAAAAACTGCAATTATTTTCGTACCAGCCTAATACAAAATATACAATAAAATAATTTGCTATATTATCATTTTATTTGTTCCACAATTTTTGAACTTTACTATTTATATAGACTTTTTCTAAATATGTATTTTTATCTATATTTTCTAATTTTCAAATTTTTAATCACTTTAATATCAATACATTGCTATAATAATAAACATAATAAGCAAAACATATGATTGAATTCATAATTACACATGTAGATAAAAAATATGTGGTGCTGAATATTACTAGAACTGATTTTTAATCGAGAATTGTATATTCTAGGCGAATTTTATAATAATTTTTTCGAAAATAAATGAGTTTTGTATCGAAACAATAAATAAAATTAAGAAATAATATATTTGAAATTATTTTCAAATTGAAACATAGAAAACATATTTCTTATTAATGAGGAATTTATCTTCCCTTAAATTCAAAATGATAAAACAGTACGGTAACAATTTTAATATTTTTTTAATATGAAGATAAAAAATAAATCTGTTCAATAATAATGATTGGCATCAAACACTACTTCATAAATAAAATTAATTATTATTCTTAATGATAATATATTTATATTGGTTTGGTATTATTCTACTAAAAAATTAGGTAAATATACATATATATATATATATATATATAAATATATATATATATATATATATATATGAGTATGTGTGTGCGTGTGTGTGTGTGTGACTGTGTGTATGTATGTATGTATGTATAGGAGATGCTAACGTAAACCAACGCGTTATTTATTACAATGACTGTTCGTCAATTTACAAGTTTGCTTAAATTCGTACAAACGATCGTTTGCAATCATTTGACCAATGTCCTTGTGTGCTTGTCTAATTGTGAATTCATGTACGAACAATTGTATGCTGGGCGTACACGTAGAACAAAAAGTGATACGAAGTGCGACACCTGACCGCCATAAAAATGTACCTGTGGAGACTTTGTGCTCGTCACACCTTAAAATAATGTGGGCTCGACATCTGGAAATCATTGAGTCCCGTTTTTGTCAAGTGTAGGTGTAGAGCAGTGATAGTCTATCTTTTGGACTATAAGTCCCAACGGGGTATATTTTGACAGCCATTATATACAATTTCAGTAATTATTGAATGTCAACATGTTTTTCGATGAAAGGATTAACTTTTTAATCTTATTAATTCAACTAATATATGTAAAAATATTTCTTTTATATATTTGTTTGCTTCTTTTCATGTGAAAAAACAGGTTTAAATATTTAAGAAATATTTTTAAAAAATTATATAATGTAGCAGTTTTCTTTATCAATACACAAAGAAAAACCACATTTTTCAAAATCGAACACTATATTCTTTAGCAATAAGTAGTATGAAAACAATTTATTAATTTTTCTGCAATCAGACTGAATACATATATTAATTTCAAAATAACTATAACTGAATTTACTTTTAAATCGTGAACAACATTTATGATTAAGGCTTTTCACTAACTAAGTTTAATTGATATTTAAACTTTTTTTGTATATAGATATAAGTTTTAATATATATATATATATATATATGTGTGTGTGTATGTATCTCCCTCTTTTCTCTCTCTCTCTCTCTCTATATATATATATATATTTATATTTATACATATATATATGTATATATATATATATATATATATATTGTATATATATGAAAGTAAGTGATAAAATTTATTTTCCAATCTCTCGATTTTCGTGTAATAGTAAAAACCAACAAGTTTTCTTAACGTCATGAATGATTGTACGTAAAACTTTAAGTCGTTATCTGTTGATGATGTCGTAAATATCAGAACTCAGGTCTTAGGTTACGACCAGTGTAGTTGGTACACCTGTGCGTTACGGTTCATCGAATTATTAATAAAAATCGATGTTTCAGTACGTTTTTAACATCGTTTGATAATGTACACGATCGTAAGCATCTTAAACTAATGTGATTATAATAACGATATGATCATAATGTGTAAATTGATAGCCGAACATTATACTTTTAGTTGGTACGCTTTTTACATCGTCGTTTTTTATGCAAATTATTAACTGTTATATTCTTTGGATGATTACCTCTTGAAATTTATGTCTTGTGAAAACGGAAATGTTTGAGTAAAACATTAATAAAAAAATATATGAACGATGATTATAAATATGTATGTGTGTAATATATATAGATATACATATATATATATATATATATATATATATATATATATATATATATATATATACTGATTGATAGATAATTTGCCTCAATTTTGTAATCAAATAAGACTAATGATTAGTAGTATTTTTATAAAGAATACTATTTATTTTAATTATCATGTATTAAAAATAAGTAATTAGTGAATGTTTAAAGCTAAAAATTATTTGATTTATTAATACATTTTTATATTAATGCTTTTATATATATATATATATATATATATATATATATATATATAATTTTCTAAATGATAGAAAAAATTGATTTTTCTGTAATGGTCAATTTTAAAATTTTTATTTATATCTTCAATGTATAAAAAGTGTTATTTGAACAAATTATTATTAAGAATTAAGGGTTAAGAAAGCAGTCATAAATATATATATATATATATATATATATAAATATATGTATATATATATATATATATATATATGTATATATATATATATATATATATATATATGTATATATATATATATATATATATATATAAGTATATATATAAAAAATATATGAAAAAATGATAAAAAATGTACGCGACTGACATACGTTGAGTAGCCCTTTTCATGTAGAAGACAACTTTTTAATTGAACAATTACCGGTAAGACAGTAAATAATCACTAATTACTAGAAACAAACTGTTAAATTGTTTCAAGTAATTTTCGACTTGTTCCATAATTTTTTCTTCCGAAATAGGCGATTTTAAATTTGTTTATAGAACTAATAATTAAATGTACTATATTTTTTATACACTTTGTTTAAATGTTAGTATTTTTATTTATATAATATATATATATATATATATATATATATATATATATATATATATAAATATCTGAAAATTTATATGATTTTTAACTTAAAGGAGAAAAAAGGCTAAGGTTTATACAAAAACTGTATAGTATAGTTTAGATTCGTTACACAAACAGTAATAATTTATATTTTATTCAAATTTCTTACAGTTTTGATATGGTATCATGTATTGTAACAAACAAGTATGTATTATGTACCAGTAAAACTGACAGTTACTTGATACTAGTTTTTAAGATGAAATAGAATTGCGTTCGAATGAATCGGTACAATTGAGATTTTGTTCATTGCATTCAAACCCTTTCTCAATCTCTCTACGGATGGTACAGCACAAAAGAATACTATTGAAAGAAGTATCTTTTGTATTGATAGGTGATACATTTTTTAGAAAATTTAGATGCTACCGCCTCATTATCTCATTGAACGAGTGTGTGAACTATGACCATTTGAACGAGTTAGAGAACTTTGTACGTTATTTTTAATGATGTATAAAAGCATACTCCAGAAATATCAAAAAATTAGGAAAATAACTCTGAATATACAATGCTTAAAGAGAACAATACACACACAAATATACATATATATATATGTGTGTGTGTGTGTGTATGTATAGAGAGAGAGGCGATCATATAATTGCTTGTGAAAGAATCCCTTAAAATTTACTTAGAAAGTTTATATTGTAAAGTCTGATCAGATTGTGGGTTGTTTTTGTCTCCCGGAGGAGAAAATAAAAACTAATTCAACACGTCAGCATATATTAAAATATTAGTATATAATTTCCATATGCGTCTTTTGCCCAAATAAAATTAAAAATAAATCTCTATGTGCATATATAAGAAAAATGTGTATGCAAGAAAATTTTAAATTTGTTTATAAAAGAAAACATACCATCAAAGTATTATTATGAAGAAAATTCATGTAATAGCGGACAGGTTATTCACTAAGGTACTATGACAGTTCTAATAATGTTTATTACATTCTGGTCGTTGGACTATAAACTTACAAAAACTAATAAATAGCGAATAATAGTATGACTACATAACTTACAAATTGATGAGTTGCTAGTATTATTACATTTTCCTTCACGATATGTTAACATTTTGACAATCTTGTGTCCAATTAAAAAAATCTGACTGTAATTTCGTCACATTTTACTTACAAGTCCACAAATACAACTAACTATTTTATTTTTATTTTTTCTCGAAGAAAAGTGTATTATTTTTTATAAATTAAACTATTTATTGAATTCAACACTTATACTGATAGCCAAAACTACCTGGTCGCATTGATATGAATTTTTTCTGCTAGATAGTGTATCAAATGTTTCAGTTTCTCAATATATATATATATATATATATATATATATATATATATATATACATATGTGTGTGTGTGTGTGATATTTATATGTACTTATTTATTTATTAATATATTAACTCATTGAAAATTATTCTAATAGTTTTCTTTTTAAAATATTAATGTGTTCCTAATATAATAATAATACAGCTGGACTGAATAATCTAATACTTATTTCATATTAATTACTTCATTTAATATTTCTATCCCTGTTAGTTCTCTGTTTTCTACAATATTTTTAATAGATCGATAGAATTATTGATGTTTAACTTTCCAGGAGACTTTGTACTATTTTTGTTTCTCACATTTAATTTCAAAAGTAATTATTATTTTTTAAAAAATAAATAATTGTAACACACATGAATACTTACAACAAAAATATTTATTACATTACATATGTACAAAAGTGTTAAGGTATAGCTACTCTTTTTATGTGATAATAATTTTTTTTTGCTACAAATGTATTTATTTAAATTTTGTTTATTTTCTCAGCTTCTAAACGTCATCTTTGAAATGTGTGTTACTTTTTTAATATTCGTGTTGTATAAACGATGTAAATAAGTAAAAATAAACCACTTCACTATTTAAGACACCTAAGTCTATAGAGATTCGAATGAAAGAGTTGCACAGCAACATAAAAGGGTGACGTCTTTTCACGTGCACGTTTATCTTCTTTCATTGAGTTTAACATGGGCAGTCGACGAGACGGGGGCTTAAGATCGGTTCAAAGGGCGCTAACAATAGGATGAGATGTAGTGCAAGGTTATCGATGGAAAGAAAACATTAAGTTCGTGAACATGTTCTGAGCAACGAAACTTTTTGTGTTACATTACAAGATGTGGTTTTACTTTTTTACTTTGTTTAAATCGTATGCATTATAAAGATTCACATTATATATATATATATATATATATATATATAGGTACATATATATTTATATATAAGTATATGTATGTATGTATATATATATGTATATATTTATTTATGTATGTATGTATTGGAAATAATCATACCTTTCAGGAATAATTTTTCACATCTCCACAAACAATTTAAACCTTAAACTACACATTTGGGTCAAAGTGACCCTAACAGCAGTGTGTTTCGTATGTTTCATACAGATAGTGTGTAGTTTAAAGGTTAATTAAAAACATCAAATAGTTACCAAATATTTTTAATCATAATCATTCTAGTTTATGAGAGAACGGAAAGCTCATCTGTGAAAGAGAATTGATCCACAAATTCAAATTTGATTTTCTATTATTTTATAATATTTACAACTTCATTGTTACAAAAAATCTTTACATTTAAGAGAAAATCGCTTTATATAAATTATAAGTCATACATTTGTGTATACAAATAGTTAAATAACGAAAAATGAGAGAATACAGGTTTTATTTATTTCTTAACTACATTATGTCCGTTTTGTCAATAATGTATAATATTTTTCTCTATTTATGTGCTACAAAAACTAAAATCTTTAATCACAAGATGTTCTATTAAAAAGGGATTCAAAAAGATATATAACTTATAAAAAAAAGGAAAATACTATATATTTAGTTTTTTAAATATTTACTTATTTATGTTAATTAATATTTGTATTTCAGTCGCAATAACATATATATATATATATACATACAATTTAGTATATGTATGGATATAATAGTCACTAACTTTAAATATAATTACAGTTCACATGTTTTTTATTGTATGTGAAATAATACTTACAAGATGTGTATGTATTAAAAAAATATTTTATTATTGTTTAAATAAATTCAAAGATATTCTCTTATACATACCAATGTACATACAATCATTCTCTCTCTCTCTCTCTATATATATATATATAATCACTCACTTAGTGAAAAAGCGAGGAAATTCGAAAAATAATCCAGTTTTCATCGTTTAAATACTTTAAATACTAAAAAGAGAATAGTGCTACGATAGTATAAGCTTTCTATCAAATATTCGAATTGCTCTTTCTGAATAAAAATGAGAAAATAAATTTAAGAAAAATACAATTTATTTTCATGTAATTTAAAAATATCTTCTGACACATTTTCTGTTTTTCATTTGTGGTATTTTTCTTCCAAGCGAATCATATATATATATATATATATATAACTAATAGATTTTTTATATGTTAATTAAATATTATAAATAATAGATAATTTAAATTGACACGAATTCCTCTATAAAAATAATTCCGTCTAGATATATAATTGTAATATATTAAAGAAATGTTGTGTTGTTGGCGTGACTTTAATTTTAAATAAAGATAAGATTTTTATTCAGATTTCAATACATTTCACGAAACACATTGAACAGTTTGTTCAATTTATATTTAACCTGTAAGCTAGCTTGACATTTTTTATACTACAATAAATAGAGAGTAATAGAGACTTATCAGATCTCAGACGACTATTTAGGGCTAGGCCGACGCCACACTGAATAAGACATGACGAGACAAGACATATCGTTGCCACAATGTGCTTAGTGTAGGTTTATTTCTCTGACAAACATTGTTGATCTTCAATTATCTTGTCCAAGTTACCATGTATGAGTATTTTGTAACACTCTTTGCTATTTGAACATAAAATTCAACAAATAACAATCATGCTGCGTCTCGATTCACTTAAAATTATATCATCATCACATGTACGAAAAGTTGTTTATTAGATCATTATTGTTTATATAAAATTTATTTTCAAGTATAATTTTATAAGAGATATTTATTTACATTAAATTGGTAGAAAGTCGTATAAAAACATATGTTGTAATGTTTTCTTACAAATGTTTTAAATAAAAATAGTCCTTAAGATCATAAACATGATTATCGAATCATTATAAACTCTTGTGTTAATAAAAATGTGTAAGCATAGGAGATTTAAATTGGTAAAAATTATATATATATATATAACTAATATATAGATAAATAATTAATGATATCTTAAAGTCGATGTATTAGAATTTATAAAGTATGCTTTACTATACAACTGCAATTATAATGAAATAGTAAAATAGCGGTTTATGTTTTTAATTAGATTCACACAATTTCATACATTTTAAGAACGCTTATCATGTTTGAAGGAAATAAACGGTTTGCTTTCACGATTGCATTCTGTACGAAACTTAATTAAAATAAATATATACAATTAAACAACAACGCTCTATACATACTTATATTCTTATATAGACACAAATACATACATTTATATTTATTTATATATATATATATATATATATATATATATATATATATATATATATAAATCATGCGTATATGTATACACAATCAAGTGCAGGACCAGCAAGTTTTATTTTTTCATTCATTAATCTTCAATGCAGAGTATCCGAAACTAAATATAGAACATGAATAATAGTGTACCATCCACACTCTTTCCCCTTAAAAAAGCTACTTTTGTGTGACTGTGACCCTAGTCGAGATTCGAATCCGATATACCGGATGCAACAAAGGATTATGTCACAGAAAAACGAAACAAATAGATAGATACGGCAGTATTACAATACCAAGACCCGTCAAAAATATGATTTCTTATTTCCTTTTAGTTTCTTTTGAACATGCATATATATATATATATATATATATATATATATATATATATATATATATATATATATATGAGTAATATTAGGTTTGTACTATTCAAGGATATTCAAATATTACTATATCATTCTATTTTTAGTATTATTCATAAAAAAAGCAATATATTGTTAACATTGTATTTTACTTTTTTGATGAAATTTAAATGAAATTTATATAAGTAATGTAAATATAATTTAAATAGAGTACTTATTTTAAAACTGAAATTAAATTGTTACAAATAAACTTATACACACTTATACAAGCCTTTTATTAAAATTCTGCAGCTAAATATATAAATCTAACGAATATCAACGTTTTTGTTAAATTGTTCTATTTTTTTTATACAAAATTTTCTTTTAACATATTAATAATTAATATATTACTTTTAAATAATTCTGTGTGAAATAGTGGTTATCAAAGTTAAGTTCTTTACTCCATATATTTTCTAATCAAAAATATTTAATAATTATTCAGCACTTTGATTACTGCTCATGCGCATTTCAACGGTGCATCATAGGAAATATGTAATGTATATTTCTGCATCTTATCACTTTGTAGATGGCGTTGATGTTGAGATATGATTGAGATATAATCAAAATGATCAATAGTCAATTATTTGAACATATTTGATAGGAAAATTTAGATTTAAAGATTATTTTTATTAAGACACACACACACACACACACACACACATATATATATATATATATATATATATATATATATATATATATATATATATAAATCGGCTATCAACTACCTTTTGATTATTTTATTTTCTGTTCTTTCTATTGTAATATCAAGATGTGATGAAATAATTCCGAAAAATAATACTCTTTATCAACGACATAGATATCCAGTGTATCGTTTCTTTTCTGAATATTTTTGAATTTATAAATTTGTATCTCTTTATTATATCATAAATATTATTATGTCTGCAAATTGTATATGGTTATTGAATAAACTTCTTTATTCTATTGTTCAAATCAGTTGTTACTCTTCATTATGTATATAAATGTTCAGTAAATAATTTTAATACACGATTATTTGGAATGATTGTCGAGTTTTTCAATAATTAAATATTTAACTGATAAAATTAATAGTAAATATGTACTAGTGTATGTATTATTGTTTAGTATATAAATTGAAATGCAGGTGTGTATGCGGTATTACTTTATGTATTGTACCTTCATCTCAAACTGATAAAAGTATTCTGCAAAGTATAAAAATAAATCGGATATCGTTACGTATGAAGGCTGTATCCATTTATAATTTCGTCGACGGCACCGAATCAGGAGAGATGACCGTTTGACACAGACAATATATTTCCATTTATACATTTTCAATCCTGTCGGATTTATCTGCACAACGAATTATATACATGCAAATGTATTCATAAGAATCATTTTCTCAAGACGTCGACTTGTTTCCAAATCCAACGAAAATCTAGAACGCCGTGACCTTAATCCCTTTTGTCCGAATGGAAGGACGTCGTTATTTCTGATAGCGTTCACTGTGGATACTGACCGACGCGACGCCATTGTGGAACAGGCGTCCGTCGCCATCTGTGATCCTTCTTGTTCGGCGTGTCGTCTTAAGACAAGTGATCCAGCGCCCGTCTCTGATATGCGGCGACGTTGGCGGTATACACTATGTGCTGTAAAGCCGCCTGCAATCTTGTCCAGAGAAGCGGCGGTTCGAGCTCGTTACTTACGCAGCAATACAGGCAGCAACCCTATGACGAATTTGTACGTGACCAAATCAATGTAAAAGCAACCTCTCTGATGCGATTTACGCTTTACATTAGTTCGTATTGGTAGGATAGATGAGATGTTGGCTACACTCGTACAGTATAAGTTTTGTATGGAGTCAATGACTTATGTTCTCGTTTTTCTAATCCCGTATATACACTAGAAACGTGATTATTTCGTTGGTTAAAAAAAGAACAAATAAACGACATTGTACAAGTATGGTTGGGACACGATTCAAAACTAAATTCTTTGAAAGAAGTTGAATGTTACTAAAAAGTATATTAAATACGACTAATATTTCATCGAAATAAATCTTAATACGGGGAATATGGCTCTTACATTAAATTTTTTACTTTAAATTCATTTCAAATACGCACAACTATTATATATATATATATAAAATATTATATATAAATAACTTTTCATGTATTAAATTTGTTCAGAGATCAATGATAAATCGGCAATTAAAATTATTAACATTTAATAATTTGAAAATTAAAATAAAGTAAACAAAAAGCAATTCAAGTATTTGAAAAATAATCTCATATCTACAATTTATACATTACTAAAAAAATAATGATATTCACTGACTTCTAAATTTAGCAATTCCTTTATATCAGTGGTCTTCAAAGTTTGTCAACTCACGGATCGTTTGAGATCATATTTTTGTGCTGAACTCTTACCATCCTCAGAAAACAGAAGATTCTTACTCCACAAGCTTTGAGAATTAGCCATCCTACATGGCCAAATTTTATTATTGACATGTGATTGAGCATGGTCGTAATGTATACACACGAATACATTTTTACTGCATAATAATAGGTAATAGTCGATATTTATAGAAATGGAAGAAATTCTTATAAATCTAACTTTTTTCAATTTTTAGCTTTCTGAGTTATTCCTTCGAGAATTCTTTCGAATTTTGACCGGCTCGTGAAACCCCTGAAGAGGTTATGCGGTACAGCAGCGATCCGTGGAACACAGTTTGAAGGACACTGATTTATATCAAACATTTATTTTTATTTTTAACATTCATCGATATTAGATAATGATACAGTCAATATTTTTTTTTAATTTATGCTGTTTATCCACATCCTCTCTCTCTCTCTCTCTCTCTCTATATATATATATATATATATATATATATATACATATTATGTAGTGATATATTTTTTGATAAATTCATATTTAATATATATTAAAGAGAAAAGTAAATAAATAACATCTGCATTTAAAATCAATATAAAGACCAAAAATGAAGTAATTTATATTTATTTACTGAAAATTAGGTTTTAAAACATCTAAATTTAAAATAGTAAATGTAAATATCTATTAATAATGGATTAAAGATTAATATGTTTTGATTAAATATGATTTTAATTACATAACAGTAAATAAAATATTATTATTTTACAAACAAACATTAAATTATAATTCTATAAATAACTGTACAAAAACTATAATTTAATATATCACTAATATTGGTTTAAAATCAACTAATACAAAAATAACAAAATGAAAATTGAAATTAGTTACGAATTATGGAATAGAAACCAAAATTAATAAGATGATTATTATTATAATTGTTAAATTATAATACATATATAATTTATCAAAAATATTTCATAAACATCTCATTAGAATTATCATATACTTTTATAGAAATAAATCGTATTTTCATTCTAATATTTCATTTTTATGTCATAATAACCGAGATTATTATTAGTGATTATTTAGAATTTCAAAGTTATATTATTTATTGTCGCGCATATGTATATATATATATATATATATATATATATATATATATATATGTACTTATAACTGAGTCTAAGGATGAAATTAACAACTGGTTCAGTATACATATGTTTTTAAAATATTAATTTAAAATTCTATTTTTATTTATATATTATATTATGACAATGGCAAAAAACTAAATTTACCTGTTATTAACCTGAACCACAACTATATCACTAGTATAAAGTTTTAAAAATAGAATATACAAAACATATCTCTGAATCCAGAGGCATCTTTTATGTACAGCCGTCTTACGTCTGACATGATTTACTAGACCGGGGTGGCTGTGGAATGTGACGTAGACACACGCGTTTCTTATCCCAGTTAGACGCATCACTTCGAACACCCTCTTTTATTTAGGGATGAATAACTCGACTATTATATATATATACATATATATAAATAAATAAATATATATATATATATATATATATATATATATATATATATATATATATATATATATATATATATATATATATATATATATATATATATATATATATATATATATATATATATATATGTATAGATATATATATATATATATATATATATATAACTATATATATATGAAATAAGTAGTATAGTAATAATATCAATAAGATATAAAAATACCAATTTTAATTACAGCTATGGTAATTAAACTAAAATTTTTATATATTCTTTTAGAAAATAATACAATAAATGTATGTTACAAAATATTTATATACAGACTGAAAACAACGGGATAAAACCTTTGAATAATAAAGTATTTTGTGCTATTTTATTATAAAAGTAAATAACTAATTAAATTAGATAGATATGTGCAGTTTATCCGTGCGTGGACAACAAAGTTCATTAGCGCTAATAAGTTACTAAAACACACTATAAAATTTAAAAATGTTTATATTCATGTATGTGTACCTGTTGTACCTTTTTATTTTTTACCCGTGCATTAGTCACTATAGAACTGATTTCTAAGCTATCTTAAGATGGTATGAGCACTAAAACTGTTTCACGAGGAAATAATCAACAAATGATCCAACAGTAAAAAATCATATACATTCATATATATATATATATATATATATATATATATATATATATATATATATATATATAAGGTTGTTTGATAAGTATGACAAAAAGCAAGTTAAACGCTGTTTTTTAGAAAAAATCGATTTTATTTCTCAACATAGTCTTCATTGAGGGCTATATACACTTGGCCCAGCTAGTCTACAAAGACGCATAGACGGCGGTATTGACATCCTTATTCGACAACAATTTTTTCCTAATTTTATTTGAGCAGAGACATAAGTCGCACAAGACTAAATATGGAGAATAGAGTGGATGAGAAATCAATTCGAAGCCTAATCCGCGCAATTTTGGCGTTGCGATGGTCGATTTGTAGGATGGCGCATTGTTCTGGTGAAAGAACACTTTTTTGTGCAACAATCTTGACTGGTTTTGTTTCAGTTCTTCTTTCAAACGGTCCAATGTTTCATGATAGGTTTCTGTTATCGTTTCTCTTTGAGTTATGTAATCAATTGGGATGATTCCTTGGGAATCCCAAAAAACAGTAACTATCAAAATCCCAACCGACAAAATCGACTTCGATGTACTTTCACCAGTCATTGTCCACTACTGTGACTGATGCTTCGACTCAGGTACATAGTGGTCGATTCATGTTTCATCCCTGCTGAAGAATCGACACGAAAAGGCCTGCTCGTTTTTTTTTTATTTTTGCAGCAACTGATACAATGCCCGCTTCAAAAATCTGTAGAATGTGAACAACTCGTCGCTTCTAGCTGAAATTTCGCCTATGCTAGTTTGAAAAGTGACACTTGGACGTTAACAAATGAATGGTGGCGCCATATCATAACATTTATAAAACATATCAAACTACCCTCGTGTATATTATATATATATAACATTCTATTTGTACGTTTCTAAAATATTCGGATTAAAAAATGATCAAGATTTATATTCTTAAAAACAGAAGTATGAATTTATATTTCATATACTTCTTGTACTCCTTGTATATACATATATATATATATATATATGTGTGTGTATGTAAAAGAGAGAAATAGATAGAGGGAGGGAGAGGTGATCTATGCATACTAAAATTTGAACAAATTTTGAATTTTCCGAATAAATTCTTAGATTGATTGATAAGTAGATATAGTAAATTATAAACATTATATAAATTTGTTCAAGTTCTGCACAGTTCGGTCGCAAAAAATCGGCATATAAGATTTCGAAGTTTCACTAATAGGCACAGTATGTTTTGAACACATCGATATATCCCTACCGTCTCTACAGTCACGGACTCTGTGCTCCCCTTAACCCACCGACGCTGCGGCGTCTACTACGGCCTGTGGCGGCTTCTGCAATTTTTCTCGCAGCGTACGTGACGCGAATACTCATTGTTGCGAAGCGCGGGTGAACAAGCGAGCTCCGAACAATACATCAGAGCAGTTGCATTTGAAAACAGATTTTTCTTGCCGATCGTCCGGTAAGAAAGAATTCGTTTTGTAATAGTTTTCTTTTTGTAGATTGCTATACTTAGACGATGCAAACAACAGTTAATTCAGTTCAGTAAATATATTGTTTCGTTTTTGTATTACACACTTTTGTTTCCTTTTTTTATGGACAACACGAATTACACAAAACTGTAACAATTGTCTTGTCTGAAATCGCCTTACATTTTCATCAAATACAAGATGTCAGAATGATAATTTACTGTTGAAATGGAAAATAAAAACGTAGCAAATATAATAAATTATCTTTTAAACAAAATAAACTTAAGAGTTATAAATTTTGGTTTTATTTAAATTCTGTACTATGCACCACAGATAATACTTAATTCATTGGGGCAACATATGTATTTTTAAGAAAATATTTAGGTTTTTCATTATCTGGACAAAATATAACTACTAATAATTATATATGTATATATATATATATACATACATACATATATATATATACATACATATATATATATATATATATATATATATATAATTTAATGATATTATTAAGGTTAAAAATAACTGATAAGTTTATAAATTTTAATTTTAAGTGAAATTTTTTTTTCAAGTATATGTGTTTAATTTTCCGTTGTTTATTATTTTTAAGATAAAAATTAATTGATATTAAGTCAACATAAACATGTACAGGGGGATTCAATTTAGGCTTCCACATGAAAGTATAAAAAAATGGCCAAAATTAAAAAAAATATGTAATTTTTTATTTTGTATCTTAGTTCAATTCAATATTAAAATACAATTGAATTAAAATACTAATTGCTACTATAATATTTTGACCTCTGCGCCTTATTTGAGTGCTTTCATCTGGAAGCCTAAATTGAATCACCAAATATATCTTCAAATTTATAATTACGTTATTTAAATTCACATTTTTTAATTTATCAATGATTAAATAATGTATTAAATATTAGTATGGATTTTTCGTGTGAATAATATTTTAAAATGCGAGTAATTGAAGTTATATTTGTAACAATTTTAAAACCTGTATCTTTTTTTAAAAAAAGAGTACTGTAACATAAAATTAACGTTTTTATATTTCATTTAATTTTCTTATTTATATGTAATTCTTTTCAGAAATAAAATTCATTTTATATATTCACTAATGAAATCCATATGCATTTTACAGAAAAACGTTCAAGTACATTTAAAAATCACCCCATAATCTTCTACTTTGGCGTCGGTAATGTTTTAAAACTAAAATGTTCCTAAAGAAAAACCTTGATTTTTAATACGACCGAAAACTAATTTATCAAAAATAAATCTGAAACCCTCTCGGACGGACACTCTCTCTATAACACTATGTCCTTTATTAAGAATCTATTCTCGTATTTTTTCTACCACATCATCTTCAGACATACTTTCTTACCGATTCACTGGTAAATGATGACTGGAAATGTTCCATACCAAGAGCACGTCTGAATTCAATGAGACGTTACTGATCCCCTCGGCGACGTAATCCAGCTCTGGATAACTCTTTGCCATTGTTGCCGAGCTGCTGCAGCGCCATCATAATTACCACTGGGACGGCTAATTAAGAAATTAAGAACCAACGGGTTGTCGTGTTCGCGCGCTACACCATAGCTCAGATGTTGTATATATCGGTCGTTTTGCGTGTTATTTCTTTATACACGTGTATATATATATATATATATATATATATATATATATATATATATATAAGAATAAAGATATATTTTTTATAAAAAAAATATAATTTTTATAAAAAAGTATAATTTTTGTAATTTCTCACTTTTATTGATTTTTTTAATAATATCAGAAAGAGAAGACCTTTTAACCTTATTTTAATTAAATGAATATAATTTATAAGAAAGGTTATAAAGGATTTATATATATATATATATATATATATATATATATGTATATATAATTTGTACCATATAATACTTAATGTTTAAATTTTTAAACAGATATTTAAACTTTTAGTATACCAACGCTATTATTTTAAAAATGTGTTACAATTGGTATTGATTATCTTATTTTTCTCCATTAATTTCTTCCTCATACTCCAATTATATGTATGTATATATATATATATATATATATATATATATATATTTATTTAAAATAGATATTAAACTGTTTCTTAGAAAATATTTTTTTCTTGAAAATATATTTCTTTGAAAGAAGATGATGAAGATTTCTTGAAGAAAATGATAATGAAAGGTAATATAAATATATTTTTGAGAGAAGATAATTTTTAATTGCTGAAACAATAAATAAACAATAATCAATTAATAAATTATCTTTTTAATATGTGTATTAATAATAATTTATCATGTTCAATAATTATACTACACACTGTGATTATATTAAAATAGCATTTTTAGTTTCAATTGCAACTTAAATTCTATTCAGTCTTTGAAATAAAGCTTTGATTTTTCGATTTTGTGCTATTAAGTCGATAAAAAAATAATTTCGGCTTATGATCTCTACAAATTAATACACATTTTCTCTTTTTTGATTTTTCTAGCTGATTTAATTGGTACTAAATTGTTGGAACACTAACGCCTAACTTTTGTGCAAGATTTTGAATTGTTACCTATAGTTATTATTCAACAAAAGGACGCTCGCGACTTTCTTCATCTTCGAGGTTCTCGTCCCCGGCATGAACTTTTTGGAACCATCATTACACCGTATATTTCTTAATAGTATTCTCATAAAAAGCATCGTTTAGTTTACGAGCAGTTTCTGCTGCTTTACCACCTGTTTTGAACTCATACAAAAATTTCTCTTATTTGTTTCTTTTCAATCTTTAATTCAATAGCCAGATTTAAAGCAAAATTAGTAATAAAACCAAAGTCGATGTTATTAAAATACAGATTGAAAATTCACTTTAAAATGATATTAACATGAAATGTTTCACTAAAAAAAATAAGCGTATAAATCAGAAAACAAACTCCGCAATTATTTTCCTACCAACCTAATATAAACAGTTATAATATGTTAAAGAAAAATATTTATTAAAGAAATTCAACTCTTTAAACTTAAGTTGAAGGTTTATATAGAAAATAATGTTTATATAAAATATTAATTAATTGGTTGTATGTACGTATATGAAAATAATAATTTCAACACTAAGAAGATTATTGATTTTTGAAAATATCTTTTTAGTATTAAATTGTAAGGTTTTTCGTTTGAGTTTTATTTTAAATTGGGGAAAAAATTTCGGAATCCGATGATTGTTTCTATAAATATTTCAATAATGATCATTAGCTGCAGTACTTCTGTCAAATATTATTTCCTTATGTTTGTGGTGATTTTTTTATTCCCACAAAATTGAGATTTTCATAAAATTGATCTATTAATTTAATTGATATTGTTAAACTGAAAAGTGAAATTTAATGCGTTTTAAAATGTTACTTTTACATAGAACTACTAATACTCTTTTAATAGAACACTGATTTTGTGATTAAACATAATCCTATTTCTTGCACTTTGAAAAAATATGAAATATGAAAGTATATAGCATAATTCTATAATATTTGTCATAGAATTGTTTACTTGGAAATTTGAAAAATAGTAATCATTGTTTTGTGATGATTGTACCTTACTTTTTTTAAATATAAATTTGTTAAACACTGATTCATTATATAACATTTTAATTAATTATCCATTAAAGAATCAGTAATTAATTTCAAGTTGATTTTAATAAATGTATAATTTAACAGTTCACGTTACTTTTAAAATATTTGTTTCCGTATTAACCATCAAAGCGATTGAAATAAACAAGCGTTTTATTTGATTTGCCCAACGGATTAAACGCACGTTCTCAAATTACCCACTTAATATAATTTTATGTATTTAAAAGTAATAAATATGATAATAAATATATTTTAATGATGTGTAAATATAAAAGCTATTCAGTAACACATGAGTAAAAGTCGTTATAAAATGAAAGAAAAATTATTTATAAGCTGTTTATCATTAAAAAGACATTTTTCGCCTTTGTAGGCATAAATATTAAACATGTTTCAATCAGGAATCATTATAACAGAAACATTTTCTTGTTTTCCGGTCAATATAGCACTTGATATATAGGTATATTATACCCAGTCAAGATAATTTATATAATTATTTTTTTTATTTGCATATAAGCAGCGTAAATACGTTATAATTACCACGTGATAAATTATTTACCCACACCGTGAACACGACTCCGTAATAATATGTCATTTTTACACACAGCACTCACAAACATTCAAATATAAGCAAATAAAAAATACAATAACAACCCACTTGTTATGTTTTACGCGATATACGTTTAATATTGCAAAATGTGCATCATTTATGTACACACAGAGGAGCTCGTATGATTGTCTAAGTAATCAGTTTCAATCACTTGTAGGTGTTATTTATCTACGTATATTATCTATGATTCACATTACTGTAGGACTTAATCTTTAAAAGATACAATGATATAATATATCTTGTTTGTATACAATTTATGTAGTAGAAAATATTAAAATTTTTCATTTTACAAACATTTTTAATTCATTTTCATATCAATTAATTTTATTTAAAATATTTCTTTATTAATATATATATATATATATACATATTAGGTAAAATGAATACTTCGAGCAATATTTTATCTTCACTAATTTAAAAATCCGAAAATAGAAGGAAACTAATGCTGCAAATTAGAAGACGAAGGAGGAGATTAGGTCAAAACATCACTATCGATGATTACAATTTCAAGATTGGAGACTATTTTATATACCTTGACTCAAACATCATCAGTGAAAATGAGGAATCTCATGAACTTCAAAAACGAATAGGAGGAATAAATAGAACATATTTCGCACTTTTTTCCATAATGAAATCCAAAAATATGCATAAGACGACTAAAATTTGAGTGTATAAGATTTCCATCCGAACTATCATAACCTATGGAGGCGAAACGTAGATGTCATGTCAGGTAAGACCACATAAATGTTGAACATCATCGAAAGAAGAATGTTGAGAACGATATTTGAGCCAGAAAACGGTGGAGGTATATGGAGAATATGTTTAAATTTTGCATTATATAAAGTCTATAAGTAACCAAAACAATCGGTCTTTATAAAAATGCTTCGCCTGCGATGGGCAGATCACACAGAGACTCAAGTACCAAAAAGGGTCTTGGATGGTTAACCACGCGGATGAAGACCTGTGGGTAAATCAGGGCTCAAATGGGTAGACAATTTATAGAAGGATGCAGTGGAACTGTTAGAAGTAAAGGACTGGAGAAGGACTGGTTGGTAGAGGGATATCTGGCCTCCTCAATTTTCTGCCTCCAAACCTCGATTTGGGATGTAGCGCCATCGAAGAAGAAGAATTTAAAAACCATCAGAGAATATAAATGGTTTATTTTTTAAAAAGAAATGTCTACAATCCTAAACACTAAAAACATAAAATAAAAATAATTAAGTATAAATGAAAATATAAAAAACAACAAAAATGAAATGAAGTTAAATTGCATTACTTGACGTGTATTATTTTCAAAGTTTCTTTACTATACTAGAATTACTTTGGAAAAGTTGCGACTATATTTTGTTATAGTAAATCTATGTCTGTTTTTAACACATTGACGCCGGGGTGTTTGGAGCCACACTTTACGTGGGGACGGGAGGATTTAGCGTGTTTTGTTTCAATCGCGTTACGTTAGAAACGCGACTATCCAGAAAATTGATATAGCTTTTAAAATAAATAATATTTTCCAGGGAAATTTTGACATATGTAGTAAATTAATTTATCGCATCATAATTTACACTTTTTGAAATGCAAATATCATAGGTTTTTAACTTTTGTTAAAAATAAAAAAAATATTTAATTTTTATAGTAAAATATCATAGTTAGTATGACTTCTTTGTATGATTTTCTTATTTGTGCGATTGTCTTATCAAATGCACTGGGATTATTTGATTATGACAAAGATAGAGATATCTGCCGTCTCTGATTGCATTCAGAAGAAAAGGACCAAGCGTCGAATTTCTACCATTTCGCTCTAATGTATATACAAGCTGCATTATCAATAATCAAGAGATTAAAAAAAGAGATGAAAATATATATACATTTATTTCAATTCTTGAAAGTTATATTTTGGTATTTATGCAGAGAATGTGACCAATTTAGAGTTTTTTAAACATTTTTTTTGCATGAAAATCTCAATGACGTATTTTCGCGTCATCCGGCGTCAAGTAAAAGATGTAGATGACGCGAAAATGCGTCATACGGCGCCAATGTGTTAATATATTTTATAATAAGCAAATGTATGGTTGATGATTACCTATTCTGAAATTAATTTATTGTTTTAAAAAAGGTTTTTTTTTATTCCACGCAACAGACCACAAAAAAATGTCCATTAAATAATTATTGATCATTTTTGATTGTTGTTTATGCTCAATTCGATTGTTTTATACCCTGATGCTATAAACATGATCGAATTACTATCGAAATGCATGTAAGCACAATCAATAACCATTTATTGAATATTTTTACCCAGAAGACATTTTTAAGCTGTATGTGGCTGAAAAAAAAATTATTTTAGTTTCAATTGCAATGTGAATTCTTTTCAGACTTTGTAATAAAGTTTTTCAATTTTGTACTATTAGGTTGGTAGAAAAATAATTGCGGTTGATCTGCAAGTTATCAATTCATTTTTCACTTTTGCAATAAAATATACAGTTTGAACAAATAGCAGTAAATAAAAATATATTATTCCATTAAAAAGGAAGGAAATATAAAAAAATAATTTTATCTAAAAAAAAAGATAAAATATAAATATTTCGAATCTCATTTAGAGATAATAAAAGATCATTTTTTTCAAAATACAACATACTTATGGCTATAAAACATTCTATGAATAAAATAATACAATCAAGATGAAGACAATTATAGTGCGTCATTGATATTTCAATGCATCAATTGAAAATTATATTAACTGTCGACACGTGTTAGGTGTAAAAATGTGATTTCTATATTTATATATGTACATAATATGTCTATGTGTTGAAGTACACGCGATGTGTGTTTCATTTTATTTATATAAAAAATGTGTTATCCTCAATATACATAAAACATTTATGAATTACAATTAAATTCAGGCATTTGAAACATTTATTTTATTTGTATATTATATAAAATAGAAAATAACATAGAAAATACATAATAAATTGAATGCTCTACTTTCTTTTATTAAATTGCATTGAAAAGCTAAATTTATGCTTTCTTCTATTTTTACACGAAAAAAAAATTAATTTCATCAAAGATAATCATCTATTTATTTACTTTCAAAATTACTTATGAATTATTAAGTTTCTTTTATTTTGTTGGTATATTTTTATATAAATTTGAATAAACTGATTCAATATATATATATATATATATATATATATATATAAATGAGTATTTGTGTATGTTAAATAATGCTTTAATATTAATTAATATTAAATTGTAGTACAGTATCTAACAATGTGTTAGACTAGATTGTACCCCATTAATTTGGTAGGAAAATAATTGCGGTTTTTGTTATGAATTTGAAGGTTATAAACCGCAATTATTTTTCTTATGACCTATTATTATATTTTTTTTCTAATAATATGTTTTATTGTGAAAAACAAAAAGTTACTCTTTTTATTTAATAGAAACATAATTAAAAGGTTTTCACAAATAGAGAAAAGAAAGAATTATATTTCAATCCATCAAATACAGGATAGAGTTAAAATATTTGTTAAAGAACTTAGTGTATATAAAAAATAAATAATAAATTGCCTCTGATAATAAACGATCATAACGAGTAATATTTTATAGATTTTTTTTACAATATTTATTTCTTATCTTGCTTCAAAATTAAAAAAGTATTCAAAAAATTGAGTACGGTTTTAATATATTTACAAACATTTAATATTTGTGAACACACTCATATGAGTAGTGAAGTTTTTGACGAATTTTGATTTTCACTTCATTTTAAAAGAAGTTAAATAGGAAATTATTAATTATATTTGATTCCGTTTCTAGATTTGGAAACGAGTAAATTCTATTTTAAAGTAAATCTTTGTAATCAGGCAATCATATGACCAGTTGCTTTATGTTGACACTTGTTTTCATAAATATTCAAACAGATTCGTTGAATAAATTGTATAATATTTGATGATAATGTATATAATAACTTTCGGATGAAGATATTAAGAAAACATTTAAAAACACAAAGTGTCATTTAAGAATAGTTAACAGAATCACGTGCAAAGAATACAAACAAGTACAACGTTGAATTATGTAATCGTTGCGTGAAGTATGAAATTATCAACAAAAAAATAGCAATGAAATAATTAATTAACACTGATAACATCTCTCTTGCAGTGAGCGCACCCGACTCGACCTTCAGATCGGACGCATCGATACGTCGATTGCATTAGCTTGTTGTGAGCCCGCGCTGAGGAATCGAAAGATATATCTGATGCGCAATCTCATGTTCACATGTGGGAAAGTCGACATTTTCAATGACTTCGTTAGTGAAGCTGATATTTCTATATCTGGGAAAAACACGTAAATTACACGTATTTAGTAAATGTATCCGTAATAGGTACAACGTATACGTCTGTTCGAATGAGTACTGTTTGAAATATTCTTTAGAATACCGAACTGGATGCTAGTTAATGCAAAAATAGTTTAGAGATAGAATAAAGTGTAAAATGTGTTCTTGCATACCTTATTTTATATAACTATCTACCAACAGAGAATGTTTTTAAATATCTTCTCGTTTTTATTGATTTAATACACTAGACATGTATTAGAATATTACTTTATTAATACAAGTTATATTATTTTGTAAAATTTCTTTTACTTTATATTTCTTAATTGATTATAATTATTTTTTAATTCATTATATATATATATATATGTGTGTGTGCGTGCGTGCGTGTGTGTGTGTGTGTGTGTGTATGTGTGTGTATTTATGTGTGTGTACAGAATGAAACAAAATTAACCATCCACCATAAATTGCACTGATTACATACTGAGACAGTTTGGTATAATTACAGTCATTACCATTTACTTGCAAATGATTTTTCATCACTGCTTTAAAATTATATATCAAAGTCGGCTTTATATCATCTTTTTTGTTTAATCATAATTCAAAAGAAAAAAATAATTCGTAAAAGTATAATCACTTTAGTGATATTTAAATCAATCAGATATATCAATTTTTCTGAAGAAAAAATCCAGATGCTCACACATAAGAGTTTTATAATATGAAGGAACTCCTGTAGAGGATATATGAATGTAAATATTATTTAAAATAGTACTTCGTCGACCTCTGAGTAATATATTAAGAAAATAATTGCGGTTTTTGTTTTCTAAATTCTAATTATAATCTTTTTCAATCAAAGTGTCATTTCATCCTATTCATATTAATAGCATTTCAAAATGTTGTTCGGTTTGTGTTTTGGTAACATTGAGTTTAATTTTATTATTAATTTCGCTTCAAATTGGATTATGGAATTAAAGATTGAAAAGAAAGAGATAAGAGTAATTTTTTGTATGATTTCAAAACGGGTGGTAGAGCAGCAGAAACTGCTCATAAATTAAATGATGCTTTTGGTGTGGGTACTGTTAAGAAAAGTACGGTACATGGTGGTTACAAAAATTTCGTACTAAGGATGAGAGCCTTGAAGATGAAGAAAGTCGCAAACGTCCTTCTTCAGTTCATAATGAGCAACTGAAGGCGTTAGTTGAATCAGAAATACTCACAACAATTCGAGAGTTTGCACAAAAGTTAGGTGTTGGTCATCCAACAGTTCTGGATCACTTAAAACAGCTAGGAAAATCAAAATGATTGTAAATGTATATAAATTTGAAGGTCATAAACCGCAGTTATTTTTCTAGCAACCTAATATTATTATTTAATTTGGTTATTTTAGATCTACCCGGATTTTGATAATTTCTTTTTAATTGTGTTTTCTATATTGTGTTAGGTACTATAGACGTATTATTGAAATCAATGTATTTTAGTCTTAATAGCTCTAAACAGTCTAAGTCCTGACACTAAATTCAAATAGTTTTGGAATTCTTAAATAACTGTATTATAACAATTTCTATACGGAATTTTTAAAGAAAAAATCTGATTTTACTTTACAAGAATTGCCACGAAATAAATATATGATACTTGGATTAAATGAAACATTATCAATAATGATATTAAACATATTTTTTAATACACTTTACCAAGCTCACACTCAAATAATGAAATTGTTTGGTATGTCTTGTTGTGATCATAAGTAACTTTGCACCATTACTATAATAAAACAGTTAAAACAAAAAGTAAATATCGAATGAGTAAATCATTGATTAATAGACAATTCACTTCTGAATTTGATAAATGTGATAGAAATTCAAACAAATCATATTTGAATTAAATTAATACATTACTTCGAAACAAAATCAATAAATTGGAATGATTTTCAGACATATTTCCAAATAAAATGAAATTAATCAGTTTTAGTTTAATTATTTGTATGTAAAATTTTTGTTAATTTATTCATATATTTAAGTTCTTTTGAAAAGTTCGGATACATGAGTAAATTGTATATATATATATATATATATATATATATATATATATATATATGTATGTATATATAATATATACACATTACAGATTATCAATCAATTATCATCTAATATATGAATTTACTTTTAAGCCCTAAATAATTAGTCAGTCAGTCTGTTAATTGGTATTTATTAGAGTAACCACAATTAACTAAGATATAATTGTAATTATTAAACGTATATACTCGTGTATATATATATATATATATATATATATAAATAGTGTGAGGAAGAAAAATATATAATTGAATATATATATATATATATATATATATATGTATATATCATTAAACATTTTTCGTAATAAAAATATGTATTGATTATGTATTAAAATAATATAATAATTAATATTCGAAATTAAAATTTCCACAGTAAAATGTAACTATCACTTCAACTAACTGTATTATATTTCACTTTTTTAAATATATATTTTCTCATAATACAGTTCAGACACTGTGATTAATTCACTAATTCACTTTCACAAATGAATTCTTTTTTTATCCCACAAACTACAAAAAATGTTGCTATGCAAAAATGTTCAATTAATCAATATGAAATATTTTTGAATGTTGTTCGTGTGCATAATGATAGAATCGTGAGTGAAATGCACATAAGCAACAATCAAAAATGATCAATACTAATTTCTTGAACATTTTTAACCAGATTTTTTCTGATTTGTAAATCATAAAAATTAATTTCTTTTGAAGTGCTTTTATATATTTTCTTGTAAACTAATATTATTTTCTGTATAAAAATTAAATAAATCTAAAATAAGATGTTTAATTTGTTTTATGAATATATAGAATTAAAGAGTTATGAAAAATATTTTAAATTCTATTTTTCGTTTCAATTTATGTGATTCATTTATTTTATAATTGCTTTAAAATAAGTTTATATATATATATATATATATATATATATATATATATATATAATCAGCAATGTAGCAAGGATTTGTTCAAAAATAAATTATATATATATATATATATATACAGTTTGATTGAATATAACACATTATTTTTAAGAAATATTCATGCATAATTGTTGTGGTAACTTCTTAGCCTGTTTGTTTTTATTACGGTTGTTAAAGATATAAGGTATGGTTTCAAAATCATTATGAAATAAAATGAAAAAAACGATACAAATTTCTATACTATTATGTAACAAAACATAATTTTATTACATTTTCTGTTTTAATCGTACAATTTTTAAATAAATATTTATTAAATTCATATTATTCATTTCAAAAAAACTGATGGGTGACTTACAGACTATCACAACTGGATGTTCAAGTAAAGGTTATTATCAATTTGTATTAGAAGTTAAACAACATTTTTTTAAGCGCAATAAATTCTTGTTGATTTAATAATTTATTAAAATAATTGAAATGTTTGTACAAATATAATTCTAATTGAATAAAAAAAATTAAAAAAATATAACAAAAATTAATACAGCCATAACAATTATCCAATATATATATATATATATATATATATATATATATATATATATACACACATGTGTGTGAATATATTTACTTTTTACATAACAAAAATATGATTTTTTTGTAAACCTATCATATTTTTTAAAATATCTTTACAACTTAACTAATATTTACATTAGTTCTGCAAACACTTTTATATTAAACACAAAAAATAAACAAATATTTAACATAAAACCGAAGTACTGGATAAGATCTTGAAGTATTACATACATATATTCTAGTGTAATAGCGTCTGCACTCGTTAATGCCAATAACTTGTGAAATTCATTAAATATAATTATTTTATAGCAATGTTCCATTACCGGTTTGAATTATAAGTC
>CM068320.1:25901480-26038980 GCA_034766995.1 Acanthacorydalis orientalis
TTTGAAGAGCATATTTTACTCGAGTTCTGATTTTCTAGATTACATCAAAATTTGTAAATTGTATTTGTTTTATAATTTTCTACTATCATATATACTTTTATTGTCAAAAAATTGAAAAATCAAATTATATACAATGATTTTCTTAAATTCTATTCATAGAATTTATAAAAATATTTACATATTTCACAGATTAATTCTCTTTTCATCCCGCAAAACACTTAAATATTTTCTATTCAAAAGTGTTTAATCAATCATTACTAATCGTTTTTGATTGTTACTTATGTGCATTTAGAAAGCAATGTCATCATCTTCAAAGCACTAAGATGCAGAAATAGGTCACCTTAATGCTCTAAATTCGGTGACGACGTCGTCACCAAAATATACATGAACAACAATTATATATGATCAGTAATGATTTATTAGACTTTTTTGATTAGAAAGAAGACTTAAGATGTGTGGAATGAAAACATAATTCATTTGTGAAAATGAATTTCATCCAGTGTCCGAACTGTATTGTGAATATTGATATAGTTTTTCCATTTCGTATTATGAAGAAAAACATCAATGAGTGTTTTTATCTCATTAATTTTTATTACGATTTAGAAACCTCATATATATATATATATATATATATATAATTGATTTATTTATACGAATTTAAAAACATATCAAATATCAATAAATTCCATTAACATTGAAATACATATAAAGAAGAGTTTGTGATTGACAATGAACTCTAAATTTATTTCACGTTATGTATGTACTTTCAGCTGTGTCAATTAATTTTTTTATCTCATTTTTCTTTATATATATATATATATCTTTAAATACATTTATATTCCATTATCAGCATGCCATTATTTCGAGTCGGTACGCATGTTATTAATATAGTTTGTATCATTTGTGTATGTGTACATATTTGTCTTGTATATTTCAAGAAGAAGTGATCAAATCATAATAAATTAATGATGTTTTGATTCTTCGAAATGACACTTTATGAGATATTAGTATAGATCACAGTCAACCATTGTTTGGTTTCGTTATATGAGACATATGATTACACTACCTACGTTAAGATGAACACATTATGACAAATGATTCAATGAAACTAACAAAGATGCTGTGGGATGACATCTGTGGGACAATCGAAGAACCACCTCCACTATGGTAAATACTGAAGCATGGGTGTTTTAGTGAATATAGGTTTTGTGAAAAGAACAATGGTCTCGGCGGACATAATTACGTGTATTTTGAACATGTTTTTCAAAGAGAATCAAAGAGGTGTGTTGCATTTCTTTGTATGTTTGTATATGTGTGTACTTCGAAGAAATGTTTTTTTTTTTCTATTACATTCATTCATAGTTTCATTGACGAAAATTTAAGGGCATGTTGAAATATTTTAGAGGTCATATATTCAATGTCTATTATATAGTTAAAGAGTTTTTAACATTCTTCAATAAAAATATATTATCTAAGAGCAAACATTCAATTAGCAAACACAATGTAACGAATAAAAAAATAATAATAAATATAATATTCATTGTTAACAATAGACACAAGGTTATCATTTGAAAATGTTTATAAATAAATTCACTTAAGATGAACACTAATACATCATTGTTAAAATTACAAGCAAAGCGAAATAATTTGTCCTTCATATATATATATATATATATATATATATATATATATATATATATATATATGTATATATATATATATGTATATATATGACTATATATATATAAATATATATGTAGATATATATATATATATATATATATATATATGTATAAATATATATATATATATATATATATATATGTATAAATATAAATATATATATATATATATATGTATATATATATATATATATATATATATATATAAGAATAAATCAACTTTTAACAATAAAGAAATACAATATCAAATAATAATTAAATAATATGTAAGTAGCAAAATTTTTACTTATTTTTTTAAAAGTTCATCTTGATAATTTTTAATCTATAAATATTAAAAATAAAAATAAAGAATAAAATTAATGAATTTTATATTTTTATTCCATTGATTCTTAATTGTCTGTTATTTAGAATAATTTGAATATAATTCTGGTAGCTGTTGTTATTGAAGTTTATTTTTATAACTGATTTCGACATGCATCGATTTTAAATATTTTGTTTGAATTTCTTTCCAGTTTGGATTTAATGCATGTTTATTAACAAAACTGCTATTAATATACATTATATTCAGAACTAAAACTGGTCAAAAAATCCCTTTAAAAAGACTCCAAAACGTATCCAAATCAGTCGTAGATAAAAGGACTCAATAAAAGTAACCTCAATGAATTTAATGAATTTACTAGGAAGAAATTTTATGTTGATATTTAACTACAGTATGGATTTTTAGTTTTAAAAAAAATTATTTATTTTAACAGATCTGTTACATGGTTTCGAGCGAAAAAATATTTAATCCAAATCAATAAAATTCATAAGTTAACACACACACATACATGTATATATATATATATATATATATATATATATGTATATACATATATATATATATATACATATATATATATATATATATATATATATGTATGTATGTATATATATAAATATATATGTTAGCTTAAGATATGCATTAACATTATTAAAATGTTTGTTCATTATGAATTTACAATAATATTTTTTTTCTCGGAAAAGTATTCAGTGTGGAATATTCGATTCGAACTAAAACATAGAGTCAAAAATTAAATACAAATTTTCAGAAGTACTTCTTTTATTTAATATGAATATTATATATATATATATATATATATATATATATATATATATATATATATATATATATATACGAGTATATACGTGGGTCTTTTGATGAGTTTGGTAAATTTCTATGATGTGGCACCATCATCCATTTGGTAACCTCACAGCTATGAAGTATCACTTTTCAAACTAGCATAGGCGAAATTTCAGTTAGAAGTGACACGTTGTTCACGTTCTACAGATATTTGAAGCGAGCATTGTACCAGTTGGTGCAAAAATGGAAAAAGTGAGCAGGCATTTTTGTGTCGATTCGTAACTGTGGATGAAACATGAACTCATTACTACATACCAGGTTGAGTAGTAGTCAAAGCAATAGATAACGACTGATGAAAGTGCGCGGAAGAAGGCAAAGACCGTTTGTCGGCTGGGAAGATGATTTTCACTGTTTTTTTGGGGTTCCAAACGAATCAAAAAAATTAAAATAACTAAATTAATTCAGATAGGACAGATGGAAACGTTGAAGTTCAAGATGTTACCCTAAAAAGTATACAGGAAGTCATAAACTTAGCCCAACAATTGGGATTTTATTTTCTAAATGCAGATTCTTCTGTCGAAAGAAGTGCAATATTTAAGAGAGAACTTCATAAATGCTCAGCTCCATACAATGAAAATTTTAAAGGTAAAAACAAACAACTGAAAATAACGATTTTTTTCAAAAAGTTGAACATAGAAATCAAGATACTGCAGAAGAAATCTCAGAATATGAGGATATTTTTCCAGAAAAAAAACTCTCTCGTTTAATACCGTTTAACAGTGATGAAGAAGAAAACATTATGTAATATTAATATAATATTTTTGATCAATTATTGATTGTTTTAATAAACATATTTTTCTTCAAGTCATAAAAAGCAAATAGTATAGTTCTGTTAATTTTTGGAACCTTACCCTGTTTTCTGTACTAGTTCTTTGTTTCATAATACACGAACTCATATAACATCGCATTTTTTTAGGAACTTAACGACCGCGTTGTAAGAGGGTTACCTGTATATATATGTGTGAGACCTGTTCTGTATAATATTGATATCATTTTAAAATTTTCAGCGTCGTTGACTAATATATCAGTCTTAAATGACAGATTTGTAACAATAAATCATTAAATAAGCTATTGAAATGATATTTTGAAATGTTGAAACATATTGTCCTATCCTAGAACATATTTAAATCGAATATATTATAAATGATTTAGAAGTAAAATAAACTGTTTCAGTAAAAGAATAAGAGTATTTTTTTTTCGTTAATAAATAATATGTCGTTAATTTTTTATGGTCGCATACTATAGTCGTATAATCAGATTATAATTCTTAATCATGAAGAGATTTATAAACATATAAAAATAATGTCTTTGTATCAATAATTTAATAAGTGTGCATAGCTTAAGTTGAACTAAATTCCAACAGATTTAAAAGGTAATAAGTTACTAAAAAAGTGTTTGTGATCTTGGAATATTTTTCAAGTACAATTTATAAGAACAGTTTGGTATTCTGTACAATGATAAATGTACAGAATTGTAAATAGCCTTCCACTTATTTGATAGTGTTGAAATAATTTTCCATTTTCGAATGGAAAAAAATGATAATTGATAAAATAATGATAATTCCATGTTCGCTGTCTACCAATTTGAAACAAACATAAATTCGATAATTAAGTTTGATCGAACACATTGGAAAAGCAGCTCATGTTACGGACGTTTTTTTCAAAAATAAAAATTACTAACTGACAATCCATAAAATATGTAGAATATTTAATCATTCATTTAGTAAAGACTTTAACGAGATAATTCAGCAGGTTTAACAGCTGGTCAAGAGAATTAATATGGTGTCATTTGTGTTCACAGTTAGTTCAAGTTTTTTTTTTTATTAAGTTTTTTTTAGTGTATATATCATGTTTGAGATGAATAAATTTAAACATTTTTTTGTTGTATCCATTATTTATAGTAGTGAATATCAATGTTTTTCGCAGTAGATACTTCATTTAATTAATTTTTTTCTATTTATAAACACACGCATACAAATATATATATATATATATACAAAACACATTTAAATATGAAATAATTACATATTCCTTTTTAATCTTAGTTATTTATTATTTATTTTTAATGAAAAAATATTTTCCTGATAAACTTTATAATAATTATAATGTACCGAATGTTTAAAAATATTAGAAAAATAATTTAAAGCGGAT
The DNA here is from genome assembly GCA_034766995.1 of Acanthacorydalis orientalis. Taxonomy (NCBI): domain Eukaryota; kingdom Metazoa; phylum Arthropoda; class Insecta; order Megaloptera; family Corydalidae; genus Acanthacorydalis; species Acanthacorydalis orientalis. The sequence continues at coordinate 25,906,493 of CM068320.1, forward strand.
ATTTTCTTAGTTTTCAGTATGTGAGTTAATATAAAAAATTAAATGACACTGTATTTTTGAGTTAATTTTACTCATATCCATTGAAAGTTTCATTGAATGCTATATTGATTCTTGAATAATTACTGAATAAATATTACACTGATAAAAAAAAACAAAATTAAAATATACAATACTTTGAATAATATTTTTATTTCATTTTTTTATTTCAGTTCATAAATTAGTTCAGCTAAATTTTAATTTTTCGTTAATTGCAAGTAAATCAAAAGTATTAGACATTTTCTAAAAAAAATACAATATAATTATAAAAAATGTTTTAATTTTTCTATGAATTCTTTTTTCTAAATTTATATATTTTTAATTAAATTATTCATAATTTTTGTTTGTCAACAGCATTATTTTTAATTATTTATTTGTTCATTAATTTTTTTGAAATAATTATATAAATGTTAATACTACTAATTAAATGAATATTCTACTATTTTATTTTTTAAATATTAATAATTCACTTTCATGTCAATTTTGTTATATGTGACGAAAATGTGATAATTAGAAATGTTCGATCAAATATTTTAATACAAATGAAAACTAAAAAATAAAATAAAAAACATGACAACTAATTACCTTATCTGGAAAATAATTTTATATTAATTTGTTGATTTGAAAAGGATCTAAATAACTATTCGTTTTTAAGATATTATGGGAAAATGATTAATATTTATATAAAATTCCTATGATAAATTATCTTTTTGTGAACCTTTGACTTTAAATCAAAGATGGTATCATTTTTTTAAAAAAGACAACTACACAAATTATAAACAATAATAAAATCATAAAAAGCACTATTTCGAGCCCTATAGTTATTTCTTTTTTAATTTATGTTCTGATACTTTTTTAAAATTAGGTAAACTTAAAAAAAATAAATAATGGAGACATGTACACAAATCATGGTACTAGAAAAGTTACTTTTTTTAAAAAAATATGTATAACTGAATTCTTTCTCATTCCACAAACGACAATGTTTGTTTTCTAATAAAAATGTTCATTAAATCGTTATTAATTGTTGTTAGTGAGTATTTCGATGGTGATATCTTTAGAGCGTAAAGGTGAGCTTTTTCTGTAATTTGTAGTTTTGAAAATGATAACAGATCAACCGAAATATGCAAAATAAATAATTAATAATGATTTATAGAACATTTTTGAATAGAAAATATTTTTTATGTGGATTGAAATAAGATTTCAATCGTGAAATTAAAATTTACAACTGTAATATAAATAATTAAAATTTTAAATTCTTGTTATAAATGCAATGAATGTGATGAAATTTTATTTCAGTTAATAGACCATATTCTCCTTATAGAATTATACAAAAATTTGAAGAAAATTAAAAAAAAACTTTACAGATAAACTTGTATAGAAATAATTGAGCCAAGTAAATATAAACTGTGTTCTCAGAAAAATTCTTTTTGAATAACATATGTTTATTTTTAGACAATTAACATGGAACAATGATAGGTTTTCAAGACTTTATAATCGTTAGCAATGAAAGTATGTATTCATTACAGGAAACTCAATACCACCTACAGAATTTCACTGAATAACATTCAAGAATGTTGATTAAGTAAGCTGCTACAAAGGTATGACGTATGGCAATTTATAGTTTTTCATATGTAGGTGGAGTTGTGCAGAAAATATGATTGCTTATATCATTTATTTCAACATTATTTCACAATACATACCACTTATGTATATTTGTTTATGTCGCATCAATTTTTCGTAATAGTGTAACCAACTGAACTCAATAAAAATCGAGAATGGAATTTTATTATATACACGGACTATAAAAGTCTCCAATAAAAATTCTTATAAATTTTAAACATATTGTCTGTAAAATTTCTGTAAGTTATTTTAATATATGTCAATCTATATTCTTGAATTATCAATTTGTTTATTTAAAATAATAAACAGTTAAAATTAAATTACGTAATAAGAATTATTTTAAAAATACAAAAGTAGATTATAAATATGGCTACAAATTTACATTTTTAATATTTATATAAATGTCACAAAATCAATATCAATAATATAAAAAAAGTATGTCAATATTTTTAAAAAGTTCTTTTTAATTTTCAATAAATTTAAATATTAAATGCTAACATTTTTTATAAAATATTAGTAAAGTATTTTTTTATATAAATTTTTAAGGAATTTCATTTGAAAATATATATATATACTGGGTAAAATTGATAAAAATTTAAACTTTCATATGAACAACAATTTCTAGTTTTATAAGGAAAAAAAATAGTTTCTGTCTAATAAAACTATTAATTCGTATTTCAGTATATGAAGTCTATTTTCTATTATAAAAGTTTGTAATACTGACTTTATGGAAAAATTCTCATTTGTATTTAAAGAAAAACATAGAAGAATAAAATTTTCAAATAAAAATGTTTTATAAATTGATTAAATTAATTTTGAAATTCAATTTAATAATTTAAACAATTGAAATTAAATAAATCGAATTACTAATATTCAATCATATGATAAAACTTTGTATTTCTTTAACACTAATTCATAAAAATATAAAAATCTGACCGTAAAATATTATCTACATATTATAAACAAATCATAAATGAAATTCCATTTAAGATTTTAAACTATTTTTTTAATTTTATATTTTTAAATTTTTACTGAAAGGAATTGAAAAACCAGATAAAGCTAAAATGCTTTCTTACATTTTCTGAGTAAATTATAAATATTATTTTTTAAAATTACATAACTGACTATTAAATTTAAAAATAAATTTAATCAAGTCAAAAAAAACGTATTTGTGTTATTTATAATAGCTAAAATTCATAAATAAATATATTGAATAAAGAAAAAATTATTTATTAACAGAAAGTGTGATTTTAATTTCAAAATTACAATTATTTATCTATAGTAATTCAATTTAGAAAGATATTAACATAAATATTCATTGAGCGTTAGAGATAATCGCTTTTTTAATGAAATATGACATACCAAATTAATTCAAAATTAATATTAATTATAAACAAATAACCAGTAATGCTAATCGTTCGATTAAGACAACCATGCAAAATAATAATTGAAAATGACAAATGCAAAGAAGTTATTAATGTAAAAACTGACTTTATATGAAATTGATAAAAAATGCAGCATATATCAAATTAATTAAAATAATATTCTTTGAAATATAGCATCTAAAAAAATCTAAAACAATTATTATCCACGAACATAATTAATGCAAATAAATAAAAACAACGAATAATAATTCAAACAACTAGACATTTACAATAAATTATGATTTTTTTAATATCTGACATTTTATTTATTTTTATCTTTTAAATTATTGTTACATACACGATTACGATTTTATATTATTTTTTTAAAAACATTGTGAAAAAGTATTATTTATATTAGGTTGGTAGAAAACGAATTGCGGTTTATGACCTTCAAATTTTTATAAATTTTTTAAATTATTTTTTTTAAGTGTTTCAGAACTGTTGAACAACTAACTCAATTTTATGCAAGCTCTCGAATTGTTGTGACTGGTTCTAATTCAACTAACACTTTCAGTTGATCGTTATGATATGAAGTAGGACGCCCGCAACCTTCTTCATCTTCAAGTTTCTTGTCTTAAACACGAAATTTTTAGAACCAACATTACACCGTACGTTCCTCAATAGTACCCACATCAAAAGCATCGTTTCGTTGACGAGCAGTTTCTGTTGCTTCACCACCCATTTTGAACTCATACAAAAAATTCTATCTTATTTGCTTCTTTTCCATCTTTAATTCAATAGTCCAATTTGAAGCCAAATTAATAATAAACCAAAGTCGATGTTACCAGAATATAGGCCGAAAATGGATTTTAAAATGATATTAACATTAATACGATGAAATGACACTTTCAATGAAAAAATTAAGATCAGAATTTAGATAACAAAAACCGCAATTATTTTCCTACCAAACTAATAATAGTGTGCTAGTATATGAATTATTTGTTGTATAGAAAAAAATATTACCAAACGAAATAAAATTCTACATAACGAGTGAAATTCGAATACGTTTGAATTCCTTATTTCAAATATAATGTAATTTACAATTTTTCATTTTTAAAATCTGAAATTTACTATATAATAAATCAAAATTAGTTTATTTGTTAAATTGTTTTGTTTTATAAACCTTATAACGTTCAAAAATTTCACTTTGAAATAAAAATAGCACAAGTCTACGAAAAAATACAGGTAATTACTATGAAAATACATTCAAAGCACATCCAACAATTCTAAGAAAACGTATCTTTTAATACGTTATGAAAATAATAAGTGAGTTTTCTTAGTATTTAGTAATACAGAAATAAATTAATCTGTCCTATTCGTATATATAGTAAATGTTATTTTTTTCAAATTCATATATACAATTATTCAATTTCAGTCGAACAATTAAATTTTCTTCATACATTTTTTAAAAATACATTTACAAACATTTTATTTAAGTAATTATATAAAATTTTAGGTACTTAAAAGACATGTATTACACAACTCATTAATAGACATTATATATATATATATATATATATATATATATATATACATATACAAGTGTATGTGTATATTTTTAGCTAATAATTTTTATGAAAATATGTTAATTACATTGCATATTTATTCACAATCAAATGTCTCCAAGTGAATATCCTATAAAATAGATAACATAAAACACTTGTTATTACCTGTGTAATAAAATTGACACGATAGATAAAAATAGCAAAGTTCAATATAAAGTAGGACATTCAAAGTCATTCAATTAAAACGTATTAAATAATGTGTGCTATTTGTTATAATAAATTGATCGAGAGGGAAAACATAACTGACGTGGAATGCGGCTCGCTCAACCGACCGACCTTCCGCCCACCTCAATGGGTTAGCGAAGTCACGAGAATGTAATGCAATGTGTGTAACATCGGCGAAGACGTTTGTTGTAAACAATTATCGCCGTGTCTGAAAAGTGAGAGGTACATTTTTTATATCTACTAGGATATATATATTTGTAATGTAAAAAAATCCCTCGAAAAAGAGTCACTAATTAGTTTGTATACGAAGAACGTAATTTGATATTAATCATTTATGAAGTAATTAAATTATTTTTAATATGAAAAAAATCACTAGTTGATAATTACATTATAATTTAGCCTGTAAATAAAAAAAATATATATTTAATATCGTTCTGAATGAATCTCATATTTTTTTAAAAAATCTTTAAATAAAACATACGTTTATAACATTTTGATTAATAAATCATATCGGAAAGATTGTTTTCTTTTTTATATAAAATTATAAAAACTTATTTTTTTAATATGTCTTCTAGTGACACTGATCATTATTAATTTCTTTGTTTATCAATATTCCATTGATTTTTTTTAAATTTATATTATACATTTACATATTGATATTACTTTGGTAGAAAAATAATTGCGGTTTATGACCTTCAAATTCGTATATTATTTTTTTTTACTTTCCTAGCTGTTTTAAGTGGTCAGAACTGTTGGATGACTAACACCTAATTTTTGTGTAAGCTCTCGAATTGTTGTGAGTGTTTCTAATTCAACTAGCGCCTTCAATTGGTTGTTATGCACTGAAGAAAAATGCCCGTGACCTTCATCTTCAAATCTCTCGTGTCCCGTATGAAATTTTTGGAACCACCATTGCACCGTACGTTCCTTAACAGTACCCGCACGAAAAGTATAGTTTAGTTTACGAGCAGTTTCTACTGCTTACCACCCGTTTTGAACTCATACAAAAACACTACTCTTATTTGTTTCTTTAATTTAAGAGCCCCATTTGAAGGAAAATTAATAAAATCAAAATTATCATCAAAATATAAACCGAAAAATGTACTTTTAAATGATATTTATAGGAACACAATGAAATGCCATTCTATTGAAGAAAATTAAGATTAGTATTTAGAATACAAAAACCGCAATTATTATCTTACCAACATAATGTAATAATTTATATTTTCCCTATTACAATTTAAAATGATTAACCTATTAAATTAGACATTTTTTTATTAAAAAAAAAAACAAAATTATTTTTTAATCGTAAATTTAGTTTTAAATAATGTGTGGTACATTATTTTCCATTTAATATTAAGATTAGTCTTTAAAATCAAAAAATTTTAAATTCCTTTTTTATATTCGATTATATATATATATATATATATATATATATATACATATGTAGCTAATATATATATATATATATATATATATGTAGCTAATATATATAATATATATATATATATAGGTATAGATACATATGTACCAACCTTATAATAAAAACCTTCAAATGTATTTATTCATATATTTTCATAACAACAAAGAAAAAAATGGAAATCTAATTTTAGTAGAATAAATAATATAATTGTCTCTAGTCACGTTCAAAATTTATTAAAAAATATAAAAAAAATGTAAATAATTTATATTGTTTTATTTATATAAAAACAAAGTTACTGAATGTATTTTAATAAAGTTATATATATATATATATATATATATATCAAACAATTTCATAATGTAGTGTACTGAAAGGTTTCTATTAATATACGAATTTCGAATATTTAAAGTTAAAAATATTCATATATCTTAATTTTAATAACGACAGATTGATTATGCAGGTCATTAAGTCAGGACGGCCTCTAAAACTGTAATAAAATCAAAGTATTATAGCTCATATATAAATATAATAAGACACTTATTACTTGTTTATAATGTTTATTAGTTTCTTAATTAGTATATTAATGCTTTACTGAAATAATAATCTCTTATATTTGTAACAGATTCTTTTTAAATACAATTTCAAAAAATTGTCCAGGTTAGTATTTTTCAATTTAATTTCATGCTTATTTATGTATACTATTGGAGGATCACAATTAGTCTATTCGTTTATTTGTAATGCTTAATTATGATTTATATTATTTTTGAGAAGTTTTCTTTTTGTAAAAAAATAATGTACAGTGTTTTTCATTAAGCATATAATAATAAAATTCGTACTCCGAAATAAAGGAACGTTTGTCCCGAAATAGTAAGTTCATTGTACAACATTGTTCATTACATATCTGTCTCGATTTCACTTGTCGAATAAATCATTTTCGTGTACACTTGAAGCGATAAATTTAAATACGATGGAAAGGAAAAAAACTCGGTAAGAAACACTAGCAATTATTCTCTTACGCCGCACCTAGATTTGTGTAATAAATCTATTGTCGCAGAATATGATAAGATTTCATCATCGTACGAACAAAGAGTTGGATACCTAGATGACATGATGATCTAGCCGTAACTACACTACTTACTACTTGTAGATCGTGAGACCTTGGGGACAATCCTTAATAACCTTGATTGCTAGTTATCCACTCAATAACTCTTTAGTCTTGTTTGCTGTTGCTGTGTTTACATGCGAAATGCTGTAAATTGCCTGTTTACTGTTCAGTAAACATATTGATCATGCCACGTGGATAGCCAGGTATTTGATTTCGGTCAATAATTGTGTACGTATGTGTTATTAAAACAAATAATGCGACGAACGAACCTCTTAATTGATTTCAGTGTGTACAAAAGATGTGCGAGTGTTGAGTGTTATATTTGCACGAGTTAATTGTAGATAAATTATTTGTTAAGAATATATAATTAATAGAAGATGTCATGGCAACAAAGCTGAAAATACGTCTTATTAAGTAGCACTCGGTCGATCGTTGTTGAGATCGTTTTTTATGTCTGACAGGAACACAAAAGTATCTAATATTGTCCAATTGAAAATATAATTTTTAAATCCATATTAATGAAACCCCAAACAATAAATTAATATTGATTTAATAGTTTTAATTTAAAAAAGAATAAACTTAATTACTAAGATCATTGTAATTAAGGAGAATTGAAACGAAATTTAATAAAAGTTTAAAAATAAAACATATCTTTGCATAAAATACAATACAAGAAAGAATATATTTTCTCATATTTACTTTAATAATTTAAAATATTTCAAAATATATATATTTTTTTTATTTAAATTGTAGAAATAATTTAAGATTTTTATTTATTTTATTCATACAGATTTCTTAGAAGTAAGTTTATTTTTATTATTAAAGTTCTATTGTCAATTGAGAGATAAAAGAAATAAAATAAATCATTTTTAATTATATACTGTAATACACCGGTGCCAAACTTGCGGCTCGCAGGGGCTCTGGAATTCGGCCCGCGGCCTATAGTTTAAAGTTGATTTTCTTAAAATAATAAAAATATAAAAATAATAATAAAAAATAACATCAAATGGAATTGAATGGAATTCAGTGTAACGCGGTGTCAAAAAAAAATTATAATGAAGTTTGTATCTGGATTTTTATTTATACTTGTCTTATTTAATTTCTATTTAGGCTGATACTTTTTTTACTGACACTGTATTTAAAATATTATGATCTAAGAATTTTCAATAATAATATTTTGTTTAATACTAAGTGCATAATTAGATATTTGAAACACAAATAATTCTAAAAGCCATCTAGACAATTTTCAGTTTTCATGATATTTATTATTTATTTAGATGAAATGAACTATAAGAAGTCCTGTAGAATTACTATGTAAAAGATTATTTCGATTTGGGTCGGTATTCTTTTGTATTTATTAAGGTCTTAGTGTATATATATATATATATATATATATATATAAATCATTTATAAGCTTATTTTCATCCACAATCATATAACTCAAATTAAAATTCTGTCAACATAAAATATTTAAAAATTATCAATGATGTACTTAATTTACAAACATGTATTTAAATTTGATCTGATAAAAAGATTAATCGTTGAATTTTTATATTAATGAATATTGAAAAGTATGCAGTATATTTCAAAAGAATGTAATTTGGAAAAAATTAAAGAACATTATTAAAAATTGAGTTATTTTTAAATGTAATATAAGCAACAATTAATTTAAAATAAAATGCATGTGTCTTATAAATTCAATAGTTTAAGTATAAGTTATCACCCTTTTGAGAACAGTATTTTATAAGAATGTATTCAGCAGGTTATGGTTTTTATTAAACAACAGTGAGAAAATGTTGCTCTATTAATAATCTTTTATATATCTGATATTATTCCAGATTGTGTCGGTTATAATACACATGGACTTTATCAAGAGTCTTTACCGTTATTGAAGTTGTTGGACATTGCATTCTTGTTTAATTACAGTTGTTCTGTCGCTTTATATATTTTCACGCATTCGTACATTTTTCTTCAGTGTTTATATATTTTCTTCATGTTAAAATAATATTGTTGAGTAAATCTTAAGTTGTTTTATAATGATAATTCAAATTGAAAACCGTTATATATTTACTGAATAAAGATAAATATTTAATTTAAAAAAAGGTATTAATCCTTTATCCGCATTTTCAACGTCGTGGTAAATTGTATTTAAAGTCGATTATTTCTTATTACAATGCGTTACGTTTATACAATATTTACATACATTAAACTAGTCTTATCAATTGACGTCATGTCGTCGAGATATTTTCAATAGACGCACTTCAAAGTTAGTATTTATATTGAAAAGATATAAATTAATAATCAGGAAGATTGGCATAAAGTCCGGACATTGATTAATCGAGGCCAGCACGTTCCCACATAAAACGACTTTCTCGATGAAATTATTGTCATGTATGACGACAAATAAAATCTATAAAAACGGATCAAAATATCGTTCGAGCGTTAACATGTATCATTTCTATTGCCAGAGAGTATTTCCATTTAGATTATAATCGACATGATATGTAACACAACGTTATCAATATGTAAACTGGCGGTTAAGATCGAACCGACGACTCGCAAATCAACCGCCACGTGACTCGTTGAACAGGTCCCGAGTTATTGCTACGTCAGTAGATTTCTTTCTTCGAACATAAACAGGTTGGTCGGCTGTGTGATTCCTGTACACAGATTATCATTGCGCAATCACTTATCTGACAGCTTAGTGGCTATATTTATTGCAGGTAGGAGCGTGTTACCGTGTCACATAGAGCAATAAGAGTTGATAACAGCGATTTTAAATTCTGTACGGACGGCTTATGGAAATATAAAGATGTTTTGTGTTACGGCTTTCAAGTTTGAAATGACACTTTAACGTCGTTTTTAAAAATTTCATCAAAAATAAAAAGAATCTCTTGGCGGAATTACAACCGGATCTTTTCGGTACTGAAATATATATATATATATATATATATATTTCTATTAAAATATTCAGTACAAATAGCGTTTTATTAACTTCGGCACACATTTTTGGATAAAAAATATCTTAGATTGATGTCAACTTCAATCACAAACATTTTTCTACACGTGTATAAAATATGGCCGACAGTTTATTTATGATATAAAAAAGTAGCATATGACATTAAAATAATATTATGTTTATTGAATATTCAAAAACTATAATAATGTTTTAAATTATACAAATTTAAATTAAATTGTAATCAATATATACATATATATATATATATATATATATATATATATATATATATATATATATATTCATTATGAATTCAGCGTTAATTTTTTTGTTTTTCAAGAATAATAATTGTTAATAAACCGAAGACAAAATTACAATTAAAAGCATATGTAGCTAACAATCATTTTTTTCTCAAAATGTAGTATTATTTTTAATGTTTCAAACATGATAATTAAAAATAGTTCTTATTGATATATACTGATGTGTAAATTAAATTATAGATTAATATTGAAGATCAAGTTTTCTTAGTAATACATTGTCGATATTTTACTTAAATGTATTTATGTTTACTAGGTATATTCTTGACTAATAAGTATTTACATTAAAAAAAATAATTAGATGCTTTTAAAAAATTAAGCACGATCAAAAATTTAACAAGTAATGACAGCTTAGAGTTAAATTGCGTATATGTTGGAATATCCACTGATCTCTTTTGTACAAGGTTGCACTTATTGAAATTGATAATTACTTTGAAATTTAGAATTTTTAAATAACTTAATCACATAATTTGCAAGTTGTTTTACACTTGCAAAAAAATAACATTGTTACTTATATAAAATTAGTATTTACATTAAAAAAATTAAACATTACTGAAAACAATTTGGATAGTAGTTATAAAATATAATTTTATTGAAGATGTATAATTATATATAAGAGTACTCAATAATACATATCCAAAGTAATCATTTTGATATTCAGTTATTAACTTTTATTTTTCAAGCTGTAATCGAGTTATATATATATTGTAACGGCAAATGATTACTTATAGGAAATTTGGTTTTATAGAAAAAGTAGAGAAGGATACAGTGGAACTGTTGGGAGTAAGGAACTTGTGAAGAATTGCTAGGGATGTCTGGAGACAGAAAATTGAGGAAGACAATGCTCGATTTGGGCTGTAGTGCCATTGAATAATAATAATATATATATATATATATATATATATATATGTATATATATATATATATATATATGTGTATATATATATATATATATATACTATTTTATTAATAAAGTTTAAAACAAAAAAAAAAAACTCAAATCTTTTGTAACACGTAGAATCCTTTTAGGAAAATATTTCATAAAAAAGTTCACTTTCATAGTACAAAAGAGAAAATAAAATCAAGCTTAAAATAATATACAAAGATGTAAAAAAATCTAATTCTCGATAAATTCAATTCTCCTTTTTTAGAGAATTTTATACAGTTTTATAACTAATTATTAAGCGATATTGCAGATATTAAGATTTTGTATTTTATTATGATTGAGTGTTTTTTTCCAGTGCCTATTTTTAGACAAACTAATGAAAGTAATATTTACATTTCATATTTAAATATCATAAATTGAGTTATTTAACAGAAATTATTGATTTTGAATATATTATTTTTTTATTTCACACAATAGTGTTTAGATTTTTTAAAAAATATAATTAAAAATAATGGAAAACATATAGCAGTCAAATTACAGTGTTTTTGCAGAAAATGGGCAAAAATTATCTGATTAATATTATTGAAAAAACAGCCTTTAAAATGAATATTGGAATTTATTGGATGAGTATTGAAATTATAAAAAGTATTTATACTAAACAAAAAGAGAATTTAAGAAAAGAACATTTACATACAATCCTGCCTATAAAGTAAATAATTACTCAGTACGGAGCAGTATTTACTAATTAAATTTTCAATTAAAATTACAAGAACCATAGCTCAGTTAAAATTTTAAAGTAAAAACAAATTATATCTATTTTATTGTATCTATCTATATAATAAAAACCCACTTTTTCGTCACTTTGTCCGCTGGACAAAGTGACAAAGTGATAAGTATCTATGGTAATGAGATGTTTCCTTTGTCAGCTCATAGGTTTAATTCATTAAGCTTCGTTCTTTGGTATTTTTTATATTTAAATATGTTATGTGGTAAAAAACAATAAACAGTTTTTTGGTTTTCTATATTTATTTCTCATTTAATGTCCTTTTTGACAAGCTATATACTAGTTTTATTATTAATGGAAATACCTACATACTATATGTTATAGAAAAGGGTACTGTGTGCAGCCTGAATGCAAAATAAACAATGCACCACATAATATAATGATGCTAAATTGAAAACATATAGGAAATTCTATCTTACAGAAAAAAATATAAAAATAGAACATATCATTGACCTACTTACTGTTGAGTATAAGTTTAAAGGTATAAATAATATATTTAATTTTATATATAATTGTGTAAAATTAAGATCATTCTGTATTAACAAATAACTTTTCTATCAAATTGAAAAAAAATAATAGATATATATATATATATATATATATATCAATATTGTAATGCCAAATTGGTGTATGAACCACAAACCCGAAACATCCCTGAATAATTATTATAGTATTTCATTTAGATGCTTGTAAAAAATTAAGCACGATCAAAAATTTAGCAAGTAATCACAGCTTAAAGTTAAATTGTGTATATGTTGGAATACTGACTGATCTCTTGTGTACAAGATTGGACTTAGAATGAAATTGACAATTTCTTTGACAATTGAGAATTTTTAAAATAACAACCACATAATAATTAGGATTTTGAAAGAAAATAAACATAGTTATTTATATAAAAAAGTATTGTTTATCTTAAAGATACTTCTAGATGACTACTAGAATTATTTGTGATTCAAATATCTAATAACGCATTTATCTTTAAATAAAATATAATAAAACTCCAATTATCCGGAAAACTGATTATCCAGGTAGATGATTATAATGTGTGTGTGTGTGTGTATATATATATGTTATAATGCTACAGCAGATAATTTTTTTTTGTTTTAACATAAACAAGTTTATTAACAACATTATATTTAGTATGTGTTTTACTGTTAATTGTTGAATGAATCTCAAACTGTTCACTTTAATTTAAAAAATAATGCTAACCCTTAAAAATTTCTGAAAAATATTTTAATACGTATTTTGTGAAAAATATTTTAATATAGTGTAATACATGCGTGTTTGATTTATGAATTTAAACTTAGGACTAACGTTATAGAAACTGTAACAAAGTTTGTATTGCGTTTGGAGAAAATACAGTTATATCAAGAACGGCCCAATGATGGTTTGAAAAATTTTCTGCCGGGGATGAATCGATTAAAGACGAGACCAGATCATACAGTCAATCAAATTTAAATATCGTCGAATCGGAGACAATGATTAAAAAAATTCCAGTTTAACGAGTCAACAACTTGAAGAATTGTTCAAAGTTATGAAATAATATGGAAGCATTTACACAAAATATGAAAGAAGTGGAAATTGAGTAAGTGAGTACCACGTGAATTAACTCCCAATAACAAATTACAGCGTCTTAAAATCTGTACATCTTTTATTTCACGGATAAAATCAAAGAACTTTTTGAATTAACTTTTGACCATTGATAAAAATGGATTATTTACTCCAACTACAAACATGCTCACCACTGGCTTTCATTAGGTGATCCTGTCCCACAAAGTGCTAAAAGAAAGTTAACACCATGAAAACTTCTTCTCTGTGCTTGGTGGACTTTAAAAAGAATTATTCACCATGAATATCTACGAGTGGGTCAAACCCTAACAGCAAACATTTATAGTGAACAACTCCAAGGAGTTTACTATGCATTATAAAAAAAATTCCAGCACTTGTAAATCATAAAAAAAGTTTTATTTTTGCAAGATAATGCACGATCACACGTTGCAGTAGAAACCAGAACAAAATTATGAATCTATGGTGGGAGATTCTCCCCCATTCCTCGTATTTCTCAGATATATCTCCATCAGATTATCATTTATTTTTATCTTTGGACAATTGTATGCGTGGCGAACAGTTTAATAATGAAGAAGAGTTAAAATGGAGATGACTATATTTTTTGAAAATAAAAATAATCAGTTTTATAAAAATGGAATTTACAAATTATCTTCTCCATGGAAAAATGTTGTTCAGTGCGAAGGTGGATATTTTGATGAATAAAGAAGTTATTTTATGTAAAAATACACAAGTGTTTTTTTCTCAATTCAAAAACGACAGAAGTTTCTTGGTTACCTGATAGATATATATATATATATATATATATATATATATATATATATATATTTATGTATATTATAAGAAGTTTTAATGAAGAATACTACATTAGAGAGATAATTCACGTAATAACAATAAAAAGATAATTCTCTCTCTCTCTCTCTCTCTATATATATATATATATATATATATATATATATATATATATATATGTATATATAAAATCTTGCACTCACATGTTTCGCTCTTTAAATTGCGTTTAATCCCTGTTATTACAAGAAATTAAATGTGTGCAAGTTTCTTTCAAGGATTTCAATAATATTTTTTTAGGTAGTTAGTTGCAAAATTATTATTTTTTGCGTAGGGAATAATGTCGATAATTGAAGATATATAATTCATTGGCCGTCAAACATGGTGATTTATAAATACGGAAATCGTGTCTCATAAAGTTTTTTTTTTTCTAACTATTCGCTATATAGTCTAATAGCTTGTATTTTTATATTGATTTATTTATTAATATTTTTTTTTCTCGACATTATAATTTGATTTTTTTATGATTAATATATTTTCGTTTAATAATATATTCAAGTATGTGAAACATCATTATAAAGAAAAAAAATGTTTATTATACTTTTATCATTAATAGTCAATTACAAATTGCGCTTTTTATGCAGTTCAGTTTATGTTTACGAGATCTTAAAGAAAATAATCCTTTCTCATTTCAATTTATATCTTGTAATAAATTATAATTGAAACTATAGATTACACAGCTCTTGCATCAACGATTGAACAATATTTTACTTGTGCAATTTTCGCTATTTATTATTTTTATGCAATGCAAAAAGTATTTCTGTTATTGAGAATACACTTTTTCTGTCATAATTAAATAAATAGAAGAATATTTACATAAAGATTTAAATTTATTTCATGATTTTTTTTATGAAAATTAAAATATATAATTGTTATTAGAATAAAGAAAATATTATCTATTTATTGCAATAAATTAAATGGCTATAACGGATAATATTCAGCCACCATGTATTTTTCATATTCATTTTTATTTCATTACAAAGCAGTCATAAAAATAAGAATATCAATGATATTTTTTATATTTTTAAAATACAAA
Source organism: Acanthacorydalis orientalis (assembly GCA_034766995.1). Lineage (NCBI taxonomy): Eukaryota > Metazoa > Arthropoda > Insecta > Megaloptera > Corydalidae > Acanthacorydalis > Acanthacorydalis orientalis. Next base: position 25,922,228 of record CM068320.1, read on the forward strand.
TATTGATTATAAATGCAAATCTAATTCAAAGTAATTAACGATTTTACAAAATTTTTAAAGAAATTTCCTCTATGTGATTGGTTATAATTTCAAATTTATTTCTCTATTATTTTTATTATCGGATCACATTCAGTTCTATTTCTATACGAATAACGAAGTCATATAAAAAATCAAATGCATTTGTATCAAAAATCGATATAATATAAAATGCATGTTTCTTAGATTCGCCATTGTAGGGGGAAACCGCAAAATGCATTTTCTCTGAACGTGATCTCCTTGATGCGTGCCCTTTAAAAAAATGCACACGAATTACAGCGCCACATATGAGTGAAACAGAATGTAAGTGTATCGTTTTAATAACGTAAGCTGTCCTTTTTTAATACAGTACGAAAATGTGATTTAATGTGACATAACAAATAAATTCATGTGATTGCTAGTTCGATAGAAACACCACTTTTACCTACACTTGTACATAAGTGTAAATTATTGACAAGGCTATAAAAATGATGTGGTTTTGTGAAAATTCGCTTTTGGTGAGGGTTCCGAGTCGTTACATTATTTTCACTTAAAATTTATAACTGCATATACATTTTTCTTGTATTATTGTATAGAATATTTTATATAACAACTATTGCTAAAATATAATTAAGTTATGTATATATATATATATGTATGTATTTGTATGAGTCTGAAAATGTGAATATGTGTATAATCATTAAATACCTGAAGACATTAAAGAAAAGAGTGAACTCAAACAAAAATATATATATTATACTATAGAATTCTACGAAACAATTCACTTAATCTTGATGACTATATTAAATTGTCTTAGAAATTTCTTCTCACTATTTAAAAGGGGTTGAAATTGTATCATAAAAAGGGTTGAGGGTGTGAAATTCCAACATAACAACTTGTTTAAATTGAGCTGTTAAAGTAATATACTTGTAGATTTTCTTTCAATATACATGTATAGGTAAACCGTGGTATACGAGGTAACACTCTTATAACACGGGAGTTAAATTCTGGAAAAATGTAATTTTATAAAAATCGTGTTATATGAGTCTGTGACATGTTGTACATACAGACACTAATTTTCCACTTCATATTTTTTGTGATAATATATGTCTATGCACTTAGTTCTGTGCACCTGTAGATATATATATATATATATATATATACATATATACATATATACATATATACATATATACATATATATATATACATATATATATATACATATATGTATACATATGTGTGTATGTGTGTGTAAATTTATGTAGAAAATATTTTATTGGATATTCATAATTTTTAAATCAATCGTTTTAACTTATTGTCCTTAATAGGAATAGATTAACAATAAATAAAACTACATGTTTTTACATAAAAAAACAATCCTTTCTTATTATTTATATAAAAGATACTGGCACTCATTTTCCTTTTATAAGCAAACGTCATTATCTTCTTTCTTATTATCAAGTTTCGTTTAAATTTCCTGTTAAATTCTTCGTGTAGATTTTATAAGACATGGTTTTGTCTCGAAAACAAGTTTCCACCCACCCTACAATGTTGCTAATTGGCATCGCGTATTTACTTAATTAAAATATCTGATACTGTTTGGGAATAATATGGTCCACCCTTTTAAGACAAGTATTAGATTTCATAAAAATTATTGTAGATGATATTGTATGGTAATTAATGAATAGACTGTGTGGAGGAATGTGTAATTGTATATATTTTTTTGTTTTGTAAATATAAATAATAATTGTTGAAAGTGAATCTATAAGTTTGAATGAAAGTTAATTAATTATATTTTCATAAATGATCGCCTTTTAAGGGAAGAATTTTATAGAAAATTCATTTAGCTGGTATTGTAATTTATTAAATAATAATGAGAAAAGGTTACTCTGTTAATAATCTTTTATATTTCTGATAAGATTCCATATTTTTTCCGTTATAATACACATTGACTCTGTTAACAGTGTTACAGTGTCCAACAACTTCATTGAAGTTGTTGGACACTCTTGTTTAATTACAGTTCTTCTGCCACTTTATATAAATTAACTACATAATATATAAAGTAAATATAAACATTACTGTTCTTTGAACTAATCTATTATGTGAATATAAATCTCAAAATATTTAGCAGACATTATACTAAAAAAATAAAAACAAACTTTCTGATATTAGTTCTTTTGTCACCCCACAAACCAAAACTATTTTCTGGCCAAAAATGGCCAATAAATCATTGAAAAATGTGAAACACAAATCAAAATAGATCAATAAAGATTTGTTGAACAGTTTTGACCTAAACAATACGGAGATAAAAAATAATTCATTTATGAAAGTAATTTTAGTCATTGTTTGACTTGTATTGTGTGCAAACTTAGAATATGAGTATTAAATATTTAATTTTAAATATATATATATATAAATTTCGAATTATGTCTTAACAATAAAATTGATTGAATTACAGCTGAAAGTAATTCTTGATATTAAATTTCATATTTTTGTTTAAAAGTGGTTAATTTTACAAAAATAAATAATTAATTAATATTAAATATACAAGAGGTTAATTTACAAAAAAAAACTCATAACCAATTTTATAGTGGCAGTTCAGTTAATCAGACACAATAATACTAGACTTATTTTTCTAAAAATATAAAGTTATTTATATTTTATTTAATTTTGAAAATTTTCAATTTAAATTTAAATTTCATTTTAAACATTCGTTAAATTAGTCATTGTTTGGTTTTATCGAATAAAAATAGAATATTTATAACGTTATTTAATGTTAATTTGCTTTCAGCTGAATAACAATTAAATGTTTAAATAATTTAATGCAATGTGTGGAATATATTTGCATTTTCATATTAGTAAAGTAAAAGTGTACTAACGAATTATAAAAAAAAATATTTAAAAAAAGAAAATCTTCTGGATACAAAGAAATTATTATTTAATCAACATTTATGAGTCAAATAAAAAATTTGGTTTATTACAAATTTTAAAATTTAGTTTACTGAAAAACAATAAATCTATAAATTAAATCTGGTATTAGAATTTTTAAAGGGAAAGTAAAATACATTGCAATAAAGTAGAAAATTGTATGTCAATTGAAAATTTGACAATTTTCATTGAGAATTTTTAAAATTGGCATTTAAAGTTTATTTCTCATATATTAAATGATTATTTTGAGAATTCTATTTTTATATAAAACCAATTAAATAATCTACATAATACTTAAGATGAAAAACTTGAGCATTGGTTTTATCTGTTCTTTTATTATTCATGGTTTAATTTTAATTATATTTTAAATGCATATATATATATATATATATATATATATATATATATATATGTATTTATATATTACTATATATATATATATATATATATATGTATGTATATATATTAAAAAATATTTAATTGAATATCATTTTCATCTACCTTGTAGAAAACTTTAAAATGGCAAAGATCTATATTCTGGTTGATTGGTCAAGCGACACAGACCCTGACATGCCTAGTATCAAGTCAGTACGTCACATACATTGCTACTAGTTTCTCTGATATTAATGTCTATTAATTACAGCCTCTGATAAGTACAGAAAAATAATATTATTTTGTACACCTTGTATATTTTTTTGCTGTGTAATTTGATTTGTTAGAAATTTATCAACTGCATTAGTAATTAATAATTCTGTAAAACACACGAAAAAATATTCACAGATTCTTTTTATTATGTTAATGTTTTACAAAACATGTTTTTGTGAATAACGACGCTTAGATAAAATAATTACATTCAATTTATAAATTATATAGGTAGCGATAACACATGCATTACATAATTTAATTTCTAGAACGGTTAGTAATTTATAATTGTTCGTTAACATTCCGATATCATTATTCAAAATGTCTAGTCCTTATAAGGAAAAAGATTGTTTATCGTCGACATCTAGGATCGGATCTTTTTATATCGGCACGCACAACATAACAATAAACTACTTATTCGTTGTTCGTAAGAAACGAGACAAGCAGCCCCTTTTTTAATCAGTTCTTTAAGTATGCTATAGGGAAATAAAAATATATTGCCATATGGGGTTAAATGCACTGCGGACTACGTAAAACGTACAACAGACCTAGCGCAACGTGACCGTAAGGCTCATTCTTCGTCGTACAACCAATGATCGGTACAATTGGAGTAATTTGGTGCCCCCGCGACTCTACAATTTAAGACTAACGCCACCGAAATAGTATAGAGACTTTTACGATATATGCATATTGACTTGTAGGGTTGGGTGGGAAATGAAAGGTATGAGACGTTTGATGTGTACGTGCGGGTTGGGGGTGTTATTGTGTCTTGACTAGAGTGCGGATGATCGGGCGACGTTCACTAGTGTGGGTGGGAGGTTTGTAGGGGTTTTATACGTTATTCGGTTAGTTTTTAGGGTGGATGAAACCGAATTAGTTTTAAACGTTTTCGAGGGAAGGTTGAGGTGGCATTACTTTGTTTCTTTTATTTTGTATACATTTGTTTTAGAGACGATATAATATATTGATATAAATTAGACAGAAGTTTTCTTCGTATCAATAAAAAATACAAAAAATGAAAATTACATTTGCTCAAATTAGTTCGAGTTTCAATTGCTGTATATTGCTTACCAATAATTAAATAGGTATTATTTCTATTTCATTTCTTTCTATCTCTCTCTCTTTATATATATATATATATATATATAAGATAATTGAACTTAGTTTTCCATTTAAAAAAATAGCAAAAATAAAAAAAAACATCCTTAATTTAGTATTTTAGTTCAATTGTATTTTATTATTGAATTGACCTAAAATACTAAATAAAATATAATACAACTTTCCTTAAATCCTGCTCCCTCTTTTAATACTTCCATTTGGAAGTTTAATTTGAATCACCTATATATATATATATAAATATATATATTTATTTATATATATATATATATATATATATATATAGGTGATTCAATTTAAGCTTCCAAATGGAAGTATTATATTATATATATATCTATAGAGAGAGAGAGAGAGAGAGAGAGTGAGAGAGACAGAGAGAAAGAGAGAGAGAGAGAGAGGTAATGGATGTACAAGGAATATATTTTATTCAAGAAATTGAATAAAATATATTCCTTATATAATTTCCATACAATACTAAATGTTTAATTTTTATATACATACATAAATTTTAAATTAAATCATGAAGTGACAGATTTTTTTACAGAAAACTAAAATTTTCTATTGTATTCATAAGAGTTATCTAATTTAAAATATTGTAATAGAACGCAAATTACACCTTTTGCTTATTATTTCTTGACATCTCATACGTTCGTAGATTTTTGTATATATAATAAATAATTAAACTGTTATATACTAACTGCTATAAACTGCAATATTTAAATTTCTAATTACTATATTAATGCTAATTTATGTCCATAGAATACTTTTTATTTAAAAAAAGAATCGTGTTGATATTTAAATCAAACATAAATATGTATTAAGAGATCTTTATTACTTTTTATATTTAAATTTAATCAAATATATTACATTAAGAATGAAACCCGTTTATCATTCTAAAAAATGAAAAAATAAATTATATTGAAATATTTCATATATTACATATTTGAACCCAAACTCATTGATTAACTATATTGATTAAAAGAATAATAGATTTAAAAATATATTAAATATAAATTAAATAAAGAAACTGCAATAAAGGATTGACAACATTTTAATCATATTCAGAAATAGTTTTATTGTATTATTTATAAATTTGAAATTCATTTAAACAAATATTTTAAATTAATATTGAACTCTACATAAAAGATAACTTAGAGATGTCTTGAAATAAAACTAGATGTGATTAAAGAGTGAGCAAACCATAGATAGGTTATATTCAGTTCTGTAATTATTTTGACTATAAATATTTTGATCATTAATCTGATATCTATATTTTTTTAATATTTTAGAATAAACTATTTTTTATCTTTATAGTACAGTAGTTCAATAATCATTTGTATTTTTTTTTTATTTTTTACCAATTCAAATGACAATGATTACAATTTTTATTAGTTTTTTTTCTGTTCGAATTTTTGTATTCTTAACTTAAATACTTTTTCATAAAATTTACAAAATATGTAATTAATAGATAATGTATGTGTAAATTGTAAATAGAAACGATATAACATTTAATAATCAAACACCATGATAGATGGATGATTTTGTAAATTAGTTATCATTCATTGTTAAAACAGTTTAACACTTTTTTTGAACTGGCATAATTTTTATAATAAATAAAAAAAATTATTTGCTACTTTAATGTGATATTTTTATCAATGTTATCATGTTCAAAGATGGGTTTATGCTTTACCTTTGGAATTTATAAAAGTTTGTGTGTTTTTGGAATTTGGAAAAAATATACTGTACTCATAAGTAATCAAAATGTTGATTTAAATAAAAAGTTTTTTTTTAATTCTAAATACATTAAATCAATTTTGTTGCAACTTAATTGTAGCTTTCGTAAAGATGCAAATCTGATTGAGAAATTTGTTCAAAAAAAATATAAATAGTAGCATAGAATATACAAACTATTTATTTCTGTAAATAAGAAATAAGTTTGTATCTGATTTGATTAATATATTATTTATTTTGACAATTATTATTTTTAGACACAAATTTTTACTCTTAAAATAAATTATAATACTTCTTATTTTAAATCATGTACTAAACTTTTACAACACATGATTCTGTATACATATATATATATATATATATATATATATATATATATACTATCTGAAATTTAAAATAATAAATATTAACAAGAAATCTTTTTTATCTAAAAATTAAATTTCACTCGAATTGTACAATTAAAATAAAATTTATATGCAATTTAAAAAATACAAATATATTCTTTTAAAATAAAATTATTAATTACTTTTCTTTTATCTAAATAACAGTATAATTTATCTACAACTTACTGAGGCTAAGAGAATTCGTAAAACTTATTTTATAGCAGTTTTTAATAAATGCGTAACTTTTTAAATAAAAAAATATTCAGCTATTCAAATATTTTTTAAAACCCATACAAATATCTAATTATAAACAAAGTAATGGAATTGATCTTATCAAAAAATTACACTTTAAAAACCGAAATTTTCTTTTAAAGAATATGAAGAAATAGAAAAAGTTTAATGAATAAAATATTTTAATAAATTAACTAAAAATACCATTCAAAAATTTACCATATTATGAATATTAATTGTAAGTGAAATATGTTATTAATGTGTTTAAAAACCGATCTCGAAAAAAGTACTACTAAAATCATACGTCGTAATGAAAATAATTATAAATTCGTACAGAATATTATTTCATTTTAATTTTAGATAAATTTCATTACTTTCGTATTATACAAAAATTATCACAATCTCAATACATTTCATATTTAAAAAAAATGTTTAATACTATCTAATTGTTTAAGTTTCAATTTAATCAGATGTTCGAAGTTAAGAAAGCGAAGTTATTAGACATACAAACTTATTTGAAGCACCAAAAGTGTACAGCATTACTGTTTATAATGTATACGATAAAGAAAGAGTTGTCTCGAAATGTACAATGTAGTGGAAATTGAAAATCCATGGATTACGGCGGATATAACTTTTAAAAGTCTCATTTTAGTTGTAGCCCAGTGACACAGTTTTTAAATCGATATTCGGAAATAGGTTAACATTTTATATATTAAACATGATAGCTTAGATTCGCAAGGTCTATGTATATATATATATATATATATATATATATATATATATATATGTCATAGTGAACTGACATATGGCATCAAAAAGACATAGAATCAATAGTTTCGAATTCATTAATTTTTAAAGGTTATGATTTGCAATTTTTTGAATTTCAAATGACTTTTTTGAACAAAATATTATAAAAAACACATCATTTAATAACGAAAGTGAAGTTTATATAAAATGAAAAAATATAACTTCATTTTTTCATATTATATATATATATATATATAATTTTTAAATTTTACGAAGTATTGAAATATCGGTATCAGATTTTTAAATTAAATTTTGATTTTATTATCGTTTTAATTGTTGGAATGATAAAAGTATGCTTGCAAAATTTTTTTATCATATTTTTAATACTGTATTATTTTAAATGTTTATTTAAAACGATACTTAATTTTAAGTCTATTAAAATTCATACAGTTTGTGAAAGTAATTTATGAGTTAGATACATGTCAGTAAAGTAAAATTTATTTAAGTAGTTAATTAACATGAATTGTTATTCATATGCAGTATTTTTTCAATTAATAAAACTCTACTCCTATTATATCAACATAAATCCTTTTTTGATGTAAATATTTTTTTAATATTTTTAAATATTTTAGGCTGGTAGAAAAATAATTGCGTTTTATGATCTTCAAATTCATACACATTTTTCTCTTTTTTGATTTTTCTAGCTGTTTTAAGTGGCTCAGAACTATTGGATGACTAAATCCTAACTTTTGTGCAAGCTCTCGAATTTTTGAACGGATTATAATTCAACAAACGCCTTCAGTTGGTCGTTATGAACCGAAGAACAATGCCTGAGCCTTTCTTTATCATCAAGGCTATCGTCCCCAGCACGAACTTTTTAGTATCAGCATTGGACCATACATTCCTTAATAGTATCTTTTAAGCATCATTTAATTTACAAGTAGTTTCTAAGGCTTTATTACCCGTTTTAAACGCATACAAAAAATGATCTTATTTGCTTCTTTTCCATCTCTAATTCAATAGTCCAATTTGAAGCAAAATTAATAATAAGCAAAAGTCGATGTTTCCAAAATGCAGACCGAAAAATGCACTTTAAAATGATATTAAAATGAACACGATAAAATTATACTTTCATTTAAAAAAATGTGTTTATAATTCAGAGAACAAAAACGGCAATTATTTTCCTACCAACCTAATATATATAATTTTATAAAACCTATGTATGCGTAAGTATGTATGTATAAAATTTTCATCACTACGTCTCTCTATATGATAAGGATAGTTCAAACCATACCGACTAAAGTTAAAGGATGAGGGTGGCTGAATATCTGGTTGATGCCGATGATATTAAAGCCAGGGGTGTCGTTTAGAGACAAAGCCCCGGTACGTGGTTCGTTCTACGCGCGCGACGAAAGGATAGGGCGCGACGCGGAAAAGTTTAGATATTGCCGTTGCATTTAGGTGTACGGCGAAGAACAACGGGCTTATTGGCATTCAGCCTTGAAAATCCGTCATCGATTGCGGCTGTTAGGATTTAGAAAGCTGACGCGATGATGTGGTTTCGAGTCGCGGTATGTCGAAATATTTTGCGCGTTGTTTTCTGCATTCTGAACAGTAGCGGAACTGTTGTCCGAATTTATCAAGTTTGGGTGTTTAAAACGGTTTTCTAGTAATTGTATCATTACCGTTATTAGCAATGAAAAGAAACATCTTGTAACTGTTTCTTTAAATTAGTAATGATTTGAAATATGATTGTGTCTTTAATGAATAGTTCTTTAATTATGTAATCTTTGATACATAAAGATAAAAATATTATTGTATGTGATTAATATTTATACTAATATATCCAACTGTTAGGTTGATAATAAATATTATATTAATAAAATCTTAAATTATTTTTTTGCTGTTATATTATGTGTGCTTGTCAGAAAAAGACAGAATTATTATAAAACTAAACAAACCCAACTGCATTGAAATGCTTAATTGTTTATAATGTATTAAACAATTTATATTTTTTTTAATTTTCTAAAAAATATTTTGCAGAAACTGCTCGCTTTTGGTGTAGGAATTATTAAGGAAGGTAAGGTGGCAATGGTGGTTTCGAAAATTTCGTACTGAGGATGAGAGCCTTGAAGATGAAGATGATCGAGAGCGTCCTTTTTCAGTACATAATCTACAACTGAAGGCCTTAGATGAATCAGAACCACGCGCAACCATTCGAAAGCTTGTACAAAAGTTAGACGTTAGTCATCCAATAGTTGTCGACCACTTAAAACAGCTAGGAAAGTCAAAAAAGAGAAAAATATATATGAACTTGAAGGACATAAACTTTAATTATTTTTCTACCAAACTAATAATTTCAAAATTGTGCAAATAAAATGTTTTTCAAATTATATCGAACTCACTTTTGCAAATGATTGTTATTCTTCTACAAACTCCAAATCTTTTCCTGTAAATGTATATGAATTTGAAGGTTATAAATCGCAATTATTTTTCTACCAACCTTATATAACCAACTTTTTTTAATCAGTCATTTTATACAATGAATTTAGAATGAAGTTTATTTTATTAGTTTGGTTGACTTGTAACTAATACAGAAACTAATATATATATATATATATATATATATATATATATATATATATATTCGTTTCTATATTAATTGTTACTTCTACAATTAAAAAGTAATTATTTTCTCAAAAACTCAACAGAAAACACACCGAAAATATTAAAATATTTCATAAAAATTTAACAAAAAAAATGTAATTTGTTTATTTTAAATTTTTTTACCCAAATTAATAAATCTCTTTATTCATCCAGTCTATTAACATTTTTACGTATCGATAAATTTTCTATTTTATTTGTGATAAATGAAAGTTGACCTTATATCAGTGTTGGACACGTTTAATCAATTATCGATTGATTCAAAAATTACATCTCAATCGCTTCAAGTCTCTCTATTATCGAACAAACGCTATTAATTTTAATTATCGGTGCAGTTTGTAATCTAAATTAATAATTAATTGCAAAAAATGATACATGAATAAAATTACTTGCTGACTAGCATCAACTGTGAATATTGAATGATTTGATGATAACATCTATACGAAGTTTAATTGACTTATAGCCGAACAATAATGTATGTTACATTAATTATAAAATCGGTGTTCAATCAAAAATTATTGACGGTTTAAGAAGTAGGTATGAAATACATAGTTCTAATAATATATTTAATTGGTTCATTAAAAATATTTGCTGTATAATTATTCAAAAAAAATCTGTATAAATTTTTCAAGCTATTAGGTTAATAGAAAAATAATTGCGGTTTATGACAATCACATTCATATACATTTTCAGTTTTTTTTTTAATTTTGCTAGCTGTTTTAAGTGGTCCAGAACTGTTGGATGAGTAACTTCTAACTTTTGTGCAAGCTTTCGAATGGTTGTGCGTGGTTCTGATTAAATAAACGGTTTCAGTTAGTCGTTATGTACTAAAGGAGGACGCCTGCGACCTTCTTCATCATCAAGTCTCTCGTCTCCAGCATGAAAATTTTGGAACCGCCATTGCACCATACGTTCCATAACAGTACCCACAAAAAGCTCTATTTTAGTTTACTAGCAGTTTCTGCTGCTTTACCAACCGTTTTGAACTCGTATAAAAAATTTACTATTATTGGCTTCTTTTCAAACTTTAATTCAATAACCTAATTTGAAGCAAAATTAATAATAAAATCGAAGTTGCTGTTATCAAAATACAGACCGAAAAATGCACTTTAAAATGATATTAACAAGAACACAATGAAATGATGCATTCATTGGATAAAAATAAAGTTAAAATTTAATGAACAAAAACCGCGATTATTTCCTATCAATCATAAAGCTTTCTTGGAATTCTACTTTATAAAATTTTTTGATAGATTCATAATATAAGTAACGTCATTTATTATTAATAAATTTAATTGTAATTTCAAGTTTATTATTTTTAAAAATATATAGACACATTTATAAATAAATTATTCAAATTAATAATCAGAATATAGTTTTGTCATTGTGACTAAATTCATTTTCGCAAATTAATATTTTTACCTTATAAACCAAAAAAATAATTTCTGGTTAAAAATGTCCAATAAATTATTATAGATTGCCGTTTATGTGTACTTCGATGACGGTGTCATCATCTTCAAAGAACTAAGATACATAAAAATATCTCACAACCCAGACTTTTCTGTACATTCGGTCCTTAATATAATGACATCTCTATTGAATTATGCATAATCTATGATTAGAAACGATCGATAATGATTTATTGAAAATGTTGACCAGAAAAAAGTTTGTAGTTTGTAGAATGAAAAAAGAATTTGTTGTGAAAGCGAACAAACTATATTTTTTTCATAATTTCTCAAATAATATATGATAAATCAATATGTTTCTTTTTAATTGAACTACATTTTCTACAAAGACTCATTTTGAATGTTCCATTAGTTAGTTATAATCATTTCAATAATTTCAGTAATTTCATTTAAAATAAAATCGAAAATTCAACTCAAATCTGTGCTACAAATATACACTTCTCTTTACAGATCATCGGTAACTCATAAGATAGTATAATTATATAAATTAGTGATTTGATCAAATATTTCATGAAAATATACTCTAAATAACAAAAATCTTACATAGATTTGAGGAAAACTCATTGTATATCACTGGTGACCTACTGTACACATATTTAATGTTTATTTTGAGTACATGTTTGTAATTATATTTCAGTTATTAAAATAAATAAAAATAAATAATATCTAAACTACTGCAGGCGTTAAACTATGATAAAAATAAATTAAAACAGTTCAAATTAATTATTTTTTATTTCATTTTGCATTCATAAATTTCATTGCTAATTTTATAACGATCTAAAAAAGTTTACATGCAAAATATTGACTATTTTTATAATAATTTATATTTCAAAATCTGGTTATGCCAGTAATATATATATGTTTATATATGTGTATGTATTAATATATATATATATATATATATATTCTTAGATTGTGATAAATAAATTTATTATTTTTTTGTCAACTTTAATATAAGGCAAAGTACTCATAATTATTTTTTTGAAGATTAAAAAAAACAAACTACGGTTCATAGAGCTAATATAAAATTTTTCATTAAAACGCACATAGACTCACCTTATATACAATGATCTGTCGTAGAGTACCATTATACATTTAGACTAGAGTTCAACCCCTGAACGCTGTGTTTATATAACGCTAATCTCACGGCACGCTGCAAACATTTAATTTAAAGCTGCGCTTCTTTAAATGCAACCACCCTCGAAGTAAAAAAGTAACGTTTAGGTCATAGATGTAGTGTCGGTCGTCATAACCGTGGGCTATCGTTCGAGATCGTGTGTTTGAAACACGTGTTCGGACGTCGTTCGGATATATTGTTCAACATAAACATTTCACGTAACGGAACCGTCTCCCTTTACTTATAGTTTAACGTCATCCCTAATTCAGATTAGCTTTAGTTGAGATCAAAATTTATTCAAGTCACATCACTGAATTATCAACAGAGTCACTAATTGTTTATATATTATTAACTAAATATATTCATATGATTACATCATACAGTAAATAACATCAATTTTACTTTTTTAACAAAGAAAATAATTGCGGTTTTTGTTAAGAATTTGAAGGTTATATACCGCAATTATTTTTTTGCCAACCTAATATAATGTAAAACTATAAGCAATACTATTTCGATCCTATTTAAGACAGCTTTTAGATTACAAGGTAGAGAAACAAAAGTAATAAACAAAATTTCCTTATTATAAAAAACCTACTTTTCAATTAGTTTTTTGTTACTCTAATTCTTTTTCTATACTGAGTATAATTTTTCACACGTTAATAATATGTATACTGACAATAATATTAATTCGTTATTAACGTTAATTTATACATGAATAACGTTAATAATGTTTATACTAAAAAGTACGAATTAATTTAAAAGATGATGACAATTTCATTATGATAAAAATTAGAAAATATGTGATAATCAAAAAAAAATGATTCTATTTCTTTTAATAATTTATACACGACGGTCGTTTAGTTGCACGGGGCCAAGTCCGGAGAATAGAGTGGATAAGAAATCTATTCGAAGCCTAATTCGGTGAAAAAGCACTTTCTTGTGCGCCAATCTTGGCTGTTTTTGTATCAGCTCTTCTCAAACAATCCAATAATGTTGCACCATAGGCTCCATTTATAATTTTTCTCTTCATTAAATAGTTGATCAGCATGATTTCTTCGGAATCCTAAAAGCAGTAACTATCACCTTCCCAGACGAAAAGACTGTCTTCAACTTCTTCGGCGCACTTTCACCAGTCGTAGCTGCTTTGACTGTTGTTTCGACTCAGTTTTCATCCATAGTGAAGAATCGACAAAAAGGCCTGCTCGTTTTTTCTTTTTTTGCGGAAACTGCTACAATGCTCGCTTCAAACATCTGTAGAATTTGAACAACGCGTTGCTTCCGGCTAAAATTTCACAATCGTGACACTTCATAATCGTGGTGGTACCAAATATATGGTGGCGCCACATCATAGAAATTTATCAAAATTATCAAACGACCCTCGTACAATTAAAAAAAATATATTTAAAACGTTATAACAAAAATATAATTATTTTTTAAAATATTTGTATCTTCTGTGTTTTCTCTCTCTCTCTCTATATATATATAGAAAGAGAAAGAGAGAGACATAACCTTTTGTAGAATGGTAGAAAATTAAAAGTTAATAATATTTCTATAAATTAACAAAACTTTATTAATGTAAATATATATATATATATATATATATATATATATATATACATGTGTGTGTGTAAATATATATATATATATATATATATATATATATATAAAGAGAAAGAGAGGGAGATAAGCTATTGTAGATTGGTAGAAAATTAAGTTATCAATAATATGTTCATAAATTAATATAATTTTATATTAATGTAAATGTATATACATATATATATATATATATATAAATTCTCTCTCTCTTTCTCTCTCTCTATGTGTGTAGAAAGAGAGAGAGACATAAGCTTTTGTAGATTGGTAGGTAATTAATTAAGAGTTATCAATAATTTTTCCATAAATTAACATTATTTAATGTTAATGTAAATGTATATATATATATATATATATGCTCTCTGTCTATATATATATATATATATATATATATATATATATATATAGAGAGAGAGAGAGAGAGAGAGAGAGAGAGAGGGAAAGACAAACTTTTGTATATTGGTAGAAAATTAATTAAAAGTTATCAACAGTATTTCTCTAAATTAACAATTATCTGTACGTACATATTCTGTATGGACAAGAAAGTACAATGAAAATGAATTAACAATGTATTGTTTTCATTTTAAATAATATACTATAGTTTTCTTCCAGTAACATTAAATATAAAAGTACCTATGACGCCGTTACATACAAATAAGAATCAATCTGTACAAGTATAAAGTTAATGGATACC
Organism: Acanthacorydalis orientalis; assembly: GCA_034766995.1. Taxonomy (NCBI): domain Eukaryota; kingdom Metazoa; phylum Arthropoda; class Insecta; order Megaloptera; family Corydalidae; genus Acanthacorydalis; species Acanthacorydalis orientalis. The sequence continues at coordinate 25,937,558 of CM068320.1, forward strand.
AAAGGGACGCTTTTCAACCACCATCTATCATAGTAATACAATTGATTAAAAAATATATATGTGCGTTTCTTTTTTAATCACGTTTAACATGTATAGTGTCTTTTTCAATCCACATAAAATATTTGTTTTCGTACTGCAATGTAATTATAAATAGTAGCATTGTTGTCGCTTCAACTCTAAAAATATATTATAACTATCTTTGTTCATTTATATACTTTCGAACGTTCAAATTTAAACCGGTGTTATTATTGGAGCTGAAAGGCAATACATTTGGCATTATGTCCTTTATAAGTTAAATTATTTTCTAAACAGCAAACATTAAAGTCACGTGACCGTGCTTTTGTGTACACGTTTTAAACAGTGAGTTTGGACCAGAAGAAATATAATAGTTGATCATTTCATTGAAACATTACAACTTTTCAATTATACCATTATAACTTTTTTCAACTACACCATTGCATACAAAAAAGGACTTATTTTTAACAAAGACACACTCATGTTTAAATATTTCAATTCATACTCAATTCAAAAACTTAGTTTTAAGGATAGTTATTATAATAGTTATTTAATTTATAGAAGAATGGAATTAGAAATTATTATTTGGTATGAAAATATTATGCAATTTTAATTTTTTAATAAATATATTGATTATTTATTTTATAATGAAAAAGTATGAACAATTGATAGAAATATTGATCGGTTATAATTTTTTGAGAATGAATATGTATAAATTTTGTTATACGAAATTATCTTATGTTATTTGTAACAACATACTTATGTAATACCATAAAAGTTGGTCGTAGTTTGCTATTTCTTATTAGTAAATTTTATACAAGCATTGTTATATGCGAAGATGCACACATGTACCTTGCATTATCCAAAACTTTGTTTATTTTTCTGAAATTTACAAATACTATTTTATTTCCTGTTACATTTTAATTTTTTAACAGTTTTTAATTCACTGTTTGATTTAAGATCCGTATTCGCAAGTTTCGTTTTTACACGACTTAAGATCTTCACCAATTCCGTTCTTTTTATAACCCGTGAACTAACATTATTTTCAATTCCTTGGCAAATGAATATTTTATAACAACTCAGGATTATTTTACCATTCTTTCTATTATTGAATCAAATTTCTAGCTGATTGTTCATATATTTCTAGTTCAGTTTTTTAGAATCTTCCATATTCTTCTTGAATTTCATTTTTAGAGATTTCTAAAAAGCCTGACATTTTTTTAAAATCAGAATTTTTAGAATTTTCCCTATAATATTCTAGATCTTGTCAGGTTAATCTACATTTGTTTTATTTTTCTTTGATTACTGACTTGTTCAATACAATATTATAAACAAACAACGAATTTTCATTTTTTTAATAATAAATTGTTGAGAAAATTAATGAACTGTATAATGTTGTACACAAAATTTAAATAGAAGTACAATATAAAATTATATTGCTCAATTATAAAATGTGTGATAGGCAAGGAATTTACTTTAAATTAGTCGTTTCTAATCTAACTCGAGTTCTCACAATTCTTTTTTAAAAAATCTAAATTTCTCATCTTAAATATGTGTTAAAGAATATTCAAAAATCATTATTACTTTAATTTGATCTTCAGTCAGAATTGTCATTTTTTAACCCTTTACACAAGAAGATTTTTTCACTTCACCTACCAGCAACTCGAACATATTTTTTAACAAAACAGCAAATAATTATTCAAGTAAAATTATGTAGCATTTAAGTAATTTCTTTATTAAAATGAAACTTCAAAAATTATTTCATATTTTATAAAAAAAATAATATTGTTATTTGTTAATTTTGTGTTGTCTCCTCAGAGGGGACAGCCGAGTAAAAAGGGTTAACAAACGTTGGCTGTTTTATGGTAAGAACCAATTTGTCAATTAATTTTGTGTGTAAAAGCCAAATGTATTTACTGATAAATCTACAAAAAGAAATCTTTACAACTTATTCTTTAATACTTTGAGAATATTTACTTTAAAGCCTATTAATCAGATTGAAAATTAAACATTATTTACGTTATATATCTTATATAGAAAGATACAATTTATACTCTGTATCAATCATATATTTATACATAAATTAATTTTTAAATTTAATACCAATATGTTATTAACCATTTGAAGCCGAGGGTGGATCTAAGAAATTATTGATGTTCTCAAAAGAAACTATGATCTCAGAGTGTTGTCTTTTGAATGATATATTTAAAATTCACTAATCACTTTCTAATGAGACTAAATTTATAACACTTTCTTTCACTAGAAAAAAAATTTAGTCGTCTAAAAATTAGAATAAATTCAGTTTTTCATTTGAAACCCTACAAAAATTATAAACTTGAGAATTGGGTTGAATAATATTTTTTTTTCCAAAAGTTTATCATTGGAATAAAGAGTATAAAAAATTTGGAGACTACTTCCAGGTACAAAAATATGACCGATGCGAAACAGTTTTGTCCGCACTGATTATTTTAAATTTCTTCACACTCAACAGTAATGTTATTTATGCAAATTTTCAATTGTAATCAATTTTCCACTTCCAATTATATGTTTTCAATCGAGAGATTTATCTTTTCCCGAATATTAACAACGATTTTCCACGATAAATCTAAAAGATGTGAAATTTCTAATGGCTATTCTGAATTAACATATCTTTTCTTGTAACCTACAAATTTGCAATGTTTATTTTCTTTGCAATAAAAGAATATTCAGTTAATCGAAAAATATTTATTAAAAAAATTTGGCACGCTTTTCTCTTCACCGGTTCTAAATGGTTAATAAATGATATCAATAAACATTAAAAATAAGTAAAAGAAAGTATTCCGGGTTAACATATTCATAATACAATTAAAAATCTAAAATAAATGTAAGTTCAAGTACGTTTTCTATATCAAAACATAAATTAAATTATATGTTTTTCAGTTTAAAATCATAATCATTTTCTATTAAACACATTCAGTAATATGTTTGCAATGAAAAATTATTATTAACAGTTCAAAATATTATAGCAGCATTCTTTAATTTTGTTATGTTAGCATTATTAAACTATTAAACAATTGTATTAATAATTATTATTTTTTTTATATGATGGTTTATTTCGTAACTGTTTACTATTTATTTTTAAATTTTTATTTTATATATATATATATATATATGTAGGTAATTATATTCGTATATAAAACGTACTAAAAATTGTTGATAAAAATATATTTTAATGTAAATATCATATTTTATAAGAAATATTATTTACTAAAATAAGAACATAAAAATATAACAAGTCAACACATGTACAGTAAGTATTTACAGCACAGCATGTTCAATCAAGATTAGTACGCATATTTATCACAAATACTTATGTGTTCACATACACATTCACAGATTGATATTAATAAACATAGATTCTATGAATATAATATTTCTATTAATCTATCTGTAAACAAAAGTTATAAAAAAGACTAGTTATTTTAAATTACTTCTAATGAAAATTAAAAATGTTCTAGAATGTTGATAATGAATATAATTGTAACTAGAAATGTATTTATATATTTTATATAAAGTGTATTTTAAACTATTAGAGTAAAAGAATATTTCCATTATTTTTAAAAATATGTATTTGGCACACGGAGATTACTTATGTGTAAAACAAAAACAAACTCATAAAATATTGTTTAAAATCTGAACACAGGGTAACTTATAAACTTATTTAAATCTGCTAGAGAACTTGAGCTCGTGTTTTTTGCGAATATACCGTGTCATTAAGTAAAGCATGATCGAAATTTGAATCAACCATGAAATCGTATCCCGTTTTATATCACGCACCAGATCTGGACAGAAAATTAGCTTGATTTTTGCGTGATCCTGCTATAAAAAAAATGTGGTAACGTTCAAAAGTTAGCATGTGTGACTCACGGCAATAAAAAATAGTTCTGTTATGATATAATTCAAAATAATATATGGGTCAGTTTGTTCGGCGTGTGAACGCAAACTCAATGATATTTTTTTCCACATAACTCGTAATATATTTATCACAAATAACTTAGAGTCCTAAACAGTTTTATCTTGACGATCTTGAATGAACAAGAAAAGAAGTGGGCATAACTGACGGGGCTCGAAGTAACGACCAAGAGACACGCATAAAAATTAACATTTTACGGAAATAACATTGCCAACAATATATAATCATGATGCAGAAAAAACACACATTAATTGAATAGAAGAAGCCAATTAAAGTAATTCTTTTGTTAATTAGTCTTAGTTTGAAACGAACTAATAACGAGATATATAAATTATGTTTATAACGACACACAATCAGGTTTCGAATACCTATTTACGTGAATGTCGGAAAAGTGAACGGATTTTTCATGTGACTTGTTAGACGTCTTGTTGATATTGAAACTGATAATTACTGTAATAAATATGAAACAGTGATTTTAATCAATTATATTAATTTTCTGTTAATTTTGTAAGAGAATAAGATAAAGAAATGAATATCAATTATTTTAATTGGTAGGCAGTTAAATTTCAATCTACATGAATAATAATAATTACTATTACTAACTCTATATGTGGGTATATTTAATAAATACAGATAATTAATAGAAATATCATAGACAATATAATTGTAAGGAAAATTTCTGAAAGATTAATCATTTCTTTGAATTTAATAAAAATAATTTCTAATTATATTTATTAGGTTGGTAGAAAAATAATTGTTTAATTTAAGTAATTTTAAGCGACCCTAAACTGTTGGATAACTAACGCACAACTTTTAGACAAGTTCTCGAATTGTTGTACATGGTTCTAATTCAAATAACATCTTCAGTTGGTCGTTATGAACAGAAGAAGGACGCTCGTGACCTTCTTCATCTTCAAAGATTTCGTCCCCAGAATAAAATAAAAAATAATAAAATAAAAACAACTCTGTATTAATCTCTGAATAGAATAAAAAATATAAAAAATGATTTATATCATCACCATATGGAAATGTAAATAAATAAACCATCTTTTTAGTTTAGATTTAACATTATATAAGAGACAATAAAAAATCTAAGATTTATATATTAAATTGGTAAAAAAATAATTACGGTTTATGACTTTCAATTCATATATTTTTTTAATTTAAGTGGTTTTAAGTGGTCCAAAATTGCTGAATGACTAAATTCTGAATTTTGTGCAAGATCTTGAATTATTGTGCTTGATTCTGATTCAACTAACGCCTTCGTTATACACTGAAGAAGGACGCTTGAGATCTTCATCTTCAAGGCTCATTCTCAGCATGAAATTTTTGGAACCACCATTGTTTCGCACGTTCTTTAACAATACCAAAATCATCATTTAGTTTATGAGCAGTGTCTGTTGCTTTACCACCCGTTTTGAACTCGTATAAAAAAATATTCTTATTTGCTTCTTTTCCATATCTGATTCAATAACCCAATCTGAATCAAAATTAATAATAAAACCAAAGTCAATGTTTCCAAAATACAGAACGAAAAATGCACTTTAAAATAATATTAACATGAACACGATGAAATAACACTCTCATTGAAACAAATTAAGGTGAGAATTCAGAAAACGAAAATCGCAATAATTTTCCTACCAACCTAAGATATGTTTAAAAAGTATACTGTGAGAAAAATGATATTTACCTTATTTGTTTATATCTTTCGAAAATAAAGATTAATCTGTTTAATTTAATAATATATGTGCATAAAAAGATTAAGTCAACATTTGAAAAAAATCTTGACCGAACGTTACTTGTTGGTATTTCAGACAAGAATTTATGCACTGAAGAAAAACGTGTGGCTTGAACAAATTCTCGTTGTTTGATTCGCATACTCAGACGTAGATACGTACACAAATGAATTCGAAATGGCATTTTTCTAGCCGTGAAATTAATTTGCAAATTTAATTACGGAATGTACGTACATTACACTCCGTTAATTCCATACCGTTTCTTTTTCATCTGTGAATTGTATAAATTAAAAACGACCAAATAAATTTCTGACCATTTCATGCTATTCATCAGTAGATTTGTGCGAGTGTACATATGTGTATTTTGTGTCTGATGTTTCATTCTCGATACTGTGTTATATTTTATATAATTAATGTACAATATTTGAATTTTAGACGAATTTCATGCATCGAAAAATATACTACTAAAAATTATCACACATTAATTATAACTTTAAATATAATTGTATCTCCTCTAAACAATAATAATGTATTGTTAAAAACGAATCACGAATTATGATTTTTTTGTAGACGAAATTATTATTTTTAAGTAGTATCTTAAAAGAAATATTCTTATCTGACAGGAAGAGTATGTTTAAAATGTTTAGCCATATGGAACAAATAAGTGGATTGAAATTAGTTAAGGGAATATTTAATTAAACAAGTAATGTGAAACTCGTTTACTAACTGAACCTGCATATTTCTTTTGGCGTCGATTTTATCTATTTAGGTTTCCGCGATGCTCATAATACATTTTTTCAGTGCACAGATTTAAAACGATTATATTTATACGAAATGTTTATCTATTCTTAAAGCGGTAAATACATGATACTTTTACAAATTATATTTTTTTTCCTTTCGAACGTTGTTACAATAATTACATAACTAATTATATATGCGAATACAAGTAATTATATACATACATATATATATATATATATATATATACACGTATAATTTTGTGTGTGCACATGTAAAATGTATGTAGATAATTAAAAGGAATTTCTTTAACAAATTACTACCGTATAGATAATTTGTAAAAATTATTAGGTTGGTAGGAAAATAATTTCGGTTTTTGCTTTCTGAATTCTAACCTTCATTTTTTCAATGAATGTGTCATTTCATCGTGTTGATAATAATATCATTTTAAAGTGGATTTCTCGGTATGTATTTTGGTAACATCGACTTTAGTTTTATTGTTAATTTTGCTTCAAATTAGACTACTGAATTAAAGATGGAAGAGAAGTAAATAATAGTAACTTTTTCTACAAGTTCAAAACGGGTGGTAAAGCAGCAAAAACTTCCCGTAAACTAAACGATGAATTTGGTGTGGGTACTCTGAAGGAACCTCTACAGTACAATGGTGGTTCCAAAAATTTCGAATTTGTAGGGGACGAGACATTTAAAGATGAAGAAGTTCGCGGGCGTCCTTCTTCAGTTCATAACAACTAGTTGAAGGCGTTAGTTGAATCAGAACTTTCACAACAATTCAAGAGTTTGCAAAAAAGTTAGAAGTTAGTCATCAACAGTTCTAGACCACTGAAAATCACTTAAAGCAAAAAATGTATATGAATTTGAAGGTCATAAATCGCAATTATTTTTCTACTATCCTAATACAATTAATTTTTTCACTTAGATTACTAGAACTTTTTTATTATATTTTTTATTCGAGAGTTCCAAAGTAATAATTTTGATTTTAAACTATACAACTATTTTAAATTAGATTTGTATGCATATATTGATATCTTTTTCAAGTTTTTGTTACTGAAATACAGGAATTAATACATATTTTATTTTGTTTTCAAAATATCTACATTTTATACTTTGTGTTTAAACTTTTACATATTTTATATAATTGTTCTTTTAAATTTTGTAATTTAATCTTTAACATCAGATTTACTGAAAATAAATTAAAAAGGATTAATTTTTCAATTTAAAAAGTATTCGTTGTGTAAATATAATTAATTTACTAATTATATCGATTATAGTGAAACCTGACAATTTAAAAGTGTCTATTTATATATAAATATTGCGTAAAATTTTTAAAAACTAGTCAAAATATTGTACAAATTATTGTTCAAAAAATTGTATAAAAAATTGAAAAAAATAGTTGTTTTTTTTAAAAAAATATAGTTAACGATGACACCTAAAATTACAAGAAAAATTATGGTATTGGTATCATAACAACTGCTATTTTTTTTTCGTTTACAAGTCCTTTTGGAGTGTGTCTTATTTGTTATAAAATAAATTTTGTTTTTGTAATTTTCTTATTGAATGTTTCTGTCTCTTTTCATATATATATATATATATATATATATATATATATATATATATATATATATATATATATAAAGAATACATTTAAACAGTTAAATGTGAAATAGAATCTTAGATGTGAATTTCTCAGAGAACAAAAATCGTTTATAATTCAAACATAGGAATCTTATAAATACGATCAATTGACAGAATCGAACCAAAAACCTATCAGGGAAAGTTATGCGGAGAATGTGCAAAGTCTTCACTATCCGAAGACAAATCTTGTATGTTTGATGTTTCGCAGGACAACACATTTGCTAAAGAATGCGCATCGGGAGTGACCCTTATGGGTGTTGATCTCACTATTCTCGAACATTCAGAAAGAGCTGATATTACTCCCAACGGAATGAAGTGTCACGCTCACTGATGGTGTGCAAAATGTACTATCGCGATGTCAACCAATGCATGTCATTGTCTTTAACTTTTTCGTGACCCTTCTTAAATAGTGTCTTGGGAGATTTTTTTTTATTCGACTTTATATCTCTCATATGTTCGATGTTATCATTTGACTTTCATTCAATGTCAGTAACAATCCAAACAAGATCTGGCTTTATGTACAAAAGCGAAAATTAATTTTCACCGATTGCGTCTATAATCAGAGCTAAAGTTACAGTATAAAGTAGTTACCATTCTATGTTAATAGATTCAATTTATCAAACTCACTTCTGTACATTCCACTTGACTAAAATATTGCTATCCTTAATTTTAATTTATGTAACGTTACTTACAGTTTAAATTATTTTTCCCTGCAAATATCAATTTATATATATATATATATATATATATATATATACATATATGTATATATATATATATATATATATATATATATATATATATATATAAAACTATATAAATACATAAATAGATAGTTGCAGGTAGACACATTTTTATTTTATTTTCTTTATTATCCTATTTTAAGTTTACTTGTAACAACAGAATCAGTAATTATCAGTGATCTTGGTGACAATCCATTTTAATAATCAGATAGCCTTGATTATAAACATAGGTAATATAATTAATTATAGACATATTTTACAATAAAAATGGTTGTGTATTTCCTGGAGGGATTTTTCTTAGAATATTCAGGTGCAGTATAATATATTTTAATTAAATATATGTGATTCATCAAATAGCTTAGATATATTGACGATATTATTAGATGATTTATATATATATATAATTTACGCTTCCACATGAAAGTATTAAAAATCGCAAAAATTAAAAAATGAATCTTATTATTTTTTAACTTTTGCAATTTTTTATACTTTCATGTGAAAGCCTGAATTGAATCATCTATATATATATATATATGTATGTATGTATATGTGTGTGTGGATATATAAGTATAAATTATTTAACTTTTTATGCTTTATAAATTACTTGATGTTTATAATTATTAATTAAATTAATGGAATTAGTTTTCTCAGTACTAATGAATGGAAATGAATTATTTTTATGATTTATGGGAATTTAATAATTATTTATTTATATTTGAAAGAATGGGTAAAAATCATTATATATATATATATATATATATATATATATATGTGTGTGTGTGTGTGTGGTTGTATGTGTGTGTATGTATAAATAGAGAGATAGGTGTGTAATCAGGTTTGAGTTATTTTAAAACAAAAAAAAATTAATGACATTGCTTTATATCTAATAATATGAATTAAAAGAAATAAAAAGATAAAATAAATTAATTTTTAAAAAATATCTCTACACAAAAAGTATATGTTTGGTTCAGAGATCAATCAAATTAAGTTTCCTTACAATCAAAGCTTAATTAATCTTACATTATACTTTTTGAAGTGTAAGTGATTTTACTAATCTTATATCTTATATTTTTTTAAAAGAATATATATGTATATATATATATATATATATACTTATTTTTTACAAATTTCTGAATAAAGTTTTTCCGAATTAGTAAAAGTTGTTTCAAAATATATACTTTTATATTTAAATAAAAAAACATGTTAATAATATATTTATACTTTTAATCAGTTGAGTTCACTATTAATAAATTTTTCAACACGTACATACATACATATATATAAGCATATTTAAAAAAATAATACAAATATATGCATGAATATAATTAGAATAATCATTTTCTCATTCAGTGTAACATAAAAAAACAGATTTATATTATTACATATCAGATAATTCATGTAATATACATATTTTAATATATCGTGTATATATATATATATATATATATTCAATTTTCCAATTTATTTTGGTTGGTCCAGAGTAATAAGATAAGCTTCTTGCGAAACCAATATGTTATTCAATCATCCCGTGATCTCGCTGCAAAAACAGATAACAAAAAGAAAGTGACCATGAAAAAGAAAAAAAAGTAAATCTTCTTACGAGAAGTACAGGACATGGGGTTGTTTTTACAACCTCGGTGACAGGGTTGACATATTGACACGAACAGTGGACCACCCTCTCTCTTAAATCTCACTTTCACTGTATTTTGCAAGAATTTTCCAACTAGTTTGTATGCATTGTATAAAACGATTATACGTTTTATATAATTAAGAATATTAGTTCACGTGTCAATAATAGAAGTAGTATAACAAGCAGTTTAATGAACACTATGATCGACTATATGGACTATATAAAATTTATCTATAGTTTATATTAGAGAATTCTGCAAATCAATTGAATATATTTTAATAAAATAAAATAATGAATAATAATTAAGAAAATAGGGTTCTTTTAAAAAAATATAAATAAATCGATATTATATTAACAATATTATAAGAAATATGCAGTAATTGTATTGCCAAAATACAATTGATTTATTATTGTGTTAAATAAATGTAATCCGAATATTTTTAAAATTTAAATACCACGATTTATTCTCCTAGTTTAATTTTTAATTATTATCTCAATTATATTATTATTTAAAATTAGGAAGAGTACATAATACACTATGACCAATCAGATAACTTAGTATTGTTTTTAATTTAATAAATTTTTATTAATGAGAATTATGTATATAAAATTTTATTATTCCAAATTTTACTCCACTTTTAGATATTATCCATACATAAATATTCAATAATATAGAAAATCTACTATTAATTTTTAAAAATATAAAGATAAAAAAAACACAATTTTATATATTTTACTACTTTTATGAAAATATGAAACGATCTGCAAAAAATTCTAATAGATAACATTTTTTATAGCTTGTTTTGTAAACAAGGAATGTTTACAATCCTGAATCTAAAGAAAAAATATATTTTTACAAATAGAATTCCGTTGCAGTGATCACGAAAGTATCTCACACTGAAACATTTTCAACTCTGAACAGTCGTTAACTGATTTAGATTCACTCATGTGAATTTTCTCAATTTTCTAATTGAAGAAACATCGTATGTTTGAAAGTCGAAAATCACGGAAAAGCACGTTCTCTTAAATTCAGTGACCGAAATTTAAGATATTATAAGGTCTTTTTTACTTATAACTTTAATTTATATATATATATATATATATACATACATACATACATACACTTGTACATATAGATTTTAAAAGCTATAAGAAATATAAAGTGAATAAAGATACTAAAAATTCAATATTTAATTCGTTTCTGACAATTAAATTTCAAATTCAAAATATTTTTTTTGTAATTAAAATAAACATTTATACATTCTGTAAAGTGTGCCTATAATATCAAATATTAAATTATGTAAAAGAAAGTATTATTTTTTTAAACTTAAAGTAAAATTAAAAAAAAATCTGAATAATTTATTAAAATTAAATCAATACTGAAATTGAAAAGAGATTTTTTAGATTAAATAAAAAGAGTAAGATTTACTAGATGTTTATTTGAATACTGAATTTTCTTTTCTTATTGCATTTTTAGGTGTGTTTTTTTTGTGGAAATAGTTTTGAAACAAGTTTTGTTTTAATCGCTCTTTACTGTTTCAATTACTTGTATGTGAAAATCAAATATTTAATAGTTTATTTATTAAAATAATTAAAGCAAGCGGTCTGAAAATAAACCCCAATCTTAAAAATTAAGAACAAATTGCACAAAAATTAATTTAATTTTCAAATTATTACTTTCACTGAAACAAATAAATTATTTAAAATAATGAATGATAATTATCTATTCTTTTTCCATTTGTATTATTTATAGTTTTTTCTCTATGGCTTGGTTTCATTAGATTACTTTTTAATATTCTAGCATGGCAAATTTGGGTTCTTCAAAAATCTTCTAGTACAAAGTATCTTCTAGTACAAAAATTGATCGCGGCAGAACACTTAAAAAGTGATGAAATGACATCAAATCAAAGAAGATAAAAGATTAATTGAATCCAAGTTATAAAGATAAATTATTAAAATCTTATTGATAATTTGTAAAGATATAAAGTAATAAAAAGTAATTCTCTTCTTATTTTATTCATTATTTAATATTTAATTTTTATATATTTATGTAAATATATAAAAATGATGTACAAACAATGCAAGTTATTATTTATAATTAGATTTATTTTATTTTAAAAAATGTTACTAAATTAAGTAACTTTCATAATTCATACATTTACAGTAATGTTTGAAAGTGACACAGTGATATGTATAAATATTAAATATTCAAAATACATTATTTTTTATTTTACATATTTTTTTATTTAAATAATAACAATGTACAAACTCATTGTTACATTTTCTCACTTTCAATGCATTCATGTAAACGTACTAGATGACCTCTATGTCAAATAACCGCATGGCTTTGGTTGACCCGCGGGCGTGATAAACCGTCTGACCACCGGTTAGATTTATGTCGGACAAATTGGACATTGCCATTTGCTAAAAAAAGTTCCGTCAATTGATTTGAATTGGGGGTTGTCGACTTTTACTGGAAAAACTGTAGTATTTTGTCACGCTTATCTGTGAATGATTATATTTCATCATCATGTCAATTAATCGTCAATAAAAGTAGAAACAATCTGCTAATAGTATGGTATTCTAAACTAATAAATTCATTTAAGTTGAGTAACTTTTGAATATTTGATTTTATGGTTTTTAAATCATGTATAATTTGATGTAACACACTCAATATTTTTAAATCTATTATTAATTTTACCCATATTGATTAATATCTTTACATGCTTTTGAAATTGAATTGAATTTGAAAATATTATATAAATAAATAATTAATTTTAATTCTACTCATATAACAAATTATGTTAAATATGAAAACTGAATTAATATTATAAATTTGTCAGAAATCGACAACGTGCTAGAAAAATAATTGTGAAATATTTTTTAGTTTACTATCCACAAGAAAAATGTCTAAAATATTTTGTAATAATTTAGATAATTATGTTTATTGACTTTTAAACAAACTAAACATATATTTAAGTATATATATATATAGTTACTTCTTTGTTTAATATACTTTATTTATGATTACAGTCTGCGAATATCAGCTGTTGATTTTTTTACTGTACCGATGCTAAATAAAAACATAAAAAAATCATGACCTGTTTCATTGGTAGATCTACCATCGTGACATGTATCTAAACTATTATGATAATTTTCGTTTCTTGTACATCGAATTTACAGAGAACTCGTTGACTGTTAAACTTGACATAAACACCTGTAGCTAAACGCAAGGTGCAGGTAGGTATGTGATACACTGATCAGCTACAAAGTGGCGGTAAGAAATAAAAAAAAAATGTAACTTTCAAAAAAATTACCAACATGTGTACACAAGAATGTACCATGACGACAATGTCATTTCTAATTATATTGTAAAAAGTATGTATGTATTTTTCACGATCTGCTAATTATTTTTCATGTAATTGCTTTGTATATCATGCAATTATTATGGGAACTTATTAACGCATTTTTTAATATTTTAACATCTAACGCACATTAAAAAATAATTTACAACTGAACAATTTTCGATACATGCAAAACTTACATTAAATTAAGTTATTTTTTTAATTAAAAACGTATTATTATCTTTTTACATCAATTTTTACGAACAATAAATTACAAAACAAAAGTATTACACTATCCTAATGTATCACATTTATGTTTTACATATGTATACCACACACATACGAATAATGACCTGAATATTGATTCAGTAACATTTTTCAATATTAAAATGTATTTACAATTTGTTAATGAAACTAATTTTAGAATATTGAAGTATCTGAAAAAGTTTTTTATTTTAATTGATGAAAGGAGAATAAATTTATAGATTTATTCGAATAAAAGGAATATATTTAATTTAACCTCCTTTTTAAAAACTATAAATCTAAAATCTGTCATTGTAATAAAATATTTTTTTATATATTTTATTGTTAAAGTAGAATTATTTAGGTGTAAATTACATTAAATAAATAGCAAACATTAATAACATATTTAAAGTCTAATTATTAATTTTACAGATGATGAAAAAAATATGCTAAAAAATTATACAATAAATATTAATGTTAAAATGGTCAAATAATATTTATCACAATTGACAATTGTAATGAATATCTTAAATGAGTTTATATAAATTAAAAAAAAAAAATGAAATCGCATATGAAGAGATTAACGAAAATTGTTATTTCAGAAGATTTTTCAGTTATTTTACATTGAAACAATTTTACAATCATAACAGTCCTTGTAAAATGTAAAATAACTATAAAAAGAATTATAAATGTTTTCTAAAAAACTATTTTGACTATTTATACTATTCAAGAGACATTTAATTGGAAAAGAATGCAGAGATAGAGAGAGTTTTATATTTAATTGCAAAATAATTACTTATTTTTCAGTATTAAGAACTGCAGTTCTTTCTAAAAGCAAACAACTTGATAAAATTACTGGAATATAAATTAAAATAAGACTTTTCATCAGTATTATTGTCATTTTCATGATAAATATCAGAAAAAGAAAATAAAAATAGACGCGTTAATATTAAGACATAAAAATAGTAGGAACTGATTGCCTAATTAGATGAAAATAAAAAAAATATTACAATTGGAATTAAAATAGACCTCTTTGAAGAGTATGAGGAGGTTATGTAAAAAATGTCGTAGATATTTAACTTTTTTATTATTGAAATGTGTTATTTCACGAAAAATATGAAAAATATTATGACATAAAAAATTATATTTCAATCTCTTGTTGAGAGTATGCTTAATGAATGTTTTTTTGAAGGTAGTTAATTAATTTTTTTTTCCAATTCAACGAAAAAGAGAAATTTAATTTTTATAGCCTGAAAGAAAAGCATGTAGAAACTTTATTATGAAAGAAAGAATGTTCTTTAAATGAACAACATATATGAAACAGATACAGCAGCTGTTAAAAAATCACTTATCAAGATACCGAAATTAATTATTTGTATTACAATATATACTAATTACAAAGTTGTTCTCAATAATTATATTATAAATTATATCTATTAAGTGCTACAACAAATAAACATTTTATTCGTTTATAATCAGCTAATAAATTAAGAAAGCATGCCGATTAAATTTTTTTTCAATTTCATTTCGAAAATATTTGAACAAGCACGAACGATACTATTTCAGTACACTTTTTATTGCGAATTTATATAATGTCTTCGGGTGCACGACAGGGGAATTATTTAGCTGGACATGCGTACATATTACATACCCGTGTCGAAGCGCACGCTATCTTACCGACTCATCTTTTCGCTCGGTACTTATACGCCACACGCTGCTCATCCACGCCCGTGTTGCCACCTGCCGGCCCGTTTCCGTACCACGCGGCCACGGACCCATTCCCCCCGAAATAAATATAACGCTCGTAAAAGTCCACGAACGGTGGTCAACCTGTTTATAGCAATAAAATTGCTCTGAGCAAATTATGAACAATAAATTTTCAGTGTAACGCACGAATAAATTTGGCTTCCTATTGTCATCAATACGGTAATTGATTCCTTCAATAGAGGTATAGTGTGGATAACAGCACTTAATGAATAAAATATGAACTTATTGTTATTTATATCTTTTATTCTATTCGATATATATATATATATATATATATATATATATATATATATATATATATATATACATTTGCATATATAATCATTAATGTATATAATTTTCTGCCTTTACTAAAATATTATTCCCATCCAACTTTTTTTAACTACTAGTTTCAATATGTGTGCCATCTTCAGATAGATTTTAGATAACTGAATTAATTATCTAAATAGTGTTAATAAAGTTATCCACAATCTATCGAAAGATTCTATTTGTATAAAACAGAAACTAAGTGATTCAAAAGGAGGAAAAGCATTAATAAAAACTTAATAAATTTATTTTAAAAACATCAGTACTGTTTAAAGATATGATTTAATAAATATTAATAAAAACTGTTATTTGTAATAACTGTAGATTTGGAATTAGTAAGTATGTTTATGTATGAATAATATTTTTTATTAGCAGATATATCAGAATTAATGTTTATTAGTAATCACAATCATTTTTAATTTAATTAATCTGTAATTTTTATGTGAAAATATATTTCTTATCTAAATATTTTAAATCTAATATATATATTTTTTATTAATAATTCATTTTACAATATTAATTACCGATCGTTTTACAACAATATATATTTTGTAACAATACAGTCAAGGTTGGATTTAGACAGGGGTAGCATGGACCACTGCCTGGGGCGACAAGTTTTGAAAAGCTGGAAATTTTATTTTATTACAGGTAGCTCAAATGTGAAATGGAAAAATAATTCAAAAAAATTTTGTAGTTCGAATTTTGTTCTTGAAATTTATGTAACAGAACTTCATAATTTTAAATTAAGAATACTGATAATATCTGTTTTTATAGAATGGTCTTATCATCTATGTGTCAATGGTGGGAAATTTTAGAAATTTTTTAGTGATAATTAAATTTTTTTCTGTTGAAGTATTTTCAAATTACCAACACTGACGAATTTCTCTTAATTTATTTGGAAATAAATGAGGAAAAGGCGGCATTTGATTGGTGGCCCAAATAAGGCACCTAGTGTACATCCGGCCCTGAATACAGTTCTAATACTGAGACTCAATTCGGTTTCACAAATGATTTATTTTTGCATTTCACTAACCACAGATATTTTTTTTCCTCATTACTTTCAAAATGACGGTATTGATGTCTAAATGCGTATATGGAACAATCAAAAATGATCAATAATTTTTCATTAAATATTTGTAATTAGAAAATTATTTGAAAATGTGAGATGAAGAAAATATATTTCTCATATATATTTTATATTTAAGTAAAATGATCTAAACCGTATTTACTAATATAAACATTTCATTTATAAAAATAGTAATAGTAATTTATAGGATGTATTTTGATATATTTACTGATATGAATTTTTCTGTTCGAAAAAAAATGTTTTTTCTTTATTAATATTTACAATATTCATTTGCATAATACAAATTAAATGGTAAGTGAATTCCCAATATGAATATAATGGTTTGTTCATTAATATATTAAAACTATACATACACTAATACATAGTATTGATTGAAGCACTAAAATTGCATTTTTTATGTATTATATGTTTGACTACAAACATTTATATACAAAAAAAAATATTATTTTTAAGAAAAAATCAAACAGGAATAAAGTTTGAAAAATTGTTTTTTTTTGTATATATATATATGTGTGTGTGAGTGTGTGAAAAAAACTCTTGCAGATTTTGACACAACTTTTTTATGAAGCGTATAAATAAAATGTGCTATAATAAAAAATACGATAATTAATGTTCTACTGACAGTAATCATAAAGATACAAACGTAATGCATACGATTTTACTATAGCGCGGAAAAAATAACATTGATAAATAACCTTTTCCAGCCAAATGTCATCAAATGATGTATCGTATGTAAATACGAGTTTTAATTTCATCAGTAGCGTCGCATAATTAATTATCCTTCTCTATATATACAGCAGTGCAAAATAAAGATATGTTAAAGTATTCAATATTTACATTGTACTAGCGACGTCTGCTTTTATAGATAAGAAGTTATTTGTAATGAAACATTTTTTTTAATAAGATAAAAGGTATCTTGATATGTCATTTTTTGTATGATAAATGAAAATACATAGAACTTATCAATCATAGTTATAAATATATTCGTGCATACATACATATATATTATACACACACACACACACATATATATATATATATATATATATATATATATATATAATAAAGGTGATCATTAATTGGACGTTTAAAATGAAGACTATATTATAAGTTGACAACCAGCGGAATTACTTTATAAACACTTCTTATTTTTTAAAATGCTTCTTATTAAAACAATATTGTTTCGAATACTAATTTGCAAATTTGAAAACTTTTAAAAGTTACGAAAAAATATGGACTTATTGTATAAATGGAGAAAAAAAAGTTTTATAATTTAAATATTTTTTTCGAGATATTGGGTTATTTTTTTACATAGTTGCAAGTAAAAAATATATTATTAGATTCGTAATCTATGTCTATGAAAGAATGTCATATATTTATCTTCGTCAAAATAGGACTGAAATTGTAAGCTACTATTAATACATTTCTCTCATACAATAAATATATATATATATATATTATTTATATATACAAATATATATATATATATACAAATATATATATATACACACATATATACATACATACATACATATATATATATACACACACATATATATATATATATATTATATATATATGCACACATATATACACATATATGTAGGTTGTTTGATAAGTTTGGTAAATTTCTATGAGATGGCGCCACAATTCATTTGATAACGTTACGGCTATCAAATGGCACTTTTCAAACTAGCATAGGCGAAATTTAAACCAGAACCGACTCTTTGTTTACATTCTACATATGTTTGAAGCGAACATTGTAGCAGTTATCTCAAAAATGGAAAAAGAACGAGCAGGCCTATTTGCGTCGATTCCTCACCATAGATAAAACATAGATCCGCCACTAACACCTGAGTCGAAGCTGCAGTTAAAGCTGTGGATAACGATTGGTAAAAGTGTTCCGAAGAAGATGAAAACCGTTTTGTTAGATAGAAAGGTTATGGACAGAGTTTCTTGAGATTCCCAAGGAATCATCCCGATCGACTACTTAACGAAGGGAAAAACGATAACAGAATCCTATTATGCAACATCATTGGACCGTTTTAAAGATGAGTTGAAACAAAAACGGCCAAGATTTGCAGACAAAAAAGTATTTTTTTACCAAGCAAACGCGCCATCTCACAAATCGATCATCGCAATGGTAAAATTGCTTGAATTGGGCTTCGAATTGATTCCTCACCCACTATTCTCAGGAATTGGCCCCGTGCGATGAATTCTCAAACTTGTAAATTTGTCTCGGTGGGAAGACATTTTTGTCAAATGAGGATGTCATCGCAAACATCAATACATATTTTAAATACTTGCTGGACCAAGTATTTAGCCCTCAATGGAGACTTGTTAGAAAATAAAATAGATTTTTTCCAAAAAAACGGTGTTTAACTTGCTTTTTTACCAAACTTATCAAACGATCCACGTATATAAGTTCTGAAAAGTTACTCCTCATTTACAAATTGTTATTGCTTCTAAACTTAACGAGATTTTACAACCTTTTTAAAGAAATTGATACTTAATGCCATTACTGTTATAAATGAACAATAATAACATTTCTACAAAACACAATGAACAGTAAATAATGTTTATAGATGTTTAAATAAATTATATAATCTACAATTATTGAGCATTAGAATTCATAAAACAAAAACAGCAATTATTTTCCTACCAATCTAATAACTCACTTTCCTGGAATTTTATACTTACTAAATTGTATCACTTTTGAATTGACGGTTCGATATTAATTATTATATCTATTAATAATCAGGTAATAATACAATCACAAACTGATTATTAGCTGTTAATCAATTATTCATTGAAAACTAATGCTAATCAATAATTGTTAGTATTAAATACTTACAGAAGGTTAACACTTATTCTAATTATTATGCAAAACGGTTAAGGTAAATATTTTTTTACAGAAATAGCTGTAAATAAATTAAACAAAACTGGGCGCTGTTTTCATTAAAATAATTTATAGAGTAGTCACACCAATTAACAAATTATAATATTTTATAAATTTTAATAAAATATTTACTGAGTGTAAATGAAAGATGATTGATTAAGATATAAAATAATTGATTCTTTCATGCAGTTAAATAAATGATAATCTTAAGGTCATAAAGATCCAGATAAATTTCCGTACGTAATACTTCACATATGTACATACTATGTACATCATTCTTTTATGTAAATACTAAATAATAACTGACATCTAATTTGATAAATAACCATAAGCGTTTAATTAAAAATATATATTCCACATTGAGAATGGTGTTCGTTGTGTAGAAAAAATAAATAAATAAAAACTACATTTAATTACACGGCAGTTACGACTCTACTAGGCTACTGATACAGATAATGAATGGTGAAAATACATTTCGTATAAGTTAGTGATTATTCCATTCCGGTGTGTGTATGTGTGTAATTCAGTAGTCTATGTCCCATTCTACAGACCACATTGATAATTCTCAAAATATAAATAGGTACGATCGTTAGGCCATTAACTTTTTAATCAGCTCGAATCGCGTAGGTAGATCTTTTGAAAAATTACCGATGTCATGTTTACATGTATTTTGTAAACGAACTTACCAGATATTATAACTTTATTTTCTTTAATTATATACAGTATTTATCACATTTTATAATTCACGTTGAATTTTTATCCGGTATAATATTCTGTGTGTACGAAAAAAAATAATTTACATTAATTTATTCAAAACAGTTTTAAATTTTTTCTCCGGTTTTAAATTAGTTTTTTTTTCATTAATTAATTAATGGCACATTTCAGTACTTAATACAATATATTATAGTGTATATATATATATATATATATATATATATATATCTTATAGTATACTGTACTTTTACAGTTTCTGATATAGTTTGAATATTTTACTAAAATATTTTCAAGCAATTATATTATAATATAGCAGAAAAATTTAAAGATCCACTATATAGATTTGTAGTATTTTTTTTATTAAAATAATGTAAAAAGTGACATATTATAAACTCTTATGTATTCTTTCTGCTTTATTACTGTACTAAACAATTATTTATATTAATCTCTGAATATAAAAAAAATATAAGAAATGATTTATATCATCACCATGTGGAAATGTGAATGAATAAAGGAAACGTCTTCGTACTGCTATGAAAAATATATTTGGTTTGAAAGATGAAGAGTAAACTCCTTTTGTGTATCCTAGTATTTCAGTAAGGTTTTTTACTATTATTTTATTAAATGAATTTATTTTATGATTTTTAGAAATTAAAATGTTTTGTATAATCAATTGAATTTATTAATTTCATATTCATCTCTTTAAAATGAAAGATAATTTTCTATTCGTACTATATTAGTTAATATGTGAAATTATTGACTGCATCTCATAAAACATTACAAAATTAAGAATACAGGTAAGCAAATACTTTGATGCGTGTATTATTGTTTTAAAACTAATTCTTTTAATTGTAAATAATGTTTTTATGTACATGGGTCATTTGATAAGTTTAGTAAATTTCTATGATAAGGCGCTACCATTCATTTAGTAACTTCACGACTATCGACTGTCACTTTAAATTAACAGAGGCGAAATTTCATCCACAAACGCGTTGTTCACGTTCTACAGATTTTTGAAGTGAGAATTGTAGTAGTTGCCAGAAAAATGGAAAAAACGAGAAGGCCTTTTAGCGTCGGTTCGTCACTGTGGATGCAACATGGATACACTACTATATACTTGAGTCGAAGCAGCAGTCAAAACAGTAGTCAACGACTGGTGAAAGTGCGCCGAAGAAGACGAAGACAATTTGTCAGCTGGGAACATGATGCCCACTGTTTTTTTAGGATTCCCGATGAATCATCCTGATCGACTATTCAACGAAGGGAAAAACGATAACAGGAACCTATTATGCAACATTACTGGACCGTTTGAAAGAAAAACTGGAAATTGGTGCACAAAAAAGTTCTCTTTCACCAGGACAGCGCGCCATCCCACAAATCGATCATCGCAAGAGTAAAATTGCACGATTTAGGCTTTGAATTGATTCCTCTTCCACCCTATTCTCCAAAATTGACCTCATGTAACTTCTTTTTCTTCCCAAACTTGGAAATTTTGTTCAGTGGGAAAAAATTCTCATCGAATGAGGATGAAATCGCCACTCTCAATGCGTATTTTACAGACTGAGAAAAACTTCATTTTCGATGGGATGAAAAAGTTGGGAAATCGTTGAACCAAATGTATAACCTTCAATGGAGACTCTTTTGAGTAATCAAATCGATTTTTTCTAAAAATCTATGTTTAACTTGCTTTTTACCATACTTATCAAACGACCTTCGTGTATATATATATATATATATAACAAGAATATAAATAATAAAAATGAGAACAAAGAATTCTTTTTTTAAAGAATTGTTTCGATTTTTCTATATTTCATATAATATAGTCTGTCAAAATTTTCATTTTAAAATTATAATAATCTTTAATTGAATAATTTTGTAAATTTTATTATTACTCTTTAAGCTATAAAGAAAATATTGCGAAATAATAAGTGAATAACAAATAATAAATCTTCAGAACAACAAATGACAAAAGCTAGCAATAATTTTATAAATAGACTTTTTTATAAATTCGTATAAACAAAATTTAAGAAACATTCATCTTTTTAGTTTAGATTCAACATTATGTAAGAAAGAATAAAATAAGATAAAAACATCTAAAAGTTAAATATTAGCTTAGTAGAAAAGTAATTGCGGTTCATGACCTTCAAATTAATACACATTATTTAATTTAAATGGTTTTAAGTGATTCAGAACTGTTGGATGACTAACGACTAACTTTTGTGTAAGCTTTTGAATTGTTGTGCGTGGTTTTGATGCAACTAACGCATTCAGTTAGTAGTTATGAACTGAAGGACGTCCTCTACCTTCTAAATCTTTAAGACTTTCATTCCAAGCATGAAATTTTTCGAACTACCATTTAACAGTATCCACACCAAAGCATCGTTTAATTTACGAACAATTTCCGCTTCTTACCACCCGTTTCGAATTCATACAAAAAATTACTCTTATTTTCTTCTTTTCAATCTTTAATTCGATAGTCCAAATTGAAGCAAAATTAAAAATAAATACCAAAATCGATGTTACCAAAATACAGACCGAAAAATACTCTTCAAAATAATATTAACATAAATACGATGAAATGACAAATTTGAAAAAATCAAGTTTAGAATTCAGAAAACGAAAACCGCAATTATTTTCCTACCAATCTATTAATATTGTATAAAATTCGTTTTATTTTTAATTAAAATATATTTTTTCATTTTTAAGAAACTAATTTTTATTTCCGTTTTCTTTAAAGAACTAGATGTTTTCTAATTAAAATGATCATCCATGTGTCTTCAAGTAAACTTCAGACTCTTTATCATACCTTCATTTAACACTTTTAAGATTTCCATACTATTACAACTTTCTGATTAGTTTAACCATTAAAAAAATTAATAAAATTTATTCGTACATATTTTATAAATTAATGTGGTATTTATTTCATAAAGTTACCAAAAGTTTAATTTCATTTATAATCAATTTGAACTTTTCCTTTTTTTTTGAAATTGTTGGAAACTGAAGCAGGTATTTTTTAATATTTTTTGAATATATATATATATATATATATATATATATATGTATATATATATATATATATGTATATATATATATATATATATATATTTCCTTATTTTACAAAATAATGTACAGTTTTTTAAATACATCAATCATATTTAATACAGAATGCATTATTAAAAATATATGTTTGGAAATATATATAATTTCATTACTGAAAATCGTTTTTATTAAAGCACAATAAACATAGTAACCGTATAAGAAATCTGTTCAATGGACCAGTTTTCGAAACTAAGAATCCGTAGTTATCGTATTTAAAGGGAATCGAACCAGTGAAGAATCGATATGAAATACGTTTTCAATAAGAGTACACTATATGATCTGCAATATAAATTGATTTTTCATCTTTATTTATCAAGACTTTTTAACTCAACAAGTGATTCACTAATTTAGAGCCGCTGTCAATCTTGACAGATAGTCCTAGTTCGACATATCCGGCACACTAGTGATAATTTCTTTATTCGTGGAAGGCAACGATTATATATAAATGAAATACACTAAGACAAAAACAGAATATAATGTACACGGCAGACAATATAAAATAATCCTTATCAAACTGAAACGCTTAAATATTTGTCGACTTCAACATAATTAATCATTATCTATTTCGTGTATCTTTTTTCAGCTCGCCCGAAAACCGAACAGGTACATAGAACATACATATTCGGTTACAATTACATTATCCTTTTTTATCGTTCTGTTGAACCGGTCTAGTGTTCTTTTTGTACATAACATGTACTGAATGTCGAGAGTCGTTCTATAAATAAAGAAAAAAATAGTCTTAAAGTTGAAACAGTAGCAGATAGTTTTATTTTTGTACCGACACGTCGCATGTTTTAACGTTAATTTAGATTTTGTGACAATTTTCGACGTGTTTTCTTTCGTTTTGGGTGGTGTTCGTAAGATGCTCTTAAGTGTTGCGCGTTATGTTCACACAGAGATTTCAATGCGTGTGAATTCGAAAACTTCGAATATGTTTTAGAATCTTGAGTTTATTCCTATGTTATTTGTTTATATTTTAATTAATATATTTTATACTAATAATCGATAAGAAATTTTTATTATTTTACTGATAGGAAAATAGTAATTTTAAATATTGTACCCAAATATTTTAGTAGTTATATAATTTGTTTTCTATTTTTTTTATTCAAGAACAAACAAACCCAAACACAAATTATTAATTATTCATAATATATATATATGTAGACAATTATATACTTTTATTTTTTAATTATTTAATTGATAAAATAAAATAATGTGTTGTTTTATTAAAAATAGTTACAAATCCAATAATTCATTCATCATTAATAAGAGTAGATTTTCTATATTAAAAATATGAAAATATTTGTAATAAATGATTCAATTTTTTATAAATCTTACTGTAAACATTTACTGTTATTTTTTTGACTTTAAAATTTTGAAATCACACAACTTTATTTTTCAAAAATGAAATGCCTCTCTCCTATAAACCACACATTTCTCTGATTAAAATGTTTTCATTGCTACCTATGCGCATTTCGATCTATATTCCATGGAATATTTAACAAAATATGCAGTGAAAGAAAGATTTTTTTATTCCTAATAGCATTAAAGATAATAAAACACTCATCAAAATGCATGTAACCAATAAAAATATCTAGAATCAATTATTGAATATTTTTTGAACAGGAAAAGATTTGGAGTTTGTAGAAGAATAAAAATTATTGGCAAAAGTGAATTCGCTATAATTTGAAAAAATATTTTATTGGCACAATTTTATAATTATTAGGTTGGTGGAAAAATAATTAAAGTTTATGTCTTTCAAGTTCATATAAATTTTTTTCTTTTTTGATTTTCTTAGATGTTTTAGGTGGTTCAGAACTGTTGAATGACTAACACTTAACTTTTGTACAAGTTCTAGAATTGTTGTGTGTGGTTCTGATTCAATTAACATTTTTAATTGGTCGTTATGAAATGAAAAAGGGCGCCTCAAATTTCTTCATCTTCAAGACTTAGTCCCCATCACGAAATTTTTGGGACCACTATTGCACCATACGTTCCTTAACACCCACACCAAGAATATCGTTTAGTTTACAAACAATTTTTGCTGCTTCACGACCCGTTTTGAACTCATACAAAAAAATCGCTCATATTTGCTTCTTTTCCATCTTTAATTCAAATGCTAATGTCGTTAAAGAGCTAAGGCGTTAGCCTAAGTCCTTTAAAGACACCCCCATAAAGAGGGACGACCACGATCTTCTTAATCTACAAGGTGTTCGTCCATAGCACGAAAATTTTGGAACTATCATTCTACCCACCCCAAAAGCATCGTTTAGTTTACGAGCTGTTTCTTGTGCTTTGCCACCCGTTTCGAACTCATACAAAAAAATGCTTTCATTTGCTTCTTTTCAATCTTTAATTCAATAGTTCAACTTAAAGCAAAATTAATAATAAAACCAAAGTTGATGTTACCAAAATACAAACCGGAAAATCCATTTTAATATTATATTAAAAATAACAAAATAAAATGACACTCATTGAAGAAAACTATGGTTAGACTTCAGAAAACAAAAATCGTAATTATCTTCCTACTAACCTAATACTATTATTAAAGTCTAGTAAATTTTATTAATTTGCTTTTAGCTAAAAACGTATAATTTTTTTATAATTTTTCATTAATAGGACAAGAATTTATAAGATCTCAGTAGAAAGTTATTAATATATATTTACATAAGATCGAATCTAAAATTATAATTAAAATTATTTTAAATTTATTTGAAGACACAGATATTTACTTTGACTTTAATAAACTAACATTTTTAAATTAAAACGCATTTACTTAGACAAATATTGAAATGAAAATTTTGGAGCAATTATCAATACTAACATTCAAAATGCTCCTTTTTAATTTGATAGAACGAAAAAAACTATTGATAAAAAATTAGATTATTAATCTGTAAATATTTAAAAACAATACACTATGTAATGTATTTTTTTAGATTTTATCAATAAGATTAATACGTATATAAAAAAGCAATAACGACTTATTTGGTACTAATTTCAAGACTCGATCAATAAATTCATTTTTAATGTCATTATTTTCTATGTAATAGCGTTTTATTTATATCAGATTGAACTTTAAAACTTGCATTGTGTAAATATTAGATATTTTTTATTAACAGTAACAAAGAAGGAAAATACTAATTTTTTAATATATTCATTCTCAGAATAACAATGAATATTATTTTGTAGCATAGTGTTGTTTTTAATTAGAAAATCTATTTTACGAAGTAAAAAACATTATGATAATATAAATGTTAAGCTTTGTATGGAAATTACACGTTAATATAATAGAGTTATTGAGTGTACTAATTGAAAAATCTAGTTTCTAATTTATTAATAGTTATTAATAATAACGATAATAAAAAAATGGAACCAGATATTTGGTAGTATGTGATGTAAAGTATTTATTATTTAATTTTGGAAAATATTTGATAAAATTTTATTGTGGTGTCATAATCAAATGCTTATATCTTGTTGTTATTGACTGTAAAATGGGGGTCAAAATTGAGTATCGCATGCGTACCACACGGCATCATCTCTAGCTAGCGTTAGATAACCTCTCTTACCCGATTCAGACTTTCACTTCCAAGTGGTTAACCCTGGAAATCTGAGTAACCTCACTGAAGATATGATAAACCTGATGGAAAGTAGACTCAGGACTAATGAAAGCGGGAGAATGGTCATTCGAAAAGGGGGTTGGGTGTGTGGCTAACAACTCTACTTTGTAAAACAACAAACGTTAAGAAACCTCAAAATAAGCCTCGGACACTGGATGAATGTAACAGCAAACAACCACTAATATGGAATTTGGATTTATAGACAATGTAAAGAAAGATACAGTGGAACTTTTGGGGGTAAGGAACTGGAGAAAGACTGCCAGGGAGAAAGATGTCTAGAGACAGAAAATTGAGCAAGCTAAGGCTCGATTTAGACTGCAGCGCCATCGAAAAAGAAGAAGAAGACTGTACAATGATCTGGTTGAGTCGAATACAAATATTTAACATAAGTTAAAGAACAAAAAAAAATGATTTTATATATATATATAAATAATGTGTGTGTACAGTTCTTAATTCATGCTCGTAAGTATTTTTATTATTTAAATGAATTTTAATACTTTTAAATGAATTAATATTTTACATATTTACATTCTAACCAGAATAAATTATGATTTTATTTCAAAAATGTATTTTATCTGGAGTAAAAACATCTGAAGGACCAATATTTCATGATTGGATAATGTGTTGAAATTTTATTTTTATTTTGCTATTTATTAATTTTATAAAAAATTATGAAATTATCAATAAAAAATCTTATATATTTATATAGATAATATTTTTTTTATTATAAATTTAAAAAAAAATGTCTATAACTTAAACAATAATATTATTTTAATGTAGAAGTCTAACATAATATCTATTATTAATCATGTGCAGGCGTATTATCAAAACAATATCGATTATAAATAATTCTAGCTTTAAAATCCGTACTTTTTTTATCTAAATTTAGTATAAGCTATTAATCAAGAATAAACTCATTTAAACCAAACAGACCAGTCCAAAGTAATAAATACGTTAGTGGTGTAATGAACGTTAATTAAAAAGTCCATGCAGAGGCGAAGTGATCTTTGGTCTCTCTGCCAATACAAGACATGCTACAAGATGGCATCAATGAGTATGTGTGTGTCCCACACACTCTGTTGTAACAGACGTTCTGGTATCACGACTCTTTCATCTCGATATGTCTTCATTCTTCAACAATTGTTTATTTGTGGAAAACGATACTGATGATAATCGGTTTCGAATAACTTTTTTTTACTGTTAAAGCTGTTACTTGTCTGACATACAATGTAGGCTTTCATAAAAAGTAAATAAAATGTGTACATTAACAAATCTCTTTCGTCTATAAATATAAACGATATAAAATCTACATATGGTAAGGCTTAATGAATGCATATAATAAATTATAATATTATTATTTATATTACTTTTGTTATATTTATTAATATAATTTCTTTAAACGCACATAAAAGTACACACTAGCACATGTGTGTAACTTTTAATATCTTCACTGTATAATTGAGACATTGATATAATTTATTAATACGATACTGAAAAAGTAGAAGATAGAATTTCAAACATAAATAATCTTTATGTATATGTAAGCTTGTATTTTACATAAGCATACAAAACTTTTGATTTATATTTATAGAACAGTATATTTATAGACTATGTGAATTAAATATACTTTTGAAGGAATAATTATCACTGATAATCACTAAAGGAGATAAAAATAAACGATTTATACCAATTTACTTTTTTGAAACTTATAGTTGGAATTGTTTAATTTATCGATTGAAAATAATCAATCTGAATAATTCAATACTAGTCGAATTAACATTTTTATTTAAATACTCATTTACTTGATAAATGTTTAAATTTTCTTTCAACAACTTTATATTTACAAAATATATAACTCGATTACAAAAATTAATAACTAGTAATATATCATTGTATAAATCATAATTGACAAAAATCACGATTTTTAATAAATGAATTAATGAAAATAAAATTATATTGAAAGACTTATAAAATCTACAGTATTAACTTAAATATTTCGTGACTGTTCCCAATATATCGGTTTAAGTCTTATAGTAGCATATATAATGAGTTCAACTAGCTGGCAAAGATAAGGACCAAACTGGATATATGCACACACACACACACACATATATATATATATATATATATATATATATATATATATATATATATATATATATATATATATAAGTGTGTATGTATAATAGTGCTTATAAACAAATTAATGATACCAATTACATTAAATATGTTTTAAAAATATACTTTATGCAAAAATTGATACGTGAAAATAAATAAGCAAAACTTTATATATATATTTACATATAGAATGAGTCTTTATAATGGAGTGGGTAATTTCTTATACATTATTTTATATCGCATGTACAATATTATAAGTATACTTCAATTAATGGAGTGTTATTTTTACTATGCCAAATTAAATTAAAAAATTAAGGTAAAATATAATTTCCAAAATGTCATTTTCAACACACAATAACCAAATATAATTTATGTCAATTTTATTCTGAAAAATATCTATTAAAATACTAATAAACAATGAAAAACAATGAACAGAAGAAACCCACTTCCTAAAGGGAATTGCGAAGTTAGAGGAACGTTGGAGTAAGTGCGTTGAGCTTCGAGCGGATTAAGTCGAAATAGAAAGTACATTTTGAAACTGAAGCTGTTCTTTCTAATAATGAACCAGGTTACTCTTCAAACCGACCACGTACATATAAATAGAATTATAAACACAAAAAGAATAATTTTTAATGGGACAAATATAAGGAATCAAATATTTAATTAATGATCTACAATTTTTAAAGTAATGCATATTGTTGAAAGTACATATAAAAAAGGATATATATATATATATATATATATATATATATATATAATATAAATATATATATATATATATATATATATATCGGTTTTCTAAAAACTGCCAGAACAAAAACGAATAATGGGACTTTACGAGCACTTATAAGAAAATTAGATCTACCGTGTTGGATGTCGAGCGTGGACCGAGTTTCAGTGGCTCGGCAGATATGTCAGTGCACCACACGTGACGCTATCTATCGGTATCAGCGTACAGCCGTGATAGCGTTGCCGCCGACCCGCTAACTAACTAGCGCCCGTCACGTTAATTAGTGGCAGTAAGCGAGATATGTACACGAAGCAACGAAGATAACGCCAATGTATGTATTCTTTGAATTAACGACATCATGTATAAGAAACTCGCATTCGGTATATTTTTGTAAACTATTACAATTGTAAATTACAACGATTATTTAATTAATTAAAAATAAAGTTATGAAAATGTGCATGTGATAAAATCACAAATAGTAATAAATAACACTAGTATTGTGTATTCATTAATATGTCATTGCTATTTTATGACCTTCAAATTCATATACATTTACAAATTTTTTGATTTTTCTAGCTGTTTTAAGTGATTCAGAACTGATGGATGATTAACGCCTAACTTTTGTGAAATCTCTCAAATTGTTGTGCGTGGTTCTGATTGCACTAACATTTTTAATTGGTCATTATGAAATGAAAAAGGGCGCCCCAACCTTCTTCATGTTTGAGACTTAGTCCCAATCACGAAATTGGAACTATCGTTGCACCATACGTTCCTTAACACTCACACCAAGAACATTATATAATTTACAAGCAATTTTTATTGCTTCACGACCCGTTTTGAACTTATACAAAAAAATCGCTCTTATTTGCTTCTTTTCCGCCTTTAATTCAAAGGATCAATTTGAAGCAAAATTAAAAATGAAACCGGAGTCGATATTACTAAAATACAGACCGAAAAATGCTCTTTAAAATAATATTAACTTCACTTCACGTTCAAGGCTCTCGTCCTCAGCATAAAATTTTTGAAATCATCATTGCACCCTAAGTTCTTTAACAGCACCCACACCAAAAGCATCATTTAGTTAACAAGCATTTTTGCTTCTTACTTCTCATTTTGAAATCATGTAGAAAAATGGGTCTTATTTGATTCGTTTCCATCTTTAATTTTGTAGCTTATTTTGAAGCAAAATTAATAACAAAATCAAAGTCAATGTTGTCAAAATACAGACTGAAAAATCCACTTTTAAATGAAATTAACATAAACACGATTAAATGACACTTTTATTACAAGAAAATTAAAGTTAAAATTCAGAAAACAAAAACCGTAATTATTTTCCTACCATCCTGATACATGATGTAAAAAATAAATTAAATTTTTATTTCAGTATTTATTAAATTTCTTACTTCTTCTTAGTAAAACTTTGCATTGTACATTGTATAAATATATTAGATCTCACTGTATCTCTCTTCATATATATATATATATATATATATATATATATATATATATATATATATAATAATCCATAGATATATTAAATATTCCAGAATTAATATTTTTAAAATCAAAATTGAAAGTAAAAAATCGATATCGTTTTTAATTATATTGGTGTATCATGCATAAATATTAAATTTAAATGAAAAAAAACATATGATTTAAGTAAATTAAAAAATAAGTTTTAATTAAATATTATTAAGATTTATTTTTCAAGCGTTAGACAATTAATCAACTATTTTTAAAATCACGCATGGTATTTCAATATACACACACGCACACTATATATATATATATATATAATTTAAAAATATTTATATCCTGTCTCCGTAAACAGTAGCTAACTTACAATAACTGTTATGATATATATTAAAATACGTTTTCAATGACAGTTAAATATATTTCCTATAATTTAATTTGCACTGCATATGTGTTTTTATAATTAATCTGTACACTTGACTGTGAAATGTACCTTGTAGGTTCACGGAATCATTTATATTTTCGTAACAAATTCCAATCAATTGCCTAAGAACATGTTAAAAAAAAGATTTAATGAAGCAATTAATAAAATGGTTTTGTTGCTCCTGTATACGGTGGCAGGTAACAACATTGGACAACATTTCAGATCTGTGACATTATTAGAGCTGGCTACTGGATTTCTTGACCAAAGATCGCGACTTAGATAATTTTTTTATGTATCGGAGGCCATAAATGGGCTACACGTTTGAAAAATTCGCATTAAAGGATCTCTCGAGAATTTAACTGCTCTTTTATATACATTTTTTTTAGTAATAAAATTCATTGATACATACTGTGGATTCTAGACAGATGATACATACACACACACACTCATATATATATATATATATATATATATATATATATATATATATATATATATATGTATAGAGTGATTCAATTTAAGCTTCCGCATGGAAGTATTAAAAGGAAGAGCAGGGGTTAAGAAAAGTAATGTTTTTTTTATTTAGTATTTTAGTTTAATTGAATACTAAAATACAATTCAACTAAAATACTACATCAAGGTTAACATGTTTTTTCTTAATTTTTGGGTATTTTTAATGCTGTTGTGTGGAATCCTTAGTTGAATCACCCTATATAATTCCAAAAAAAAAACAAATATTTTTTGAATTTTACTTTCGATAAAATTAAACAAACATTTAACAGACTCTATTAATCACAAAAATGAATATAAAATTAATCGTGAACTGATTATATAATATTATATCACGGAATAGTTAGACATTGGGGAATTATGATGATGAATGAGTATCCGGTGGTCAATTATAAGTATAGTTACTTGTGACACTATCTATGTAGTAATGAAATATGAAATAGAAACTTGAAAATATTAATACAAAGGTGATTCATTCATTTAGTATACAATTTAAATACTGAGAGGCATACCTCGGATTCTGAGCAAATAAAAATTTAATCATTGTCTTCGTAGAAATTAACTAATTGGGAGTTAAAAATAACTGAAATTTTTCAAAGATTTATATCGACTAATATTATTTTAAATCAACTATTTGTATTTCTATAATTTTTATAATGTTTTATACCTATGACCTCATTAGTACATCGTCCTATAGGTAATTTTCTTACAAGATCAGCTGAAAGTTTACAATCTGAATTTTTTTATTATCTTTCATTTTATTTGGAGGTTAATATACTCATTTGCAGATTTTTCATTTTGATGGTACGTTAATTATATATATGATATGATATATTATAATAATTATATGATATATTATGTAATAATTTGTACCTGAAAGTCTACTCTTTGCGAAGAGTAGATTTTCTAACTGATTCTATAGAAAGAAGATCTCCAGAACATTATATTCAATAATCATAGGTACTAAACATTACATTTATAATTATAATACTGTCAGTATGATAAAAATTTTAGAGCACCTTAACGTACTGCAACACCCAGAAGCCCATTTGCAATGCGAGAGGGAACAATTTCTAGAATAGAAACGCCCATTTAAAGCGTTCTGGAAACAACGTAGTTATTCGTTATTCATTACTCCTTTTTTGAAGCATTAATATGTGTGCTATATTGAGTAGGGGTAGAAAAGAGCAGAAAACCTCACTGTTTATAAGACAGGGAGCACTATATATGCAAATACATTAACCTTCAAATAAATTAAAAATATCTCAAAAAATACAGGGTGTAATCTTTCAGCTGATTATACGAGTATAGAAAGAAGACTACCGGGATAACATTCGTATTTTTGTTAGTAAATAAAATTAACAAAGGTTTCGTATTTCAAAATAACAAATAAAACCAGTCAGCGTAGGATTTAGATAGGGGCAACATCGATCACTGTCCAGGGCGACAAATTTTGAAGAGAAGTACATTTCGATGGGCGACAAATTTTGAAAAACTAGAAATTTTATTTTCAATCGTAATTTCGATTTACATGCAGCTGAAATGTGGAATGAAAAATTAAATCTAAAAATTTTTATAGATCAAATTTTGTTTTTGAAATTATATAACGAACTTCATAATTTACATTTTTTTAAAATAAATTAAATGAATAGAAAATTTTACAATTTTTTAGTGATCATTTGTTTTTGTTCTGTTGAAATGTTCTCAAAATTACCAACAGTCACGGATTTTTCTTAATTCATTTGGACAAAATTTGGGGAGGAAGGCATTTGATTGGTAGCCCAAGGACAACACCTAGAGTAAATACGGCCCTGAAAGTAGTTATTGAAAAATTTAATAACACAAAGTATTGATTCCAAATATAATTTATTCCAAATATATTTATTTCAATATATTTATTCTATTTATATTATATTCCATTTATTTAATTTATTTATTCCAAAAATAATTTTGTCATACAAAAACCTGAATTAAAAAATCTAAATTTTCCTTTATTGTAAATATTTTTCAAACACTAAAAGAAAATTAAAATAAATAAATTTAAATTAGAATCTAGTTTTGGAAAGTTTTTTTCTATTATACACCTTTGATTAGGATTCGGTATTTTTTTTTAGATACTCCCGTATATTTCAGTTTATTAAATTATTAAATTAGAAAATAATAAGAAATAATAGACTTCTTTCCAAAATAAGACAAAAATAACAAATGTTTGTCTTTTAAAATAGCACAAAAATATATAAATTTTTTAACTAATATTGATATTACATTGTGTTTAAGATTCACTTATTATTCAAATAATGTTAATAATTCATTAGTCAGATGCACACTTAGAATGAAATGTGTATATTTAATTTAAATAAATTTTCAATTAAACTCTTCTTTGATTCTTTACAAAAGTCATTTTAATTTATTGTTCGTATTTAACAGAAAATATTTAAATGTTTATCAAGTGGCGTTTATTTATAAAGAACAAAACTTAAGTAAATAGAATGAAATTGAGATCTTAATTCAATGAAATGATTTCAATAACTTACTGCTTGCTTTAAATAAGACTATATATATATATATATATATATATATATATATATAATACAAATATATATATATATATATGCGTTTATTTTTTACTTCGAATGTCAAAAATACAATTAAAATAATTTTCACTTACACTTTTAGTGTAATGAATTATTCAATGCAATAAAAACAGGCGTAAACTTGTAATTATAATATTTGCGCTCGTTAAATTTTTTGTACAGAAAACTTGCCTATTTAACTATCACAAAAGCAGTAAATAAATGGATTTAGTTATTTCCTTTTCCACATATTACATGCAAGCAACGATAGTCTCAAGCACTTATGTTAAAAAAAGGAAAACACTTATCAGCACGTATTACAGGCTAACCACACAACTCACTTTGACTACACGTGTGGGTTCATATTTAAATGATTCGTAAGTCTTTGTATTATTTTTTTCATATTTTAATTTTTTTAATTAAACTTGTAATGTTTTGGTTACTGTTAAGAAACAGCATGAAAATGTACTGAACTGCAACTGATTATTATATAACGTGTAAGAAAGTATATAATTAATATATCAAGTGAATAAAAAATATTTTTTAAACGTACGTCGTTGAGAATTAAAAACAAATCATTTTCCTATATATTAAATAAATTAAAACGCATGCAAAACTCACTAATGATAGGTTAGTAACTCGTTATGATTATGCTACTATATTTTTCATACGAGTGTGATACACATTTAGAACTGTAATTAAATTAGTGTGTATATTTATAATTAGGTTCTAATTAAATATTTACTTCATTATAAACATACATACATTGATATATATATATATATATATATATATATATATTTGTCTGTACATATCCACAAAAATTAACTTTACATAGATTTCTGATAAAATAAATAAATGTTCTATGTTCACATGAACCAAAACAATTTAATAGTTTTGTGAGAATTGTTCTGACTATTAAATTAATTCTGATCTATTTAATATGTCTATTCTTTGTGGAAATAATTATATATGTTTATATGTTTGTTATAAATGTTTGTGTATAAGAAATTATATTGAAATATACGGTCATATTAATCATAAAAATGGATTGTGTTAGTAACAGATCGACATTTTTATAAAAATATTAAATTATCTGTTAGAAAAAGTTACTCATTCATTAAATCCAGTGATATTATAAGTGTTCGAATTTAACAAAATTTTTTATTAGATTATAAACAAGCTAGTAAATAATAAATATGTTATTTTTTTTATAAAATGTATGAATTAAATATGAATTAAATATTATTTAAGCATTAATTTCAATCATATTTAAACTATAAATATATATTAATATTAAATAAAGCAAGAATAGCAAATAAAAGTTTATATTTGGATTTGAGACTAAGTTACAATATTATAAAAATCTCTAAATAAATAAAAGTTATATATATATATATAAAAAATTATATATATATATATTAATTTCCATATAAATTATAAAAGAATTTAAAAATCTAAAAACTATTTATATCTAAAGATAGATGTATAGTTTTAGTACAATTATCGCATTTTATATTACCGAAATATTTTTATGAATTAAATACATTAAATCGGAATTTGTGATCATAATATGTACTTTTATAGTATCTATAAAAATAAAGACGTATCTTAACAGAAAAAAAATGTTCTATACATCCAAGTAAGTAATGACAGTTATTCTTTAATAAATATTTTGTAATAAAAAGTTATTGAAAAATTGTAAGGGTACAAATCTATTGTAAATGTCGACTACAAGTAAATAAATACTTATTTATAAAATGTCATTTATGTCTATATTTTATTTATTTATGCATTATATATATATATAGATATATCATAATATACATACATACATATATATGTATATATATATATATATAATATACGTACATAAATATATATATATATATATGTGTGCGTATATATATATAATGGAATGGTTTGTCTGAAATAAAAACTAGTTTTGTTGATAATATTATTGACATTTACAGTTTTAAATCTTGTTAAATCCTAAAAATAATTTGCAAATTTATCTGTTATAAAAATGTAGAATAATTTTTCAAGTGGAATACATTTATATATATATATATATATATTAAAGCTTATTTATTTTCATTTTTTCTTAGTACATCTTAAGTCATTTATAACTAAGAGTAAATTTTGATTATTATTTAAGTCAACAGTTGACTTAAATATGGTTGAAATATAGAAAATTATTCGAAATCGCTTCAAATAATTGTATTATATTCTTAATTTTTCCTTATTTATATTTATTGATCAGAAAATGTATCCCAATAAAGTAAAATGTATCTTAGTAAATAAGATTTTTTTATAATTTTCTTTTCGTTAGTTTAAGTCAATAAATATTTTCATTCAAATTATTACGTATATATATATATATATATATATATATATCAAATATACATTTTTATTAATTGAAATCTATAGTACTTAATTCGAAATTACAGAATTATTGACTCTTGAAAGTAATATTGATCAAATCTGAGGAAGAAATTTGATAGTTGTCCTATTTCATTACAATTATGATGGGGCACTGTTAAATTTATGATAATCTCAAAGATTCATATTTAATATTAAGTTCAGTTATTTTTTTATTATTTCTTGATTACATTCAAGATTAAATTTATTGATTAAGGTAATGAAATGTGGCCATGTTTTTTCTTCTTGGAAATTTAATATATATATATATATATATATATATATATATATATCATCACTGCATATAAAGTATATCATTTTTTGAAATACATTTAAGTTTTACAAATTTAGAATAAATTCAGAATCAAGATACGATAAATAAGGAATTATATATAGTGTTGTTGAAATATGGCTATAAATTCCATGTAAATAGTAAGTTGAAAAATTGTGAATAATTAAAGTTCAATTATTTATTTCTAAAAATTCTGAACTGGTTTATACTGAGAGCAGTAATATAATCGTGTATATATATATATATATATATATATATATATGAGTATAGATCAGTGATTTCATAACCGACATTTGTTCATCGTGTGTTGTCGCTGCAGCTCGGCTGGAAGCAGATAAAAAATCACGCGGCTGCTCCTCGCTCATTTGCATACCGGGCGCGTAACACGGTGGCACTGATAGGCCGTTGTTAAAGGTGGGCACCACCACACCACACATACACTCATAGTTATCTTATACACATGCACGTATACGTGCGCATAAACACACGTGTCTTTGTGTAAGGTTACACGTATGACATCACGACCCTGCGTCTTTTGTGGGGTTGATAACCAAGAGCAAAATATCTCCTCATCTTGCAGTTAAGTAAAGATGGCTTTTAGACGTCAATTGCATATCATTTTATATAAATTTCCATTGATATTTTTTGAAACATATTGTATTTTTTTCTTAACCAACAAAATTACTTTTTGGAAAACACTTATATATTATTCAATGAAAGCTTTCCAAAGACAAAAATAAATAAAATCAGTTTGTTCAGTTCTTGTTATAAACAAGTATTTTTTTCTATCCTTATCTACTTAAATTCAAGTATAATATGAATCGAGTTTAAAGTATATTAGTTATAATTATGCTAAATCACAGTCTTTTTAACAGTAAATATTACTAGGTAGTTTTAAATTAAGTATAGTACGTGTCATGAAGATTGATTGTGTTATTCACATTTTAATACATTTGTATCCTCAATTTTGATTATGATATTTTCGATCTACAACTAGATATGTAATTATTTATATAGAAATAAATTCATGTCCAGAATGAACTTGTTTTAAGTGGTAAATATACATGTTCAAACACTTATCTACTACTTATAAACAAAAGGTAAATTTCAGAAATGAGTTCTTTTTTCCTTGCATAAATCAAAGAAAAAATTTTTTGGTTTAAAAAAATTCAATAATTTATCATTTTTTATTGTAAAGTATATGTATGTAGACGATGACATCACCTTTAGAGAATTAAAATACAGATAAATTAGGAAGGCAAATTTTCTATACTTTGTTGCTCTAAAGATGATAAAAATGGGCTTATTATAGAAAGTCAAACTAAAATATAAACCAAAAATATTATTGATATTTTTGTTTATATTAATAATAACTATCAGATATTTAAAATATAAATAATTATATATATATATATATATATATTATTTATACAATATCAGTACAGAATAATGGATTTTACATTTTATTACTTCAATAAATTAATAAAATAGTTTGAAATTATAAAAAATAGTCATTTTTTTAAATATAATGGTTCTATTCCAGTCATTAAAAAAAACATTAATTAAAGAAATTGCTACGTATTCTCAGTAATAGTTTCCTAACTTCTATTTGTTTTCTAAATAATAATCCACATCAATTTCTGTCATATATTGCTTCGAAATTATCACTTAACAAGAAAATGTGGGTTTTATATTATAATAAATTTCAAATTTCTAAATTCAATAAAATTAAAAGAAGCCAAAATACCTGGTCTTCATTAATTAATATTCAAATATTAAAAGTCATATTTTTTAATTATTACTAATTGTAAGTAAAATCATTTTTAATAATATATCCATGAACCACGGAACAATAATTTCGTAATTAAAATATAATAAAGACAGTATTAAATGCGTATCAATTTATAATTTCTGTAACAATCCGCAGTAAAATAACAAAATTATTATTGAAACTACTTACAAATTAATTTTAGATGAGCTGCTTACATCAAATATCACACACGTTATAAAAATACATAAAAATCGAATGTTCAATATTAAATACACTTTTAAATTAACACACAAGCAGTATTCTAGACACAAAAAGAAATAATATTATATCTAATGATAATTTAATACTTATAGGAATAAAAAACACCAAATTTCCTATGTATGAACTTTCATACTGATACTATTAATGTATTATAACTGTAGAATATTACAATATTATATAACTTACCAAAGTGTATATCGTTTGTGTTCCTTTGAAAGTAAATAGATATAGACATTATTTAAACGCATTATATAATATACACTAGACGTGTTTTTCGAGTCTTATAACCTTTTATCGACAAAGTGTAAGAAATGCTATATTTATAATAGTCGTTAATAGTATTTAATGTATAATAAGTATAGCTAAGAATTTTAAACGATTTAATAACAAATTCTGGTACAATGAATTGTAATCACTATTTTGTATTAGTACATTCAAAAATACATTTTATTTTATTTATTAAACAAATATTCTTATATATGTAAAAAATAGTCGATAAATCAGATGTGATTACTTATTTGTAATATATATATATATATATATATATATATATATATATATATGTACGATAGTAATAAATGATATTTTATTTTTTTTAAAAATAAATATTCTATTTGGGTTATATGTAGTCAAAACAATAATGTTATATTGTATGACTAACAGATTTGTAAACAGGACTTCATAAAAATTGATTATTTACCTCCTACCGAGGAAACAAAATCTAATGTCAAGATGATATATGAAAAGTCAAACTCTCTTCTGACGTAATTAACCTGATTTGAAAGCAAACATTACAATAAATATATATTACAAATCGTATATATATATATATATATATATATATATATATATATATATGAGTATCACTGTAATGCAAAACTGTAATGCAAAATCTAGGGCCATAATTTATGTCCTTTCATAGAAGCAAAAATGTTTTCAGTATTATAATCCTTATTTAAAAATGTATCAAATATATATATATATATATATATATATATATATAGACAAATTTATATGGTAATAAATATGTGCATACCTGTTGACCGCGACGTGATCTAGTTAGGCGTGTGTTAGCCTCAAAAACACCAGCTACCAGATTTATTTTAGTGTGTGGTAGAGGATCGACGAGTTTGTGGCTACACATTATACCTTGTGAATGGAAATGTGTTTTTGTGTATTGTTAAGAAAATTGTATCATGTTGTTAACTTGTACATATATATATATATATATATATATATATATTTATATACATTTACATGCATATATACAGTTATACATATATATATATATATATATACATATATACACACATATATATATATATATATATACACACATATAATGAACTATATTCATTTTTCATTATAAACTTAACAATATACAAATGGAAACACATTTTTAAGACTATTTTCAATATGACTATATTATTATCAAGGAAACTTTTTAAAATTGATTGCATTCTGCATGAAATTTTCAATAAACTATATATATATATATATATATATATATATATATATATATATATATGTCGATGTAAAGGTTGGTTCTATTATCTAAATTAAACTTCTATATGAGAGTGTACTTAAATAATATAAATAAAATAAATATAAAATTATTTTTATATATTTAGATTAAAAACTTAATATATCCAATAAAAATCACTATAGAAGCAAATATAGAGTATCGCTGATATTTTGTGTATTAAAACTAGAATATATTTGCAATAAAAAATGTATATTTTATACGAAGAAGATTAATTTCTAAGATGTAAAGTATGTAAATGACCAAATATTTAGTAGTACTTATTTTAGCTCTGTATATATCATCATTATCAGCCTCTGTCAATCCACTACTGAATAAAGGCCTTTTCCATGATTTTCTATTTTGTACGATTAAGTGCCTCTCTTTTCTACTGAATTCGAATAAAATTTTTAATTTCCTTATCCCACCTGTTCATTGGTCTGTTTCTTGATTTTTTTATATTATCTATATTTATTATTTTTATTATTTTTCCTTGTCTATATTAAATTAGATAATTAATTTTAAAGAATTTTAAATGTGGCATGATTTGATTTTGCGTGTATTAAATATATCAGAAATAGAATAAATACATATCGGACAGATCGAAAAATTATTCTTTAATAACAAATTAAAATTTGATAAGAGAATAAAAAATTTGAAATCATATCAAAAATTGTTAATTATGATTTGAATACAACAGTTAATAATGGCTTCTTAAGCTACACTTTCCATCAAATCCCGAGTGCATAAATAATTCCATTCGTTTAAAATGATTTCACAATAGTTTACATTTCTTAGGTAAAAAGAAAACCTTTCGTTAAAAAAAGTATAATTTGTTCTCTAATTTTGAATCTGAGAATAATGAAAGGTTTGTTTGTGAAATGTTCTTTAATTTTTTCTGAAAAACATTTTTTGCTTATACAGATGTATTAAATAATTCAAATTTTGATTAAAAAAATGTTTTCTTTATAATTATTGCAATTATTGATTATAAATATCAAAAATATTTGTCATAGTACATGAAGATATTGTTCTAAATGTATTATTAATAAATATTTTCAAAAATTAATATTTACAAAAACAGTGATTAAAAATGATCTTATTTAGGAGTTATTTTTAATGAAATAGAAATTATTTATTAATTTTTATAACATGAAAATACTCTAAGTTAAAAAATTCATTACATATATTCAATTTTATGTTATAAATAAATTTATATATATATATATATATATCAATATACATATATATATATATATATATATATATATATATATATATATATATATATATATATATATATATATATATATATATATAATTAAATAAAGAGTCAGTGAGACTGACCGTAACTATTTTTGAATGAATTTATTCTTATAGAAAATAGATTATAATCTTTTAAAAGTATGATTCTATTTAACAACCGATATAATTTTTTTAGTAATAATAACATATAATTAAATAGTATTCTTATTAACAGAAAGCAGTTTCCATAATTTATATTAATATTTAAAAAGTGCTGAAAACTAGTAATCATAAATAAATATTATTTATTATTAATTTACTATTGTACATATTCACTATACACACATACATACACACACACATATATATATATATATATATATATATATATATATATAAATTACATTGAGAATGAAATTTCAAATAGAGAAAAATTCTAATCATTTAAATGTGGATCGAAATTAAAAACGTAAATTTACAGTGTATCGATAAACATCTTCTCTGGTTAGTAATTTGAGAGAATTAAATAAAACTCTTTTTAAAAATATCATCTGTTATTATTGAGTCATGAGTCTCAAATTACAGTAATTGAGAAAGATTTCAATTATAATTATATATAATTTCTATTTCGTATAACAAACGTTTAATTTAAAAATTCCACCGATTCACAAATATTCTGTCGATTTTTTTCACTTGAAACATTTCATTTTTTTCATATCGGTCATACAGTATAGAAAAGTCAATAATGACGAACGAATAATGATTTATAATATGTTTTTAATCATAATAACAAATCAATGGTAATCAATTTTATGTAACTTCAATTGGAATGCGAGAAAATTTAATTGTTTATGGATAATTATATATATATATATATATATATATATATAAACTGTTTTTTAATATAGTTTTGTAAATAAATTTTATAATGAGAAAAAGATGTAATGTTACACGTTTAACCACTTTTTATAAGTTTAAAACATTAATCGTGTTTATTTTAATAAAAAAAGTAAATAAATAAAAATAAAAGTATTCTATTTAAATTATACACTGACACTATAATTTTAAACTAGTGGTTTTGATTAACTAAAATAGTCCATACAAATTTTAAATATCCATAAACTGTTTCAAATGTAAAAATATTTCAGGGAAATTAATTTTTTTGTGTATGATTAATCTAATTGAAAAGTACGATAATGAAGAAATAATAAATATAATCAGATATTTACAATTTCTCATATAACTTTAAATTCCAACCTTCTTTTTGTAAATAAAATCATCTTGTAATTCACTAAATCCTTAAAAATATCGTGAAATCTTTCAATTCTGGATTAAAGAATTATTTTTACCAACTTTTAAGAATATAATTTTTTAATTATATATTTTTGGTTAATGTATATATTTATTATCACTTATTTCCATATAAAATATACACTTTCCAAGTAATTAATGCAATGAAAATATGTTAATTTGAACATTAATTTGTCAGTATTATCTACTTTGAATTTTGAAAAGAAATCATTTAATGTTTTTGCACAAATAATTTGTCCTATCGCACACATTTTGAATAAAAATGTTATTTAATTATGTTAAAAAAGAATAAATACTCAAGTAAAATATATTTTCAGATGCCAACATTTTCTAAAAATAAATGTGTACTTAGGAAAAACTTGATTAATG
This sequence comes from Acanthacorydalis orientalis, assembly GCA_034766995.1. NCBI lineage: Eukaryota > Metazoa > Arthropoda > Insecta > Megaloptera > Corydalidae > Acanthacorydalis > Acanthacorydalis orientalis. The sequence continues at coordinate 25,982,121 of CM068320.1, forward strand.
ATATTTGGAACAGATTTTTGTACCTGTTTTCTAACGATTGTGATAATATTGCTATAGTTTCTAAAAAATGTAGTTCTTAAAAAATAGTTTTTAGTATAAAAAATATAGTTAATATAGTTCTTTAGTAAAAAGATATATAGTGCTTCAAAAATTCTAATAGATTCTAGTCCATAGAGACATAATTATTGCATAGAAGAATTAAAGAACACTGAGGAGCTCTAAAATATATAAGAACCTGTATACATCAGTCTAAACTCGTTTATATTTATTTATGTCTTTAATATAGTTAAAATTTGATCTAATTGGGTTCAGACAATTGTTTTTGTAAAAATATGTCAAGCTTAGACACACACACACACACACACATATATATATATATATATATATATATAAAATATATACATACAAATATATATATATATATATATATATATATATATATATATGTGTTTGTGTGTGTATAGAGAGAGAGAGAATAATTTAATTGTTTATGTTGATGTTTATGTAAATAAATGCAAAATGTAATATACTTTTTGTTGATAGTAAATATTTATCTAACAAACTGACATTTTTATGACAATAAATTTTCTTTGTTTATTTTGAATAATGTATTATCTATAAACGAATGCGCATCAATCGTTTATATATATATATACATATATATATATATATATATATATATATATATATATATATTAAATATTATAACATTTTAAAAGGTACAATTCAAGTTTTATAATTGATAATTTCGTCATTATTAAGTAAGGTATCTATATACATGCTATGAAGTGTATTATTTTCAAGAAGTTGTTTAACGTAAATCTAGTAGCAACTTGAACATCGGTCCACGTTTTTAAATTAGTACATGCAATGATTATAGCCATGGAGGAAGACTCTGAACGATCTGATCACAAAATAATTAATCTTACAAAAACATAACGAAAAAAAACTTTCCAAAACAATAAATTACACTCTGTCCTGGGCCACGCCGACACTGATTGCTGGCTACTGGTTGATCACCAACGAGACTTCATTATAACTAAAGAATAGACTGATCTAAAAACAATAATACCAGTTTGATATTTTATATGCATATATATATATATATATATATATGTGTGTGTGTGTGTGTGTGTTATTCTAATTTAGTTATAAATTTTTCATTTATATGTTAAATTTTTGTTATATTGTGAAATTAATCATATTCTACACAAAATACTTAGTATTCAATTATAATATCAGTTATATTATATTTTTTTAATAATTATTACAATTGTATCAGATTTTGGAAAATATTATTTAAAAAGACCATAATATTTTAAATCAGAGCAATATTTCATTTCTTGAAATATTTATGACTTTAAAGGATGATTAAATTGATGTTTCCACATGAAAGTATTAAAAAAATACAAAAATTAAATAAAGCATGTTAGTTTTTTAATTCTTGCTTTTTTTAATACTTTCATGTCGAAGCTTAACTTGAAACACCCTATATATAGTTCTCTCCCTCTCTTTCTCTCTCTATATATATACATTAAAAGTTTAAAAATATTATTTATTGAATATTGAATATTTAATTGAAATTAAACATTTCACTTAACAATCATTAAAAATATATGTATCAATATGTAAAAGTATACCTGAGATTCTAAATAGTATAATCAATGAAAAATGCAATAATTTTAATAAATAAATACTATTTTCAATACATAAATAATACTAAGAGATTGTAGCTATTAGAAATATGACTCAAAAACAATAATTTAACATGAAACAGTAAATAATAATATTTTCTTTTATTTTAATTATCAAAATGTTTGCTGTCTAATTATCTTGTGTCAAGTTCCTATTTAATTTTCTATATCAATTAATGAATACTTACAGGAACTGATATTATTTAATACAATTGTTATTAAATTTTGAATTTATAAATAAATAGCTTAATACAAAAAAATGAAGGCATACCATCAAACTCTTAATAAATGTTCCTTTGATTATTAGTGTTCAAAACTATTTAAATTCATACCATGTATGTGAAAATTCATTGGAATATAAAAAATGTATTTAATATATATATATATATATATATATATATATACGTATGTTTATATGTGTATACATACATCTATATACTCATAAATAAAAAAAAGTATATTTTCTACAAGATTTATGAAAACAACAATTTTGAAGCTTATAAATTACAAATATTATAAAAATATAATTGAAATATAATATTAAGTCTGTATTTTTTTAATAAATCGTACATTTTCGTAATTCGTAAATCAAATCTAAAGTGTTAAGGAAATTGATTTCAAATAAGAATAGATCAACAGTCTAAATTAAAATATTAAAAGTAAATGCAAGCTAAAAGATCATGATTAAATAGCATTTAAGTTGTTTAAAACTGATAATACATTCTTGAGATGATTGCTTGTTAAAAATGACAGGGCAGACAATGACAAACAGCGAAGAAGTCATTAGTGAGAAATGAATAACATTGCAGATCAAAAGAACAACAGTCTGATAAAACTTGTACTTCGATTAGCTCCAGAAATAACGTATGCATCATTAATTTATAAGATAATAAATTAAGTATGTTTGAAGTACATCAATATTTTATTTATGATATGAGTAGCAAGAATTTGTTTTGCAATTTTGTATAAGTAATTCTATACAAGGGTTGAAAAACAATGAATATATATATATATATATAATTATAAAAAAAATTTCTTAATTTAGATAATATTTAATATGACACACACACATTCATTTATATATATATATATATATATATATATATATAGAATATATTATTTCATTATAATCAAATGTCATAGTGAATTTAAAATGTTTTATTTAACTGATCCTAACAATAAAATTGAGAAGAGAAAACAAAATCAAAATGAAAAACTAAAAATATAAAATAGTTGGATTTCATATGATAAATGTTTTTACTAGCGTCTGGAGCAATACATATTCATATCAAACAAAGGTGTTATTTTTTTCAAAAAATAAATAAATAAATTCTCTAGTTATTTTTTTTACAAAATAACCGTGACATATCTGAATGACCTTTTACATGAAATTATACAACGTTTGTAACAGTTGGCACCAGTATTGCATTATTGAAATGTAAAATATAATTAACATATTTATAACAAATATATATATATATATATATATATATATATACATATATATACTGATAAAAAGAGGAATATTCAGCTTAGAACGTTATAAGCATTTACTGTACAAATATACAAAAGTGAAAGAGATTTATCTTTTTATGATAATATTTATATAAACTTCAAACTAGTAAAATATATTACAAAAAAATATAATCTTGTTTAATCATTTTACTACAGTTATTAATAGAAAATGGTTTTAAATCGATGGAATAAAAACGCATTATAATTAATTTAAAATATTCGATTCCAAACAAGTCATATTTTTGTCATCGAGAAAGTAAATAAAATTTGCCAATTGTAGAATGCAGCCATTTTAAAGTGATAATAAATACATACTGATGAGATTACATACATTTAATATAATAAAACTTAAATAAGACATCCAGAATACTGTAAGAAAGAATATAATAATAAAAAATACAAAAAATGTTCAATATATGATTGTATGTTAAAGAACTGCTTAAATTAAGAAGTATTACAAAAATCAAAATCTCTCTCTCACACACTATATATATATGATTGTGTTTCAAAGGCTATAATTTTATTTATGAATAATGTATTGATTTTTCTTTCAATGAATATTTGTGGTTTCTACTTTTATTAAGAGTAAATGTGTCTTATAACAATATTTAAAACATATCAATATGAATTAAATATACACATACATGAAGTTATTTGAAATATTGTAATTAAAAGAACTAAAAAGATGAATCATCAGAGTGATACATCATCGATAATACATACAAACTGTCATATAAATGATATTTTTAATTTTTGTTTGCTTATCTTCAATTTCAAAAAGAAAATCAATTCAATAAAATATGATGAAAAACTTTATTTTAAAAAAATATTATTATAATTTATATACACACATACAAATATATATATATATATATATATATATATATATATATATAAAATTATAAAACGTAAGATGTATTAAAGTACCAAACTTAATGCTAATCCAAGATATATAACAGTATGAAAAAATACAAAAATAATAGCATAAAAAAATTAAAAACAATAAATAATATAAATAAAATAGAATAATCTTTTTGATTCCTTATAAAGTTTACTAGAATATTAATTTGTTAAAATTGAAACAAGAATATAAATTAATTGTACAGATATTTTCTCATAAAAACTTTATCAATACATGTTTGTGAAATAAAAATAATATGAATATTAAATTTTATTGGTCAATCAAATTCTATCTCTATTATTATACCAAATTTATAATTTGAAGAATCATTAATAATAAAATTTATAACAACGATATTTACTTCTACTTATTTTCTATAATACACACACTAAAGACATTACTATTGTTACTTATTTTCAAATTATTTGGAATTAAACATCTGTCATTAAATGTGTAATTTTTTATAAAAAATAATAACACTGTTATTATTTTTATATATTTTTTTGTATTACTAAAATCAGAGTGTACCTTAAAGTTTATCAAGCTGTACATATTTATTGATATAGTTCATACATTTTTAAAATAATATATATATATATATATATATGTATATGTATATGTATATGTATATATTATAAATATTATTCTTTTCCAAACAATGATACTGACAAGTCTAGTACCAAACGCATAAGTATTCCAAAATTATGTTCTAATAATTTTGAGCAAATTATTATATAAAGGATATTTATTTCAATAATTTATAATTAAAATAGCATTGAATTTCGTTTTATTGTGAAAAATCTTTTTCTGATCTCATTGATAAACTTGAACTATCGCTATGGGAGGAGGAGTTATCCAACCTGTAATTACAATTAAGGCAGGAATGCAACACGGTAGCTACAGGCAATATATTCGACATCGCCTGTGGGAGTCAGATCACAACACAGACTTACCATCTTTATGAATTACCTTATCTCACTTTAATAGTCTATAAAATCTGCCACTGTGTATTTAATGTCAACGGTTTGATGGAATGAGATCAAACTATCGAATGTACATTATTTAAATATTAGTGTTCTCCGTCATATCAGTTACATTCGAAATTACTATCCGTGTCTGCAATAAAATATAGTAGCAGACACATCAGTATACACATGAGCTGGAAATTACGGTTAATTAACAGGTACGATTTTTTAAACTACTGATTTGGCTAGAGTAATCTGTTTAAGCGATACAATAGAAAATATATTGTTTTGTTTAATAGTTCTTTTTCTATATATTTTATTGTAAATACTGAAATCTATTTATATATATTTTATTATGCATATATATATATATATATATATATATATATATATATATATACATATAGATAAAAATATATATTATTAAGAGGTTTTTTTAAAATGTTTATTAAAAAATGAGATTATAAAGTGACAATAATATTTTCAAATGATTTCAAACAATTAAAAATCATTTAATTATATGGAAAAACAACATACTGCAAACACTTGCTAGAGATAAACGTGATTTTTATTTAAAAAAAAATGCCTTAAGCATTAATGTGATGTAAATATCGACGGACAGTAAACAAGTTTAAATGGATTAAATACCTGTTTCTTGTTGGAATAAGCTATTTTAATAACATTCATTACTTTTTCAGTTTATAGTAAACGTAAGTTTATAATTATAAATAGGAATAAAATTGTCATAAATTGCTATAAAGCGTATTCAATTTGTCCTTATCCGGATTCATTAACGTATGCATATCTTTAACTCAAGAGCTTTATTTATTGGCATACTTTTAATAGTTGTGAGTATTTGTAATGTAAAAAAATAAATGTTTAAATAATTACGTTTTGTGAAACATAAAGAAAATTAAAAAATATTTAGAGAGTAATATTAAATAGCAGCTTGGTATTAATTTTACTTTAATCAACCAATTCGAAAGATGGATAAAATTAATCAATATCAATTCACTTTCCATTCTTTTCAAGTAAATTTCGAATAAATCATGAATTCAAAAGGAGTAAAGAATAAGTTAAAATTTTAAAAATGTCATAATTCAAAACATACTCTCATATTATCCAACAATTTCTTATCAGTTGTACTTCAATCAGTCAATTCGAAAAAAATACATTAAGATAATTTAGACAGATCTCCTTTATTTATTTTCTATTATTTAACTCATCATATAACAAAAAGTTAAAATCTTAACAGTTTTTAAATTAATTTTTCCTTAATTTTTTAGAATAGATGAACATCCGTGATAAATTAAAATTGTGTCAGATATTGTCCTGGTTGTCTTGGTTCTGATGAGTTACTCGAGTAGCCTGTCTATTACAATTAGTTTCAGTTATTGAGTCATTTCCAGGTAGATTGTTGAATATGAGGATATCAACAAATTACCTTTAGATGTCTGAAAACTCGAAACAAGTTGCAGAAGATAGCTACTCAAATAATTCATGAAAAGTAAAATTATCAGGACAATAGATCAATATGATCATATGTATAAAAACAAACAATTGTTTCTTTAAAGTAAAGATTACATAATTAAATATTAATATTAGATTTGTAAATTATTATTTTTAGACTTGCAAATTTCCAAAGAGAAGTAAGTACATATCTTTATATATATATATATATATATATATATATATATATATATATATATATATAAATATATATATAAATTTTCCAATGTTGATGATGCCATTCATGTGACTTTTATTTTTTGATGAGTCATGATCTTACTTAGTAGTTTCCAATCAGTGGTCCGCGGACCTCCAGGGGTCCATGACTAACTCTGATTCTAATAATAGATGGATTAACGATCCTTTTAACGGAGATGTAGTCATAAAAGGCTTAACCAATAATGAATAAAACTGCTTATTGTCCATTTCTTGGAACAGTTTCTTAAAATTATTGTTTACTGAAAATAATTTAATTGATTTTTGGTAACATTTACGCTCTGAGTATACATAATTATCAAACAAGGCACTGAAACATTTATTCCCATCTGTTACTGAGTTCTTTTTTCAAACGGATTTCTCCACCACTTTTATACATAAAGTCAAAATATAGAAACAGACTAAATATAGGGCCTGATTTGAGAGTGCCAGTTAGCGCAATTGAACCAAATATTCCTGAACATGTCCCAGTCAAACATCATCCTTCACACTAACTAATAATTATTTTTTTTGCTTCTTGTTTATTTATTGTAATTAAAAAATAAAGTTTAATTGTTCCGTAGATATACATTCTTTTCTCATAAGACCTGTCCATTTTTCTAGTATTCTCGTATCGGAAAAACAATCCTCTCCAAAGGGGTCGGCGGAATTTTTCAGATTAATATGGGGGTCCTCTGTATTCAAAAGATTAGGAATCGCTGCTCTAACTGAACTGCGTACAGCTAAACTACTTGCGACCGAAACGTTCAAATTAAAATGCTCGCATCCAGATTAAATGATTTTAATTCTAAGTGGTTAAAATGATAAAAATTAACTCCTCATTTCTATTTAATTAATTCTTAAGATTAAAAAAGAGAAATTATTTTAATATATATATATATATATATATATATATATATATATATATATATATACTGAATCATTAGAGTAAAATAAAACACTGTTACTAGAAAAACATAATCATTCATTTATTAAAGTTAACAGCTAAAAATATTATTCATTACAGTCATGCGAGGAGAGCAGGGAACAGAGCCTCCGTGGGGATTGGCAAGCATAGCGAGCAGCGAGCGAATCCTCCTAGTATTTTCTTAAAAAGGTAGATATTTCTAGTTATGTTTTTTTTTCATTGAAGTATTTCACTATTTGATTTTTTCTTCCACTACTGGTTTTTTCTATCTACATCTTCAGGAGTATCGACCATAGATAAAAGAGATAATAATGTCGATACACGAAACCGGTAGTGGAAAAAAAATCAATTAGTGACCTGAAGAAGTATATACAAATCTAGGTACATAAATATGAAACAAATTACAAATATATTTCTCTTCTAGCATTAAAATCTAATTTATCATTTAGTTTAAAAAGTATAAATTTATCTCAATATTTATTTTCTAAAAAAGAATAATTGTCTTTTTGAAGCCTATACTATTTTTTGTAATTTTTCAGTACAAACAAATCTTTATAATAAAATGCTCCTTCATTTTTTCATTTTAAATATGGTATTATATATTCTCATTGTGTCATACATATAAAATTATTAACTTAAAAGGCAACTTTTCAGAAAAAAAGTGAAAACAACACACCTTATATAATGAACAGCTATGTTCGTGTAACAAACTTTTGAAAAATTTATAAATAGCAGTCCAGTGTAAAAAATAACATATACTGAATTTATATATGAAAATAATTTTTAAACTTTATACAACAAATATACTTTATGCCCTAGAATTGTTAAAAAAAATACACTCCATTCATTATACAGAAAAGAAAACATATTTCAAATAAAGTTTTATTCGAACGTTGTCAAGAGTGAAACTCGTTAAACATTTGAGATAATTGTTTTTTTATTGAAAGATGGCATATGGCGTAGGCTCGAAGTAAAATTTATGATACTGATCAACCATTCATCCTGCAGTTCGTTTGGCTACGACCAACTCACACATTTACTAAGCGATAATAGTGATTGAATTGTGTTATTTACTAAAATACGTATATATATATATATATTATATATCAGTGCAAAAGTTCGTATACAATTCAATAGATGGTGTTAATAGTGACATAAGGCGGCGCTTGTGATTTAAATGTATTCATGTTATATATCGTTTGAAAGGTGATAATCACAGCTATCATTTGATCATCAGAAGTATGTTTCGATTCGATTTGTGTGTGAGAAAATTTTTCGAATATGTACAACGGAAAGATTCACTTTAGTCACGTTACGTTGTACGAAATTCGGAAGAGTAACTGTTGGTGCGGCAACGAAAAATATTCGGGAGGTTTATTTGGATCATGCATCATCACTTCCAGCTGTGAAAAAATGATTTGCTAAATTTCGATTTGGTGATTTTAACCTCGAAATCAAGTCCACTTAACGATGTTGTGTGCGCTTTAGTTGACATCAACTTATGAATTTCGACGGAAGAGGTTGCCGAGACACTCAACGTTGACAGGATTGACTTCGTTTCAGTATTTAAAGAAGCTGGGGTTCACGTTGAAGCTCGATACGTGGGTGCCGCACTTGTTTGGAAAAAACAACTTTGATCGCATCTGTTCGGCAGTTTCTTTGCTTGGACGCCTCAACAGAGAACATTTTTTGATTCGGTTGGTGACTGGAATTGAGAAATGGATTCTGTACAACAACGTCTAATGGAAATGAACGTGGAAACAAGTGAATGATGGGCCAGAACCAGCCGCTAAAGCTGGATTTCATACGATGAAGGTGTTGCTGTACGTTTGGTGGGATTGCAATGATGTTATTTATTTTAAGCAGCTTCCACGGTTCGAAACGATTACTGAGGAGAAGTAGTGTCAACAACTAACCAAACTGAATGCAACAATTAAAGAAAAACGTCCGATTTCGGCCAATCGCAAGGGAGTCATCTTCCACCACAACAACGCAAAACCATCTATAGAAAAAATGATCTGGAAGAACTGACGCAGTTGAAATGGGAAATCATATCGCATCCACCGTATTCTCCGGCTATTGCACCTTCGGATTTGTTCCGGTCGCTCCAAAAAATTTTAAACGGTAAAAAATTTGACACCGTGGAGGCCATCAAAAACCACCCTTTTTTTGCCGAAAAACCGCGCAGATTTTACGAATGAGGAATCCAGTAGCTGCCTGAACGTTGGAAAATGATTTCAGAAAATGATAGTGAATACATAATTGATTAATAAAAGCGTTTTCTGCGAAAAATAATCGTCTGAGTTTCAATTTCAAATCGAATACGAACTTTTGAACTACCTATATATATATATACATTCATACATAAATACATATATAATATATATACATACATACATATATAATATATATACATATATATATATATATACATAGACATACATATATATATATATATATATATATATATATATATATATATATATATATATATGAACAAGTATGTGTTACTGTTTAAAATGTATAAAGAGTTAAATGAATTGTATTTTATGCACAATTTTACGAACTAAGTAACGTGATAAATGGACTTTGTTAGCATGCCATTTAATTTACAATGACATAGTAACAAAAATTGATGAAATAATTTGCGTTAAAAACAGTGCTGATGTCAACTGTCCTAACTGTACTATGACACAAGGTTCGGGAAAATATTTATCGCACAGTAACAACGTGAAGTGCGATATACGTCCATGCACACACACGTACACGTATATACTTTACACACACATGTGCTCACAATTGGAAAGTAACTAATTTGAAACAAAGCGAGGTTTCGATGACAATAGATGTGTGGAGTGTGATTAGTATGCCCCGCGCGGCGTGTGCAATGGCTGCACGGCGATCAGGGGAGTGGTCACGAGGCCGCCCGAGCGTGACCACCGGGAGGCGCTGTCACGCTCCGTCAATGCCAGTTTGTCGTCGTCTACGTCGTCGTCAGCCACCGGCCGATTGTAGACCACTGCTGTTTGACTAATGTGCGTCGGGTGGTGCCGCTGCACGTAGACGCGAGAAAAAATTCACACGATGTGCAAATTGTATTCAAATTCTTTTCAGTTAGTTTTACTTGTTAAATTATATGATGTTTATTTTTTACTTCTTTTAACGAGCCTGTAATTACTTTCAAGTAAATGGTGTCTGGAACGTTGCCAAATACACAAACCAGTAGGGGGCTTTCTTCGAAATAATGAGCGTTAATAGTCTACCTCTATGAGACGTCTTTCTATGCTTCTAACATGTTCCTAGTTACAGCTTCTGAATTTTACAGATATTGAACGGTTTATAAACATGATTCATGTACTACAATTTTAAATTAACACATTTTACAGAACTTAATATATATATATATATATAACAATTGTTGACTCAGAGAAATATACTTTTCACTTCAAATTGTACAGTTCTACAGTTTTACAACTTGACACTAAATAAGGACGAATTATTTGTCTTGATAACAATGTACTACATGTATTAATTCTCAATTTTTTGTCACCTGAGTGTGCTTTATTTGGAGTCAAAATACAAAAAGATGTTTAAAATGTTCTCGTATTGTAAAACGCAAAGAGCCTAGTTATTAAGACTTTCATTTAATGTTTCTAGTGTATATGATTCAACTTGCCATTGGACTAATATATTAATAAGTTTTATATATTATTAAGTTTTGACAATACTCCCAACTTATGAGGATTCATTTGATTTCATATTTCATTCTTTATAAAATTAATGATGTAAGTAAATTAAAGGTTCGTTTTATTTGCATTGTAATCGTTTTTAATGTAAATATTAATGAAATCTAATTTTTAATTGTTTTAAAATATAATATATGGAAAAACTTCGTATAATTTTTGCAATATATATATATATATATAATTGTTTTATTAAAAAGATAGAGATGAGAAAGTAAAAGGCAAAAATTATCTTCTATGTATTTCAAGTATATTCCTTGTTATAAAACTATATTTTTTTCTGATCTACATGTTCTTCTCTCTCTCTCTATATATATATATTAAATACACAGTTGATTTCTGATTAATCTACCATTTATGCGATTCAGTAAGAGTTGTAGGAGAACCAGAAGACACACATTTCTTTTTTATCTGGTATACGTACACAGAATACAATCTATAAAATGAAAAAGATATATCTTTTATAAAGGGAGAAAAAACATCTATGTTCTACAAAAAAAAACTCATAGTTAGTCAAACATAAACTCGAATAACAGTTACTAAGACATTCAGATGAAAAAACTGAATGCCTGACACAAAAGTAATTCTAGAATAATCAATTCTTTCCGTATAAATAGGTATGTATGTATGTATTTATATATATATACATTTCTACGTAAGCAAACACACTAATTCGTGTATGTGTATATATATATATATATATATATATATATATATATATATATATATATATATATGTATGTGTGTATATGTTTATATGCGTTGAATCAGATAAATATAATTTCATCATATATTTAAAAATATAAACAAAATGTTTTTACTTTTGATTTATGTACTCCAATAAAAAAATCTAGGATAATATACAGTTTCATAAAGATATCATAAACAAAAACAATAAAACTATACTTATATGATCAAAATAATAGTAATAATATTTAGAAAAAGAGTTTAAGCACACAATAAGTAAATGATTATAAATTTATAATAAAAACGACAAAAACTAAACACAAGTTCTATAATATCACATCATTATATCTCAATCTATGTAATTTGAAACGTTTTTATATTTTTAATTGCTAGATTGATGTCGCGTGCGTACCTTGTCAAGGATCGTAAAGAATTATTAAAATAAAACACATACGGGCAGTAAGAAAAAAGTACGATTAAAACGTGCGTGACAATGAAATGACGACAAGACTTCTGTCAAAACGACCGTTACATAACCGTGTCTTGAACAAAACACCGTCACTGACGGGTGTGTGTGTGTGTGTAAGCAGAAAAAGACAAAAACGAAATGTATATGAAATGACCCCCTTAATTCCGACCATATTTTAAACACATTAAGATAGTTTTTGAAGATAGTGAGCTTGTACACTTTTTTCACACAGCGAACAATGAGGTGGTGTTGTTGACATGAAAAATGCTCACCGCATCATCTTCCAGTGGTTATGGGAACATGTGATTATATTTTTTTTAATGTTTTGCACGTTAGTGCAAATAATTTAAATAAAATATTAATTAATATCTTTTTCGCGTTTTCAAACATGCTTTTCAAAATATCATTTTAATACTAACGTAAGTTATTTAAAAATAATTATAAAATAGTGTAAAATAAAACAAATACAATTTATTTGCAAATATTAAATAAGATCTCTATTCAGATTACTATTATAATTACTATTAAGATTTCTTAATACAAAATGATCAATAGTTCGAGCCAAAAAACAAGAAAATCGTTTGCTTATGTTAAAAATGATTGAAATAATTTAAATTCTTCAATGTCTTATCTTTTTTCATCTTTGGTATTTTATCGATTAATTTATTCTATGAAATATACATTATCAAAATCGAAAAAAATGAAATAAGTTATTTAAATGTTAATTCTTCTTACAAGTTAAATTTAAAAATTCCGACCAGTAAAAGATTTTATTTGGTAATTTAATCTTTACTAATTAATCCTTTCTTTCACCCCACAGACTGCAAAATTTGTTGCTAATCAAAAATGTTCAATACATAAAATTGTCAATTTTGAGTATTACTTATATACATTTCACTAGAAATTTTATCAACGTCAAACCGTGAAATTACAGATTTTTGATTGAATTTTTGATGAAGAATCGGATTTTTCTCTACCTTCCCACTCTGAAAATAATGGCATCGCCATCGAAATGCTCATGAGAGTTTTTAATTACTTTTATAGAGAAAAATGATTAATAATAAATTGTTGAAAATTTAAAAAAAAATTGTTTTTTGTTTTGTAGATTGAAAAAAGAATTCATTTGTGGAAGTGAATTTAGTTACTGTATTAGAACTGTATATAGGTATTTTACTTTTAAAAGAATCCCTGCCATTATATCTGATATGTCTTAATCATATACTTATTATTATAATTCCCTGTAAATTATAATTAAATCAGTTCACAAATGAGCAGCCTAAATAAATAATTATATAAAGAGATTTAATAAAATTTAAGAAACAAGATATTTTTCACAATAAAATATATATTTATAATTAAATACATACATACATATACACATTCATACATACGTACATATATATATATATATATATATATATATATACATACATATGTGTGTATGCTATTTTGTTTAATAATTCGTCGATGAAGTACATTTCTTCAGTTTCATAAAATACTATTGTTTTGATCATTAAAGTTTGGACTGTTACAAACTTTTATATAGACTTTTAAAAGTAGATTCATTAAGCAAATCTATTGTATGATTAAATTATAAAATTAATAAAAATTCCGAATCAACAACCGAAATGTAATTCGGGTATTTGATCGTAGTATTATTCATAAAAAAATAATTTTTAATTTTTGTGAGCTATTATTTTATTTTTATTGACTTCGAAGAGCGTTTGAAACAATTTGTTTTTCTAATGAAAGATGTTGTAAGAAAATATCAATAAGCTTTATTTGAAGTCACGCCACGCATAAAAGTATTTTATTAAAAACAAAATACGCCTTTATTGATTTTATGGCGAAGACGTTACATTCACAATTTTCAACAGTGAATTCTATAGAAGGGTTCTTCATAAGTTGAAATAAAATCGAATATAAGGTTTGAGAATGAGTTATAATTAGGTAAAATGAAAGAGTGATATTGCTGCGCTTCGTGCTATTGTGAAACGATAAAGAAGGAAGTTGCCATAATACTAGTAATTATAGAACAGGAAATGTTATTCGCGAGATAAGAATCACTCCTTTAGCTGTATCATCCGCGATATATAAAAACTACATAGAGGTTATCACCTGTGCCACCACTCTACGTCTGTTTGTTTTATGTGTCCAATGCATGGATGTGCCTTCCGGTTCGTTTGGGATATCAAACGATATCGTGTTGTAGCGGGGACATTTTTTTTATCTATTTATTCACGGTACAGCCGGAATGCCATGCTTATTATTTAAATTACTATTATTCCACTATTATGAAATTATATGTCGTTTGATGTTTTGAATTGCTTTTGACATATTTATTTATTTTTTATCAGCTCTTTAATCGCTTTTGTATCTGTGTAGCGTTATGCTTGTACTTTTTTTTATTTTTAGTTGAACAGAAAAAGATATAGATATAAAGTTAATTTACACACTTTGATATTATATTTTCTAAAGCAGTTTTTATAAATATATAAAACTTTTTTTTGTTAATGTTAGAGTGTAAATAAATGTTTGTTATATTTATTTCAAGTAAAGATACTTTAATTATTTCAATTATGATTCAGTTATTTTATTTATTAAAACGAATCTCAATTTATTTAAAATAAAATAATGAGGTTTTTATAAAATTTAATATTAAGATATAAAATATATCTGTATATTTTTGTATATAGTTTATTTTAATTAACAAAATATATTTTTGCTACTCATATTATATCTCAGATTTGATTCATTTAATTTTTTTTACTCATATATATATATATATATATATATATATATATATATATATACACCTAGTAAAACATTAAGATAGAGGTTATAGTAAACTACAAGGTTATATTTTTACAGTTTTCACTCCTTAATCAATTATTAAAAACTTTCACTGAAAAAGTTAACAATTTCAACTACAAGAATGCATCATAATAACATAATAATAGTTCTGAAAATGTGGCTAAATTCACTTTCACACATGATTTTTTTTTCCACTCTACAAACTGTACAAACATTTTTGATCAAAACTATTCAATCAATTATTATTGATTATTTTCGCTTATATGCATTTCGATGACGACGTCCTCAGAGCGTCAAATTACTGAATTTTCTACAAGAATGCATTTCATTCCAAGCACGAGTGCTTCTTTGAAAGAATGAACTTTCACCTACACGTATTTTTATAATTTTCTAATTTACTATTTTTATTGCAAGCAAATAAATTAGATTTTTTATGGTATTGATTTGAACACAAGCGATACAACAATAAATAATTAAATTTAACTTTGTTTATAAATACTTTAATAAAATCTTGATTATATAACATGTTGATTCATAAAGAGAAATCTTGAAAAAGTAAAACTTTCTTTCTGAAATTGTAACTTAATTCATTTTAACAAATGAATACTTTTTTCAATCCAGAAACCACAATTTTTTGATCAAAAAGTTTCAATAATTCGTTACTGAGTACTTCTGATTACTGGTTATACATCATTATCTTAAGAACGTCTAGATACAGAAAAATCTATACCTTAGTGCTCTAAAGATGATTATATCACCATCAAAATAAGAATATTGAACATTTTTAGCCGGAAAATATTTGTTGTTTGTGATGTAAGAAAAGAATTCATTTTTCTTATTTTTTTAATATTATCTTACTATGATAAGAGTTATTTGATAATTATATGAAAATTATTACTCTATCAATTAAAACAGTAAAAATCATAAATATATACCATGAACAACTGACATAGTTTTTATTTGTTTACTTTACAAAATATTAGTTTTCTTTTATGTTTTCCAAAATTTACATTTGTTAAGGAAAAAAATATGATGTCTTATATATAAAGTCGTTGCATTTAACCGTAAAAATGAATATTAAGGCTGATGCTGTATGCTTTCTAAGAAGTCATTATTTGATAATCTGAAACAATAACAAGAGTGAAGCGGTCTTTGTATGCATAGCTGTTTCGTATAAAAATAAAAATGTGGATATATTTAACTGATGACATTAGTAGAAACTACACAAAGTATCAAGTTTTACTATAACGTTTCACAACAAATAAAAAAGGCAGACACACCACACATACACATCTAATTTATCTATAGAAAATACACGAGATCTGCAATAAAAAACACAAAATAATTTCACAAAAAATCTTCGGTATTTTGAAACTGGTTATTATAAAATATATATCGACATTGTTTGGACACGGAGTCACAAAGCTACTCTAGAGTGTGTGTATCTCTCTAGCGAACCTCGGCTAGCTCGGTCCGCTTATACCTGTCACACACATGAGCTGTCAGTCACTCACAATCAAGCGACCGAAGAAAAAATGTTTGATTGTTCCAACTCTTGTGTCATGTTGTCCTGCATGGTAAAATGTTGCGAAACGTTGGTATTTTATTGTACTGCACGTTGGCATTTCGTGTTGAGTTGACTGACTTTTTTTTCGAATCAATCCGACGTTCATTTTTTCATTGTCGTCGTTATGTTTATTTGTTGTTTGGAGACAGTTTATGTGAGTGGCTAATACAATCCATCGTACGTAATGGTTACCACCCAAAAATAATTGCGTTTCAGACATTGAGTTAACATTTTTCACTGTAGTAAATTGGATCAGAGTACTTTTTTCATTAAGATTTAAACACAACACTGAACTTACATATACCTCAACGTATATAAATGAAAAGGTACATATATATTCATATTACACACACAATTATATATATATATACATATATATATATATACGTATATACATATTTCAAGTTTTTCTTTTAATTTACTATATTTATTTATATATTCGTAGATATAAGAAAAAATCTGATTATATATAAATTAATTTCGTTTTTATCTTCAAATTATTGCCATAAAAACGTCAATTTATCCAGTTTAAACATCAAAATAATTCATTGAAATGTGCAATATTTTTTTAGAAAATCAATGTTATAAATCAAAGTATTAACTTAACTTTTTTATGAGCAATAAATTGATATTTAATCGATTTTATATACTTTTAGATTCAACTACAAAAAAAATTATAAATACTAACATAGAATTCTTAAATAAATAATGAATGATTTATTTACATACTTGTTTTTTCTATGAATCTTTAATTATAAATTGTTTGTCTTAATAAAGAAATGTATTATTTGAAGAAAGAAATCCAGAAAATGATACAATAAAATAATTTTTATGTGTTACTATTATTATAATTATTATTTTTTTACAATACATTTTCAACTCTGTGTACAGTGTACAGTTCCAATATTATTTGAAGAAAGAAAACTGATTGTCATATTATTTAAGGAACAATTTTTTTTTGTAATTAT
Organism: Acanthacorydalis orientalis; assembly: GCA_034766995.1. Classification (NCBI taxonomy): domain Eukaryota; kingdom Metazoa; phylum Arthropoda; class Insecta; order Megaloptera; family Corydalidae; genus Acanthacorydalis; species Acanthacorydalis orientalis. The sequence goes on from CM068320.1 coordinate 26,000,076, forward strand.
TCAACTTAAAAAGTAATCATATGAGCTAAATGTGATTATAACTTAATTTGAAACTATGTTTGAATATACGCTATTATTAAGCTGGTAAGAAAATAAATGCGGTTTTTGTTTTCTGAATTCTAGCCTTAATTTTTTTCAATAAATATCATTTTATTTTGTTTATGTTAATATCATTTTATGTTACATTTTTCGGTCTGTATTTTAGTAATATCAACTTTGTTTTTTGTTCTTTATTTTGCTTCAACTTGGGATGTTAAATTAAAGATGAAAAAAGAAAATAAGAGTAATTTGTTGTATGATTTCAAAACGGATGGTAAAGTATCAGAAACTAGTAGTAAACTAATAGATTATTTTGGTGTAGGTATTATTAAGGAAAGTACGGTTCAATTAAGGTTCCAAAAATTTTGTGCTGGGTACGAGACCCTTAAAGTTGAAGAAGGTCACGGGCGTGCTTCTTTTGTTCATAACGACAAACTGAAGACGTTAGTTAAATCAGAATCACGAACAACAATTCGAGGGTTTGCACAAAATTTAGACGTTAGTCATCCAACAGTTCTAGATCACTTAAGTGAAAAAGTGTATATAAATTTGAAGGTCATAAACCGCAATTATTTTTCAACCAACCTAATATACTGTAAACAATACTTAAATGTTTTGATTTTTTTAAATGATATTCAGCAAGTCAAATCTAATTATACTTATACATATAATTACAATAGATTTTTTTCATTAAATTAATTCGTTAAATTATAATACATTATATACTTCAAAACATACCATATGAGTGACTGTAAAAAAAGCTGGTAAATTATTTTTTCCTTTAAATAATTAATTATGTAATTAAAAATAATTATCTGTTCAATACATCAACTTATGTACGAAACACTGAAGCTAGCACAATATCAATCAATTATTGAGTTGAAAAAAAAATAATTGAAAACTTTTCGAAAAGTGTACGCAAACAAGTCACTTATTATCAACCGAATAGATAGAAAAGAATTTCAAAAATATTTTAACGATCGCAGTTTGATATTTTAATGATTAAATTAGTTTAATTGATTTCGATGTTATATTTCAATCTACGGAATACAAACATCAAAACGATAATTTTTTTTCTTAATCGTGATCATTAGTATCTGAACTTTTTAAAATAATGAACTAAGCATTTTTCTCAACGAATTGACTCGTTGTAACTAACGGCGGTGTTTGTCGTAGTACCTATCGCGTTAATCAATCATCCGAGGAGGCCATGAAATAAATTGATTAAAAGCGATGCCCTCCCACCACCCCGCTCATCATCGTGCATGCCACCCCTCACGCCCCCCGTGGCGACGATCACTTGTCAGTCCGATTTCAATTTAACAAGTCAATTATAAATCCAATCAATGAGTGTGTATATCTGACTGGTCAGAATATATATTCGGTAAGTATGTGTGTGTGTGTGTGAGTACGAGTCCGTGTGTGTATTGTATGCGGATATTCGGTTGTAGGTGTTGGCGGTGGTGATTTTAATTGTTTTAAATCATTTTAAGTTTCGACAGGGCTGTATTTATTTTGTAAAAAAAATGAGACAGATACAACAGGTTACTTTTACTTTTATTAGTCATTTAGGGATTGTCCGTATTAATCAATTTTCGGGTAGTAAATTGTTTTAAATTTGAACTTCATTAAGGTTAAGATACAATTTATTTTAATTACGACAAATAATCTATCCGTATAAGAAATGCAGGATATAAATTGATTGAAGCATACATTATCTCTCTGAAAGGTAAAACATGTATGTATTCACTGAATAAATTGTGTTCTTCAGTTCATCTTAAGTCTCGAATTTAAGAAATATTTTACAAACTTTACACAAGTTGGTACTACCATATGATTGGATGGTCCCTTGACGACCATATTATATTTAGTTAAAGTTTGAAGATAATAAGTGTTATCTCGATGCTTAGAGTGACTTCGTTTAAAAAGCAATAAAGTTTTTAAATAGCATCTACGCTACATGCCATATCCTAATACAAGATTATCGTCGATCGTACGTTTAAACATTTTAAATCTTTTAGTTAATATTATTTACAAATGAAATTTGAATACACAATTATGAAATTGAACCAAATTTATAATCTCATGAATAGAAAAATCACAAATGTTTTAAAATTTCGCTAGATTATACATAATTCATTCAATATTAAAAATATTGATTAAATTCGATTTCTTAATCTCATTATAAAGTAAATGAATATTTTTAAAATTAGAGTCAAATCTCAAACTCATAAAAAAGATTTATCAAACAGATTATTAATAAATAAATAGTTATATATATATATATATATATATATATATATATTAAAAATGAGTTATAAGATCAGAAAGGTGTACATTAGGAAAACAAAAATGTAATAAAGAGGATTCACAGTCTCTGCTTTCAAACCTTAATTTCTATAAACTGGTCAATGACCTTACTGAATTTCATCTTCTTGAATATTCATGTTTGATAATGAAGCTTATTTAAGTCATGGTCAAACAAAAGAAATTGCTCATTAATTTCAATTAAAAAAATCTATTACTTGAAGCAACAGCTACACAAGCAATCGAAAAATATTTCAAATAACAGTAGAGATTTAGAGAAATTCCATTCTGAAAAACCAAAAACGTTCAAATCTACAATGGATCTTTTTGTATGCTTATCAAAAATGATAGTTTTTTAAGTTTCTAAATACATTTGGAGTTCTTGATATATTCGTTAAGCATTTCATCAAAAATTTGAACTAATTTTTTGATCTAATTTCAAACTGTTTCCTCTGTTCAATAACAAAATTGTTTGACAGAATAATAGTGAAGATCGATCGAAGTTTATTCATCACCTTAGAATGAATATCAGATCCTTAATAAAAACAATCAGTGTATTTAAACATAGCCCTTTTTATTTCTTCTACAAAAGTGAGGCGATCATTATTTGGCATCTCTACAAGTAATCGTTCCATTATCTACATTTTTTTATACCTATTTTTATAAAAATTCCATTTATTGACACTTTTAGTTATATAATAAATATTTCTCTTCAAAATTCTATTATACTAATCAACAAGAAATAGTTATAGAGTTTAAATCTTCACACATCAACTTTTTTTACCTAATTTTAACTAATTGTAAATATTTTTATACCAGATTACTTCACACCTGTAAGAAGGTAACTCAAGAACCATAAATAAAGTTAAGTTAATTCTACTATATCAACATTTTTGTTAGAGTTGTACAGTACTTCAAAGGTTGAAGTCATTACTTTAAATTTCTCGAATTTCAACGAATTCATGGTTTCATAACAAGCACTTTGTTTTATCTTGGAAAGATTTGACATGTTTACATTTTTCATCAGAATTTTCTATCAATAAATCAAATATTTTTTTAAAAAGCCATAGTTTGAAAAACGTGTGAAAAAAATATCATTAAACCGACTGTATTATAAACAAGAAAATCTGTTCCGAGACATGTTTTTTCATATTTCAAAAATTTATATTATTATTGAAACTTTTCTGAATGGATATCACTCGAGATGGATTCTGCTAATAGTGCCCAACTAAATACACTACTAGATAATAAAAAAATTTAAATAATTAAATATAGAATAAATTTCAATTTATTTAAACGTTAACTGGACATAATTTGTTCATTCATTATATTTTTTTGCTAAAATAAATTGCAAATATGTCAAAATTTAATCATTCTAATAGGAACAAAATCAAAGAAGTACTAAATTAATATTCATATTTTTTAATTTTTAAATATATATATATATATGATGGCAAAAGGAAGACTTATTTTACACCAACTTATTAACTCACATAAACTAGATCACTTTTCGTTTAAAAATAACTGTCACAAATATTCAGTAAGCATTGATATTGATAACGGTTTAGAATAACTAAAATAAAAAAAACTTACGGTATTCGGTCATTAAAATTTTGTTCTTGTATATTTAAATGAAATTTAATACCGATGTTTGAAAACACAGTTAATGAATAAAAAATTAAACACACACACATATACATATATATATATATTATATAATAGGTATTATGTATGTATATATTACATATAAATTTATCCATATAGTTCGATAAAATAAATTCAAGTGTATACTAAATCTCCGAAAATTTCAAGTCTGTTTCCATAAATACGGCGCCAACTTAACCTTCGCCGTGAATACAAATAGAAAATAATGTTGAAATAAAACAGGCTATCAAATTAATCTCTTCGACCATCTTGAACCCATACAAATATTTCTGCACGTTTATGTAGCAAGTAAATTCAATGTACTGTGACTAAGGAACAAGTATAATACAAGTTGTATACACTTTTATGTACTACACAACACATAGTCATACACACATACATACATATATATATATATATATATATATATATATATATATATATACGTTTATATGTATGTATATATTTCTTTTAGAATTGAAAAAAGTTCCGATATTTAATAAAAATAAAGGAATTTTATTACCAAAAGAAAATGTATTATCCTTTACTTTTTATTTTATAAAATATATTCTGAAATTATTTTTTTTAAAATATTATTTTGGATTAAAACTTTAAAGGCATATAATTGGAAACTATTTTCGTTGTAATTGATTAATTTGTTTTCAAAAGATCACAACTATTGTAAACAGCGTAGGATTTAGACAGGGCAACATGGGCCACTGCCCAGGGTGGAAAATTTGGATGGAGGACAAATTTTTAAAAGTTAGAAATTTTACTTTCAATCATAATTTCGATTCGCAGGTAGATCAAATGGGAAACACGGAAACGTTTTTTATAAATTAATTTTACTTGAAAATAAAATGAATACCATTTGGTCTATTTACTACATGTCAAGTTGTATTTTTTAAATAAAATAAATGAATGGAAAATTTTACAAATTTTTTTAGTGATCAATATTTTTTTTCTGTTGAAATTTTCTCAAAATTACCGATAGTCACGGATTTCTCTTAATTCATTTGGACAAGATTTGAAGTGATGGGGCTGCATTTGATTAATAGTTCAATGGCGGCACTTAATGTAAATCCGGTTCTGACTGTAAACTATTATTTTAATCGCTGGTTTAACTATTTCATCACGATAGTATCGTAGTCCAAGACGATTATCACAGGCCATCACACTAAGTCAACTAATGTGTCATTTACAATTGAGAGAATTTGGAGACACATGTTAACACTGACATTTACTTATATTGAGTTATGAACTTAAAATTATTCTACACTATAAAATTTAAAGTGTCTATAAAAGTACCAAAAGTATTATTTAATAGTGTAAGTAAAATGTAACACTTATAACAAGAAAAAATATAAAATTTAAATTGAATATAGAGTAAAACTTTAGGTTAGAAAACTAAACTATAATTGAAATAAAAACTTAACCTCAATATAGTTCTGGCTTTTTGTTTCATTTCAGCTTCACATGCTAATTTTTTCACTCATATCACAAACCATATTTTTTTCTGATCCAATATGTTCAATAAATGATTGTTAACTATTTTTTTTGTTGATTATAAACATTTCTCTGACAATGACATTATTGTGAAAGTGCTACAGTTGATTTGAATTTTTTTATGGTTTCTAGGATGAATGAAAAATTAATTTTTGAAAGTAAAAACGCGACTACCATGCAAGGTTTCATAAATATTTTTTTTTACTTTGCAAATCAAAAAAAGAAAGATTTTCTAGTAAAAAATATTTAATAAATTTTTATTGATCATTTTTCCTTATATACATTTCAATAGCAATGTTATGGAATTCACAGCACCGAGGTACAAAAAAAATAAAGTTTTTTTGTATTCGAGTGCTTTGAAGATGGTATAGGTATCGAAATTCAGATAAGGAACAATAAGAGAATTAATCTATAATGATTTTTTAAATATTTTGTCAGAAATATTTTTTGTAGTTTGTAGAGTGGAAAAGAATTCATTTGTAAAAGTGCTTCCAACCATAGTGCAAGAACCGTATTGATCGTACTCGCTATTTGTAAATCTCTGATCAGCTATCAGATAAACTATTTAAATATTAAGTTATTTTCTTTTCCTAGAGGTCATTATTCTCTGTTTTTATTTTTCCATTACCGGTTTCGTCTCGACATCTTCAGGTGGGTACTGTTTAAATATAACCCTTACAAAAACAGCTAAAGTTTCAGATGGAATATATATATATATATATATATATATATATATATATATTGTATATATATATATATATATATATATATGTATGTTTGTATGTATGCCTCCCATACAAAACAGTTTTTGTTTATAAAATGAAAACTTATCCAAGGAAGAAATATATTCTATGTTCAATATATTTTATATTTTAGGTTATTAAGATAATAGTATCTTGAAAAATAATCTTAATAATCACATTTCTCGTCACTTTGTCCACAACGTGGTTGTCTACCACTGTCTAGAGAATGTGATGTATAAGTAACTTTTTACATTGGATAGGTTTCAAGATTAATTTAATCAATTTCGTTTTAGGTATTTTTTATATTTAAATATATTATGATATAAAAACCAAAAAACAGTTTTTTCTTTCTATTTACCTTTCTATTTTCTTAATATACTAGTTTTAATTAGATATAATCCTCAATTTTAAACAATTTTAGAAAAAAATACAGTTTCATGCAATTCCAAAATAGATAGAATTTTTCAAAGGCAAGAGTTCATTTCAGAACAAAACTATCATGTTAATTGCGTTGTTTTCTACTATTCGTATTCTATATGAATCTTTGAATGCTACACATAAATTCATTTCTTCTCCAAACGATTTTTGTTATCGTCATCCTCGAATAAATTTTGAACTGATAATCAAATCTACCTGAAGATGTAATATTTAAATTTGCTGATAAATTATAAAATAGTTGTATGTATAGTTTACAAAAGATTCTTTGTGGTATTTTACTTATACTTCTTTGGTGTTTGGATAACCGTGTGAGTTCTCTTTTCATGTGTTATATAATACAGTTATACGAATCTATATTTGATTTTTAATGAGGTTAGGTATGAGAATATTATGAACGAGCCACATATAACTCCAAGTAGTACAAAAACTAGTATTTCTAAAAGTACACCTCTGTCTTTTCCTCGTAAATACACACATAGTATAGTTAACATTTCGAACGTGACATCTAGTATCGTCCTAAAACTTACGATTCTCGAATCGACAGAAACTCGCAGAAAAAAAACACAGTACTTTTTCGAAAACCAGCCGCACATACATAAATACATAATGAATAGGCTAGTCGAAAAATAAATCAAGGTGGCTGCGGTTGCGGTCGGTCAATGGGCCATGCACTGTCACTCAACCAATCAGACGCGCGCGTTGTGTTTTTGTGGCCTCGGACAGAGGGAGACACGTGCTTTGCGAGCTAATGATATCCTGCGATCTGTCGAAAAAATAGCCTTGCCGTTTCAAATAATTTATTTTTGTTATGGAGACTAATCGAACACCGCGTCAAAAACATTTACACTCGCTCTTTACAAACAGCAAATCGCGAATTATTAACATATATGTGTTACAGTATAACACAAAAAGTATGTTTAATAATAAATAAAATGTTATTTAATACTTTTGGTAAATAATCAGAATTGTAAAGGAATACATTTTACGAACGATATCAAATAAATAAATAAAAACATAAATTTGATACTTTATCGACGGGAAAAAATTTAGAAGCTTTAAAAATCCATTTCGCAAAAGTAACAATATTAAGAAGCTCCACTGAAGCATTTTCCTTACTTGAAAATGTTTGTTTCTATCGATTTTACAATTCGTGCGCATCGAAAAACTTCAAAATCGTTCAAAGAACATTTTTACACATTTATTCTTTTCTGTATCTTTTTCAGATAATCGATGTGAAATAATAAGATGAAGAACAAGTAATAGAGATGTATACATTTCAAAGTAAAATTCATTTTATTTCTCGACAGTTAGTATTTTGCACAATCAGGGTTATGTTAGTATAATACTGGGAATATTAAAAATTGTTTCTTTTTTTGTTTAGTAATTAAAATTACATTAATTTAAACTAAAGATCACAAGTAATGTTTTTATTTATTTTCTGTCATTTATTAATTATACTTTGTTGTTAGTTTTGGTCTTCTAAATAATTAAAAAGATCTCCATAATGCGCATTAAATTTATATACATCTTTTAATATCAGTATATTGAGTATTATTTTATATAATAGCCACAAAAATAAAACCTAATGTTTTTATAACAAAATCATTTATAAACTTTATACTTTGACATATGTAAATATATATGAGTAAACAGACACAAGCACACACACACACATATATATATATATATATATATATATATATATATATATATATATATATATATATATATATAGTGGTGCACCCAGAAGGATAGCTAAGGGGCCCTGGCACCCCCAAAGGAAAAGAAGAAAAAAATTAGAAAATCAAACAAAATCGTCGCTCGAAGATGCTCTTATATACACAGACAAATTAATGTAACAATAACTGAAGTAATTCAAAAACTATGTAAAATAAAAGAAAATTGGTTTTATTCTTTAAATAAATTTTTAAAATCGCCTGATGGATTTTATTGAATTCACATTAAAAATTTTTATCCGTTTAACTACGCCTCCTAAGATTAAGGCGCCACTGAATATATATATATATATATACATACATATATATATATATATATATATATATATATATATATATATATACATATACATATATGTATAATTGGTAAGAATGCCATTTTATTAGAGACAAAATCTTAATTATGAAATTTAATAGAAAGTATATAAGAAATCGTATGACCAGGCCTGACTAGTTATTATTACACTGACATACATGTATATGTATATATATATATATATATATATATATACAAATGTGTGTATGTGCGCATGTACGTATACGCCTAAATTTCATTTCTATAACTATTTTGTAATAAAAAAATAATCAAACTTATTAAAGCACTTTTCACAATACATTAAATACAACATTTTTATTGTTATATATTTTAAAACCTTTTTTAGTATATATATATATATATACACTTTCTATAATACATACACAATAAAATATAACAAATATTTGCTTTACTTCAAATAAAGTTATTTATTTAAATTATTTTTATGTCTTCTGCATATTACAATTTTTAAAACAATGCATATAACGCATATTTTAATTGCATAAACAAATTTTAAATATAATTCTGTAATAACATTTATATCCAAGTGAAATAATATCTAATAGAAACACACATTATAAAGATTAAAAAATTATAAATATACAATTTTCATATAGAAGTAATTATTATTATACTTAATTACTAGAATCAATTATACAAAATTATTTGAAAGAGTGCACATCATTTCTATAAAATGATAAACATGTAATTATATAGAAAAAATTAACAATATCAGTTTTTCAACGATACTAAAACATAAACGTGAATAAAAAATCAACTATTATATATATATATATATATATATATATATATATATATATATATATATATATATATATATATATATATATGTATATAAAACATAATTAGTTCTGTTATACAATTACTTAAATATTTATAAATGTACTTAATGAAGCATCTAAACTAACATCTGATTAAATCATAAGACTAAATCAAGCCAGCTTAATTAAAAACACAAATGAAAGTCAAAGATGATTCATTAATCATTTATTCAAATAGACATTACTTACTCTACGTTTCTTTGCTACCATGTGGTCATGCAACACAACAAATATAATTGAGAAAAATATAAAAGAGGACTGAATTCCTTTCAAATTCATGAAATAATTTCTTTTCGGTTTCAAATTAATAGTTGTTTTTGTTTATCGAGAATTGTAAAGCAAATGTTCATAAATGAGAGTGAGATTAAACTTTTATCCATATTCATTAACATCGTATAAATAAAAATGTTCCACATGGAAAGAAACAAGAATAGTAAATAATACAACCTGACGTATACTTTACTTCCATCTTTACATTCAGAATTAATTCCGACGAAAATCTTAAACTAGTTTAATCAGAAGATAATAAATCAGCCCGCGAAATAATATTTAAAAATAGAACTTATATATAACTACCGTTTTATCTCTTTTTATATTATATAAATGCGTCTTGAAATTTCACTCTTCGGTCCTAATCTGAATATTCCTGCTTATTCAAATAAGTATTTACATATATTATTTTTATAATTGTAGCTTCCAGTGTTGAAATATTTGTTTTACATTGTTTATATTTGCATAGATTGAATCGGTAATAATAGATTATTGTAACATTATTATTTCATAAATAGAAATTCGAATCTTCGTCTCAATGCTTTACAGATAAACAGAATAATAGTGCTGTATGATACGAATAAATTTGTATTGATACATCAATTAACTATTAATAATATTCTAATCAATAAAAGAAAAGTTAATCAAACATAACTAATAGTGTATCTTTAGGCTATAGACTCTTTTATTATTGAAATAACATTTGAATAAGTAGTGTGTATGTATATATATATATATATATATATATATATATAAAGAAATATATATATATATATATATATATATAAAGAAATATATATATATATATATATAAATATGTATAACAATCTAATCATAAAATAGATTTCTTTAAAGTAACAAAAAATAATATTCTCATAATTGTTTCCTGTATTATTGATATTGTATTAACTGATTTTTCTGTCATGAAAAAATATCTCTATGGAAAAAGATACTTTTTCAAGTTTACACAAGAAAGAATTGTATGAGTTTTAGAAACAATTCGCTTTAAATTGTTTCATTGATTCTCGAGTGGAATCAAGTATCGTAAAAACACTATATACAACGAACTTAATTAAAATGTTAAGACTATATAAGAAAACTTGGAGAATGGATTTAACCATTTGAATGTAAAGTATTTGAGTATATTTATTTCATAGACTATGTATTTCTTTTGTCCATAAAAGCGTTTGAATATTTCTTATATATTTATATATTTTTTTTATTTTGTTAAGGTATGTATTTTTCTAAGAAAGTGAAATATTTTAATTTTATTTTTCTTATATTATATATATATACATATACATATATATATATATATATATATATATATATATACACTCTTATTTGGACTTGTCAATCAATCGATTTAAACCAAGAATAATTTACTATTCATTCTTTTCTTTTGTAATCGATAAAAACACTTGTACCTGAAGGAATACTGTAAGAACACATCCAATCTAAATATTTTAATTGAAATTTCATACACAAACACACACACATATGTATATATATATATATATATATATAGAGAGAGAGAGAGAGATGGGGGAGGAATATGGAGGGAGATAGAGAGAAATGTCTGTTTTATTAGGTTGGTAGTAAAATAATTTCGGTTTTTATTTCTTAATTCTAAACTTAATTTCTTCAATAAAGTGTCATTTCATCGTGTTTATGTCAATATAATTTTAAAATCAATTTTTCGATCCGTATTTTGATAACATCTACTTTGGTTTCATTATTCATTTTGTTTCAGATTGGACTACTGAATTAAAGATAGACAAGAAGTAAATAAGAGCAATTTTTTGTATGAGTTCAAAACGGGTGGTGAAGAAGCAGAAACTGCTTGTAAACTAAACGATGCTTTTGATAAGGATACTGTTAAGCAATGTACGGTACAATAGTGATTCCAAAAATTTTGAGCTGAGGATGAAAGTCTTAAAGATAAAGAAGGTCACGAGCATCCTTCTTCAGGTCATAACGATCAACTGAAAGCGTTAGTTGAATCAGAACCACACACAATTCGAGAGCTTGCACAAAAGTTAGGTGTTAGTCATCCAATATTTCTGGACCAATTAAAACACCTAGCTGAGAAAAATGTATACGGATTTGAAGGTCATAAACAGTTATTATTTTCCTACTAACCTAATATTATACATTGATTATTTATTTTATTTAATAAACACACGTACTTTTATTGAGAAATGTCATGGCAAAGTATAAAAAATATGTTATATTTATGTATGTATGGAATAATTTAATTTGTGTTTTTTGAACATGACTCGAAATGCTTTTCAAAGTTAATTTAAAGTAGTGTAAATATTTTATAACACTATACAAACTTCACAAATATTTTCGAAATATAACATATTTTTGCAAATAATGAGAATTTAATTATATAATCAATTTTTCAAATGGTAGCATAGATTAAACTGAAATCTAATACATGAAAAATATAAACACTTCTAAGAATTCTGTCTAATCAATGTGTGTATTACACATATGCATATTATATATATATATATATATATATATATATATATATATATATATATATATATATATATGTATATATAAAGAATGAAAGCGGGGAGACAGGTGTACGTACGAATTTTATTTTTTTTTTAAGAGCGGTACCTCTTTTCATGTTCTCTTTGTGCAGTTGATTATTTTGTTTCACCATTGCAAACGAATTCTTCATTATTTAATTTGTACGTGTCAAGGTTTCTGAACATAAATTAAATATTTCAGTAGCTATCAATTTATTTTGTCTATGATTATTTAGTTACCTTGTAATTCTCTTCATTTTTTCTAGGAATGGAATTGTCGTTATATATATATATATATACATATATATATGTATGTATGTATATATATATATATATATATATATATATGTATAATATAATACATTATATTTTGTGTACATATGAGATTTAATGTATTGTATTTTTTAAGTTTATAATAATAGGTTGATCTTCGTAAGGCACGATGATGCACAAACTTTTCCCATAATTATAATATTGTGATACGATTGTAATACAGGAATTATCCTCAAGTTAACAAATATCAGGCGTTGTATTTATTAGGTTGGTGCAAAAATAATTGCAGTTTTTATGTTTTCCGTATAAAGGTGCATGTTTCAATTAAAAATTTTATTCATTAATCAAAATAAAGACCATTGGCCTGCACACATTTCTCCCAACGGGAAACAAGTTTTTTTTGTTGAGTTCTTCTGCCACTTTTAAGTTGTTTTATGTGGGCCCGCTTCAATAATGGCTCTTAAATAATTATTGTTTATATCTGAATGAAGACCACGACCCTCCTTATCATCAAAGTTTTCGTTTCTTTACGAAATTTTTGGAACCAGTGGAGCTCTATGTTCATTAATTATGTCTTCGTCAAAAACAAATTTCATTTTTTTAGCAGTTTCTGTTCCTTTACATCCCAATTTAAACTCGTACAACGAATTCGCCCGAATTTGCTTTTTCCATGACTCATTTAAGAGGTTATATTTAACAATACTAAATAATAAAAACAATAGGATATGCTGAAATCAGTAGCGCTAATTTCAATGTTTACAATGATGTATCACATGACTATCAAAAAATAACGGTAACTAGAGAAATCAGCGCCAAACTTAAAATGACAAACACCGCAATTATTTTTACACCAACCTAATAGTTTCCGTGCTTGGGTATTTCAGTTTTAGTCACTTTGAATAAAACTTTTAGTTATAATTTTGATAAATTGTATCAATAAAATAAGAATATATATAATCAAATAAGTAAGAAATCTCTATAATATTTTGATTTTCCTATTGTTTAAATATCGCATGAATTGATTTGTAATTCATTAAAAAATATATTATTCATAATATTGGATAAAAAATATGTAAGCCTTCCTTCAATTCAAAAGTCTTATAATAAGTTTTATATTACATTTCACATATGTTCCATGAATCAATTGAAATGTTTAAATAATTTATTTTTAATTTTTCTATAAACAATAATGGCAAATATATAATTAATCTATTCACATTCTCATAAATAAATTTTACCGTTAAAAATAATTTAATGAAATAGTTAATTCCTTTTATTTTTATTAGTATGATTTACAATAAAAAGAAAATAAACTTACAGCTAATTCTTCATAATGAATAATATCTAAGTAGTGGCATTTATATTTACTTGTATAAAACATCCATGTATATATACATTCATATATATATATATATATATATATATATATATATATGCATAATGATGTATAAACACATATATTTATATGTAAGCTATCTACTTAAATCATCAATATAATAACAAGTATTATATTCTTGTTAGCAAATTAGTACCTTTATTTAAAATTCAAAGCACGTGAATATTACAACCGATTTTTTTTCTATAAATACAAAATTAAATTTATAATCAAATTATCTATGCGTGGGTTAACTTGATATACTAAAATAAAATTATTATGTAAATGTAAACACACAAATCCATAAAACCTATCTCTTGACCTAGCGTAACATCTATTTAATTTTTTTACAGCTTACTTATATTTTACACCGAATTAATGAATACATTTTATGCATGTAAATGAATAACATAACTGAATATTCATTGGAATGCATCGAGTCACGAGCATTAACACTTTTTAAATACATTAAGAATATGTACACAACATTAATATGAAATTAATCATTTATATGTATTATAAAACCATAAGTTGTCGATTTTTTGCTTTTATGATATACGTCTTGCTCGATGCTGAACTCGACGATTTAATTACAAAATATTATTGTTTTATGTTGGTAATTTGCATTCGCGGTTAATACTTATATGTATGAAACGATTTTTTTGCAACTATATATTCAGGCAGGAAAAAAAGAGATATTTTTATTGTTTATGAATAATTCATTCATTACTTTATAAGTAGTGAATTTAATACATGCAGATTAGAATAGTAAAATTAAAAAATACCAATATTTACACAGTCAAAAACGATATATTTTAAGAGAATTTAATATTATATCTGTATTAAACTGATATAACATAAAATACAAAATCAATTATTGAATACTTTTAAATAATATTTTGGCTTTATACACCTAATTAATATAGTTTAGATAGGTATAGCATTTATATATATATATATATATATATATCAAAGAAAGTTACATTTATTTAACTTTCTATTGTGCATTATTCTACTATTTAAATAAACAATCGGCACCTTATTTTCCGATCAATATTTGTTTATAGAATTTTAAAACCTAATATATAACCTTATTTTTATTTTTTGTAATCAGTTTTAATTTCTTAAGTACTAAGTTATGATTGAATTAAAATGCATATTTTAGTAATATACGTTTTCTTTCAAAATATGTGCAACATTTATGTTATTAATTATTATGAAGCGAATTATCGAATATTCAGCGAATATAAGTAGCGAATATTCAGTTATAATTCTTTTCAATTCAATCTCATTCAGCTAGAAATAATTGCAAATTATAACCGAAAATATCTCTGAATACAATTTTTCAAGAGAGAATCCTTCAAAAATTATAATTTTTCATAAGTATATAATTTGTCGATAAAATATTTTTTTCATTTATTAGTTAAAATCATTTACACAAATTAATTTTTTTCACTCCACAAACGACAAAGAAGTTTTCTAGTCAAACAGTGGATCATAAACTAGATATTAAATTTATCATTAGCTTCCAGAAAAATGTTATGTTTCTAAATTTCATAAAATATTAAATACTATTGAATATTTTTGTCCTGAAAAGAATTTTGTGGTTTGTGATATGAAAAAATATTTCATTTGTAAAAATCAATTTATCTTCAATGTCAGATGACTACTGAATTGTAATTAAAGTTTATGTCAGGTCAAATCAGAACGACTCACTATCTAAAAATGACTTCAGGGAATTCTATTTTCGAAAAATTATCCTTAGTAGAATTATTTTTGGAGAATTTACATGTTACCGTATACTGAGAAATAAAAAATATCTTTAAATTAATTTTGTAATTAAATTAGTAATTAAATGTAAAATAACTAATTCATGGTATTTAAAAGAAATTAGTTTTAAATGTTTATTATGACAGAAATGCAATGCCGGGAGTTTAGTGTCAATTATTATTATCTACAAAGTAATTAGAACAATATAGTGATATCAGAGTAATACTTAAAAAATCTACGTTAAATTTTCGTGTATTTTTTGAAAATATATGCATATATTGTAGTAATATTTTTTAATAAAGTTTAAATACTAGAAAATAATTAACTTTGTATATTTTTATCACTATTTTTCCATAATAAACATTTAAAACTGATTTCTTTTAAATACTATTAATTAGTTGTTTTCCATTTAATTACTAATTTAATTACAAAATGAATTTAAAGCTATTTTTTATTTCTCAGTATACGGTGAGAGGTAAATTTTCCAAAAATAATTCTTCTAGGGATAATTTTTCGCAAATAGAATTCCTTGAAATCTTTTTTAGAAAGTGAGTCGTTCTGATTTGACCTGACATAAACTTTAATTACAATTCAGTCATCTGACATTTAGATAAATTGATTTTCATAAATGAATTATTTTTTCATATCACAAACCACAAAATTCTTTTCAGGTCCAAAATATTCAATAGTATTGAATGTTTCATTAAATTTAGAAATATAAAATTTTTCTGGAAGTTAATGATAAATTTAATATCTAGTTTATGATTCACTGTTTGACAGAAAACTTTTTTGTCGTTTATGAAGTGAAAAAAAAAATAATTTGTATAAATGATTTTAATTAATAAATGAAAGAAATATTTTATCGACAAATTATTATAATACTTATGAAAAATTATAATTTTTGAAGGATTCTCTCTTGAAAAATTGTATTCAGGGAAATTTTCGGCTATAATTTGCAATTATTTTCTAGTTGAATGAGATTGAATCGAGGAGAATTATAACTGAATTCGCTTCATAATAATTAATAAAATAAATGCTGCACATATTTTGAAAGAAAACATACGAGTATATTATATATTTAATAAACAATAATATTTAATTAATTCTCTACCTTACTGCAAAATTGATATCTTTTTACTTTTCATTTTAAACACTAAAAAAATATTAATTTAGAGTTGTATATTAGTAAAAGTTTCAACACTTAACAGATTTTATTTATAAGATTAACGAATGTGTTTATTTGAATCATTTTTTTTTATATTCTGAGTAATTGTTTTTTTCCATTGCGTGCTAATTCATACAATACTCGCATGACTTCTGAGTCAGAGTTACAACTTGAATTATAACGAAGTTGTGACGACGGCCAAAAATCAGGCGTAAGCATTGACAAATTAGTGGTATCAAAATTTTCACACAGTACTGTTAATAGCCCATTCAGTTATATACTTTCATATAAGCATTTCTTTAATTTGTAAAATTTAATAATTCATAATGTCATTAAAAAAGTATTAAAAATACAATGTAAAATTCATTAGGTTTAGTCATTAAGAGTAACTGTCAAAGAATATGTGGTGAGATCCTTTGTTCATCAGACTTAAATGTAGGTATCGTGTATTAGTGTTAAAAATTACTAAAGTTACTTCATTTATTTATCAACATTCATCTTAGAAAATGTTACAGTTACATAAATAAATATGTATATAGTAAATAAATTCGTATTAAATGTTGATAAAAAGTGCTCATTTATTTACTAATATAGTTGTTAAATTATATATTATAATTGATAACAATATTTTATTTTTTATTTTTTTAAATCGATAAAAATAATTCCTTTTATTCACATATCTGATTTTTTATTTATAAAATCTAAGAAATAAAGATTACGTCATAGTAAAGGATATTGAAAAAACCTTCTTGCATATTTTATCTCGGTCTATTCATTTATATATATATATATATATAAGGTCTGAAAAATAATTTTGTGTCTAAACTGAATCAATCATAACTCTGTTCTAAATTAATCGATTTTCTTGACATTTTAGAATTTAGCATAACTATGTATATATATATATATATATATATATATATATATATATATATATATATATATATATATATGTATATGTATATATATTAGATGTGAAAATATTTTTTTTTAAACTGAATCAATCATAACTTATTAAATTGAAAGATTTTCTCACCATTTTAAGACTTAGGATAACTATAAATATATGCATACATATATATACAAATATATATATATATATATATATATATATATATATATATATTAATGTATATATATTAGTTGTGAAAAATAATTTTGTGTCTTTAAACTAAATCAATCATAACTCATTAAATTGAAATATTTCCTCGTTGTTTTATGATTTTGAAATGATAATCTTAATATCTAAAAATACTATGTGTCTTGTCCAAGTAGCATAACCGCATAATACAGTAGTGAACACAATAGCGTTCGAAAAGCAGCATATTAGGCATTATATACTTCTCACATTCCAGTGGAAAAAAATGTTGTTAAAGTCGCGAGATTGGTTTATTCAGCTTTAAGAAGAAGGTGTTGTGACGCATAAAACGTGAAAAAAATACTAGGAGTGGTAGAGATCCTTCGACTGGTAGAGAGACTTTATCGACTCAAAACCGCCATATTTTTTTCTACAAGAGATTCATCAGTTACCCTACAGATGGTGCAAAGTTATATAAAATAATGGGTGATATTTTAAGGATTGAAATGTATTTTATTTTCCAGTAAATATTCATTTTCTAAAAAAGGGCACCAAACTAATTTGTTCACTTTATATATATATATATATATATATATATATATAATTAGAATACACAGTTAGTCATTTATAGAATAGTAAAAAAAGTTCAGATTAATATGAAATAAAAGTAAATTCCGAAAATTGAAAGAGAGATCAGATTAACTTGAAAAAGTATTTAATTTAATTTGAATCGTTGGAAAAAGTGTTACTTTTTGACTGTTTTTTTTTAGAAAAATACTTATATTTATATTTACTGCTTTGTAAGCCATAAATATTTCTTATCAATTTGGCAAACAACACAAATCGTTCTTGTGATCATTCGAAAATATTAAATATTAAGTTGGTAGGAAAATTATTGCACGTCTTGTTTTCTGAATTCTAACCTTTATTTTTTTCAATGAAGGTGTCATTTCATCGTATTCATGTTAAAATCATTTTAAGTGAATTTTTCGGTCTGTATTTCGGTAACATCGGATTTGGTTTTATTATTAATTTTGCTTTAAATTGAACTATTAAATTAAAGATGGAAAAGAAGTAAATAAGAGCATTATTTTGTATGAATTCAAAACGGGTGGTTAAGCAACAGGAACTGCTTTTAAACTAAATGACGGTTTTGGTGTGAGTACTGTCAAGAAATATACGGTACAATGGTGGTTCTAAAAATTCATACTGAGGATGAAAGCCTTGACCATGAAGAAGATTGCAGGAGTTTATTTTCAGTTCATAATAAACAACTGAATGCGTTAGGTGTATCAGAACCACGCACAACAATTTAAGAGTTTGCACAAAAGTCAGATGTTAGTCATCCAACATTTCTAGATCAATTAAAATAGCTAAGAAAATTAAAAAAGAGTAAAATGTGTATAAATTTGAAGATCATAAACCGCAATTATTTTTCTACTAACCTAATAAATGAAATAAGTACAGAAACAGGAGAACTGAAACTTTTTAAATAAAATAAATATTAATCTTTTCAAATACTGAATGATTTTTATATAACTTAGTAAATGTTTTCTTTGTTTGGGTAATTGGTATTTTTTATTAGCTTATTAAAATGTGTGTACTTCATTACACCTTAATGTTTTATACTATTCCATTAGATTAAGTAATATCGTTTTTATTTCACAATACCAATTGTTTGTTTTAATTGAAAATTATATATCTACTAATTATATAAACTGTAGTTGAAAAGAAGCAACCCATTTACAAATTTTATGTGTACAACTCAATATGTTTCTAACGTAAAAGAAACAGAATTCCTCTCCGTAAAAGTCAATATCAAGGAAATAAATCAACATTTTATAGTATCAAATTTATGCCTCCTAAAAAAGACATAAGAGTGATATATCTTTGTGCCCGCGGAGATACGCGGAGTGTCTCGACCTCTTGAAAACTTAGATTCATAGTCTATGTAGAGATGTTTATGTTCACGTCACCATCTTGAGACCGCATTAATACACATACTAATATTTATAATGTATGTAACTTTATAGGAAAAAAAAACCCATGTGAAATGTGTTTTAAACCTCACGTACCTAATTCACATATAACTGGATTATTATTTATAATAATTCATTCTCATCGTGTTGAGCCATTTTTTTTTATTATATTGTTCTTTAAAACAATCGTCAACGGCCATTTCGATCTATGATACACATAAACAAAGTTTTATTGTTCGCATTTTTTTGCAACATATGTGAACTAAACGTGTTTAAGTATGATAGATTGTTCATTGTTTTTTAATATGTTTTTAAATGTCATTATATTCATTACACGTCTTATATGAAAATGGTTTATCAGTTGAGGAAGTAACTGAAACAATTTCACATACACATGTACAAATTACTTTATCTTAGACAACGTTAAATCGAATCGAATTACTTTGAAATATGTGTTTCTTTTTATAAATAACCACATACGTACATAATGACTTACATGAATTCTTTTTTTTGGATTCGTAATTAAGTAAATAAATTTTTTTGAATTTCTATTCTTAATTTTTTTCGACTTACTATTCATTATCTTCTTATTAATGCATGTATTAAGTTATACACTTTATACACACACAGATATATATATATATATACATATATATTCATTCCTAAGTTTGGGTATGTATGTGTATATATATATATATAGTTAAATTTTTTTTACTCCTATAATTCATGCAAGTACAGAAATTGTTATAACTTTCCAACGATGCTATCATTTATTTTATATTCTGTTACTTGTATACACATGTACATTAAATATTTAAATCGTAATCAAAATAATATTGAAGATTAAACATTGTGTTAGGTTGGTAGGAAAATAATTGCGGTGTTTGTTATCTGAATTCTAACCTTAATTTTTTCATTGAAAGTGTAATTTCATTTTAAAATGGACTTTTTAGTCTGTATTTTGGCAAGTTTGTATTTGGTTTTATTATTAATTTTGCTTCAAATTGACCTAAAGAATTGAAGATAGAAAAGAATCAAATAAATCAATTTTTTTAGATGAGTTCAAAACGGATAGTAAAGCAGTAGAAAATGCTTGTAAACTGAACAATACTTCTAGTGTGGATACTGTTAAAGGTGCAATGATGATATCAAAAATTTTGTGCTGAGGATAAGAGCCTTGAAGGTGAAGAAGTTCGCGAACGTCCTTCTTCAGTTCATAACGAACACTAAAAGGCCTTATCATCACAACAATTCAAGAGCTTGCACTAAAGTTAGGCGTTAGTCATCCAACATTTCTGGACCATTTAAAACTATTAGAAAAATCAAAAAAAAAATGTATATGAATTTGAAGGTCATAAACCGCAATTATTTTCCAATCAACTTAATATTTTCTTTCATCAAAATATTATAATTTTAAATTATAAATTATGGATTGTATAAACTTTTCGTACGGTACAAATGTGTATTATTGCTTTATAATAACTTAAAAAATATTTTAGTACAATTAATTATATCATTTTTTAAAGACAGATAATTTTATTTAACGGACAAAAATAAAAAATCTGAAAATATTATGTCATGAAATAAATAAACTCTTGTAAATTTAGTTATATTTCATAAATAGAGTAGTGTCAAGTACACTACAATTTCAATAATCTCGCTTGAATAAAAATGTGCTAATTAGTTTGTCTATTGATTCTATCAATTTATTCCTCTTTTTAATTTTATTTGGACACATACATATTTTCTATAATTATAATGAATAATATTAATATATAATAATCATATATTTATGTGAATATATGTATATATTTATCATTTAATACCATATGTGATTTAAAATGGAATTTTTAGAAAAAACTACACACACACACACACACACACACATATATATATATATATATATATATATATATATATATATATATATATATATATATATATATATACTATAATATGTAAAAAATAATTCTGTGCTTCTAAATTGAATCAATCCTTACTCTGTTTTGAATTAAAACTTTTCTTGTTGTTTTAGGATTATCAAGTGTCAATATTAACATTTAAAAACGCTATAAATCTTGAGCAAACAGTTGGCATAACCTCACAAAACAGTAATAATCACGACAGGGTTCGAAAAGCAGTATATTAGGCATTGCAAACCTTTCGCGTTCCAAGTGAAAAAAATATTATCGAAATCGCGGGAACAATTTGCTCAGGTTTGTAAGAAGGTTTTGTGGCGCATAAAACATGCAAAAAATATTAAAATAGTGGAACAAGACCGAAAATGCACTAAGACTTCATTGACCAAAGCCTCAACTTTTTTTCGACATGTGATTCGGCAGGTGGAGAAAAGTTATATAAAAACATGGGGGATATTTTGACGATTGAAATGTTTTTTATTTGTCTGAAAAGATTTATTTTCTATAAAAAAGGAACGTAATTAATTTGTATACCAAATAGATATAAATTACTATTTTTTCCTAAAAAAATGACATCCAAAATCTGAAGATGAAATAGTTTAGTTAAAATTTTAATTCATTTATAATAGTAACAACAATAGTTATTTTTTACTTAGTCATAAAAGAGTTAAATCTAATATTTTATCAGTAGATTTAAAAGAGAAAAATAATTCGAAAAAAGACATATTTTAATTCAAATATTATTTTGCTATTTCTTTTAATTCGTCATTATAAGAACCTTATTAAACAAAATCTTCGAAAAATATCATAAAATATTACAAAATGGAAATATTTTATAATATTTTTACATATTTTCTATATTTTTATAGTGAAGCATTTTTTTTAAATAAAAATGAATAAACTTAAAAATAATTATATTACATATTTACATATTATCTTTTTTTAAGCTAATTAATGAAAAAATAAATTGTACTCAAGTTTATGATCTAAAATATTGAATGTAATTTGAATATTAAAATATTGATGTACTGAAACTAAATTCGATTAAAAACGGTATATATATATATATATATATATGCATATGTGTGTATACTTGAGTTTATGAATGAACGATAATGACGAAAAAGTATTCAAAACCATTTGAAAAGTAAATTTATTTCACTTAATATCATACATATATGTATGTATGTATAGAAAGTGCAAATGAAACAAAACGAGTGAACGTGTTCGTCTAAGACTGGTGTAAGAAATAAACGATTTCCATAAAATATTATTGTTATTAAAAATGGTTATAAAAATTTCTTAATGGAATTACTCAAATATTAATAATTATTCTCTATCACTCTTTACAAAAACGTCTTACACAAAGCTGAGAATAAATTATCCACATGTTTTAATGGTGTTTGTACAAAACGACTTGACCTATTCGCAAATTATAAACAAAATTGCCTAATAGCAATAACGTCGCTAGTCTGTCGAATACTACAGTTATAAATCATCGAAATGTTGTTGAATTTTTTCGTAAAAAAGTATATAAAATTAACGTCAACCATAACCAATAAACATTGTATTAAATAGCAGTTGACCACACGTTTGCCAATTTTTAATTTCGACGAGGTCAAACTAGTATATTGATACCATGACCTCTTTACCAAGTCTATCATCAAAATCTATTAAAAACTAGCACCTATAAAAATCTAAAAACTTTCTCAATTCGATTTGTATTTTTTCTTCGTCTAGAATGATAATCACGTACATACTAATTAAGTTTAATTTATTTAATTGAAGAAGAATTAACAAATTATTCACATTTCAGACAAGTTTTTCAACATTGGCGGTAGAAACACCACCCATTCTCTTTTATGCTCGACGTATTCACGTTTCAGTATACATCGATGCCAAATGAACGACTGACACAATTTTTCTGCACACTTTTGCAATCGGCCGATAACAGTTTACTAGTCGGTCTCAGTAACAGGTTGACAATCATATGTGACTAGAAAGTCATCATGTTTATAGGACCTGAGGATATATGTACATATGTATAATACATACACACAGCATGACATGTATACGTACACACGTTTACACAGGCAAAACGCACGTATGTCCTTGGATGACATCAAACACATTCTCTCAAGATGCCGAAAAAGGATATTGCCAGCAAGTGCCACAAACTAAAACTATGTATATGCCATTCTGAAAGTAAGTATCCATATCAAATGTTATGGTTAGTACAGTCGCAACGACGGCTTGTCAACACTCATTTCTAAAATGTAGATTTCCTTCACGAACATATTGACCATAGTTCATCATGAGTCGATAGTATTTCGAAATTTATTACACTTTTTGACATTTATAGGGACACCAATGAGGCAATGCAGTGTGTTCTTTCAAAGGTTATGATACATATCTAATTCACTTTTCACCTAATGTTAATTTCTGTAAGGAAACAGCCCTCCCTTCTCAGATTCATTATTTTAAACTATATATATGCGAATGAATATATTTATTTAAAAATAGGCGTTTTTAAGTAAATAAGAACAGTTAGGCAACAAAATAAGAACAGTTGTTGAGTTAAAAATGAGATCTTCTCTACAATTATTATTTATAATTTTTGAAAAGTGAAACAAAATTTTTAAATGTTTCCACTTATTTAATCATATTTCGATAAAAATTTTAAGTGGGCCCCAAAATTAGTCGTGTTCTATTTTATTTCACTGTTTTTTTTAATACAGTATTTCTCAATCTGGTCTATGGACCCCCAGGGGTACGTGAGTAACATCTGAGCGGTTCGCAAGAAATTAATTTTTGCAAACAAAAGTTTTTTTATTATGAACAGCCTTGATGGATTACAACGGACTGTACAGACAGGGAAACACAATCCTTTCCAAGAAGTCCGTGGAATTTTTCAGATTAACATAAGGGTCCTCTGCATTCAAAAGATTGAAAATCGGTGGTTTAATAAATTATTTCATTCTCGATAATTGTAGTTCCATGTGCAATATTAACACAATCGTAAAACAAACCTCAAGTCTAGATTTCAGTTTAGTTTATTCATTTGTTTAAACTTTAAAAAAGAGTTGAATTTATGATTTAATTTATGTGTAGATTATTTCTTATACATTAATAATAGAAGAAGTGAAATCATAATTTTTAACATTTAAAAAAATGAAAATTATTTTTTCATTTGTATGTATGTGTATATATATATATATCATCACCAGCCTCTGTCAATCCATTGCTGGATAAAGACCTTTTCCATGACCTTCCATTTTGTACGATTGAACGGTTCTTTTTCCACTGATTTGAAATAAAATTTTTAATTTTCTTATTCAACCTGTTCATTGGTCACTTTCTTGATCTTTTTATATTCCTTGGTTCCCACTTAATAATTTCTGTTGTCCATCGGCTGTCTTCTCGCAACATCCCTTCTCTATTTCTAATTCAGACTCTTTACTCTTCTCATTAGATCTGAAACTCCTGTCTGTTTTCATGTCTATTCTGTTCTTTTTCTATCTCGTTTTGTTATTTCTAGTATGCGTCTTCCCATATTTCTCTGTTTTATTTGGAGTCTTTGAATGATTTTGGCATAAGTGCTCATGTTTCATTGCCCTAGATAAGGATTGGTAATACAGATTGATCAAATACTTTTTTCTTAAAACAGAGTGAGATTGTTGTTTAAATACCAAGGCGTTTTGTCCAAATGAGCTCAACCCCATTTTTATTCTCATGTTTACTTTTTCAATGAATAAACCATCTTTTTTGATAATCTGACCTAGATAGACATACTTCGTAATTTCTATTTCTGTTCCTTTTATTTCAATTTTTTTCCAGGCAAACAAACGCATTGAACAATACTATTGTTTTTGTGTGGTTCATGTTTAGGCCAATTTTTTGATTGGCATTATCTAATTCTTCTATCCTCTTTTGTAACTCTTCTAGAGTTCCTGCAAAGAACAATATCTTCAGCAAACCGAAGGTGACAATCTTTAGCCTTTTATTTCGATTTCTTTATCCTCCCAGTTTGAATACTTCTTCTAAAGCTACAGTAAATAATTTCGGTAAAGTTGCATCTCCTTGCCTTATACTTTTCTCGATTTTTATCTTCTTTGTCTCTTCCTGTAGCTTCACCGTGAAGGTTGCATTCTGGTAGATATACATATACACACACACACACATACACATACATATATATATATATATATATATACATATACATGATGGGTTTAATTATTCAAAAATTATAATAAATTTACAGAAGATAACAGTCGAATGCTTATATTTTTTGATTGAAAAATAAATCTTTTACTTTTAAGACTTAAATTCTTCGATTCAAATTTGTTACTCTCATTAATAATTATCAATTATCGATAATAATTTTTTTACATTATTTTACCAGTAAACAATATTCGCGATGAAAAAAATTTTGACATCTATTCTCATCATACATTTAAAACCAATAAAAATATACAATTGGTCTATAACAAATTTCCAAAATAGATTCAATTTTTAATTATAAAATAAGAATGCGATTGTAAGTAATTTTATATAAAAATACAAATTTATAATCTAATAAAAAGTAAGTTATGTTTATTGTGTTATTTCATGATTAGAAGATCAAGATATTTCTTGATACAAAGTATTTTATAAAAATATTAATTTTCTTACCTAAACTTTTTTTTATAGCGATCAAAAATATTATGTATGAAATTATGAAGTTATTAAAAAAGGGTTAATTAATGCAATGGTTGCGTAATTTTATAAAAGTAAGTATTTATTTATATCAATCAACTATTTAGGAAATATATTTAAATTTCAGATATGTATTAATCAAACGTATTTGATGTAATGAAATATAAATAGTTTGGGGGTTCATTAAAGGTGAATTTTTTTATATATCAAAAAACAATCACACATTGAACACGTTCCAAACCAGTTGTACACAACCAATTTAGCAAAATAAATAATAGGCACTTGTCACTGTAATAGAGCTACCGTTGTTTAAAAAATCAATAAACAATTTAAATTATATGCTTTTCAACTATAATGACATTCAAATTATACGCTTTTTATCGATGTGTGTGTGTTTTTTTTGTACAAAATCGCGATCTTGTATTGTGTTTAAAACGCGACGTTAAACATAATAGGAACAAATGAAAGTAATCGTATGCACATATAATTTATTACTATGAATAACTAACAAATATCAATATTGACACGTCATTAGAATTAATTTCGAACACCAATCTGGTCATCTATTACATTATTGTATACACGACAGAAAATTCGTTAAAGGAAAAAAAATACATAAATTTCATAAATCTAAATTGAAGCTCGCCGACGCACAAAATTACATAAACATGGACTTACGTTCAAGGACACAATGCCGTCCATGTGTTGCATATGCTAAAACCATAACATTCAAAACGCGTTAATGGTTATCTGCATAATATATGTGCCAAACACACATTACATACATACTTGCGTATATAGACAGGAAAGGAAAATGTGCGACTGAGATGCGAACAATGAACGCGCACATGCACGAAAAAGATACACTGATATGTTTTTCGTGTGGTCATCAATCGTTTGGAGCAATTCGAATCCTACATATTATTAAATACATTTACATGTATCTACATACAAATTCTTAACTGGTGCTTCAATCATTTTTAGTCACGCTATGTTTATATTTCATAAGCTGCAGCGATTTAATTCATAAACCAACCTTTTTTTTATACCTATTCTACTCTGAAACGTTAAGTTTGTCTCTTTATAAATGATGTTAGAGAATATAAAATAACACAAATAACCGTCTCATTTTTAATATAAAACGTATGATTTAGGTTGCATTTATAAAAAAAAACTCAACGGTTTTAGATTTGTAAAATTTCCAGATTCTGATTTTTTGTATACCTTGTAAAAATTAAATGAAAATAAAATACCTTATTTTCATGTATAACTTTTAAATACTTTGATATGATATAATTGTTAATAAAATTAATTGACTAATCATAAACTATTTTTTTAGAAATAGTAGAATTAAAACTTAACATTATATCTCATTCGTTATCTAAAACAATCGAGTCTTAAAGCAATCCTCGTATGATCGACATTACTATCAATATTTGTTTTGTCAATATCTGAATATTGTCCGTATATTAAGTTATGATAATTTTACACATTGAAAATACACATTGCCCTTCCAAAGTCAACATTACTGTCAATATTTTAAATATCAGATATAATATCAGTTTAGTGAAATTCGTCCTACTGACAGTATGATGTTTTAATTATAATTATATTTCTTTAAATGTATCTTTAAAAAATGCTTATGAAGAAGAGAATTAAATTTTATTCTGAATTACTTTTTAAAAACAAACAATAATATTATATATTATTTAATGAGTAAATATCACATTCTTTGGAATGTCATGATTTTTTTGCTATATTTGATGCCCTAAATTCAAATTTACTTTTATGTAAATTTTTCTGTAAATAATAAGAATTTTTAAATAAATGAATTAAATATTGAATATTATTGAAATGCTTGTTATCACCTATAATAAAAATCTTTTTCAAATAAATGATATTTACTAATATTGAAAACTAATACTCCTAGAAAAATTGTCAGAAATATTTATGAATAGTCAACTAATTATCATTAGAAAAATTGAAAAATAATGTATAAAACATTAAAGTTTCGTTCTATAAAGAATTAAATGTTAAATTTACTTAAATAACTTGATACAATATATAGTGTAAATAATTATTAATAAAGTTAAATTACAGAAAAAATTGTTAGTGACAAATTACAAAATATATGATGTAAAAAACTTTTTTTTTGGTCTAATTACATTAAGGAAAACATTTCTAATCTATACATGAAAATAAATAATTGTAGAAAAAAATTATTTTAATCATTACATTATTCTTTTCATAATTTAAATCATTTAATATTTTTTAAATAGAAAATTTGAATTTGTTACCAACTTTAAAGTGAAAATTGAATTTGTTATTATTGATTCCTTATTCAAAATAAACATAAAAAAGATATACAGAAATAAGGACAGAAATAAACGGCTTTATTAAAAATAAATAACTTGACAGGTATATTTTTTAAAAATGAATTAATATAGAATTAATAAAAGGAAAAATTACATATCATTTTTTATCGCTTACTATAGTGGTATCAAACTTATATATGAATAAGGGCCACCAAATTCAGTTCAAATCAGTCACAAAAAAGTCATAAAAAAGTCACAAAAGTTCAAATAGGTCACAAAAAAGTCACCAAAAAAAATTTAGCAAGCGAAAAAGATCTTACATATATATATATATATATATATATATATATATATATATATATATATATTCGAAAATAACTCCATTAAATTTTACATTTATTTTTTCTTTAATGAATTTATAAAAATTAAAAAAATATATATTAATTTTAAGTATTATTATCAAATGTTATAACACAATTTTAAATTAGAGA
The DNA here is from genome assembly GCA_034766995.1 of Acanthacorydalis orientalis. Classification (NCBI taxonomy): domain Eukaryota; kingdom Metazoa; phylum Arthropoda; class Insecta; order Megaloptera; family Corydalidae; genus Acanthacorydalis; species Acanthacorydalis orientalis. The sequence goes on from CM068320.1 coordinate 26,029,523, forward strand.
AATTAGAAAAAATAATATTTTTACTAGAAACTTGGTTTCTTTTGACCGAAACTATTTTATCAATATTGGATGTAATTTTTTGTGATAATGATATTTTTACTATATATATTAAATATTTATTAGTCAATCTTGTCCTGTATACAGTTTTATTAGTCTTGAAAAGAGAAAATAATTGCTCATATAGGTATATACTACCAAAAATACTGCCAAACATTTTGCTACAAACATACGCATTTCAATAAAATTTTCTGACAGTACAAATAAAAATCTGGATTACCAACTACATTATACTTTTCTTCTACCACTGTTTCGCACTGAATTTCAATCAATTCTATTTGGATATTACTTTTTGTATCTTCAATGTTAAAAGAAAACAGAGCACTAAATAGTAAAAATAATTTTCACATGCCTTGAATCCCACAAATCAATTTTTAAATTCAAACAACAATTCTTAAATATTTGGAGCATAATTTCTAAAATCACAACCGTAATATAATTTTTGATAATTTTTGTAATTAGGGAAAGGAACTTAATCGAAATTGATTATAAAACGATGTTCCTTACCATATACTTCTATACTTTGCAATGTTTTAAAAATGTATTATATATTTTTTTAAATTCCATTTTTTTATTTTAATAAAAATTGAGGGTTTTATATTATTGCTATTTAACTATTTTTGTCTGTGTTTTTTTTTTATTTTAATGGTCAAAAATGAAATCAACTAGAGAATTAGATTACTTATAAGTCGAACATTTTGTAATATACTAATAATATATTAAATATTTATAAATGAAGATAAATCAAAAACTTATAAAAAATAAAAATATATTTATTAGTTTGGATTAATAAAAAATTATAATCAATTATATAATATTGTATTTTATTAATGAGATATAATGAATTTAAATTCAAATCTAAATATGTATATATATATATATATATATATGTGTATGATTGAATGTATGCGAATATTGATGCTCTTTGAGGTTTGAGTGAATCGATGTTCAAAATCGTTTCCCGCACATCCGCATATAAACGAGTCGTGCAAGAGAGAAATGCGTTAGCGCGCGCGCCTTTTGCCTGTATCAGTTCAAGTGGTGGCTGAGAGTGGTTACACTACCAGATATTTTACATATTCATAAACTACGAATATTTAAACGTCGCTTTTGTAGTATATTTATGCACGATATGTAAGTAGTAGTAGCCGAGTTGTAGCTTTTCATTCATAAATCTCACAGATGCGAGTGTGTGTATGAATTAATGATTAACTACCTGATTTTAATAGATACAGTAAAACCTGACAGACGGATGACTTTTGAAATATGACAAATTAATTGCTTCGTTTAGTCGAGTTCATAACTGTAATGGATTTCTTTAAGAAATGACTGATAAACAATGCTTGGATTGATTTTACTTTTTATGCATTATGTGAGACATGCATGTCATGAACTGTATTATAAACACATATTTAATGAGTGTCTTCAGTAACAACTCTCAAATCATTAATTACTTTGATCGAAAGGAACTGCATCATAAGGAAAATGTATGCCTCAAGATGTTTTTTCGAAAAATTGGTAACAATTTTCATATGTACAGTAGAATCTCGATTATCCGTGCTAATAGAGGGGGTGGCATAGCCGGATAATCGAATAAAATAATAAAATATAATAAAATGCCAATTAAAATACATTTTTACATACATATTTCAAGTTTATTTTCCTTTGAACCAAATAAAAATATGTACATACTTTGAAACAATTCAGTTACATGTGTGTATTTACATTAAGTATTTCTTCTGTTATTTTCTGAAAAAAATCAGTCAGAAGTGAGCGACATTTATGTTTATACAATTTTTGATTAATTGACATCCGAATTTTCTAAAGCTAAGTATTTTACTCTAATAAGTGTCTTTTCGTTGCTCAAGATACTCTAATAATATCTCTGAACAATTTTACATATTTATTTTTCCTTGACGACACTACTATTTCAATTTCCACATGAAAGGAGGTTCCCCGAGAACAATTACTTACGATTAAACGGAATGAGCGTACGGATAACTGAATAATTAACATTTTTAGACAGGAACAGGCAACGCACGATTAACAGAATTAACGGTTGATCGGGTCACGGATAATCGAGGTTCTACTGTACATATTTTCAAATAATGACAAATTACACACACACACACATATATATATATATATATATATATATATAAATTTAATTTCATAATTATTTAGATACATTTTAATCGAAATTCATCTTTACTAAAAACAACTTTTAAAGTCTGTGAATATTAAGGAAAGATTTCTATAATTTAGTCACACATTTACAAGTTCATGGGATTTACTATTGTATTACAAGGAAATAATTTAGTGATAAATACCAGACACATCGATTTAACAAAAGAGATGCATATAAATGAATGACAGTGATTCTAAGTGCTTCTAGTTAAAGATTGCTGTATTTGACCTTGAAATTGTTTTTTGAAAAATCATCACAAGTCGTAGTAAAAAACAACTTTGTTAGTAACAGACGATATTCTTTTTTCATTTTATTGGTTATACTAATAATAAAATATTTCCATTAAAATCAATTATTCTAATCTTATATAAGTTTTTTTTTAACATGACTCATGTTAAATTCTTTTCATTATTTTTGTTAATAATTGTGATACTTGTAATTTTAGGATCACAAATAATGACTTCATATTTAATAGATATGAAAATATGCACGTTAACGACAAATGATCAGTAATTTTCTACTAGTGATTATAAATGATTGTAATAATAAAAGAGCAATATTTCAAACTTTACCCATGATAAAATAATTAAGTTCTAATATTAAAACGTTGGAAATACTTTTCAAGTATAGGAAATTACAAAAGTTACTTAAAATAATATTACATTTGAAAATAGCTGTTTCATTTTTATCATAAAAGTAACGTTTTCTACAAAATATATTTTTTTTTCATAAAAAAAACTTGTAATATTGAAAATATGTTTGAATATATTGACTTCATGGGATTTTTATAAAATAAAACAAATTATATTCAATATTTCTTTTGCAAAAAATTCCAATAATTAACCAAACACTAATAAATTAACTTCAGAAAAATATTTTGTACGAAATATAACGATAACAGTCGTTTCGAGTAATCTTAACATAAAAAAAATGAAAAAAAAAACGCAAAAAATGTTTCTTCGTTACTTAGAAAGTCGTCTTAAAATTAAATAAATTCGACGGCTAAATTAAAGACGTGCTCGCATACACGACAAAGGAACAAAGTCATGAGGATGAAACATCTGCTATTAAAATTATTTATGATCAATGCTCATCTGCACTCCGCAGGAATCTAACGGTGACATTGCATACGACTTAAGTATATTTTCCGTACAAGATTTATTTGAACTTATTCGATAATTTATTAAATTGTAATTTATGTTACATGTAAATGGTTAAAATGATTATTACATCCATAAATTAGTTGTAAGACAAACATTATCAGTATATATGTTCATTAATTAAAGTAAATATTCGTATTTGTAATTGTTTCTCTATTTAAATTATCGTCGAAATCAGACTGACTTGTATTTAAATTTATTTTGTGTACAAATGTAAATTCTTTGAAGTATGAAGCACTATTCATTTAATTGACGTATAACACAATAAATTTAAACCTACTATCCTCCCTATTATATATATATATATATATATATATATATATATATATATATATATGTAATTTATTTACTCAATATGTATATCTGTTTTTGTTTGTATTATTTTTTTGTTGATGGAGGAAAGTTATGTATTATTCTGTCATTCAGAAAATAATAAACGTGGGATGATGCTAAGTACTATGTTAAGCTGTGAATATATTATTTTATTTTCAATGAATATCGATAATTTGGTCTGTTTTAAGTTCTATTGTTCTTTCCTTTCATTATTTTCTTCTTTTATATATGTTTGTATATATATATATATATATATATATATATGAAGATTGAAATTGAGATTCTAAATAAGACTATTTAAAACTATAGTTTTGTTAAAATTGAAAGTGTTTAAAATATAAATAAACTGAAAATGTATGCTTATTACACATTATTTTAATAAAAAAAAATACATTAAACTGTGCGTAACAGTTAGAAGAAATATAAGAACGTTATAAATTATTAGTCTAATTTTAAATAAATTTCTTGTGTACTTTATCATATTCCCCAGTTCGTGTTATAAAAGAATATTAATATTTTCACTTTTATTAGTTAAAACATTTTGTAGAATTATTTGGTTTAAATGAATTAGATATTAAAATATTATTATTTAGTACTCTAAAAATATTTAGTCATTTTTTTTCAATTTTGATATATGGAAAATATGATTAAAGATTTGGTTATTTGAATTATACAAGTATTTTAAAACTTTTTTAATAAGAGAACATGTAGTAAAATCCAGGCGAATTTAAAATAAGGAAAATTTAGAAAAATTGAAGTAAATTAATAAATTAAGGATTTAATTTATTATCTTTTTATTTAAACTGATTTTACTATATTTTAAAGAATTAAATAAATACATATATATATATATATATATATATATACATGTATGTACAGATATATATTCATATGAGTATGTATGTATACACAACGATATTTTGTAAATTAGTATATTATTATATTATCTCTTACCTTAACAATGAAGTCTACTTAAAACTTGAAAATTTTGACTGGTTTCTGTCTGTAAAAAAATAAAATGATATAAAATAAAAACATAATAGTACACTAATAGTTCTCAATAAAAGTGATAAAATTAAAAAAAAACCTATTTATTATGAGCTAAATATACGGGTTAACTATGAAACTTATTCTTCACAGAGTATACTTTTATGTCGAAAAAAGTCAAATATAATATTTTATTATTTGAGCAAAGAGTAGTATTATCAACAGGGAAAAAGTTATCGAAATGTCAATATTTAATTTAAAAAATAGAAGATTATATATATATATATTATACAGTGTATTCAGTGTAGTGATTTTGAAAAAAACAAACTAGTTTATTTAGATAGCTTATAATTTTTAAAGAAATGAAGACATCAATAATTAGGGCCTCTCAAAAATATTTTGATTTACTTGCTAAGAATAATCAAGTTTGTAAAAGTAATAAGGCAATTATTTTCTTGTCATGAAACAAAATTGTTTTAATTTCGTTCTTGTACTACTTTTTTTAATTTGTGTTACTTATATTCTGCACCTTCGAAATATTAAGTTGGTAGAAAAATAACTGCGGTATGGCCTTCAAATTCATATACATTTTTTAATTTAAGTGGTTTTAAATGGTCCACAACTGTTAGATGTCTAACTTTTGTACAAGATCTCGAATTGTTGTGAGTGGTTTTGACTCAACTAACGCCTTCAATTGGTCGTTATAAACTGAAAAAGGATCATAGCAATCTTCTCCATCTTCAAAGCTCTCGTCCCCAATATTTTTGGAAACATCATTGCACCCTACGTTCCTTAATAGTATCCAAACCAAAAGCATCGTTTAATTTATGATCAATTTCTGCTGCTTTATCTCCGCTGTTTCAACTCAAAGAATGCTCTTATTTGCTTCTTTTCCATCTTTAATTCAATATCCCAGTTTGAAGTAAGATTAATAATAAAGTCAAAATCGATGTTAATGAAATTCAGACCGATAAAATTCCCTTTAAAATGATATTAACACAAACGCGATTAAATGACACATTGACAAAATTTAAACCTAGAATTCAGAAAACAAAACAGCAATTATTTTCCTACGAACTTAATCTAAAGAATTTGAACTACACATTCAAGAAAAAATATTTAAATAGTATTTCTTTAAGAAGGAATAAATGATACAAAGACATAAATAAAGACAATAAACTGAAACAGAATTTAGGTGAAGAATACGAATGAAACATTATTAATAAAAAATATTAAATTTTAAAGCTTTATCAATTGAATAGTCTCTACTGTTGTTGTGATCACTAACATTGAAAAAATATCAATTTGTGATTGATATTTATAAATGTATATATATATATATATATATATATATATATTAATGAAAAAAGTATTAAATGTCTTTATTATTTTCAAATATTTCAGCAAAAATAAAATAAAAACTATACTTGAATATTTACAATGAAGTAATGTCTAAATAAAATAATAAATATAAGAATAGAACATGTGTAATCGTATAATTATACATATTTATGTACGATTATATATATATATATACATATTATTTTCTTTATATTACATAACCTAAAATTTACAACTAATCTAAAAATATGTTTATGCGAATTTTAAACACTTCTTCAATATATGTCTCCAGCTATGACTTTTGATAGTGTTGTTGAAGAAACGTGTAATATATTTATTATCTTACAAAATAGCGTTTCTGCAAAGAAAAAAAAAGCTATTTATGTACATGAATGAGAACCGAACAACCATATAAATTAGTTTTTAGATTCGCCACCATGTAGAACTGGCTGACCTTTCACCGGAATTTAATTCGTCGGTCATCCTTGGCGATATTTCTGAACAGATTATTGTCACCATTGATGAAAATCAAGGATTGTTACTTCAAGAAAGGTCTACATTACGAAAAATATAAATAGTTTATCAGTTTTATCTCTACAGGTTATATCTCATTTGCATAAATTATGAAGAAAATCAAAGGTTAAATAGGTACATAAATTTTTTACTTAATAATGTTAAGAGTATAAATTTTGTCTTAAGTAGTGTAATTTGATTACAAAAATTTATTTTGAAATATCAATATTCTATGTTTACAGTTCTGTACTGTATGCAGTAGTGTCATAATTTGGAAGATTAGGTACTGATTATATTTCTGTTCATATCAAATAGTCACTGTGCCACAGTGAAAATGTTCTAATATTAAATTTCACGATAATATTCGACAAGTTTATTTCTAAGAAGCTAATAAATTTTGTACCAATGTGTATTTAAAAAATATAAAATCTAAAAAATTAAAATAAAATAATTTAATTTAAAGAAACTTAAAGAAATATGAGATTGTAACAATCTTATAAAAAAAATATAAGACAAATTTTAATTCAGCTTATATTGACTATGTGAATAAAGATTTATGTTTTAAATTACTGAACAATAAATGATCAGTATCTTAAAAAACATTCAGTAACAAATATCTTAGATACATTATTACATAATAAAATGATTTATTAAAAGTATTAATTTAATAATGATATACCTTTTCATAGCAAAAGGAACAGTGTGTCATATAATTTTACACTTTTAAGCGTTTCCATTTTATGAAAAATTATTAGGTTGGTAAGAAAATAATTGCGGTTTTTGTTTTCTGAATTTTAACCTATTTTTTTTAATGAAAGTGTCATTTTATGGTGTTCATGTTAATCTCATTTTAAAGTATATTTTTAGGACTGTATTTTGGTGACATCTACTTTGGTCTTACAGTTCATTTTGCTTCAAATTGAGTTATTGAATTAAAGATGGAAAAGAAGCAAATAAGAGCAATTTTTTGTGTGTGGATTTTTGGATGTGGATTTTTTATGTGGCTTAAAATTGATGGTAAAGGAACAGAAACTGCTCGTAAACTAAACAATGCTTTTGGTGTGGGTACTGTTAAGAAAATAAGGTACAATGGTGGTACCAAAAATGTTTTCGTGCTGGAGATGAGAGCTTTGAAGATGAAGAAGTTCGCAGGTGTCCTTCTTCAGTTCACAACGACCAACTAAAGGTATTATTTGAATCGAAACCACGCACAACAATTCGAGAACATGCACAAAAGTTAAATGTTAGTCATCCAACACTTCTGGACCACAAATGGGAAAATGTATATGAACTTGAAGGTCATAAACCGCAATTATTTTCCTACCAACCTAATAATAAATACATAAAATGAAAAAGAATGAAATATTCAATGTAAAATGATTTAATAAATAATATTATAATTTAATGAACACTAAGAAAATAAAGGTTGTATAATTTCTAAAGTTATTCCGTTGAAACTGTACAAACGATACTAGATATAGATAATTAAATAATTAAGAGAATATTTTTTCTTTATTATTATAATTTTTATAAATGTTGTTAAATATTTCAAATAATATTGTAACATTAAATACTAACAATGTATTTCTATTTTCTTTGATAACTTTATAATTACTTTAAGAATTGCAAGGTCAGTTATAATTAACAATTTTTTTATATATTTATACAGTGCCCTTTATATTAACATACATTCCATACATATATATATATATATATATATATTATATTTTTATATTATTGAATTATAGGGAGTTGACATTTGTTTACAACTTATCAATGTCGTTACTATCAAACAAAGTATCGATATAAATTATCAACATCCCACGTACAATATCAGTCATAATAATTAATTCATTTGACACTACAAATAAATAAAAATGTATTTGCTAATAAATTATAAAACGATTTAAGCTTTTATAAACAAGAAAACATTATTATCATGATATTGAGTTCTTTACACAATTTTTTTGAACATTTATATATCGGAAGAACAAGAGATTTTATAAACACTACAATAATAAATTCATTCTTAAATAAAAATTATATTTTTTTGATGTATAATTTTGATTAAAATTACTGGAATATGTTACTATATTAATAAATAGTTAATATGGACTATTTAAAAAAGTTAATTAATTCGTGTATATATATATATATATATGTATGTATGTAAAGTAACATTTAACTTTTTATGTTACACAGATATTATTGATTGATTAATAGCAATATATTATCATTGGTATTTTCTATGGACTATGAACGTCAAATATGGGTAAAGGTGTTGAACGCTTGTTATAAATGTTACAAATAATTTTACAAATACATATTTGCACATACCTATATATTCACTCACATTTGCATATACGTATATATATATATATATGCGGTAGTAATATTAATACTAAAGATTATTACAAAATGAACTTTATCTTAAGAATATACATTAATCAAGGCTATTAGAAATCCACTCAGCGGATTGATGGAAATTTATGACATATTTATTGAGAAAGGACATTTTTTTTGTTGACAACATATGCGCTTGCTCATGTTTCAGCGCAATCAAGAAATAAACACCTTTTGACATACCAAAATAATTAAAAAAGAGTATGACACGTATACAAAAAAAATAATGATTAGATAAAAAATAATTAATTAAACTAAATGACGAAAAGACTTCACAATTTTAATTAAAAATACAATCCAGTAATAAAAAGTAATTTAAGAGATTTTTCTTTACACAGACGATAAACATACTTATATGATAGACACACCTTTATGTTCAACACACATATATTGGTGTATGTATATATATATATATATATATATATATATATATATATATATATATATATAATTTAATACTTATAAACCATTCAAAT